>JAQJZF010000025.1:43944374-44544374 GCA_028537955.1 Microtus californicus | reverse complement strand
CATTTCTCACAAAAACATTTCATGGAATTCATGCACATTCAAAAGAACGTGTTTATCTTTCAAAGTAAATCTTCTATAGTGAAAAGCAACATTGCTCTCACTTCTAACAATACTTTGACATATCTCAAACAACTGTTTCTCTTATCAGAAAAACACTTTTACATTTCTAACTAAACTTTTCGTAAAATTCATACGCTTAAAAGAAATGCAATTCTCTTTCAAAGTAAAGAGTGTACAGAGATAAGGAACACTGCTCTCAATTCTAACTATACTTTGACATATCCCAAACAAAGGCGTCTTTCTTCAGAGAAACTCATGTGCATTTCTCTAAAATCATTTCATGAAATTCATACACTCTCATAAGAACATGATTATCTTTCAAAGAAAAGCTTCTACGGTGAAAAAGAACACCGTTCTCACTTCTAACAATATTTTGACATATCCCAAACAAGGGCTACACATTTCAGAGAAACACATGTGCATTTCTCACAAAACCATTTCATAAATTAGTACCCTTTCAAATGAACCTGATCATCTTTCAATCAAAACTTCTACAGAGAAAAGGAACACTGCTCTCACAGTTCTAAAAATACTTTGACATATCCCAAACAACTGCTTCTCTTTTCAGAAAAACATGTTTCTAACTAAAACTTTCATAAAATTCATACACTTAAATGTGATTATCTTTCAAAGTAAAGTGTGTACAGAGAAAAGGAACACTATTCTAACTTCTAACAATACTTTGACATATCCCCAAAAAAAATAGAAGTAAAGCTTCTACAGAGAAAAGATACACTGCTCTCACTTATTAAATACTTTGACATATACCGAACAATGGCTTCTATTTTCAGAGAAACAGATGTGCGTTTATCACAAAAGCATTTCATGAAATTCATGCAATCTCCATACAATGTGATTATCTTTCAAAGTAAAGCTTCTACAGAGAAAAGGAATAATGCTCTCACTTATTGAAATACTTGGAAATATCCAAAAAATGAGTTCTCTTTTCAAAGAAAGATATGTACATTTCTCACAAAAGGATTTCATGAAATTCATACACTTACAAAGAACATGATTGTTCTTCAAAGAAAAGTTTCTACAGAGAAAAGAAACATTGCTCTCAATTCTAACAATACTTTGACACATTCCAAACAACAGATTCTTTTTTGTGAGAAACACATGTGCATTTCTCACAAAAGCATTTCATGGAATTCATACACATTCCAAAGAACGTGTTTATCTTTCAAAGTAAATCTTCTACAGTGAAAAGCAACATTGCTCTCACTTCTAACAATACTTTGACATATCCCAAACACTGCTTCTCTATTCAGAAAAACACTTTTACATTTCTAACTAAACTTTTCGTAAAATTCATACGCTTAAAAGAAATGTGATTCTCTTTCAAAGTAAAGAGTGTACAGAGAAAAGGAACACTGATCTCAATTCTAACAATACTTTGACATATCCCAAACAAAGGCATTTTTCGGAGAAATTCATGTGCATTTCTCAAAAAGAATTTCATGAAATTCATACACACTCAAAGAACATGATTATCTTTCAAAGTAAAGCTTCTACAGTGAAAAGGAACACAGTTCTCACTTCTAACAATATTTTGACATATCCCAAACAAGGGCTACACATTTCAGAGAAACACATGTGCATTTCTCACAAAACCATTTCATAAATTTGTACCCTTTCGAATGAACGCTATCATCTTTCAATTAAAGCTTCTACAGAGAAAAGGAACACTGCTCTCACAGTTCTGACAATACTTTGACATAGCCCAAACAATTGCTTCTCTTTTCAGAAAAACACGTTTCTAACTAAAACTTTCGTAAAATTCATACACTTAAATGTGATTATCTTTCAAAGTAAAGTGTGTACAGAGAAAAGGAACACTATTCTAACTTCTAACAATACTTTGACATATCCCCAAAAAAATAGAAGTAAAGCTTCTACAGAGAAAAGATACACTGCTCTCACTTATTAAATACTTTGACCTATACCGAACAATGGCTTCTATTTTCAGAGAAACAGATGTGCGTTTATCACAAAAGCATTTCATGAAATTCATGCAATCTCCATACAATGTGATTATCTTTCAAAGTAAAGCTTCTACAGAGAAAAGGAATAATGCTCTCACTTATTGAAATACTTTGAAATATCCAAAAAACGGGTTCTCTTTTCAGAGAAACAAATGTTAATTTTTCACAAAGCATTTCATGAAATTCATACACTTTACAAGGAACGTGATTATCCTTCAAAGTAAAGTTTCTACAGAGAAAAGGAACACTGTTCTCACTTCTAACAATACTTTGACAAATCCCAAACAACTTCTTCTCTATTCAGAAAAACAATTTTACATTTCTAACTACCTTTTGTAATTTTCATACGCTTAAAAGAAATGTGATTCTCTTTCAATGTAAAGAGTATACAGAGAAAAGGAACACTGCCTTCAATTCTAACAATACTTTGACATATCCCAAACAATGTCTTCTTTTACAGAGAAACACAGGTGGGTTTCTCAAAAATTATTTCATAAAATTCATACACTCTCATAAGAATGTGATTATCTTTCAAAGTAAAGCTTCTATAGTGAAAAGGAACACCGTTCTCACTTCTAAAAATACTTTGACATATCCCAAACAATGGCTACTAATTTCAGAGAAACACATGTGTATTTCTCACTAAAGCATTTCATAAATTAGTACCCTTTCGAAAGAACGTGATCATCTTTCAATTAAAGCTTCTACAGAGACAAAGAACACTGCTCTCACTTCTAACAATACTTTGACATACCCAAACAATCGCTTCTCTTTTCATAGAAACACATGTGCGTTTCTCACTAAAATTTTCGAGAATTCCTTACACTTTAAAAAGAACGTGATTATCTTTCAAATTAATGCTTATACAGAGAAAAGGAATAGTACTCTAACTTCGGACAATAATTTAACATATCCTGAACAATGGGTTCCCTTTCAGAGAAACACTTCTGCATTTCTCACTAAACATTTCGTGAAATTCATGAATTTATAAATGAATGTGATTATCTTTCAAGGGAAATGTTCTACAGAAAAAAAGGAACACTGCTCTCACTTCCAGCAATACTTTGCCATATCCCAAACAACGGCTTCTCTTTTCAGAGAAACACGTGTGTTTATCACTAAAGCATTTCAGGAAATTCATACAAAGAACAGGATTATCTTTCAAAGCAAAGCTTCTACAGAGAAAAGGAACACTGCTCTCACTTATTGCAAATCTTTTACATATCCCAAACAATGGCTTCTCTTTGCAGAGAATCATATGTGAGTTTATCACAACAGCATTTCATGAAATTCATGCAATTTCCATAGAACGTGATTATCTTTCAAAGTAAAGCTTTTAGAGAGAGAAGAAATAATGTTCTCACTTTTGAAATACTTTGAAATATCCAAAAATGGGTTCTCTTTTCAGAGAAACACATGTGCATTTCTCAGAAAAGCACTTCATGAAATTGGTACATTTTACAAAGAACGTGATTATCTTTCAAAGTAAATCTTCTACAGTGAAAAGCAACATTGCTCTCACTTCTGCAATACTTTAACGAATCCCAAGCAACTGCTTCTCTTTTCAGAAAAACACTTTTACATTTCTAACTAAACTTTTCGTAAAATTCATATGCTTAAAAGAAATGTGATTCTCTTTCAAAGTAAAAAGTGTACAGAGAAAAGGAACACTGCTTTCAATTCTAATACTTTGACATATCCCAAACAAAGGCGTCTGTTTTTGGAGAAACACTGTGCGTTTCTCAAAAAGCATTTCATGAAATTCATACATTTCCAAAATAACATGATTATCTTTCAAAGTAAAGCTTCTACAGTGAAAAGGAACACCGTTCTCACTTCTAACAATATTTTGACATATCCCAAACAAGGGCTACACATTTCAGAGAAACACATGTGCATTTCTCACAAAAGCATTTCATAAATTAGTACCCATTTGAAAGAACGTGATCATCTTTCAATTAAAGCTTCTACAGAGAAAAGGAACACTGCTCTCACTTCTAACAATACTTTGACGTATCCCAAACAAACACTTCTCTTTTCATAGAAACACATATGCGTTTCTCACTAAACCTTTCGAGAATTCCTTACACTTTCAAAAGAATGTGATTTTCTTTAAAATTAATGCTTATACAGAGAAAAGGAATAGTACTCTAACTTCAGACTATAATTTGTCATATCGCAAACACCGGCTTCCCTTTCAGAGAAACACATGTGCTTTGTCACAACAGCATTTCATGAAATTCATGCAATTTCCATACAACGTGATTAGCTTTCAAAGTAAAGCTTCTACAGAGAAAAGGAATAATGCTCTAACTTCTTACAATGATTTGACCTATCCCAATCAGCTAATTTTTATTCAGAGAAACACATATGCGTTTTTCCCTGAAGTTTTCTTGAAATTCATATAGTTTCAAAAGAACGTTATTATCTTTCAACGTAAAGCTTCTGCATAGAAAAGGAACACTGCTCTCACTTCTAACAATACTTTTCCATATCCCAAAAACCGCGTTCTCTTTTCAGAGAAACACTTGTTCTTTTTTCACTAAACCTTTCATGAAATTCATACACTTTCAAAAGTATGTTATTATCTTTCAAAGTAAAGCTACTACAGAGAAAAGGAACACTGTTCTCACTTCTAATCATACTTTGACATATCGCAAACAACAACTTCTATTTTCAGAGAAACACATGTACTTTTCTCACAAAAGCATTTCATGAAATTCATACACTTTCGAAGGAGCATGATTATCTTTCAAATTAAAGCTTCTAAAAAGAAAAGGAACACTGTTCTCACTTCTACCAATACTTTGAAATATCCCAAACAACGGGTTCTCTTTTCAGAGAAACACATGTGCGTTTCTCACAAAAGCATTTCATGAAATTCATACACTTTACAAAGCACATGATTATCCTTCAAAGTAAAGCTTCTACAGAGAAAAGGAACACTGCTTTCACTTCTTAGAACACTTTGACATATCACAAATAATGGCTTCTCTTTTCAGAGAAACACATGTGCTTTTCTCACAAAGCGTTTCATGAAATTCATACATTTTCAAAAGAACGTGATTATCTTTCAAAGTAAAGCTTCTGGTGAGAAAAGTAAAACTGTCTTCAATTGCAACAATACTTTGACATATCCCAAACAATGGCTTCTCTTTTCAGAGGAACACATGAACTTTTCTCACTAAAGCATTTCATGAAATACATACACTTAACAAAAGAACATAATTATCTTTCAAAGTAAAGCTTCTACGTAGAAAAGGAATACTGTTCTCACTTCTCAGAATACTTTGACATATTGCAAACAAACAATTCTCTTTTCAGAGAAACACATGTGCCTTTCTCACTAAAGCTAATACCAAAAAGAGCTAATACCTATACTCCTTAATGTATTTCACAATATAAAAACAGAGGAGTCATTGCCAAATTCCTTTTATGAAGATACAGTTACTCTGATACCAAAGCCACACAAAGACTCAACCAAGAAAGAGAATTACAGGCCTATCTCATTTTTGAATATCAACGCCAAAATTCTCAATAAAATACTGGCAAACCGAATCCAAGAACACATTAGAAAAATTATCTATCATGATCAAGTAGGATTCATCCCAGGGATGCAGGGCTGGTTCAACATACGCAAATCTATCAATGAAATCCACCATATAAATAAACTGAAAGAAAAAAACCATATGATCATTTCATTAGATGCTGATAAAGCATTTGACAAAATCCAACATCCCTTTATGATAAAAGTCTTGGAGAGATTAGGGATACAAGGGTCATACCTAAATATAATAAAAGCTATATACAGCAAGCCGACAGCTAACATCAAATTAAACGAAGAGATGCTCAAAGCTATCCCACTAAACTCAGGAACACGACAAGGCTGTCCACTCTCGCCAAGCCTCTTCAATATAGTGCTTGAAGTTCTAGCAATAGCAATAAGACAAAATAAGGGGATCAAGGGGATTCAAATTGGAAAGGAAGAAGTGAAACTTTCGTTATTTGCAGATGATATGATAGTGTACATAAGCGACCCCAAAAACTCCTTTTACAACTGATAAACACCTTTAGTAATGTGGCAGGATACAAGATCAACTCCAAAAAATCAGTTGCCCTCTTATACACAAAGGATATGGAAGCAGAGAGGGAAATCAGAGAAGTTTCACCCTTCACAATAGCCACAAACAGCATAAAATATCTTGGGGTAAATCCAACCAAGGAAATGAAAGATCTATTTGACAAGAACTTTAAGGCATTGAAGAAAGAAATTGCAGAGGATACCAGGAAATGGAAGGACCTCCCTTACTCTTGGATTGGGAGGATCAACATAGTAAAAATGGCAATTCTACCAAATGCAATTTATAGATTCCATGCAATCCCCATAAAGATCCCATCAAAATTCTTCACAGAGCTTTAGAGGACAAAAATCAACTTTATATAGAAAAAACAAAAAACCCAGGATAGCAAAATATACAATAAAGGATCTTCTGGAGGCATTACCATCTCTGACTTCACACTATTACAGAGCTACAGTAATGAAAACAGTGTGGTACTGGCATAAAAACAGAGAAGTCGACCAATGGAATCGTATAGAAGACCCGAATTTTAACCCACAAACCTATGATCAACTCATTTTTTATAAAGGAGCTGAAAATATCCAATGGAAGAAAGAAAGCATCTACAACAAATGGTGCTGGCACAACTGGATGTCAACCTGTAGAAGAATGAAAATAGACCCATATCTATCACCATGCACAAAACTTAAGTCCAAATGGATTAAAGACCTCAATATCAGTCCGAACACACTGAACCTGATAGCAGAGAAAGTGGGAAGTGTACCGTATAAGATTCCAGAGATGGGGACAACAGTCCTTCCCAGCTATGACACCTATGAACCATGTAAGCCAGCATGGCATGATAACTAGTTTATAGTACTGTCAGGTATGCCTTGGATTTGGTTGAACTAATTGTACTTAAGACCTGTTCAGCAAGAGGGCAACCATGTCTGGTATTGGAAATTAACCTAATTACTCAGTTCTAATGAGGTCATGGTTATTGGAGGAGAATTTACAACCACTAATTCACTAAACCTACATCATCCCTAACAACAGGCTGTAAACATTTGTTCTTATACCTACAGGTAAGTGCAGTCCTCACATCTCATCAAGAAACTTCTCATTGCAGCATACAGAGGCTGCTACAGAAAACCACAATCAATCAATATGCAGAGTTGTAGAGTTCAATCCCAGTGGATACCTCTATAAAACACTCCCACACCTCAGGCTCAGGGGAGACTGAGGAATAGGCGGTGGAAAGATTGTAAGAGCCAGAGCATCAGGAAGTTTCCTGTGAGGGTGGGTCTCCTAGTAGGTCAGAAGTTTTGTCCATAAAGTCTCACCAACTTAGCTGCTCAAAGATGAACAAGGATGATACCAAAGTGGGCAGAGAAGAGCACATGCGACCTCGGCCCCACATAAAGAACTGCAGGCAACTGAGGGAAGCTGGGAGTAGGAGAGGTGGTCTTCCCTCAGGGAAAAGCACACAGATCAGCTGTCCAGTACCAAATAGTCAGCCCCAAAAACATCTATTCAAGTAAAAGTAATAATGATTTCTAGTTCTTGAAAGTTATTATTATCAATTGTTTAAGATAATTTACAAATGCAGGTTAGTAATTAGTTATCCATTACAGTTAAATTTGTAATCATATTAGGCATGTTTTCAAGGTAAAACAGATATATTTTAGACAGACACATCATCCTGGAACACTCTGAAGATCTACATAATATGGTATTTAAGATGTTGTAATAACATGAATTCTTTTTTATGATAATGAAACAAGTCTACTCCTGGCAACACCAATTTTCTTCAGAGAAAATAATGGACCTCAGTGAAACTCCACATAAAATTTACTTTTGGTAGCAAAATTTAGCCACTGCGCAAGAAAGTGCTCTTGCCTCAAGAGCATGCTATCCAAGTTGGACAAGCAGGACACAAAAGAGAGTGACTGTGAAACCTTGCCAAGACAAGATGGGACACTGCTCTTCTCTAGGGCTGTGTGCTCTCCTAGGAAAAGTACAACTGTGTCCTGGTAGAGTTATTTTCCTGCCTGCCGCTTCTGACTAACATGGCATAGATTGAGGGCAAGGAGAGGAATCGAGTTCGTGATATTTACCCAAGTAGTGTCAAACACTACTCTTTTTCCGCCTCAAGGGGCAAGGCCAGGCTCATCTGAATGATAACACTTGTTGTCACAGCAACAGAAACCCTGAGACACAGACTCTCTCCAGCCATCCTTGTTGAAGGGGTTACTCATTCCTTAAATGGATGCAATTAATGTCATATGTATGCACTATGGTTTGACAGGGTCAGCCAAAAGTTCCTGCTTTGGAGACAAATTTTAAATTTATATGTTAATGGTATTTCAAGGTTAGGCTTTGGGAAAGGACCTCAGATTAAATGAGGTCATGGAGTTTGGCACCCAGGAGAGTCCTAGCTCTGTCCCATGGTGTGGTACCCTCTGCCAGGTTATGATGTATCAGATACCAGTGTCCATCTTACAAAACTGTAGTATCTGTTATCTATACAGTTCCCAGCCTCAGATAGTCTAATAGAAACTGAAAAACAGAATTAAACTACGTTTAAATATCTCAGCCAAATAATTGGAGAATTATCCTGGGATAGTGGCCCTTGGCATTTTCCACAATGTCGTCTCTGGCATAATTGCAGAGTGGTAGGGCAGCCTCTTAAAAACTTAAATGCACACAACCTTTATCCCAGAAGAAAATAGAATGTTCTAAAAACTAAGGTTTGTCTTTTGACCTTCTCATTTTTATTAAGAACCCTGACGGTCCCTCAAACGCTACCTTATTTAAAGGGAAGGAAACAAGTGCTCAGGGGGGCTGAAATAGCTTCCTCTGAAAACTGAAAAGAGATAGACATGGTATATAATATTTTAAATCCAGCACTGCCAATGAACAAAAAGATGAACGCATCTTTTAATGAGCTCAATCTCACTGGGACACTCAATGCAAACATGTTTCTCATGTGCTCTGTTGTTAGTTGTAGGAAAGCTCCCACGGCTTTCTCAACCTGAAGCAACACCAGGTCAAGATACTATGACAGGGTCAGGTGGGGTGGGAGAAGGGAATACATCAGAGAACATGCCAGAGGCCAATAATCCTGGACTGTCCTATATGCTCTCACAGGTGAGCACCCCTATTTCTGCTTTCACAATTTCCCCAGTGTTTCCATCCCTCTGCAGGTCTTATTCCCCCAACCTTCTTTATTTGTTTATTTTGTGTATGTATATATATATATATATATATATATATATATATATATATATATATATTGTATCTTCATTGTATCTATCCCACTCTCTAAGCGCCCCTCCCAAGACATTTCTTGCCCAACCTAATGTCCTCTTTTCTGATTGGTTGGTTGGTTGGATCCAGTTAGTACTACGATGGGTTTGGGATCATCACTGAGGCCTGAGGAACCTGCCAATGGCCACCCCCACAAAGAAAAGTGAGTCTTTCACCTTCTCCAAAGCTATTAACTAGAAATAGCTTCTTAGCTGGAGGTGGAGCCCCAGAAGCTCTTCCTTGTTCCACATTGAAATTTTTATCCTGCTTGATCTGTGTAGATAACCAGAGCCCTTGTGAGTTCACGTATGTGGCGGCCATGTAATGTTGGGGATGGTTTTGTAGCACTCCTCCCAACCTTCTCTATTATTTTATTTCATTTACCCTCTCCTCCATCACATTCCTTGAACCTTGTGGGAAGGTCTGTGGAGTAGGGTGTGTTTGTGTGTGTGTATGTGTGTGTGTGTGCACATGTGCATGTGTGTATGTGTGATATAGCTGTCTCTCAGTGCCTTTTTAGCCCTGTGAGGCCATTCCTCATCTCAGGAATGAGTGCTCTCCTTCCTCTCCAGGGGTCCAGTTGCATTTGTCTGACTCCCCGTGGGTCACTTTCACTGTCTTATGCATTATCGACCTGTCTCCTTATCCTTGAACCTTGGTGTTTATGGCAGCTGTGTAATAGCTAGGCAAACATTGCCTCCACAATAAGATGTTGTACTTAAAAAACTCCTAAAATCCCGTGTTTAGTAGTGGCTCTGAAAATGTCTACATCATTAAGTATCACGGAAGGGCAAACGTCACCATACACTGACTCTACCAGTATGATGGCACAGACTAATGTTGCTTTGCCTTTTGTAGCAGATGAAAATGGCTTACAGAATCTCTGCTCACACAGAGTCAAAGGAGATTTGGATTTTGCTTCCTAAAATCCCATGATCAAGTCCCTGGCTTGTTTGCTTCTCTTGACTCTGTGGTCTCCCTGACTCCAGGTCCTCCTGGAACAGGGGAGGGATGAAGCAGGGTTGCTGAAAAAAGAGAGGGTCTGGGCTTCCTCCAGGGCTACTGAGGGGGTGGGCCAACTATCCTGAAGAAATACTTAGAACACTCACACATCCTTCTTATTTCTGCTTTAGGAGGAGGCGACCTGTTCCAAGGATGCTCAGTTCTGTTCTGTTCCAGAACTGTTCTCCAGCTCAAACTGTGAAGCAGCCAAGCCACTCAACCCCCATTCCGATCAATCAAAACCTTCTGTGTTTTCAGCATTACTTACTCAGATTCACCCAGTAAGCTAGGGTGTCTGGGGTGAAGCACTGGCATCCTTAACCTCATGTTGGGCCCACGGTGAGCTCACCATTGCTAACCTAGGAAAGATATCCTATTCTCATATTCAGACTCTCAGTCCTCATGCCTCCCAATGCAGACCACTGGTGCCCCAAGTCATTCCTAGATACAGGAGATCTATGATGGAAACACCGAGTTCTTTGAAACCCATTATTTTGTACAGTTGATACTGTTATTCCCAGATCCGCGAAGTCTCCCAAAAGCCAACAAGGAGACCGAGTCCCGTAAGTAAAAGCAAAGAGCCTTTATTTTATGCAAGTTTGCAAACTTGATCTCTCCACATGTCCAAAGTATTGCAATAAACGGAGAGCCCCAAGCTCAGTTAGAGTTGGGTTTTTATAGTAGTAAAGGTGGAGATGAGGGGTTTCTGAAGTTCAGGACCCCTGATTGGCTGACATTTGTCTAGGGGTGTCCTGGTGAGTATGCTGGCAGGTGATTCTATCTACAATAGTTGGAATATTAGGCATTTCCTTTGGATGGTCTGTTCTTGGGTGGTACTTGAGTAATCTCAGTTCTTCCTACAACCAGGTATTGCTTCAGGGTAAACTACTGAGACCCAGGCCTCCATTAAACTTATTGATGGCTGAGTCCTACTCTTGCAGGTGATAATGGTTGGAAGTAAAAAACTTTCTTTGGGTAGTCTGTTTCTATTTAGCTTATCATGGCTCCTGCAATACAGGCTAATAAAACAGGATGGGAGGTCTGGGGAGAAGGTTCATTGGTTAAAGTGCTTTGTGAGTTCCAGAATTTGCATTCCTAAGAGATGTTAATGGAAGGTGGATGTGATGGTCCCCTTGTTATTTCAGCCTTGAAAGAAATTTCAAGAGCAAGCTGACTAACTGGACTACCCATGTCAATAACTCTGACTTTGACAGAGATGCCCTGTGTGGTGGTTTGAAAGAAAATGGCCCCCAAAGGGAGTGGCACTATTAAGAAATATGGCATTGTTGGATGGAGTGTGGTTTTGTTGGAGGAAGTGTGTCACTGTGGGGATGGACTTTGAGGTCTTTTTCTCAAGTTTAACTCAGTTGATTTCCTGTTGCCTGCAAGATGTAGCACTCTCAGCTCCAGCGCCATGTGTACCTGCATACTGCCATGCTCCCCTTCATGATTATAATGGAATAAACCTCTGAAACTAAGCAAGCCACCCTCAGTTAAATGTTTTCCTTATAAGAGTTGCCATGGTCATGGCATCTCGTCACAGCAATAGAAGCCCTAATTAAGACACATATCTCAGCAAGTAAGGTGGAAGAACAATGAGGATGGATGATTCTGATGTTAGAAGCTGACATGGTAACAGGCTGGACTCTCTTGTGAATCTACCAGGAAGAAAACTCCTCTCTGATTGGTCAAGGGGAGCAAGGCAAGGGCAGCAAAAGGGAAGTGCCATTAAAGACTGTACATATCACAGATAAGGAAACTGGAGCTTGGTGGTTATATTTCACCCAAGGTCATGCACCAGTGCATGCTGGGTCCTGAGTTTGACTCAAGCTCCTCTCCCCATCAAAACTTCACTCAAGGGAACTTGCTGTGGCAGTACATACATGGAATTCCAGCAGTGAGGAGGCCAAGGCAGGAGGATGGTGACAGTTCAAGGCCAAGCTAGGCTATGTGTAAGACCTTATTTATGGAGCCAAAGCAACTCCATTCCCAGGACAGCCACAGTGTTTAAGTGAGTCATTGCATCTTCTTAATTTGCATTACTCAGGTGGAGGCCAAGTTCTTCATTGTTTCAAGAGACAATGAAATAAAATAGAAAATTCACCAGATGAAATTTTCCTACAGTGGAGTCTACTAGCTATTGTACTATGAGATAATTTTTGCTACCAGGACTATGACACCAAGAGACACACTTACATTATTATTTTAAGCTTTGTTTCTTGAGCAGCTGTCCCCATCTACCTTGCTTCTAGCTGAAGTTGAAGGACTGGCATTTTGTACATTAATTCAACACTTGAAAATCAGGTAGGGCTCTGAAGGAAAAGACATTTTTTTGTTCAGTAATTTGGAAAAGAGGTGACCCCAGGACCTAGACACTCCACCTAGAAACTTTTCAGAGCAAGCCCAAAGTCAATGATTTTCACACAAGGGTGAAGGGTTCAAATTTAATAATCCTTGTTCTTTGAAAAGAAGGATCGCAGTTTTGGCTGCTGATAATTGAGGGAGAGGGCAGGAACTGACTCTACCACTTCCTCGAAGCAGGAAACAGGGCTGCAACTCTGTGCTGGAGGTATACTGTGTCATGCTGTGTCTCCCAGATGATGTCACTGGCCTGAGAGCCAAAGCAACTCCATTCCCAGGAGGGCCACAGTGTTTAAGTGAGTCATTGCATCTTCTGAATTTACATTACTCAGGAGGAGGCCAAGTTCTCCACTTGAGACTCATTTTGCTGAAAGATCAAGGCCAGATTGACAAATAGGATCTGGAACCTTCCAAGTTCCTGAGGATAAACACCAGACAAGAAGCCACATGACATGGCACAGGTGTCTCAACTCAAGTACCTATCATGTGGGTTTGTGTTCCAGATTGCTTTCCTCAGATATATGGCAATGAGAAGACTGGCTTAAATGAAGTTATGGTGTGCTAATTCATTTTTAGCACATTTTATTTTCTTCCTCCTCCATTCCCCCCCTCTGGGTCAGTTCAATTTTTATCCCAGGTTTTCAAAAAGGAATAGCTCACATCTAGACTGCCAATACCCTGTCTGCCACCTTTCCTACTCTGCCCTTGCTCCAGGGTACCCTGTAGCATTTTTTTTGCCAGAAATAACACAAAGAAGACTTTCTCCACCTGAGAATCTCTCTACACCAGGTGATATCCCCAGATGGCTTGTGTTCATCATAATCAGACACTTTCAGTTTTCTGGGTTTATTTGTTTATTAGGGCCCTTATTAGGAGCGTGCTGTATGCTAGGTTCTATTTTAAGTGTTCTCAAAATATGTGTGATATAGGATTATGGTGATTTATCCTGATAAATTAAGATATATATTGATGAAAAATCTATGAAGGATCACACACACATCAGGTAGCATAAAGACTCGGATGCAGGTTGGCATTGTGCCGAATCTTAGTTTCAACGCCACCACGACAGTTCCCTTCATTCTTCATTGAGTTCCTTGAATGCCCTGTGAACGTGAACATCCCAGTCCAAGCCTGCAACCTTGTAAATACAATCTATAGATAACCAGGAGAGTAAAGACACATGTGTGATCACTGGGAGAGGAAGCACACTCGTGTGTGGATAGTCACAGCCCATAGCCACTCTCAGAAGCCACTGATAGTCCATATTGTTAGGTCTGAGTGCAAGAATAAAAAAGGAACACACCCCTTGAAGCTGGGCTTGGTTTCACAAGGTGTGGGCAGAACAGGAACAAGTTTTCATGTTGCCACAGTAAGACATGAGAAAGATTCACGGGTGGAAATCTTGGAATATGATTTCTCATCTCCAACAGTTAATGTCCAAAATGCCAGTACCTTCCCTTAGCAGAAAGGGAAGTAGAGTTGTTCTTATACTCTGTCTAAGGAAACTAGGAAGGTCTCACCAGTTCTCATTCTGTCATGGAAATAATAGCCTTTCCTGTATTACAGGTGTCTTTTGGGGCACTTAGGATATCACTAAGGACTAATTAAAGTTAGACTTATGAAAAAATACTTTACACATAAGCAAAAGCAGACTGGATCAACCCAAAGTACTCATTGTAGCTATAGCAGTCACAAGACTCTGCCTCAGGTGGACCCCACTGCACAACTGCTTCCAGACAATATATAGTAGTGCTGTATTCAGTGACATCCAGAATACAAGCTGAGGCGTGACATCCCATGTCTTCCAATTGTAGGCGACCGAGGTCTGGGCCCGGCTGCGTGTTGGTTACCACTGAAGGACCCTGCTCCTCTGGTCCCTAGCATCCAAGTTGCTCTCTCCTTCAGTGCTGTCCTTGAGGTTTTCATGACCTTCTGGGGAACAAGAAATTTCCAGAAATCTATAATCCATGATTGGTTTGATATAAAACCAAAGCCTCAACTTTTCTCTACTGAGACCTGGGAACTTGGATGTAGGGCTGCTCCCTCCAAAACCTCCTTGTCTATCCCTCTCCTATTTCCTCCTGAACTTTCTTTGATTTGTTCTTGTTGTACAAGCAGGGTAAGTGGATGGACAGAGCCACTGCTTGAGGGCAAAAGTTGTTCTTTTTTACACCATGCCAGTCCCAAGCATCCTGCCTGTCTGAGAGTTCACAGAATTCCCGGGTTATTGGGGGACAGGCTGTCTCCTCAGCTATGCACCGCTTTGGATGGATCACACCTTTTCCCAGTGGCAAGGAGCCCAGGATCACTCAAACGGGACAGGAAGCCCAGAGCAGAGAGTTTTACTGCAAAACCACTATTCTGCTGAGGATCAGCTGAAAAAACTGGCATGAGAAGCATGCTGGGAATTTCCCTGTGAGGAGCAGCATGGGAATGTGAGTTCAGGAGCAGAGATGGCTGGATTTCTACACCTTTGAAAGTCAAGGGATTTGTGTCTCTTTCTGTTTTCTCATCCTTGTATGGGAGATAAATATAACTATTGATATGTTTCATCATTTGAGATGATGTAACATGTTTGTGTGTGTGTGTGTGTGTGTGTGTGTATGCACATGTGTGTGCCTGTTACAGATAATGTACCCAGGAAACACGAGGGGTTGTTATACTCACTGTTCTTATAGGTGTGAGAACAGGAATGGGGTCTTTTTTAAATTTATTTTTAAATTTTATGTGCACTGGTGTTTTTCCATGATTGTCAGGACCCCTGAAACTGGAGTTACAGACAGTCATGAACTGTCACATGAGTGCTGGGAATTGAACCCAGGTCTTCTGGAAGAGCAGTCAGTGTTCCCAGTCTGGGGCCGGGGGAGGGGGTACTAAGAGGAGTGTGCATCTTCTACAGACAAATGTGGGAGTCATGTGGCAGAAAAGACACTCTGGGCAAAGAAAATAGACTTAGTAGAGGAGACAAACAATTCCCTTTTAATTATCACAGTTATCAGCTGCTAAAGCAACATTAATTGAAGCTTGGAATAGGCATTTTTTTTGCCCATATGACTAGGTTTTCCTTCTGTTACTAACAAAAATATATAGTTTGTAAAAAATGGAATATTAAGGGAAATGAGTAAAATTAAAATTGTGCATGTAATCATCTTGGAAACAATCAGTATTTTATTTTTAGCAGTGAAAACATATTTACACATAAAATTTTCCAGTTTAATCATTTCTAGGCATTCTTATTGCTGTGCAAATGTCTGCTACTTCAAAAAATACTGAAGCACTTTAAAAACCACTGCAGCTATTAAATGATGGCTTCCCATCCCCCCTTCTCCTTACAACAGCCCTTGTTTACTAACCTGGCTACGAACTTGACTGCTCTGTGCACCTTGCTGTGCACACTGTTCATTCTTTCGTGGCAGGCGCATTTCACCTACAAGGTAGCTTGTTTCCCATTTTGTGTGGATGTATTTGGACCTGCCATTGACTACTTAGCCATTTCCACACAATAACACAGTGAAGAACTTGCATGGGGAGTCATTAACCACAACCCAGATTACTAGTTAGAGAAAGTCTTGAGAACTTTCCTTGTTGGTTTTCATGGTAACCTGCAGAAGTGCATTTGCAAGGCTAAAGCATGGAACTACGAATGCTAGCTGTCTAGGTCACTTGTCTCTATCTCTCCCCTCCTCCTCTTTCTTCTTTTTTAACAGCCCAAATTGGAGTCACTCTGATCCCTCATCAGTCACTGCCTGAGGCTCACTGAAGCAGAGACCTCTCCATAGCCACAGCAAAACCTTCCTCACGAGGGCCCCAAGGGCTAGGACATCAGACCTTCATGCTTCAAGAAGTTCAGGACAGTTAAACTAATCCCACCTAACTGCCAGATCCCAGGCTTCTGGGGCAGGATTTTCTTGGTCTTTGAAGATACAGGGTTCTGTGATTTAGTGCCTTAGGATGTGGCGTATTCTGGCTGAACACGCCTTGGCTGCTGTTCTTCAAATTCAGCTCCTCACAACGCAGTTAAAATGGCAGCCTGAGAAGTCACATGGAGCTCAGCATCCATTACCTCCAGCCAGAGCTGTTTGTGCTCATGTGCTGGTGTCATATTTTCAAACAACACAGGTGTTTGTATTTTCTTGGTTAGATGTCAAGTGCAAATTGAACACTTCCTTGGAACATTCATTCATAATGTCAGTCTCTAAAAAGTCAAGGATTTAATAAAGGAATAAAAATTAATAAACTGGGACGTCAACAAAAACATTACTTCTAGAGATTATTTTGAATAGTACTAAACAAGCTTAGCAAGCTGAAGACAACAGAAGGGAAATACTATCCAAGGTATGCTTAGTTGTTTTTAATATACACTCATGTGCACACACATGCACCACATAGGCACAGACATAAACATAATATACACTCACGTGCACACACATAAGCACACATAAGCACAGACATAAACATAATATACACTCACATTACACACATGCACACACATAGGCACAGACATAAACACATATAAATGTGCACAATTGTGCACACACACTCATGCATAAACTCACTCATGCACACACACACACAATATTGTAACACCACTGGTTGAGCAACCATCTCCTTGGCTGTCTATGCCATGAGTGTCTGCAAGAGCAGACATGGGTTTGGGTACCGGGGTCTAACAGTTCTGAACCACAGGTTCCCAGTCATAACTGCTGACTTTTTTTGCCTTTGGTTTGTGTCTATCAATAAAACCTCACTTCTGAAATTTCCCTCACTCTGTCTCCATCTTCCTCTTTTTATTGTTCGTCAAGTGAAGATGGATTTGCTGGTGTCAGTAGCCTTAGATTTATGACTCAAGCTGGATATGGGCAGCTCTCGGCTTGATTCTGCTGTGTGGTGGGGAGAGCAGGGCTGGATGAAAGCTGGAAAGGCATTCCATTTCTTTTCTCTGTTTCTTTCTACTACTGGGTGTCTAGGATAAGCAGTCACATGCTAGGCAAGACACCATATAAGAAACTTTTGGGTGTTCCCAGTGGCAGCCACCTCTCTCCCAGTGGAGTGAGACTGGAGGGAAGCTTTCCTGGTGCCTCCTTTGCATAAAGCACTGACACAGATTTCCAGTGCATTTACGGCAATATCATCAGGCCGATGAAGAGGAGAAATGTCTGAGACCAGCTCAGCTGGAGGCGGGGACAGTGAAAATGACCCCGAGGCTGACTTGCAGTAAAATGAGCTCGGTAAACACTCATCTTTAGTTCTATAAAAAAGGGCTCAGTGTGTTGTGGGAGGACCTTCTGCTCCTTCAGCCAATAGCCACTGAAGTATGAGCCCATTGGCTGAAGGAGCAGAAGGCGCTCCCGCAGCATAGGTGAAAATGATCATGTTTGGAAGAGAAGGCTACAGCGTAGGGCCCTTTAGAATTCTTGTTTTCTTTGTGTGTGTGTGTGTGTGTGTGTGTGTGTGTGTGTGTGTGTATGTAAGAGAGAGAGAGAGAGAGAGAGAGAGAGAGAGAGAGAGAGAGAGAGAGAGAGAGAAATATGTGTCTGCGGTGTATGACTACCTGCGTGTGCTTGGATGTTCTCACCTTTATGCGCAGAGGCTGGGGAGAATGTTTAGTGTGCTTACTGAACCTGGAGTTGATGGCTAGCAAGACCCAGAGATCTTCCTGTCTCTGCCCCGAGTAGCTCTGGGAACATACGGCCATGCTTGACTTGTGTTATGAAACTGCAGAAGGTGTGTGTGTGGAGGATGGAGATTAGCTTGTTTATGCATGACCCCTGGAGCCCCAATTACCAGGCCTCTGATGATAATGGTTAATTTCAGTCCTGTTCAGAGAAGACACTCCCCACCCCAGGCAGGCCAAATGGTCTCTTGCTGTAGTTACAGCCCCTATTGGAGGTAGTAGTCCAATTTGGCATATCTGGGAAGGATGGATTCTTGCATCTTTCACATGTTTTGCTATCCCTCAGGGCAGCTCTCCTCTATGAACAAGGCTGAGTTAGGTTAATAGAAGATGAGAGATTTTATAGAGCTGAGATGGGCCATCAGAAACCTAATCCAGCACCTGACCTCAGGCACATAAGTAAATCCACCAAAGGCTAGAAGAGCTCAGTGGAACCTAGCCCAAAGTGCTGCCGTATAGAACTGTTCACTAAACTGGCCTTGCTGAACATCTTCCTCGACTTCTCTCAGATGTTGGTTGCCTGTCAAGAATTTTGACCCAAAAATGGTCCTGTGGGTCCCCAACTGCTCTTGTAACTGGTATCATTTCACCTTTTAAGTCCTGGTCTGTATTAAGTCTTAAGGTTCTTCAATGCAAATGTTTTCTTTTGGCATGATTTTCATTATGACCTCCCTTTCATGTGATATCCTTAAGTTCCTAAATGGGTGTCCTTACGATCCCTTGTAAGGATCATGTCACGGAAATAGGAAGCATCCACATCCGTGTCATTCACTGTGGGTGGGCAGCCATTGGCATCTATACACCATACCTATTTCCTCTGAAGCCACCAAATGCTGTTTGAGAGGTTAGCAAATTCTGCCCCATCCAAATAGTTTTCCAAGGACCTTTTCCTCTATTCCTCATAAATTACCTGTACATTGTGATTAAACACACCCAACATGAGACACTTTCATTCAAGAAGAAAGATTTTCTCTTTTAACCTGACAGAGACTGCAGAGCAGAGACAGGCCTTTAGCAGAATCCTCCTTCAAATCTTTCTTTTTAAAGAACTATCTCTTTGAAATAATGCCTTCCTGGGCCTCTCTGTTCTGTGGCTTTGTGTGCACCAAATGCTCCATGGCTTTCATTTTGCTCACATCATTACTGCTCTGTGCTAGCCAAGCCTCACATGCCTGACATCAATTTTCCTTTTCCGATATGAAGAGTCAGGAGGTTAAGATATCAAGCACCAGCGGCCACATTTCTTTCACAACACACACTCTTTTATTTAAGAGGCAATATTCCAGCCATTGTAAGATGGAAGCAGGCTGCCTTTCCCACCTTCTGCAGCAGCACGTGCCATTATTTCCCTGTCAAGGTCTAAGTAGCTGTTCTGATGGTAGGGTCTGTTAGAAGCTTTTCTGAGAACAGATTTATATACAACGGGAGACCCTTCTCCCCCTTTCTTTTTAGGTACACATCGTGTTTTGTAATGTTGAAAATGAACATTATGCAAATGTGTAAATGGAGTTTCTTTAAAGCTCTATGCTGTGCTTCTCAAAATACATAATAAAACACAGCACATTTGAACATCCTTGTAAACATCTGTTCCTTGAAGTTTATTGTCCACAGCTGCAGATGGAAAAGGAAATGAACTACATGATAATTCTCAGAGCTTTTATTTGTGCTGCTTTAGTTAATAATGTGGGCTCGCATGGAGCATGTGAGGTTTTAAAATGGATGAACATGATCAGAAGAGCAAGTTCATCTGTCTCTGAAGTCAAGCCCTTCAACACCAAACAGCAATTCATCCCTCAAACACCATCAAAACAGAAGGAGCCGCCCATGTAGTGGAAGCGTTTCCTTGTAATGCACGTTGGAATTTCAGTTCTTTTTCACAAATTCCATCATGTTTGATCTTATGTATTTACAGATTCATTGAGGTAAAATTCTACTTAAGGACATTTAAGACATGCTTACACAATGGTTGAAAGACAACTCACTTAGTTTGGTTTCTGTCTACCAAGAGATATGGATCAATACCTATCCAAGGTTCTGACCTGCATTAAAATCTATCTCTCTCCCCTTTTGTGTTCCTGCAAGCAAGTTAGTTTGTATGTTTATTGATTTAACTTCCACATCAGTAAGATGAGAATGATGGAGCAAATCCTGCCACAGGAAGTGTTCTGCTGTGTGAATGGCCCATTGTTCATCCTGCTCTCAAGGATAGCTCTTCTCGCTCTTTGTCCTTCCAGCTAAATGTAGGACGTGTGGAAATCTACTCAACGAAATCTCATTGCCATAGTAAAAGCAACTGACTCCAAGGAGAAATCTGAAGAGTTGGGTCAGAAAAAGGAAGAATAAAGATGAAGTATACTGAATTCAGAAAACATAGTCTTCTGTGATGGTGCACATCCCTGGAGTAGCTCACCTTGTTTAATTAGGGTTGACTTGTCACAAATGAGAGGTTAGCCAAGGGAACAGGAAAAGAATAGACCCTGAAGATCACCGTGGTCAGGTGATCCATTGCTCTCAAATTCTGTGGTGGAATTCTATTTTCCTTTCCCAGAGCAAGGCAGGAGACAGACTATTAGCCTACCTTCCCCTGTCCTTCTTCAACTGATCTGTGCCCATAATGGTGATTGTCAAATTCTGGTGGTGAACAGTGACCAGCTTGCTCCAAATGCAGGCTTCTGTCCTAGCCCACACCCTGAGGACAGAAGACCTTTGTGGTTTTGCAAGCATCCACGTGATTGGGAGCCGTTGATTGAGAACTACATTTATGAGAAATAATGTCAAAATATGAATTTGTAACCTCAAGGATGAGGTTTGCCTGGAGTCTTTGGGAGTCTGGATCATGCTGGAATGTAACTTGGTTGGGGTGCTAAGTAGCTGAAGTGACTCTGGGTCCTGGATGGGATACCTCGGAGTCTCCCTCTCACCTAAACTCCAGTCCTGGGACCAAGATGCTGGCTTCCATCCAAATCTGTTCTAATTAGGAAAAAATAAGAAGGTTTGGATATATAATAGACAAATTATTTCTATAAAAAAAGCATTATGATAGAAATGGAAAAGGGGATCCAACAGATAATTCATCCAACAAGCTTGGTGATGAGTGAGCATTCCCAGGACAGGGGCATGAAAATGAGTAAAGCAGTAATTATACTATTTTCTAAGTGGCACACTTTAAAATTTTTATAGTAGGAACTGAAGCAATGACCCAGCAGTTAAGAGTGCATTTGCTGCTTTTGCAGGGGACCCAGTTCCATTCCCAGCACCCATGTTGGACAGCTCATAGGTACCTGCAGCTCCAACTCTAGGGGGATCTGAGTCTGTGCCTACCAAAGGCCCCTATACCAACATACAGACACACCCCCACATATACAAAATTAAAATAATACAATAAAATCTTTAAAAGTGTGATAGCATTAGGTGATGGATAGAGAAACTAAAAATGCAGTGAATTTATAGGTGCAAGCAGACCGAGCCAGTTCTCAGGGCAGGTATATAGTGTCCCATAGATGTCCTATGCTGCCATACTATATATACTCTACTACTAACCACATCTTACTTCCCAGGATCAACCTTATGAACAACTGAACATAAACAAAACAATTATGTGCAATAATGATTTTAAAGTAAAAAAAGAGACATTGTTTTTATGTCCCTAAGGGAACAAATATTAAAATAAACTATAGTACAACTTGTTTGATTTGCTTTGATTTGAGACAGGACCTTAAATATAGCCCAGATTGGATATGAACTTGCTATGTATCTCAGATTTGCCTCCCACGTCCTGGGATTACAGGTGTGCTACTATACCCCTTTAACCAATAACATGTTAGTAAATAACATGTATCAAATGGAAGAAATGAGTGAGGTACATCTAGGGTAGGTTTAAGAACTACCATGGAGCAAAAA
Organism: Microtus californicus; assembly: GCA_028537955.1. Taxonomy (NCBI): domain Eukaryota; kingdom Metazoa; phylum Chordata; class Mammalia; order Rodentia; family Cricetidae; genus Microtus; species Microtus californicus. The sequence goes on along the minus strand of JAQJZF010000025.1, from coordinate 44,522,025 downwards.
AATTAGCTGCAGGATGGTATTAACTGTGGTAACTTGTATCCAAGGCAGCATCTTTGGCCAGGTATCAAGACTCAGTGCCTTTAATGCATGAACTTTGATGGCTCAGGGAGGAGGACCATGAGCTTCTGGCCCTCCTTGGCCACATAATAAGAATTTATCTCAAATCAACAAAGAAATAACCCCCACCCAAAGTAACATCATCAATTCCCTGCTTGTGTGTATATATCCATTTCTCCCATCAAGAGTTCAGTTTAGTCTTACTCTTTCTTGGAACCTGTGCTGCCCTAATTCTTTGACCAATAAAATATGATGGAAGTGATCTTGGGACTTTGGAAGTTGAGTTTCATGAAACTGCTATTTCTGTCTTAGATTCTTGGGCCATGTCATTGTGACCTTTGCTTCAAGTGTGCAGGGGCCTTATCTGATATGTAAGAAGTTATTTTCTTGAGACTGAAGATGATGTCACCAAGCCAACCTCATCCAGCCATCCCACTCCAGGAAACAGGGCACATGAGTAAAGAAACCATCTTGTGTATTATAGACCTACTAGATACCATATAGTTAAGGACTATCTTGGACAAAGGCACTCATCAGACCATCCCATGTTCTCCCAACCATTTGAGTTATCCCAGTGAATCTCTAAACACCATGGGACTGACAGAAATCATTGCTGTAGTAAATCTGTTGTGTAGGATTGCTTCCAAATGAAACATTCCTCCCTAGGTGGTGTGGTAAGTCCTTCTGTCTATGTGTTGCTTTTATTGGTTAATGAATAAAGCTGTTTTGGCCAGTGGATTAGCAAAATAGAGTAAGGTGGGAATGCGAAGCAGAGAGAGGAGGAGAGAGTAGGCAGAGTCGAGGAGAAGCATTCAAACATAAGCCTACAGTGTTGAAATAAGAGCGGCGGGGCTGCGTCCCCAGCACCCCGGCCACCACCGGCTAGCTTTACCAGAAATAATTACACACAAACTGTATTCTTTTAAACACTGCTTGGCCTCTTACTGGCTAGCTCTTACATATTGATCTAACCCATTTGCATTAATCTGTGTAGCTCCACGAGCTCGCTTACCAGGAAGGATCTTAACCTGCGTCTGCCTGGAATGGGAGAATCATGGCGACTCCTGCACTCAGCTTCTTTCTCCCAGCATTCTGCTCTGTTTACTCTACCCACCTATGTTTTAACCTATGAGGGCCAAGCAGTTTCTTTATTATTTAACCAATGAAATCAACAGATTGATATATGACACTCCCACATTACTACAGGGAACATTAAAACCACCATAGCTTCCAAGGAACACATAGCACAGGAAGGTTCTAGAAGCTACAGACTTATAAGGCCTCTCTTCAAGGTTATAAACAGAGTAAGCAATTGCTGAGGAGACTCCTAAGCCAACCTAATGCTCGCAGGTTGTGCAGGGAGCTTCAGGGCATTTTTAAGAGCATTATGGATTCAACTTTGAAGAACTGTCATCCAAGCTGGGGTGGGCATCTTGGTGAAGCAGCTGTTTTAGAATTACCCATGCTCCCCCCAACCCCAGATAACCGTTTTACCTGTATTCCTGTAGGTAACTCTCAATGATATCAGTGGCTCACTAAGATGTGCAGGGAGAGTGTGAGAGTCAACCAACATTGTTCCAAGCCATGGGGTTTACAAAAACTCTTTTTAGTGATAGGAAACTGAGCAGCATTTTCTAGTCTTTTTTTTTTATTTTTTTGAGACAGGGTTTTGCTATGCAACAGCCCTAACTTGCTCTTTTAGGCCAGGCTGGCCTCAAACTCACACAGATCCTCCTGCCTCTACCTCCCAAGTGCTGGGATTAAAGGCGTGCACCACCACCATCTGGCTTCTTTTTCTATTCTCTTATAGTACAGCCAATAAGAGGTCAAAGCATGGAGTCCCGTGTTTTATAACCCCTTGTTTTGGCAGTGGTTATAAGAGTGAGAATGACAGGAAGATGTCAGCTCTACATGATGGAGATGGTGGGGGACAACAGGCAGATGTCAGTCCTACATGATGGAGATGGTAGGGGACGACAGGAAGACATCATCTCTACAAGACTGAGATGGTGAGCATCAGAGTGGGGGACGACAGGAAGACATCATCTCTACACCACTGAGAAGGTGAGTTGGCATGCTATTATTTAAATGTTTCTTTATTTCTAAAATTATAAGAGTAAATGTAATCCCTTGGTATATTCAATATTTAGATTTATTGGCAGATTTTTCTGTCCCACCTACCAGATCCCAAATAACCACGCTGAGATGTCTTATTAATTATGAAAGCTTGGCGGATAGCTTAGGCTGGTTTCTAACTAGCTATATAACAACCCAATTCTTTTAATCTTATATGCGGCCCCAAAGCTTTTTTACTTCATCTGCGAACTGTCCACACTGCTTGTTCTTCATCATCTGGCTGACAACTCCCCTGTCTCCACCCTTCTTCTTCTTTCCAGTGTTCTCTTTGTCCCCAAGATACTGCCTAGCTATTGGCCATTCAGCTTTTTATTAAACCAATCACAATGACATATCTTCCAATCTCCAGTGTACGAAAAGACTATGCCACAACAAGTTTTACCTGTCCCATGGTTACAATTTGTAGAGGTGTTAGGGGTTAAAGCAGAGTATGTTTGCAGTGGGCATCTCGCTCCTTACTTATAGTGTTTATGACATGTGACAAACTCCTGACATCTGGTTCAGTCCATGCATGCTTGAGAAAAGCCAAACCAACCTTCCCCAGTAGAGGAGGGGCTTCAGGAAAACTATAAAAACTCTAACACCACAGTGTAATATAAGAAATCAATGAGAAAATGATACTGGTGGTTTCCCCACCTGGGTATGAAATTTTTCTTTCACCTTATAAGATACAAAATGATAAAAGCCTAGTCTAAAATGTGAAATGATAAAATTATTAATGAAAAGTTATTAAGCTCACTGTTTAAAATATGGATGCACATTGTCAACACGCCTTTGTGAGCTATTTGTTCACTACTATAGTCATTCAAAATGAGGGTCCACATGAATCTGATCAAGGCTCAGACTTGTAAGATGTAGGAAACCAAGAAAGATGATTATTTGCTGAAAATAATTGCTGAAAATATTTTGCTGAAAAATAGTTGCATTAAATAAGATATCTATCTAACTTTTCAAAATACATTATCTTTAAAATATCTATCGTTAAATATTACAAAATGCCACTAAATATTTGTAATTTTAAATAAGTTATAAACATGGAGATAAATATTTAATCATATTAATATCATAAAATATTATAATATTGTTATAGGGTAATCAAAACTTCCAATATAAAGGAGATAAAAATATGCTCAAGTATATTTAAGTGTCCTTATTTATTTTTTATATTGGGCATTTAAAATATAAGTAAAAACTTATAAATGCAGGTATTTGTATTGTATAAGTAAGTATTCATATGCTACTATACTATAAAATAATTATCTTGGGTGAATAAACATACTTGGGACTTTATAAAACTGAATAGAAGAGATGATTGAGTTTTGATTTTTTGAGAAAAGGTTTCTTGGTGCCCAGACTGGTTTCAGATTTGCTACTGTAACTGAGGTGAATGACCTTGAATGATTGATTGCTCTGTCTCTGTGTCCCAAGAGTCGGGATTGCAGGCCAGTGCCATCACTGATCACTCACACTTGGATGTCTTTCAAGTTTGTCATGTAGGCAGGGGTTTCTCCAGGTTGGTCTCTTTATCTATCTATCTATCTATCTATCTATCTATCTATCTATCTATCTATCTATCTCTCTTGTGGGAAAGGATGTGTTCTTGCATGAGTCTTTGGCTGCTACAGCACGTCTGGAAAAGACAAAAAGAACGCAAATTTAATTTATTTATTTGATTAGAAAATTCAATTTTCAGATTAATCCTATTCAGTAAAGAGGCAGGAGCCACCAGATTGCTACCCAAGAGCCCACACTACCACTATCAATGGCAAACAACACACATAAGAACAAGTATAGGGTAGCACGCACAGATGGAAGGTAGGTTGTGATGAGCCTGGGGCAGATCTTCATCTATACATTTATATGTGTGTGTGTTCGTGCGTGCACGCAAGTGCGTGTGTTTGTGTGTGCGTGTGAGCATGGCGATGATTATAGATTAGACTCACACAGCTGCCTGCTGCTTTCCTGACGACATTCTTTTCCTAAGCACCTGGAAAAAGAGGTGCAGGGAGCACGCTTTAGTTTTATTTGAGAAAGGGCTGTCTTTTCACCTATGAAGACTGAGAAAAGCTCTTCAAATGTCACATTTATTGGTTTATTCCTCTTTGTGTTTGGCAGAGCTGAAAAGGAAATATTGAATCAGCAGGGGTATACTGACCTCTGATGGCCAGATGTAAAAGTACCGCTTGCAGGCTGACCCCAAAGACCATATAAAGTTCTCCCCAGAAGTGGCTCAAGTTTTCTACTGTGAGTGGCTCAAGAGTCAGTGGAGATGAAGACAGCTAGTTGGCTGTTCTTTTCCCACAAGAACTTTATTATATCAGCCCAGCCCGGAGAGCACTAAACCCACTACAAGTCATCTAAAAATGTTTCTGAGACTAAATGGGAGTGATAAAAGTGTGTGCCTGTTTCCTCTACATGCTGGGAACAACTCATTTACATATGCAATGTTTTTATCAGAAATCCACACTCGGCGAATAGGCAATTACCATTTGAAAGACTCTTGAAGAATCCACAGCAGAGAAAAGGGTGACAGCCTTATTTCTAATATTGCTATCTAAATCTGCAAGAAATTTGTTAATTTACATAAATGACATTTAAAATGACATTTTGCTGTATTATTGATGGGTTTTTATCTATTCAATTGGTTAGAAATAATGTGTAGACATCTTAGCTCTTTCAGAAACACACACATGTATGAACATGTGCACATACGTCAATTTTGATAGTGGGTCCTAGATGGTTCTTAACTGAGTTTATTCTCTGTTTGACATAATTGAAGATGCATGGTCCCACCATTTCCCCCATCAGAATAAGAATAAAAGACCTGGCCAATGTTGACAGTAAGATGGTCAGCCACAGGGACAAGGTGACAGAGAGTGATACCAATTACCTGACCTATGTCTCCTTACTTTCTTTTCTTTGAGATAAGATGTCACCTAATTATTCCTGAGTGGATGACCTGGAAACAGCAAATTCCTCCTATGGCCATGCAAAATTCCTCCCTGATTCATAAAAAGAGGTCTAGTCTCCCACAGTTCTGTAGAACTCTCTTTGCTTTCCAGCCTGGAAATAAAACTTTCCAAATGGCCAAAGTCTAAGTCTGTCTGGCAACCGAGTTCCTTAAAGTTTTTGTTTCCAACAATCAAGGCTGTGGTGCCTTCAGCAGTTGCACTGGCTCTTCCTGCCTCTACTAGAATTGGGCATTCGACCTTCCTTAACATTGAGTCAGGTCCAATATGAATTCTCCTCTTATCCACTATAGGCAGATACCTGGAGATAGCATCAAGCAGTATACATAGAGTTGGGTTGTAGCTTTCCAGAGAGTCCAAGGAGACACATTTCATAGCACCATTAGTACAAGCAAGACAGGTAATTTGAAGACCTGGTGCAGGTGCCTCATCCTTGGCAGGGTGACTCATCATTGGCAGGGCATGTATAAAATTGTGATCCCTGAAGACCTTTCTCTAGCCGGTCTTCTCCACAACCTGATTTACTGACTCCTGTACCTCCACTAGACCTAAATTGTTCCACCCCTGGAAGGGAAATTGAAGAGAAGAGGTCCACCTGAAAGATAGAGTTTCCCATCCTGGATTTATCTGAATCCCTTATTTCCAGGATTCTTTGTTTAAGGCTAATGGGAATTGTGTATCCTAAGTTAGTAAATTCTGGTCACTCTTATCTTTACGGGGTCTGAGGTCGAAGTGATGGTCCATCTGTCCTCAGTGACATTTTTCCCCAAAGGATGACACCAGCTACGCTACTCTACTATAGATTCTCTGAAAAGGGTGGATTTTCTCATATGTTCTTCGAATTACTATTAGTCTTGTTTTCCCTGTAGTCCTATTTATACAAGCTACTGGTAGAGAAGGACACATAAACCACAAGTGGGGGAGGAGTTGAACTTCAGCTTTTCCCACTAGGTGTGACTGATGGGGATTTACTTCCTCCTTCCCAGTCACAACCAACGATAAACTTAGAGCAGGTAGGGGAGGAATGAGAGTTTCCTCCACCCTGCATATACTTCACTTAGAGAGCAGGAACCCTCCTGGATGAGAGACCCACCCTTTTCAACCTCCTCACAGTATAGAACACCAGGACCCTGGACAACAAAGAGGAGTCAAATGACTAAACCACCCAGAAGCAAGCACTCCAGTATGGGGGTGGGATAGGTCAATTTCTTCCAACAAGGCTGAGAGATCAAGTGATGGTTTTGAGTTCCTCTAGGTAAACTGGCTGGACCAAAATGATATTGGTCCCCAACAGGATGCACAGTCTTAAGACAAGGGGTGAGGTGTCTCACACCAGATAAAGTTTTTGGTTATTATAAGGAAACCAGCAACAGTGGCAGCCAGGGTGTCCACAGTTGCCACTGGAAGGGGAGGGGGAAGTGCAGGCAATTGAGCATGGCCAGTAAGCCTGAATAAAATTGGGTAATGTCTCAAGGGCAGTAGTTGTAGTTGGTTGACTCCCCCTTCCACCATATCTGTCTATCTGTTTCTCCAACCAACAGAACTGACAAAAACACACAGACAGAGACCCAGTAACACAGAAAGACAAATAGTAAAGACACCCAGGGGTGGCTGCTACACATTTTTACACCTGAACAGACCAGAGGAGTCTGGTTATAATTGCACATGAGCTTACCAGGAAGGATCTTAACCTGCGTCCATCTTGGAGAAGAGAGCTATAGCGTCTGCCTGGAGAGAAGAGGTATGGCGTCTGCTCACTTCCCTTCTTCCCAGCATTCTGTTTGGTCTACTCCGCCTATCTAAATTCTGCCCTATCAGGCCAAGCAGTTTTCTTTATTAACCAATGAAACAACAGATAGACAGATGACGCTCCTCCATCAAGCTAGCATATGTTTACCAGGTATGGGGCACAGCAGGGCACCCCTTCTACTGCTCCCCAGTGGTATGTATTTCTATTCATCAGGCTCCTTGGACACCCCACCATCCATGTGACCACACAGCTCCTCTAGGTATCAGGTCTTGTTTGACCTCCCGCCCCACATGGACCACAAATATCAGACCGTGCTGGGAGCTTCTGCTCCTGTCACTCACAAAATTACCTGCCATGTGTTTGCCTTGCTGGACATCCTTCATCTGAGCATGCCTCATCCAGGGCTAGGCTTTGACTTCTTCTGGACTCCTCCCCCAAACACACAAGCTGCTCTGCATCAGGACCTACTACTACTACTAGTTACTGTTCGAGGCTGTACGTAACCTCCATTGTAGCGGCATAGAGAGTAATGCGTGTCACATCCTCCTGACCACAACCTGCACTCTCAAGTGACATGGTAAGAGTCAGACCAAGCTTGTCACACACCCTTACCATGCCCTGCTGGCTAACAAGCGCTGCTGTATTTCATGCCCTGATAGAAACCATGTCACTACCAAACACAAGCTACTAGGTAGCAGTGCCTATTGACACACCTGTAACTATGCTGCCATTCATACAATGCTGGGCATTAAGAATTACCTCACATCCACCGTCCTGCTGCCACACATACTACAGGGGTTGAGATGGAAGGTTCAGAAGGATCAGAAATATGCAAGTGCATACAGGACTACAGCAAGGTGTTCCACCATTGTAGTCAAAGACATCCACACATACATGGTGAGGGGCCAGGGCTTGCCAGGAATACCCTCTTCTATAGCCAATGCCAGACATGCATGGCAAGGCGTCATGCCCTGCTAGGTGAACCCTCCCCCACAGCAGCCATTCTTCCTACACAGCCAGGTATCAGATCTTCCAAAGGATTCCCCACCTTCAGTTGTCCCCCTAAACTGAGGATTAGATGTCAAGTACTCTCAGGGACTCCCTTAATTATAGGCAAGACCCCAACCCATACACATAGACATATAGGACTAGGTGTCATGTTCTTTTATCCTTCCCTCCCTTAACAACGTCCCTGATACACAATTAGTGTCAGGATCACTAGGTATACCTCCCAATAGTCAGAGTCTCATAGACATGGTTATGTGTCAGGTCCTCCTCAGAAACACCTCCTCTAGAGCAAAGCTTCAAATACACAGGCATGGGTAGGTTTCCTGTCATGCTAACAGTCTCCTCCCTATACCCAATACCACACATGCACTTAAAGATGGAGTTAGCTACCTGGAACCTACCTCATATGCAAAACTTAAACTCCCACTCCCCCTATACACACTACACTCAAGCACACAAACACACACACACACACACACAAACACTCTCACACACATACATATTCACACACTTGGAGGGAAGGAGAGAGGCAAGGTGAGACGAAGAGAAGGAAGGGGAGGAGGAAGAAACCAAGACAGAAACAGAGCTAGGGCTCACGTTCTTCATGGTATCTCCACACTCACCTCAAAAATTCCATACACAAGCATGGGTAGGTTTCAGGTCCTGATAGTAATTCTGTCTTTTACAGCCAAAGACAAAACCCAGGGCTAGGTGTTGTGTCATGCTAGGTGTTCCTACTCGTCAGGAGCCATTTCCCCAAAAAAGTATTGCAGGGACCATTGTCCTGGGGAGTTTGCAGAAAGCCCCACACTCAAAAGGTATTTAGAACTGTTTTATTGGCAGAGCCTATCCCACACCCAACTATCTTGAGAGCTATCTGTTAGCGGAACCCGCCCCACATTCCAACTATCTAGAGAATTGTTTGTGGTTGGAATCACAAAAGGAACGATTTCTCTTGCATAGAGAACACGAGGTGTGTTGACTCGTGATGGGCACGTGACCAAGTGTCAACCATTGCTGCCCCGGCAAGGTCCCTTCCTGCCCTTGCCACGCCCCTGTCCCCATCCCAAGCCATTACACGAATAAACAGAGGCTTTGACAAGAATCTGCTTGGCCTCCTTCCTGTCTCTTGCCCATGTCTTTTCAGATAGCGCCTCTCCGGGACCCTGGAATAACTGACCTGCCAGGCGGGTTACAAGCCCTAGACTAACAGACCTGACAGGGCAGTTTACACCTTTTGTCACAGCCTTTGCCACACCTACACATTGGTGTTAGATCCTGCTATATGTGCATTGACTTACAACCAAAGTTCACCCACAAATACACACACGTGCTTGACTATGTAACAGGTTATGCATCTTGTTCCCTTGGGAAGAGATGAAGCCTCACTAATACATTCATGGCCATATCTCAGGTCCTTGTAGGTATCTCCCCAGCCCAGCCAAATCTACACACTCAGCTGCTCATCCAGGCTTTCTAGCTATCCACTCTGGCTAGCCAAAGCCCCATATAGACAAACACACACACACACACACACACACACACACACACACACACACACACAAAACGATCCCACACACCAACAGGTCTAGGTGTTATCTCCTGCAAAGTATCCCCATACTTAAAGTGAAAGACCACCTCCTCCCAATACGAACACATAGATATATGTCAGGTCCTTCTATGAATCCTCACTTCTACAGCTAATGTCAAGTACACAGGGCAAGATGTCAGGTCCTGCTTGGCCCACCTTCCCCTGAAGTCAGCCCTTCCTTCACACATGTGTAGTATGTCCTTCATTAGATCCCCTACTTTATAGCTAAATTCCCATGCACAGAAACAGGTCATTCAGAGTACCCAATCACAGCAAAACATGCTATATGCTGCTCCACAGTATTCTTATAAGTCAAGGGTAAGGTTCTGGTGTTTATCTCTTCCCTTACATCTGCATATACATACATGGTTATGTCAGGTCCTGCTAGGTAGCTCCTCCCGGCAGCAAGACGCCAGGTTCACACATAAAAAACACATAGACACATTCATGTACACATGTGAATTAGTAAGCAACCATGCATATAGGCCTGCAGGAAGCTTTACCAGGCTGTGAGGTCCCGATAGATTTCTGATAGTCACGTGGGTGTAGCCTTGGTTTTAGGAGTGGGGTACCTAGCAGGACTAGAAACCGAGCTTTGGTTTTGCTGTGAAAGAGTAGATTCCTCTCGGGACCGGACACATATTCATGTATGTGTGATTGCTTAGGCTCTAAGGGTGAGACATAACCTTGTGTGGAGGGCTTGGGCTTTAATGCATCGAGAAATATGTCAGGACCTGACACCTAACTGTGTGTGTGGATGACAGTGGGGGTGTTTTACCTATAGGGTGGAGAAAATAGCAGGTCTTGACAGATACCCTACAGCCAAAGCCACTCATACACTTATGGCCATTGTCAGGTCCTGCTAGTATACTCTCCCTTAGAGTGCCATACCTCCTACAGTCAAAAGCCTCCATACATGCCTGGGTCTCATGTCCACCTCACTAACTCCTCCCATAATGCAAATCTCCAAATATCCATGGAAGGCTAGGTATCACATCGTGCAAGTTGTTTATTTCCCTACACCCAATATCACATGGATACATAGGTTGTAATGGTTGTCCCCCACCACATATTCAAGTTGTTTATTTCCCTACACCCAATATCACATGGATACATAGGTTGTAATGGCTGTGCCCTGCCTTATATTCAAAACTATCTCTCTGCCCTCTGTCTCTCTCTACCACCCCCTTTCTCTCTCTTTCCTCTCTCTGTCTCTCTCTCTCATCTCTCTATCTCTCTGTCTCTCTCTCACACAAACACAAAACTAGGAGCATGGTACTTTTATTAATTCTGTCCCATATACCAAAAGGCAAACATGTGTAAGCCCTGCTAGGTAACACAAACCCTTTAGTCAAACCATGTCATACTCACAAGCAGCCAAGTGTCTGGTCCTACTGGACATTCCCTACCCCACAGCAACAGCCATTCATACATACACAGCGCTAGGATTCAGCTCTGCTAGGTAAGATCTCCCCTCAGGTAAAGCTCTACACATGGAAAGACAGATGCCAGTTCCTAATGGCAACCTCCCCCCCCCCGCTTCTGTACCATTCTTTGCTCCTCCCTGTTTCATTCTCATCTCAGAAGTTTGGGAGACAGGAACACCAGATGAAGAAAACCCCTGGCATAAGTATTTCTGGATGTGGGTTCTATCCCTCGACACCTTTTCCACAAACATCCATTTACACAGAAAGGTGCTCAAAACCAAAGAGGGTTGATGTGCTGAGAGCATCTGGAACTAGGTCTGTGATTCTGCAGTTGTTGGCAGGTCCCATGACCCATTTCTTTAGGAATGACAAATATGGCAGATCCAGGCCACTGTGGGTGTCTCCACCCCTGCAAGTTGTCTTGAATTGTGTAAGACAGCAAACTGAGGCAGCCATGAGAGTGAGCCAGTACACATCTGTCATCGGCTCTTGACTGAGTTCCCACTCTGGCTTCCCTAATGATAAACTTCTAATAAGACATGAGAGCCAAATAAAACCTTCCACAGCAGTGGGTTTTGTCATGGTTTCTATCAGCAATAGACAGTATTATAGTGGTATATCATGTGTGCTTTACTAAATAAACTTGCCTGAAGATCAGATGACAAAGCAGCCACACTAGTCAGCCATATAGGCCAGTGAGTGGTGGCATGCACATTTAGTTCCAGGACTCGGGAGGCTGAAGTAGAATGATCTTAGGGAGTTCAAGGTCACCGTGGGCTACTCAAGATTGAATCTGTCTAAACGAGAAACAGAGCTCACATGAAGGTGATTCCAAAACTTAAGATCACATACCTTTAATCCCACACTAGGGATGTGGAGACAGACGTGATATGACTGGGAAAAGAGAGGAATATAAAAGGGAAGAGACAGGAACTCAGTGGAGTGTGGAGTCTGAGGTTGGTGGGGAGTATTGCAGGATCACCCCTTTATCCTACCATTGGTGGAGTTAAGCTCTCTCTAGTGACTTGACTGCTTTGCTTCTCTGATCTTCAGCTTGAACCCCAATATCTGTCTCTGTTTTGATTAATCATTCTACAGTATTCCAGGACTTGTTCTCAAACTCGGGGTCTTCCTGCCTCTGCCTCCTGAGTGCTGGGATACAGGTGTGCTCTGTAACACTATAGGAACAAACAGCAGTTTTAAGAGTGGAGAATAAATCAGAGCCCGGGAAAATACAGTTCCATTGGGTGAGGCTAATTTTAATGAAGTAAATCATAGGAAGTATCTCAAGCAGAGGGATTTGAGAAATCATACTGAATGAGGGTGGACAGAACAAGTACAACAACAACAGCAAGATAAATGTGCCCAAAGATGGATACAAGAGCTAGGGGAGAATCTGAGCTTATTTCTAACATGTTGAGGACTCATCCAAGGACACAAATAGAAGACTACAATCGTCTGACTTGAAATAGTTAAACATGGGACATGACAGCTGCAACAGTGATTGCACGGATATCAGATTAGGAGCCTGGCAGAACTGTGGCCATGTCATGGATGGTTCACCACCTTGATCAAACCCTTAGTGAATATACCCAAGGCACTGTGTGTAAAGTGGTTCATGAGGTCAGAACATATGTGTACACATAGAGACCACATACAATCAGTGTAATACATATAACCTGGCTCATGAGATCGGAGGACATGGGACATTCTGAACCCTTCCCCACCACATATCCTACCACAGTTCCTGAAGCCTGGTTTGTGAGGTCAGAGGGGATTCCACCTCTAGCTCATCCCGCATCAGTCACCTATCCTGCCACTCTACAATCCTGCCAGCACCATGCGTCTCCAATCTGAGCTCAAGCAAAACACAGATGAGCCAGGATGAACCCAACTAGGAACACCAAGCATCAATCCAAACACTCCATGAACACAAAGGTATCAGAAACACTTCATCAACAAACTAAATCCAGATGAAAAAGCCCCATTACAAAAACAGAACTTACATGTAAAACCCAGGACAACATAGTTCCCCCCAAAACAGTCAATGTCATAGTAGTGGTAAATAGTAAGAGTGACATGAATAGAATTCAGCACAAAGAATTAAAAGAATGATTTTGAATGTGTTCAGATAATTCACCAATGAATCCATCAGTGCACAGATAATTTTGGGGTACAAATAATTTCCTGAATTAATTCAGAAAACAAAAACTTAAATAAAGAAGAAATTCAGGATCTGAACACTGAACTTAACAGACAGACCTAAGAATAAAACGATCCTAGAATCTAGAGAAATAAACAACCCTGGAAATGAAAAATTACATAAGCTGAACTAAAAGCACAGTAAGAGCCACAAAATTGGAATGTGTTGTATGGAAAACTGGGATATAAGCTTAGAGAAACTCAATCATTCAAATAAAAGGTTTGTCATGGTTTAAATTTTTTTTAGTATGAGGGAAGCATGTGAGCTCTTTGGAAACCATGAAAAATTTGCAATTATGATTTATGAAAACCGAAGAATGAGAAGAATCCTTCATGTAAAATATGTTCAGTAAAAAAGCATAGAAGAAAATTTCCACAGACAAGGGAAAGAGATGTACATGCAGACGAGTGGCATACAAGAGCACCAAAGAGAAAAGGACAGAAAAGCAACTTCCCCACCTCCCTGTTCACAGGCCGGTCCCCAGAATCACAGCGCTGTCTTTACCCTAACCCAAGAGAGAGGCCCTTGTCCCCTGCACATGTATTCCAAGTTAAACACCTGAAGGAGAATATTCAAAACTCAGAACAGCATATGAAGCAGAAAAATTTATACAGTGTCTTTCTGAACATTATTTGAGCATATAATATTTTCCAGTTTGAGCCACTTATTAGCAAACTTCTCGACTTTTTCACTACAGCTAAGTAACATTCCACTGTGTAAATGTACTACATTTTTCTTATCTCTTCAAAAGTTGATGGGAAACTATTTTGAGATTTGTCTTAGTTACTGCTTCTACAGCTGTGAAAAGACACCATAACTGTGGTAACTTTTGTAAAGGAAACCATTCAGTTGAGGCTGGCTTGCATTTCAGAGGTTGAGTCCACTGTCAATCAGGGTGGGAAGCATGGTATCAGGCAGGCAGACATGGCACAGAGGGAGCTGAAAGTTATACATCTGCATAGGCACACAGCAGGAAAAGGATGACACACTGGCCAGATTTGAGCATCTGAGACCTCAAAGGCCACCCTAGGTACACACTTCGTCCAAGAAAGTCATGCCTATGCCAAAAGACCAGACCCCCTAACAGTGCCAGGCCCTGAACCTATGGGGAAAATTTCCATTGGAACCACCACAACACTATTTTCTAGCTATTGTGACTAAAGTAGCAATTAACAAGGCTATGAGAGAATATGTACAGGAGGGTGAAAGTCCTTTGATTATTTCCCCGAGTTACATTATGGTAGCCCTTCTTATAATTGTTTGAGAACAGTATATTAGAGTGTCCCTTTCTGTACATCCCTAGCAGTATTGCTTGCCACTCATGTTCCTGATCATAGTCACCCTGCCTGGACTGACATGAAATCTACAACTAGTTTTAATCTGTGTCTCCTTGATAGCCAAGGGCTTGATCTTTTTTAAATGTTAACTGGTTGGGTATGGTGCATACCTTTAATCCCAGGACATGAAAGCAAGAGCAAGCAGACATCTGTGAGCTGCAGCCAAGCCTTGTCTGCATATGGTGAGTTCCAGGACGGTCAAGAGCCACATACTGAGATCCTGTCTCAGGAAGGGTTTGCTAGCCATTTGTATTACTTTTTGAAACTTATCGCAGAGATGATGACTGTGGGAGCCTGTGTATGAAAGCTGTGAACTCACAGCAAGGTGTGGATGGAGGGCAGCAAGTTCCCTCTGCAAGGCTGCCTTCTAGAAAGGATTATATACACTCTAAGTGAACGGTGTTGAAAGCAAGGACATGAAGGGAATGTCACGGCCTGTGTACATCATCTTTATGGAAAAAAAAAAGCCCTGGGAGACATATTCTTTTTTTTGGCTTCTTTTTTTTATTGAGAAAAGGAAAAAAAATAAGTTTCCACCTCCTCCCAGCCTCCCATTTTCCTCCCCCTCCTCCCACCCTTTTCCCCCTCACCCCACTCCTCTCCCACTCCCTCTCCAGTCCAAAGAGCAGTCAGGGTTCCCTGCCCTGTGGTAAGTCCTAGGTGCTCCTCCCTCCGTCCATGTCTAGGAAGGTGTACATCCAAACTGGCTAGGCTTCCACAAAGCCAGCACATTAAGTAGGATCAAAACCCCGTGCCATTGTCCTTGGCTTCTCATCAGCCCTCATTGTTCGCCATGTTCAGAGAGTCCGGTTTTATCCACTGCTTTTTCAGTCACAGTCCAGCTGGCCTTGGTGAGCTCCCAATAGATCAGCCCCACTGTCTCAGTGGGTGGGTGCACCCCTCGTGGTCCCGACTTCTTTGCTCATGTTCTCACTCCTTCTGCTCCTCATTGGGACCTTGGGAGCTCAGTCCAGTGCTCCAGTGTGGGTCTCTGTCTCTATCTACATCCATCACCAGATGAAGGTTCTATGGTGATATGCAAGATATTCGTCAGTATTGCTATAGGATAGGGTCATTTCAGGTTCCCTATCCTCAGCTGCCCAAGGAACTAACTGGGGACATCTCCTTGGGCTCCTGGGAGCCACTCTAGGTTCAAGTCTCTTGCCAACCCTAAGGTGGCTCCCTTAACTAAGAATTGTGCTTCCGTGCTCCCATATCCAACCTTCCTTTATTTCAATCATCCTTTTTCCCCAAGTCCCCCCCATCCTCCCCTTCTCCCTTTTCTCTCCCCATCTCCCCTTACCCCATCCCAACCCACCCCCAAGATCCCAATTTTCTCTCCAGCTATTTTGTCTACTTCCCATAGCCAAGAGGATAACTATATGTTTTTCCTTGGGTTCACCTTCTTACTTAGCTTCTTTAGGTTAACCAATTGTAGACTCCGTGACCCTTATTTATGGCTAGAAACCAATTATGAGTGAGTACATCCCATGTTCATCTTTTTGGGTCTGGCTTACCTTACTCAGGATAGTGTTTTCTATTTCCATCCATTTGCATGCAAAATTCAAGAAGTCATTGTTTTTTACCGCAGCGTAGTACTCTAATGTGTATATATTCTACACTTTCTTCATCCATTCTTCCATTGATGGGCATCTAGGTTGTTTCCAGGTTCTGGCTATTACAAATAATACTGCTATGAACATAGTTGAACAAATGCTCTTGTCATAAAATAAGGCATCTCTAGGGTATATTCCCAGGAGTGGTATTGCTGGGTCCAGGGGTAGGTTGATCTCGAATTTCCTGAGAAACCGAAACACTGATTTCCAAAGTGGTTGCACAAGATCGCATTCCCACCAGCAATGGATGAGGGTACCCCTTCCTCCACAGCCTCTTCAGCAAAGGCTATCATTGGTGTTTTTTATTTTAGCCATTCTGAGAGGTGTAAGATGATATCTCAAAGTTGTTTTGATTTGCATTTCCCTGATCGCTAAGGAGGTTGAACATGACCTTAAGTGTCTTTTGGCCATTTGAACTTCTTCTGTTGAGAATTCTCTATTCAGTTCAGTGCCCCATATTTAATTGGGTTAATTAGCATTTGAAAGTCTAGTTTCCTGAGTTCTCTATATATTTTGGAGATGAGACCTTTGTCTGTTGCAGGGTTGGTGAAGATCTTCTCCCAGTCAGTAGGTTGGCTTTTTGTCTTAGTGACAGTGTCCTTTGCTTTACAGAAGCTTCTCAGTTTCAGTAGGTCCCATTTATTCAATGTTGCCCTTAATGTCTGTGCTGCGGGGGTTACACATAGCAAGCGATCTCCGGTGCCCATCTGTTGTAGGGTACTTCCCACTTTCTCATCTATCAGGTTCAATGTGTTCTGACTGATATTGAGGTCTTTAATCCATTTGGACTTGAGTTTTGTGCATGGTGATAGATATGGGTCTATTTTCATTCTTCTACAGGTTGACATCCAGTTGTGCCAGCACCATTTGTTGAAGATGCTGTCTTTCTTCCATTGTATACTTTTAGCTCCTTTATCGAAAATGAGGTGCTCATAGGTTTGTGGGTTAAAATTCGTGTCTTCTATATGATTCCATTGGTCGACTTCTCTGTTTTTATGTCAGTACCACACTGTTTTCATCACTCTAGCTCTGTAATAGAGTTTGAAGTCAGGGATGGTAATGCCTCCAGAAGATCCTTTATTGTATAGGATTGTTTTGGCTATCCTGGGTTTTTTGTTTTTCCATATAAAGTTGATTACTGTCCTCTCAAGATCTGTGAAGAATTTTGATGGGACCTTGATGGGGATGGCATTGAATCTATAAATTGCCTTTGGTAGAATTGCCATTTTTACTATGTTGATCCTCTCAATCCAAGAGCAAGGGAGATCCTTCCATTTTCTGGTATCCTCCTCAATTTCTTTCTTCAATGCCTTAAAGTTCTTGTCAAATAGATCTTTCACTTCCTTGGTTAGAGTTACCCCAAGATATTTTATGCTGTCTGTGGCTATCGTGAAAGGTGATGCTTCTCTGATTTCGTTCTCTGCTTCCATATCCTTTGTGTATAAGAGGGCTACTGATTTTTTGGAGTTGATCTTGTATCCTGCCACATTAAAGGTGTTTATCAGCTGTAAAAGTTCTTTGGTGGAGTTTTGGGGGTTGCTTATATACACTATCATATCATCTGCAAATAACTAAAGTTTCACTTCTTCCTTTCCAATTTGAATCCCCTTGATCCACTTATGTTGTCTTATTGCTATTGCTAGAACTTCAAGCACTATATTGAAAAGGCATGGCGAGAGTGGACAGCCTTGTCGTGTTCCTGAGTTTAGTGGGATGGCTTTGAGTATCTCTCCGTTTAATTTGATGTTAGCTGTCAGCTTGCTGTATATAGCTTTTATTATATTTAGGTATGACCCTTGTATCCCTAATCCCTCCAAGACTTTTATCATAAATGGATGTTGAATTTTGTCAAATGCTTTTTCAGCGTCTAATGAAATGATCATATGGTTTTTTTCTTTCAGTTTATTTATATCATGGATTACATTGATAGATTTTCGTATGTTGAACCAGCCCTGCATCTCTGGGATGAAGCCTACTTGTTCATGATGGATAATTTTTCTAATGTGTTCTTCAATTCAGTTTGCCAGAATTTTGTTGAGGATTTTTGCGTCAATGTTCATGAGTGAGATTGGCCTATAATTCTCTTTCTTGGTTGAGTCTTTGTGTGGTTTTGGAATCAGAGTAACTGTAGCTTCATAAAAGGAATTTGGCAA
Source organism: Microtus californicus (assembly GCA_028537955.1). Taxonomy (NCBI): domain Eukaryota; kingdom Metazoa; phylum Chordata; class Mammalia; order Rodentia; family Cricetidae; genus Microtus; species Microtus californicus. The sequence continues at coordinate 44,503,778 of JAQJZF010000025.1, read as the reverse complement.
TGACTCTTCTGTTTCTATATTGTGAAATACATTAAGGAGTATAGGTATTAGGTCTTCTTGGAAGTTCTGGTAGAATTCTGCATTGAAACCATCTGGTCCTGGGCTTTTTTTGGTAGGGAGGTTTTTGATAACTGCTTCTAATTTTTCGCGACTAACAGGTCTATTTAGATTGTTCACCTGGTCCTGGTTTAACTTTGATATATGGTATTTATCTAAAAAAGTGTCCATTTCCTTTACATTTCCCAGTTTTGGGGCATATAGGCTTTTGTAGTAAGATCTAATGATTCTCTGAATTTCCTCTGTGTCTGTGGTTATGTCCCCCTTTTCATTTCTGATCTTATTAATTTGCAAATTCTCTCTCTACCTTTTGACTAGTTCGGATAGGGGTTTGTCAATCTTGTTGATTTTCTCCAGGAACCAGCTTCTTGTTTCATTGATTCTTTGGATTGTTTTCTGTGTTTCTATTTTGTTGATTTCAGCCCTCAGTTTGATTATTTCCAGTCTTCTACTCCTCCTAGGTGAGTCTGCTTCTTTTTGTTCTAGAGCTTTCAGGGGGGCTGTTAAGTCTCCAATGTGAGCTTTCTCTGTTTTCTTTAAGTGGGCACTTAGTGCTATGAACTTTCCTCTTAGGACTGCTTTCATAGTGTCCCATAAGTTTGAGTATGTTGTTTCTTTATTTTCATTGAATTCCAGGAAGACTTTAATTTCTTTCTTTATTTCTTCCTTAATCCAGGTATGGTTCAGTAGTTGACTGTTCAGTTTCCATGAATTTGTATGCTTTCTGGGGGTAGCATTGTTGTTGAATTCTAACATTAATCCATGGTGATCTGATAAGACACAGGTGGTTACTAATATTTTTTTGTAACTGTGGATGTTTTCTTTGTTACCGACTATGTGGTCGATTTTCAAAAAGGTTCCATGAGCTGCAGAGAAGAAGGCATATTCTTTCCTATTTGGGTGGAATGTTCTATAGATGTCTGTTAAGTCCATTTGCTTCATTACCTCCATTAATTCTCTTGTTTCTCTGTTAGGTTTCTGTCTGACTGACCTGTCCATTGGTGAGAGAGGAGTTTTGAAGTCTCCTACTATTAGTGTGTGCGGTTTGATGGCTGCCTTGAGTTTTAGCAATGTTTCTTTTATGTACGTGGGTGCTTTTATATTAGGGGCATAGATATTCAGGATTGAGACTTCATCCTGATGAACTGCTCCTGTTATGAGTATAAAATGTCCCTCTCCATCTCTTCTGATTGATTTAAGTTTGAAGTCAACTTTGTTAGAAATTAGTATGGCCACACCTGCTTGTTTCTTAGGTCCATTTGCTTGATAAGCTTTTTCCCAGCCCTTTACTCTGAGTAGGTGCCTGTCTTTGTGGTTGAGGTGTGTTTCTTGTAAACAGCAGAATGTTGGATCCTGTTTTCTTATTCAATCTCTTAGCCTGTGCCTCTTTATAGGTGAGTTGAGCCCATTGATATTAAGTGATATTAATGACCAGTGGTTGTTAACTCCGGTCACTTTTTTAGTAGTAGAGTTTGTGTGTTTCCTTTCTTTGAGTTGTGTTGGTGAAGAGTCTCTAGATGTCTGAGTTATTGTGGTCATTGTTGGACTCCTTGGTTAGTGATTTTCCTTCTATTACTTTCTGTAAGGCTGGATTTGTGGCTACGTATTGTTTAAATTTGTTTTTTTCCTGGAAAATTTTATTTTCTCCATTTATAGTGAATGAAAGCTTGGCTGGGTATAGTAGTCTGGGCTTGCATCCATGGTCTCTCAGTTTCTGCAATACATCTATCCAGGACCTTCTGGCTTTCATGGTTTCCATGGAGAAGTCAGGTGTGAGTCTGATAGGTTTACCTTTATAAGTGACTTGGCCTTTTTCCTTTGCAGCTCTTAAAATTCTTTCTTTATTCTGTATGCTTTGTGTTTTGATTATTATATGGTGAAGAGATGGTTTTTTTTGATCCAGCCTATTCTGTGTTCTGTATGCTTCTTGAACCTTCATAGGTATATCTTTCTTTAGGTTGGGAAAGTTTTCTTCTATAATTTTATTAAATATATTTCTGGACCATTGAGATGCACTTCTTCTCCTTCTTCTACTCCTATTATTCTTAGGTTTGGTCTTTTTATTGTGTCCCAGATTTCCTGAATGTTTTGTGATGAGAGTTTTTTGGACTTGCTGTTTTCTTTGATCAGTGTGTTTATTTTCTCTATGGTATCTTCAGAATCTGAGATACTTTCTTCTAACTCTTGTATTCTGTTTGTTATGCTTGTTTCTGTAGACTCTGTTTGTTTACTTAAATTTTCCATGTCCAGCCGGCCCTCTGTTTGTGTTTTCTTCCTTGCCTCCATTTCAGTTTTCAAGTCTTGAACTGTTTCCATTATCTGTCTGATTGTTTTTCCTTGGTTTTCTAGGGTATCATTCATTGATTTATTCAATTCTTCAAACTTTCTGTTATATTTCTCATCTATTTCTATAAGGGCGTTTTTTACATGCTGTTTAAGGGCATCAATCACTTTCATGAAGTCAATCTTTTCTACTTCTTCTTGATTAAGGTGTTCAAGTCCTCCCGTTGTGAGGTCGCTGGTTTCTGGTGGCTTTATGTTGCTTTTCAGCTTGTTGGGTGAATTCTTGCATTGGCATCTGCCCATCTCTTCTTCCAAATTCTCCCTTATGGATCTTCTTTTACCGGATCAGGTCTCCTTGCCTACTGATGTACCTTCCCAGTGGTGGCTCTCCCCAGTGATGGCTCTCTTGGCACCGAGATCAGGTCTCCGTGCTGGTTGGGTAGGTCGCAAACAAAGCACCTACCTTGCTTGGTGCAGGCAGGCTATAGAAACAAAGGAACTCCCGCCCTCTTGGGTGCCCTGAGGATTCGGACCGAGTGCCCAGATAGGCTGGACTGGATGATGTTATGTGTCAAAAGAGGGCAGTGGGGCCGAAGTGGGGAGGGTTCTGGATGCAAGCTGGGTGGGGTAGGAAGAAAGAGGCAGTATGCAGGGAGTAGAGGCCCTGAAGAGAGCCCAAGAAGGATAGGGGGTTGAGGAACTTCTGAGTTCCCTGTCAGGGGCTGGCGCCGTGGGGTCAGAAACTCTGAGACATGTTCTTTAAACATGATCAATGATGAGAAGACATACCACCAGGTGTATTCCCTCAATGTATTTGTATTTTCTTAAGTTAGCTGTGAAAGCACCTCATGTTTTGTTTGCTATAAGAATGAAAATCGGAAGTTCATTGTTAGCACTACTCTTATGTCTGGAGTCTCCTGGTTACCCTTGTAGATTTTTCCACATAATTTTGAATCTGAAAAAATTCAGCCTCCCTGGCCCGGGAAGGTAAACAATAATTACAGCATTTCCCCTTCCCCTTCCTTCCTCCAACCCCTCTGATATAGCCTTCCCTATTCTCCATCAAGTCATGGCTTCTTTTTTCATTAACTATTACTGTATGCATATATTTATATACATATATACATGCATATGTCTACATATAACCTCTTCAGTCCCTGTTATGCAGCAGGAATAATAAAAACCCAGAGGCAGGTATTGGGGTTCAAGCTAAAGATCAGAAAAGCAAAGCAGGGAAGCCACTAGGGAGCTCTTAACCTCTCTCAAGACTCAGACAAACAAACGGGCGAGTCTGTCCTCAGCACGACTGCAGACCGCAACGCTCTCCACCATTCTGTGAAGCAGTATTTTTGAAGGTTTGTCCCATCTTGTCTTGGCAAGGTTTGACAGTCACTCTCTTTTGTGTCCTGCTTGTCCAACTTGGATAGCATGCTGCCCAGTACCTAAATTTTGCTACAAAAAGTAAACTTTATGTGGAGTTTCACTGAGGTCCATTATCTTCTCTGAAGAAGATTGGTGTTGCCAGGAGTAGACTTGTTTCATTATCATAAAAAAGAATTCATGTTATTACAACATCTTAAATACCATTTTATGTAGATCTTCAGAGTGTTCTAGGATGATGTATCTAAAATATATCTGTTTTACCTTGAAAACATGCCTAATATGATTACAAATTTAACTGTAATGGATAACTAATTACTAACCTGCATTTGTAAATTATCTTAAACAATTGATAATAATAACTTTCAAGAACTAGAAATCATTATTACTTTTACTTGAATAGATGTTTTCGGGGCTGACTATTTGGTACTGGACAGCTGATCTGTGTGCTTTTCCCTGAAGGAAGACCACCTCTCCTACTCCCAGCTTCCCTCAGTTGCCTGCAGTTCTTTATGTGGGGCCGAGGCCGCATGTGCTCTTCTCTGCCCACTTTGGTATCATCCTTGTTCATCTTTGGGCAGCTAAGTTGGTGAGACTTTATGGACAAAACTTCTGACCTACTAAGAGACCCACCCTCACAGGAAACTTCCTGATGCTCTGGCTTTTACAATCTTTCCACCCCCTATTCCTCAGTCTCCCCTGAGCCTGAGGTGTGGGAGTGTTTTATAGAGGTATCCACTGGGATTGAACTCTACAACTCTGCATATTGATTGATTGTGGTTTTCTGTAGCAACCTCTGTATGCTGCAATGAGAAGTTTCTTGATGAGATGTGAGGACTGCACTTGCCTGTGGGTATAAGAACAAATGTTTACAGCCTGTTGTTAGGGATGATGTTGGTTTAGTGAATTAGTGGTTGTAAATTCTCCTCCAATAACCATGACCTCACTAGAACTGAGTAATTAGGTTAATTTCCAATACCAGACACAGTTGCCCTCTTGCTGAACAGGTCTTAAGTACAATTAGTTCAACCAAATCCAAGGCATATCTGACAGTACTATAACCTGGTTATCATGCCATGCTGGCTGACATGGTTCATAGGAGTTATAGCTGGGAAGGACTGTTGTCCCCATCTCTGGAATCTTATACGGTACATTCTTGTACCAAGAAAGCTAATCCATAAAAAACAGAAATGCTGTCCTATTCCAACTCAGGGTTCTGGGGCTGGAGAGATGCCTCAGTGGTTAAGAGCATTGCCTGCTCTTCCAAAGGTCCTGAGTTCAATTCCCGGCGACCACATGGTGGCTCACAACCATCTGTAATGAGGTCTGGTGCCCTCTTCTGGCTTGCAGGCATACACACAGACAGACTATTGTATACAAAATAAATAAAAAATAAATAAATAAATATTTTTTAAAAAAACGAACTCAGGGTTCTACAGCCATTGTATGTCATGGATCAAACAACAGTACCCTCTTTTGGAAATGGTTTTCCTTCCTGCTATTTACATGGGCACAGTGCTTTCTAACTTGGGGCTGTGTTACTCTTCTTCTTTCTCCCTGCTACAAACTAGGAAGACCAGAGTGTTGCAAAACAGGAAGTTTGTGGGGGGTCACTTTGAGACATAAATACTTGGATCTGTGGGCAAATCTCACCTCTGTACCCAGCTTCATTGCGTTTAAATAGCATATAACTAGGTCCTAACGAAAGGCCTTCATTCCACTGTAAAACCTAAGAAAGTACCTGTTTCTGAAGTATCAGGAAAGCGAGAGAGAAGGAATCCAGTTGCTTTCTGTGCTGTGTATTAAGAATGATCACTAAAAGGAGGCAATGATTACCCCCCCCACACACACACACAGAATTATCAGGGAGGAAAGTTAATTTTGAATGGTAAACCTGTGATACCTTTATATGTTGTAAGATCATGTCACGTGTTTACCACAACACATGATCAAACAGAATTAAGCCAACAAACATATCTGCCTTTGCCCATGTGTACCTTGAGATTCCCTCTGGCTATACTTGGTGTGAGGGTCAAACTGCTTGAATTGAACCTGCAATTAGTGTGTGTCCAAGTCTGGAAGTAGACATTCTGAAAAACTCGATAAATGAATACCTCTTAACCAGAAAAACACAACACTATGATTGATATTCTGTGCTAGAGGTCACTTGTTTCATCCTCTAGTTCATGTTTAGGCTGGCCTTAACTATAGAATAATATCCGAATTTTCTTTTTAAGGCCAAGTCAGTCTAAGTGTGCCCTGTTACCCCTCTGTAAGATAACAACAAAATCTATATTAGAATGTCTTCCATCTCTTCTCTGCCTTCCTCTATAGAGAGTCCTGAGAATTTTCCCTTATCCTGCCTTCATCTTATTGTGAGGAACAATGAGGAAAAAGAAGGCCTGTGGGACTCTCTGACAAAATCTTTAAATCCCTGTACCCTGCTCTCTCTCATTAGGGATCAAGAGAGGGAGCCTGTAGACGCTGGTCCCTCTAAACTCCCCACACTAGGACCTTGATCAGTTCTTTCAGATAAATGCTGGTGCTCAATTTCCTTTCTCCGTGTTATGCAGCCATGGACTCAAATCCATGGAACAATGTCACCCACATTTACTGTGGCTCACAAGTAATCTAATCTACATAAATATCTCTCAGAGGCTAGCACTGGTCTCTTAGATGACTCCAGACCCTTTCAAATTGACAGTATTAACAAGCACAAGATTGATCTCAGCCAATAAATTAATTTTTAGATGGACAGAGTCAGCATGCCAGCATTTTGCAACTCTGATAAATTAGTGGGTCCAAATATTTATTCCCAATTACTGTTCCTAGCGCAACAAATTTTAAACATCTGACAGAATAGTATCACCTTTAAACTACTTTTTCCATATATACCTGCTAGTTGGGATACTTAAAGGTCTTCAAAATTAGGAAACGACGCCATGACAGAACATAATTGCTCAAACCCATCATTCTTCTCAGGACAGTGCTCTGATGTAGTTTGCACTGTGGGTGCAAGCCCATGGACCTCTGCATAGGGAACTTCCTCCTGGAAGCGGAAGTGCCTCTCTGGGTAGCCTAGGAGACACTGGGCAGCACTGTCCACAGCACGGCCTTTGACCTGCTCCACAGCAAGACCTGCTCTAAGTGGCATCAGATGCTTAGAACCCCAGATTCCTGAAGAGGCCACGGCCTTGGGTCGCTGCCGCGATGGAGGTAACAGTGACATCACTCCAGCCCGCGAAGAGTGGGAGGGCACAGCCACCATGCTTGTCCTTGCTTGAGCAGTTTGACTCCAGATGCTGGGCACCAGGGACTGGGAGGAGCTCTTGTGATGATTTTGTTTGGAAGGATCCTGCTCAGTATGTGGTGTCTGCAGCACCCTCTGGGAAACCCAGGGTGAGGAGAGCAGTCTCCTGCCAGGTTCCCTGTAGTGTGGAAAGGTAATGAATTGGAAAACACGAGCATGGGGAGGGGGATTTTTTCTTTAAAAGAAGTATCCTTTCCTCAGGATTTCCATTATAACTTATAATCACCCACTGATTTTCTGTTCTTTTTTTAAATTTCCTAATGTGCAGGTAGTTTGTTTACTTCACGCTCCTTGTTAGCGCTATGCTGAGAGATCCTGCCACATTTGAGACATTTAGCCTGGTCTTGTCTGGTGAAGCTCTTTTCTCATTCGGTAGGCTGTTGTTTGTCCTATTGACATGTCCTTAGTAGTTAGCTAATCTTGATTCTGGATACATTTGTGAAAGTTTTTATCAGCAATAGGAGTTCCCTAGTAACTATTTTAGGATAACTTATGTATACTATCATATCATCTTCAAATAACGATACTTTGATTCTTCCTTTCCCTCCTTCAGTGTTCCTATTGTTCTAGCTAGAACTTCAAGTACTATTTTGAATGCATATGGAGGGAACGGATAACCCAGTCCTGTTCCCGATTTCAGTGGAATTGCTTTGGACTTCTCTCCATTTAATCTGATGTTGGAGACTTATATTTGATGTTGAAGTTTATAGACTTGCTGTAAACCGCCGTTATTATGTTTAGGTATATCCGTTGGATCCCTACTCTCTTCAATACTTTTTATCATGAATGGGTGTTGAATTTTTGCCAAAGGCCTTTACTGCATCTAATGAGATAATCCTGTGAGTTTTTTTCCCAGTGTTTTTTTTTTTTTGCTTAGTTGATTACATATACTGCTTTTTGTCTAGTGAACCATCCATGTATCTCTGGGATGCAGTCTGCTTTATCATGGTGGATGATGTTTTTGATGTGTTCTTGGATTCAGTATACAAGTATTTTAATGACTATTTTTGCATCGATGGTCTTGAGAGAAATTGGTCTGTAATTCTCTTTTGTTGAGTCTTTATGTGGTTTGGGTATCAGAGAAACTGTGTCCTCATAAAATGAATTGGGAAGTGTTTCTTCTGTTTCTATTTTGTGGAATAATTTGAGGTATATTGGCATTAACGCCTCTTTAAAAGTTTCATAGAATTCTATGCTAATTCCATCTGACTCTGGGCTTTTTTTGGTCAGAAGTTTTCTAGTGACTGCTTCTATATCATTAGGGGTTATAGGGCTATTTAAATCATGTATCTGATTTTGATTTAACTTTGGTAAGTGATATCTATCAAGAAAATTGTCCATTTCTTTTAGCGTTTCCAATTGGTGGCAAAGCGACCCTGCCCTGGCTGGCCATGTGCAGGTGCACTAAGACCACCACAGTTGCAGCTTTTGAGAGTCAGCACCCAGTCGGTGATGGGCTATGCAGTGACTCAGCTGCCTTCCAGGGGTCCCTGCTCCTGTAACCCTTCACCCATGCTCTTGGAACTGATCTTGGCAAACATTGGATTATCAAGTTGGTCTATGGCATGTTCTGGTTTGAATGGGCTTTTGAAACCTCAGGGCTTACTCCCAGTGAAACACTTAGTCCAACAAGACCACATGTCTTAATCCTTCCCCAAAGAGTTCCAACAACTAGGAGCTACGAGCATTGAACATCTCTGTGACACACTGTACACATGCCACAGAAGAAGAAGAGCATCTGGCAGCCCTGGCCAGTTCTAGAGAAAGCCTGTGTGGAGGAGGCTCAGGCTGGAGGGGTCCAGAAAGTGACCTCACTTTCCTCACAATGGTCCAGATGTAACCTGGCATCACAGTTGAGGCTGAGTCACTTGTCCTGAGACACTCAATGAGTGAGGATGTTTTCCTGCTTTAGGAAATCTCATGGCTTAGGCCGCAGAAAAGATGGTCACTTTGGCCACCTTTGGGGATGTTTGATGTGTCTTCTCACACACGTCTGGTCATCTTCGACCAGGAGAAGCCCGGTATGACAGGCCAGCCTGGAGCAGGAGTCCTTTCTGGTCCCCCTAATCCACTGCAATCCCTGCCTGGTGTGTGATCCTGTGAGAACACTGAGGAACATTCTTTACGCCCACTTTTCTCCTCAGTGTGTGGTGATGGGTTGTTGCTGCCTCTCAGTTTCCACATTTAGAGCTCCTTCCTTTCTTCGTACTTCCTCAGGGTCAAGAGGACCTGGACCGCCTATTTAAACCACTGAAATATGACTATAGACATCCAGACTTTATAGAGAAAGTCATGTCCTACCTCCCGAAAGCTCTGAAAAAGGGGAAGTATGATTTTGTCAGTGCTTTCCTTGCTGTGTATCCCGTTTTCGCCTCCACCCGGGAGGTGCTGGAATTGATAACGGACGTAATTCTGTGAGTGACTACACCTGAGTTATGAGCCCCTCACCTCCTGGTTTGGTTTTAGGAGGACATTGCTCTTCTCCAGGGCTGTGTGCTCTCCTAGGAAAAGTACAACTGTGTCCTGGTAGAGTTATTCTCCTGCCGGCTGCTTCTGACTAACATGGCATAGATTGAGGGCAAGGAGAGGAATCGAGTTTGTGATATTTACCCAAGTAGTGTCAAACACTACTCTTTCTTCCACCTTGAGCAAAGGCTTTTTTTCCCATTTGCAAAGAAGGCTCTAAGGGATAAGGTTATATGGGAAAAATGGAGCCTGAAAGGATCCCTGCAGGGGCCCAAGGAAACCCTATAAACCCAAGAACCCTGAAAAGAGGCAGCTTGGGTTCCAGCCGTTGAGTTCATGAACTTAAAGGTCTGTGACCAGAGGCTCATACCCACACCCTCAGCATGGACATCAGAAGAGTACAAAGAGCCTCCTGCACTCCAACCCACTCCCTAGCTTCTATTCCTATATGGGATTTAAGAGCTCCTTCCAGATCTCTGGGTGGGTTGGGGACATATGACGTTAGCAGTGACATGCTCTTAAAATGCCACAGGTATGAACCTTTCCAGGTTGTCTCTCTGAAGAATTATTACAGAAACAGGTGAGTGGGCTTTGGGTGATAAGGGAGGTAACGGCCCAGCTGCAGAGCGGGAGGTCAGGGGTGGCTCGGCTTGGGGATTAAGCCGTTAGTGGTCACCTTCCTCTCAGGATCCCCATAAAAAATGGTACCAGAGACTTCATGTGCAGGTAGAGAAACCGAGATCTTCAGTGATAGCCTTGATTCTGAGGAGTAGAAGGAAGGATGGAGCTCAAGGGCCCGAGGGGAATCCATCCCCACCACAGCACAATCCAGTTAGCCCTTTCTGTCCTCCCAGGCACAGCAAGTGTCTGGGGCCCTCTCAACAGAGTCCTCACTCCTAGAACCAGAAGCACATGGGCTGAGGAGCCTTTTCCTCATCTGAGGGACCGCTCCTGTGCTGGTGAAGGGAGGCTAGCCGGGCTTCTGACTCTACTTCCTACTAACCTGCTCTTTCCTACAGAGACATTCTGCACTTTCTGATCCACTGGGTACATAAAATGCCGCAGGATTTCCAGGTGGCTCCGGATCAGGTGACCCTGAAGACCCTTGTGGACTTCCTGTGTTGGAACTTGCCTCTTAAGTTCTACCAAGTAGAGATCCTGAAGCTCTTGTCACAGCTGGAGGCTCAGGAGTCCAAGCAAATGCTTGAGGATGATGAGGAGGCCAGAAGTAGGTACCTCGGAAGGTTGGAGGAAGTTTCAGTGTTGGGTTCCACCAGGGAATTCTGCAGAAGCCTTGACCTGGACGTAGAGTTGAACACTGTTGTGGAATATTAGATTAAGATGTGTTACATTCATTTATGCTGTAGAATTTGTTTAATGATGCCAAGATGTGGTTTTCATTTATGTTGCATCTGTTTAACTCTATAAAGCCTTGTTACCTTGTCTGCCTGAAACACCTGATTGATCTAATAAGAAGCTCAATGGTAAACAGAGAGAAATTGGTGGGGCTCGTGGGAAGAGAAAAGAGATAAGAGAAAAAAACTAGGGAGGAGAGCAAAGAGCGAGAAAATGAAAAGGAGAAAGAGAGAAGGATGCCAGGAGCCAACCACATAGCCACACAGTCACACAACCACACAGCTACACAGTCACACAGCCACACAATCTCACAGCAACACAGCCACCCAGCCACAAGGTCACACAGTCACACAACCGCACAGTCACACAGCCACACAGCTACACAGTCACACAGCCACACAACCACACAGTCACACAGGCACACAACCACACAGTCACACAGCCACACAGTCACACAGTCACACAGCCACACAGTCACACAGCCACACAGTCACACAGCCACACAGCCACTCAGCCACAAGGTCACACAGTCACACAACCGCACAGTCACACAGTCACACAGCCACACAGTCACACAGCTATGCAATCACACAGCCATAGAGCCATCCACGAAGTAATAAAAAAAAGAAGGATATATTGAATAAATTAAGGTAAAATGCCCAGAGGGACAAGGTTTAGACAGGATAATTTAAGTTAGGAAAGCCAAATGGACACAAGCTACACTAAGGCCGTCCATTCATGAGAAGTACTACATCTCCGTGTATTTATTTGGGAGCTTAGTTGTGGGCTGCCAAAGAGTAAATAAAAACAAAGTCCAAAAGCATCTACAGGACAGCAGTCAGATATACGTCTTCTTGTAGGGAGAGGGGAGTGGGGATTCTCTGGCATGATCAGGCCTTGTGTGACCCGCAAGGCTACCCCTGGGAAGGCCACCCCATCCTGGAAGCTTCTAGGCTGACTCCACTAATGGTCCATCTCTTTCTGTCCTTAGATTGCAAGTTCTGCAGGGCAGAAAAATTATTAACCCCGAGCCAGATGCCACAGAGATGCTAGAGAAGCTGCATCCTACACCACCTACACCACCTTGTGTGGTAGGGCCACGGGGAGACCTGACACCCAAAGAGGACACCGAGAGCGCGGATTCGGCAGTAGGGGACCAACTCTGCCCGAGGATGGACCAGAGCAGCTTAAACACACATCAGCTGATTCAGTAGATGTCATCATCCATATCTTAGCGGCAGGGCACACACCTGCAGCTATGCCTGTTGTACCACTGCCTGATGTTGATGTGTATTTAGAGAAGCAAATTACCTACAGAGTTCCACCTACACGCAGAAGCTCTGCTCCTCTATATAGGGAAAATGTCCACGACAATTTTGTTGAACTCTTTGTTAATTTTGGATAACTTTTCATTTTTATATTGTTATTTAATGTTTATTATTAATAAAAATTTTCTTCCTCATTTTAAGTCATGGGTTCAGGGACAGGATATCTATTCCCCAATGTGATACAGTCTACTCGGGTCAACTTATAAGTACAGCCCAGAGCCGAACAGGTCAGTCCTGGGAGGAGGACCCTCGCAGGCCATCCTGGCAACAGGGAAAATCAATCCGCGGGTGTGGCAGAAAATGGACAAGTGACTGCTGGATCACAGACTCCAGTTGATCTTAACAATCAGAACTCAGAGTCAGGTATAGGGGTTGATGCTGAAGATCAGAGAAGCAGAGTGGCCAGCCACCAGAGAGTTCTTACCTCTACCACTGTTCATGCCAAGAGGATGATCCTGTCCTCAGACTGACCTCAGACTGCTTCAGACTGCTTCAGACCGCACTGAGTTCCTGTCTCCTCCTGCCTCATATTCCTATTTCTGCCCAGCCATATCACTCCTGTCTCCACCAGTCCACCTTTCTAGTGCTGGGATTAAAGGCATGGGAACCCAAGTGCTGGGATTGCCTTAATGTCAGCTCTGTTTCTCTTTTAGACAGATAATCTCATGTAGCCCAGGGTGGCCTTGAACCAACAGAGATCCCTCTGTGTCTGTCTCCAGAGTCCTGGGAGTAAAGGAGTGCCTCTAGTGGCTTAGCACTGCAGTCTGATCTTCAAGGAAGCTTTGTTTGCTAAAACACAAAGAAAATATCACTACAAAATCTAGTGGCAAGAAAAAGTATACAAGTGTGAATGCGCAGTCCTGTGCTCAGTGGTGCCCCTAACAGTTAGGAACATAATTTCTGAGCTCTGACACACTAGGGGTCACAGACATAGGTTTCCCCTTCTCCCTGGGCTACTGTTGTCCTTGCAGACAGAAGGACCATGCAGAGAAGGGTGACGTCATCTTAACTGTCATGGTGCTCATCGTTTTCACCAACCCTGAACCCAGAGCTGTGCATACACACTCAGCACACCTTGTGACAATGTCGCACTCCACCGAATATGTTTAAACAGATCATTTTTATAAAGAATTGCAAGGCTTTCCCACAAGTCTGGAGGCATCAACAAATGACAAGGTGGAGCCTATGGACTTTGTACACGTTCGCCTGTGGGCAATGGATTGGATGCAGTCTCACTGTTCACTGTGCACAGACAAACCCTCCACAGGACACCACTAGAGAGTAGCATCACAAATGGCTCACTGTGGGCCTCATGCTGGGCATGTGAGAGCCTTCGACCACTTAGAGGGCACTGAGTGGAGGCAGGGCCCTTTCAGGGTGTAGAGCAGCTCATCTGGGCTCTCATCAGGAGACAGACACACATGAACACATCTGCACACACACACACACACACACACACACGTACAGGCACACACACACACACGTACAGGCACACACACACACACGTACAGGCACACACACACATCCATGCGCACACACACTCCACATCACTGGCCACCTAGGCATGTGACTTGGTGAAAGGTTATATACATCAGGCTAGTCCAGGTCTCATCAAGAAGAAGTGAGCTGTCGATATCATCTAGTCACAGAGCTGGCATGGCCAGGGTTTCTCACGACTTAGTTACCCAAGGATGCTCTAGCCAGGCTGAGGGAATGCCCACTCAGGCTGCAGTCCCTGTAGAACAATGGACGACTGTCCAGCACAGAGGACAGAGAGGCACAGTAGCTAGAAGTGATTGACGGCAGTGGTCTGGTTGTCCTCCCTACACACGGGCAGAGCGAACTAGTGAACTTGTCCTTCACTGTCTTAGTCAGGGTTGTTGTTGCTGCGAAGCGACACCATGGCCACAGCAACACTCACAGAAGAAAACATTTATCTGGAGCTGGCTTGCACTTTGGACGTTTAGTCCTTATCATCATGGTGGGTGGCAATGGCAGCATGCAGGCAGACATCGTGCTGCAGAAGGAGCTGAGAGTTCCACATCTTGATAAGCAGGTGACATAAGCAACGGTGTGTTACACACTTGTGTAATTTTAGCAACAAAGTCCTCAAAGCCCACCTCCACACTGACACACATCTTTCAACAAGGCCACACCTATTCCAACAAAGCCACACCTCCTAACAATGCCACACCCTGTGGGTGCCCTTTTCTATCAAACCACCATAATGACCAATCAATATGTGTAGGAAAATTCTGAGGAATTGACAGAACATTTTTAGAGCTAGTAAGCAATTCAGCAAATACACACACACACACACACACACACACACAACACAGGTCACATGGAAGGAACTCGCCACACAGCTGCACACCAGCCATGCACAGGGAGGAATCCAGATGAGAGCATCAACTTAAAAGCACATCAGCAGGAAAATACACAGATACAGTCATTCAAACAGTCATCGATTCTGCTACATGCCTTGTCCCTGCTCTCCACAGTGGACCTTATCTTCTCTCCAGAAATTCTTAGGGAAATGTCTGCAATGGGTAAGACAGCAGGAATCATACCATGGAGCTAAAACGACAAGGAAAGTCAGTTGATGTAGAAATGGAAGGTTCATGGACAAAGGACAACACTATTAAAACTGTTCACACAGGAATCAGCCTACACATCCATTCCATTACTATGGACAGCAGTGGGAATGCTTACGTCACAGTCCCTGTGCATGATGATGTACCCTGGAAACAACACAGATCGAAGGTAGGGAGATGGCCGTCAGTGTGCTACCTGCTGAGAAAGCACAGGGACCTAAAGTGGAAAACCAGTATTCATATTTTTAAAAAATGGCATGGTTCCATGCATCTCTTACCCTATATCCTTCTTTACTTCCTCTCTCTCTCTCTCTCTCTCTCTCTCTCTCTCTCTCTCTCTCTCTCTCTCTGTCTGTCTCTCTCTCTCTCTTTAATTGTCTTCAACTTGATTGATACAAAGAAGGTCAGTTGGGAAGGGGAATCTTAGTGGAGAAAATGCCTTCATCAGAGTGGCCTGAAGGCAAACAGGTGGCATGTTTATGATTTGGGAAGGACGGCCCTCTGTGTGCAGTGCCACCAAGCACTGGTCATTTTGGGTGGTAGAAAAAAGCAAGCTGGGTAGGCCATGAGGAGCAATCCAGTATGCAGTGTTCCTCCATGACCTCTGCTTCCGTTCCTGCCTCCAGGTTGCTTTCTGAGTTTCTGCCCTGGCTTAACTTCATGGTGGACATTAATCTGCAAGATGAAAGAAATGTCTGCATTTCTGAAGGTATTTTTGGTCAGTTTTCTATCACAGCAAGAAGAAAGAAGGCAAAGACACCCGAGGAGACAGACAGCAGGACAACAGAGTTCACTGGTCAGACAGTTTTTCCAATTGGTGAGCTGTCAGTGACAGAATGTGGTTCAAAGAAAACTAGGAGTAGACCAAACTGCCAATTTTAGTCAGTGTTTGCCAAGGAACCGAACTACTGGAAATAATACCTGTGCACACACAGAGAGACACACATACATGCACACAGGCACACATACAGACACACAGCCTACATCCACAAATGCACAAACGTACATATTAAGGGCTGTTTATATTAATGACTCACAAGCAGAGGTCCAGCTTGTCCTACACATGTGTTCTTCTGATGGGAAGGACAAGCACACGCAGTTCTTCTGTCTAGGAACCTGAATATCTCAGCAGTCGCAGACGAGACCCAGAGAGCTGCTGTACTTCAGTGTGAACTGAAATCCCCAAGCAAGGTCTAATCAGTGAAGAAATGCCTCATGAACAGAAGAGATGGACTTACTGCAGAGAGCAAGGACAAAGAGACAAAAATACAGAAGCTTCCTTGTTCTTTTTATGTGGGCTGACTCCAGGAGGTGTGTGCAAGATTTACGGTGAGCCTTTCTGCCTCAAGTTACCCAATCTATAAAATCCCTCACAAGTGCCTGCATGTATGGATTAGAGATGTTGTATAAATGACAACCAAGATTAGCCCCCACAAGCCACACAGATGTAATAATGAGGAAATGAAAAAAGCAATGTCAAGGGTAAGCATGGACTCTCCGTCTAGGTGGAGACTTGCCTATCTCTGCCCTTAAGGATTGCTCCAGGGTGGGAGGTCAGGGAGTCAGCTAGGAGATCGCCTGTAGGATGCAGGTTCACATGATGATAATGCACTTTTCTCGTTCAGGAGGCCCCTAGACACCTCCCACTTCTACCTGTACCCAGTACGGACCCTACAGGCCAGCCTTCCAGCATGAGGTCTGCCGGGTCTGCTGCCTTTCTGAGTATTGACTCTGAAGGCACATCTGTCTTCTCCCATCTTCTTCTTTAGGTGGTTGGCCAGAGCTCATGGAGTTTTAAACTCCCCCAACTGCTTGAATTTCCTCATTTTCTAAAGTTCTATTCACCACCAAACCAACCCCTCCCTGACAGGATGACAAGGACATGGAACTTGCCGAGCTGTCCTTTCCCTGGACCTCAGCCATGAGATGCTCCCCACAGCACAACTGGACCCACGGCTGCATCCCACCAGCAGGTGACCAATACTTAGGAGTTCATGAAAGCACAAAGGCAGGCACCCCTCTAGTGCATATCTAGGTGCTTTCCAAAACAGCTGAAGCTGGAACATTAGCTGCTTCCCAGGGTTTGACATGGATACTTGCTGAGAGAACCTGTCCAGCACACTGACTGTAATGCATGCTATGGTCAGCAGAGGGCACTGACACTCAAAGAACTTCTGAAAGTCATGCTAACTACAATCAGGGCATCAGACAGGAAGGAGCCTAATACACCATCAAAACCACAGGAGAGAAAGGAATCCCTAGTTGACACACACACACACACACACACACACACACTCCATGCTAATGGACTGGACAGAGGAGCCATTGAGAGGAGTGTCAGGCCAGCCTGCCAAGACAAGTGACAGTCAGCCTTCCACTATATAGTGGGGACAGCACACCGAGGACCTCAGCAGAGATAACTTTCCAGACACCCGAGGGACTACTGTTCATTTTCAAGTGTCACCCAGGTTTTCTGGGTGTCTCTTACTTACTATTATTGCAATAACAGATAAAGATACGTCAGAGCCAGGACTGTATTAAAGATTGTGTATTTCTATGGTTTGCATTTATCTCCTATGTCCCTCCTGTTTCTCTTAGACTCTTGTTGGGTGGAAGAACTATTGCATGGCCAGCTGTAAAAATTCTCATTGAGACTGATGAGTCATGTTCGTGCTAATTCTTTTGCTATGCACGCCTTCTCTGGGTACCATCCACTCATCTTACTGGGCAGAGCTCTGTCAATCTCATCCTGAAGTTTCTTCTGCACATCCTGGTGGGTTACCAGTGTATACATAATAAAGGGAATGGACGTCCTGTGGGCTCACAGCCAGGGAAAACACAAACAAATGATTGGGCTGTGGTCTCAATATCACATTGAAATAAAAGGAAAAGAGCATTGTAGATAATGAAAATCAAAGCAGAACAACCCAGTTGAGATGAGAAGAAATTCAAATGGTGTTCCCAGCCGTCTAGGGAAGAACAGAGAAAGGAGGTCCAGAGTCACTGGGACGGAATTCCACGCCGGTGCCCACCTGTGGCCCATCTGTCCTGTTAGATCAGACTCATGCCCACCACACCCCATCCTCATACACACTTATAAAGAAATGCAGTGGGCAATACTGACTGACACTTGACAGGATCTAGGATGGCCTGGCCGTCAAGACTGAACATTACCATGTGGGCTTATCTTCACTGATGTGGGAAGACCCACACCGCTAGAAATGAATGAGTATATTTTTGAATGAATTTTTAAAAAAGCAAACAAGTAAAGCTTGAAAAATTTTTCCCATACTGGCTAATAACTAGAAATATGGAATAAATACGAGAACTTTAAAATCCTTCTGTAGTTATAACACTAATAGTAGTTGTGTCACAGACCTAGCATGGATGATCTTATAAAACCAGGGGCCTGAAGAATAACGAAGAGCAGGGCATATGGTTTCCCAGATGCTGTTTACACAGAGCAGAATAAATTGCAGACTAAACTGTTAATCACAGTTCAATCACTCACTCCCAGAGATCACCCCCACTGCTGGACAGTGCTCTTCCTGTGTGGGGCCCAGATGCAAATTCCCAGATAGAAATCTAGAATCAGTGGGATAGGAAGGGACTGAGAACCAGACTTTGCTATTACAAGAGAGTTCAAGTTTTATAAAAGCAAATAAATAAGTTAACAATTAAACGTGTAAACAATTATCCATTTTAGTTAAACATCTTTAAATAATAGACATTTCTCTGTAAAGTCCACTAGACAGTACATGGCACACTTCACACATGAGAACCCAGAGGGACAGAAACCACACAAGGTTCCTCCTTCACTCTGCCCACGGGAGTTACCAAGCTGGGCTCTGGAGTCAGATGCCCACCCTCTGCTCAGCTCCTGGAGATCTGGAAGTCCACAGACATGCTCTGCCCATGACGCCGCTCTGTGCTCTCTACTCACGTGATGAGATGGTACCCTTTCTTGACGCGGAGTCTGCGCAGATGTTTTCCACAACGCTCCCCAGAAAATGGCCAGTCTTTCCAATTCTTTGTAATGTTTAAACCACCATACTCTCGTTTTTATGAAAAAACACAACATCTTCTACTTTGAGTTCAACTCTGCCTCACTCTGAGGAGGATAGGAAACCACCACCCTGTGCCTTTCACAGATAGCAGGTCTGGCCTCATTCATAACAGGACCCAAGGAGGAGCAGTCTTGCTGAGGTGCTGGAGGAGTGGCACTGAGAGTCCAGGGAGCTTGTGTTGCTAAGACAGTATCTGGGGCTGAGGCCCCTGTCCGTCTCCGTCTGTGGGATAGGAGCCTGCCCAGCCGTAGTTGCGCACTAGGGACCCAGTGCTCCCTGCTCCCAGCACCAAGTCCAGAGTAGGTGCGGCTGGTAGGGGGGCTCACGTTTGGTGGAGGCACCAGAGAGGAGCTTCAGCAGGCCCTTCTTTTCTTTCTTAATGTCCTTGTCTGGTTTCACAGCTGAGCTTTTCCACATGCTACTGAAGCCCTCTCAGGAGATGTAGGGAGTCCACGGAGGATGGTCACTGTTCAATCACCTGTTGTGGTGCCTCTCTGGGCTTCTTGATCCACACACCGTGAAGCACCCTGGGTTACCTTTCTGGGACTCTTTGTCTTTGGAATCTTGAGTGTTCATCACCAGCTGAAGAAAATCCACTCTTGTCAGGAAGCAGAAAGAGAAGTCGATGGTGGACATTTAGAGAAAGGGCACAAAGAACGTGTTCCCAGCCTGACACACGATCAAACCACCAGCACTCAGACAGTAACACCACATTTCAACCTCTGCTTTGACTCAAGGTGATTTGCTTCATGTTTATTACAAATTCATAGAAAAAGTCCATTAGCCGGTTTGGAAAAATAAGGATACTTAGGATCTCATATACTGGAGTAAGGAATGGAAAAATAACTACAGAGAACAAAGAGAAAATATAGTGGAAATCTGCACTGAATTCTTATTCACTTATAGAAATCAAATACAGCTTCTGCTAAGCTCCAGGATCCACTTGTATTTCTTCTATTCAGCTCAAAGGAAGGTACCAAAGTGAGGTTAACAAACAGCCGTCTTTATAATAACATCAAAATGTAAACCACTCAAGATATGGGTGGGAGCAATGGTCAAGGGGTGGAGAGCATTTGCTGCTTACAGGGACTCAAGTTTGATGCCCAGTCCTTGGCATTGAACGGTTCACAACTGCAACTCCAGCTCTAAGGGATCCGCCTCTCTCTGCTGGATTCTAGGGGCATGACACTCACATGGATACATACACATATGCATGCATGATTAAAAATAAAACAAAATTAAAAATACTTAAAATAGGAAGAAACTTGTTTTTATTCTTTGATTACTTTATAGATACAGGCAATGAAATAACATTTTAACCCCACTCCCGCTATTCCCTCTGCAGCTTCTCCAGCAACCCCCTCAGACTTCCCTTTCACAACGTCATGTTGTTTAACAACACTCTTATGTCTTCAGTGCTGCCCTCGTGTATGTGGGTGTGGGACCGTCCACTGCAGCATGGGAAACTGAATAGTGACTCTCTTCCCTCACAGCCATCAACTGCCAAAAGTCTCACAGAGAGGGGAAGGACCCGGAGAGCATCTCCCACATCTATAGTGGGAGTTTTGATCCGCTTGATCTAGAGTAGCTTATTTGAGATTGAGGGTGTGATAGCTATTCAAGTCCAGAAGATGATGTTCCTCCTCACCTTCCAACCCTTACATTCTCTGCACTCCTCTAAAGATAGGAATAAATTTAATAACAGTACATACTATTTAACTAAAATGGGTCAAAGATCTAAGTCTAAGATGGGCATCATGCCTTCAGTTCCAACATTCTGGTAGTAGAGGCAGGTTGATATCGGTGAACAATTTCCAGAACAGCCAGGACAACATAGACCCTGTATCCCCACCTCAAAAAAAATTGATAAAAGTTTTCAGGAATATACTGCACAATTAAGATGAAACTGGGGGGACGTTAATGTTCACAACCTCAGCTCTCACCATGTGATTTAGAGATTAATTCACAGTACTTCATAAAATTGTACATCACACAACTTTAAAACATTTATAAATGCTAAGTTTATTTTAAAATTAAAAAATAATTTAAAAGTGTACTTCAAAGGATTCCATCAAGAACAGTAAAAGCCATCTAAAAAAAGAGAAAGTATACCAATAATATGCCTGAAAAGTGACTGCTATTGGTAATACACATGCCAATCTTACAGCTCAATGACACAATTTAGCTCTGCAGGAGCAAAGGTCGCATGCTGTTTATCTAAGAAAGACAAGGATAGGGAAACCATTAGAAATCTGAACACAGTCAGTCACCTTTTCAGTTGTCCCCAAATCTAAACACTGCAATGTTCACAGAAAAGTGATCGAGCCAGGCAGTGGCGGTGCACGCCTTTAATCCCAGTACTTGGGAGGCAGCAAGTTTGAGGTCAGCCTGGACCAAAAGAGAGAGAGACAGAGAGAAGAGAGAGAGAGAAAGAGGGCAGAGAAAGTTTTGAATATAAGGCTGGGCACAGCCATTACAACCTATGTATCCATGTGATATTGGGTGTAGGGAAATAAACAACTTGAATATATGGCGGGGGACAACCATTACAACCTATGTATCCATGTGATATTGGGTGTAGGGAAATAAACAACTTGCACGATGTGACACCTAGCCTTCCATGGATATTTGGAGATTTGCATTATGGGAGGAGTTAGTGAGGTGGACATGAGACCTAGGCATGTATGGAGGCTTTTGACTGTAGGAGGTATGGCACTCTAAGGGAGAGTATTCTAGCAGGACCTGACAATGGGCCATAAGTGTATGAGTGGCTTTGGCTGTAGGGTATCTGTCAAGACCTGCTATTTTCTCCACCCTATAGATAAAACACCCCCACTGTCATCCACACACAGTTAGGTGTCAGGTCCTGACATATTTCTCGATGCATTAAAGCCCAAGCCCTCCACACAAGGTTATGTCTCACCCTTAGAGCCTAAGCAATCACACATACATGAATAGGTGTCTGGTCCCGAGAGGAATCTACTCTTCCACAGCAAAACCAAAGCTAGGTTTCTAGTCCTGCTAGGTACCCCACTCCTAAAACCAAGGCTACACCCATGTGACTATCAGAAATCTATCGAGACCTCACAGCCTGGTAAAGCTTCCTGCAGGCCTATATGCATGGTTGCTTACTAATTCACATGTGTACATGAATGTGTCTATGTGTTTTTTATGTGTGAACCTGGTGTCTTGCTGTCAGGAGGAGATACCTAGCAAGACCTGACATAACCATGTATGTATATGTAGTTGTCAGGGAAGAGAGAAACACCAGAACCTTACCCTTGACTTATAAGAATACTGTGGAGCAGCATATAGCATGTTTTGCTGTGATTGGGTACTCTGAATGACCTGTTTCTGTGCATGGGGATTTAGCTATAAAGTAGGGGATCTAATGAAGGACATACTACACATGTATGAGGGAATGGCTGACTTCAGGGGAAGGTGGGCCAAGCAGGACCTGACATCTTGCCCTGTGTACTTGAAATTAGCTGTAGAAGTGAGGATTCATAGAAGGACCTGACATATATCCATATGTTCGTATTGGGAGGAGAGGTCTTTCATTTTAAGTATGGGGATACTTTGCAGGAAATGACACCTACACCTGTTGGTGTGTGGGATCGTTTTGTGTGTGTGTGTGTGTGTGTGTGTGTGTGTGTGTTTGTGTGTTTGTCTATATGGGGCTTTGGCTAGCCAGAGTGGATAGCTAGAAAGCCTGGATGAGCAGCTGAGTGTGTAGATTTGGCTGGGCTGGGGAGATACCTACAAGGACTTGAGACATGACCATGAATGTATTAGTGAGGCTTCATCTCTTCCCAAGGGAACAAGATGCATAACCTGTTACATAGTCAAGCACGTGTGTGTATTTGTGGGTGAACTTTGGTTGTAAGTCAGTGCACATATAGCAGGATCTAACACCAATGTGTAGGTGTGGCAAAGGCTGTGACAAAAGGTGTAAACCGCCCTGGCAGGTCTGTTAGTCTAGGGGTTGTAACCCGCCTGGCAGGTCAGTAATTCCAGGGTCCCGGAGAGGCACTATCTGAAAAGACATGGGCAAGAGAGAGGAAAGAGGCCAAGCAGAGTTCTTGTCAAAGCCTCTGTTTATTCGTGTAATGGCAGCAGCTTATATAGCCCTTGGATGAGAAATTTGGCTTGGGATGGGGACAGGGACATGGCAAGGGCAGGAAGGGACCTTGCCGGGGCAGCAATGGTTGACACTTGGTCACACGCCCATCACGAGTCGACACACCTCATGTTCTCTATGCAAGAGAAATCGTTCCTTTTGTGATTCCAACCACAAACAATTCTCTAGATAGTTGGAATGTGGGGCAGGTTCTGCTAACAAATAGTTCTCAAGATAGTTGGGTGTGGGGCTCCCCGAAGACATCTTTAGGACAATAGTTCCTGCTACAATCTTTGGGAAAATGACTCCTAACATCCTGCAAGGTATCTTCATACTTAAATGGAAAGACCACCCTCCAATATGAACACATGGATATGTGTCAGGTCCTTCTATGTATCCTCACTTCTACAGCTAATGTCAAGCACACAGGGCTGGATGTAAGGTTCTTCTTGGCCCATGCTCCCCTGAAGTCAGCCTTCCCCTCACACATGTGTAGCATGTCCTTCATTAGATCCCCTACTTTATAGCTAAATTCCCATGCACAGGACTAGGTCTTTCCGAGTACCCAACCACAGCAAAACATGCTATATGCTGCTCCAGGGTATTCTTATAAGTCAAGGGTAAGGTTCTTGTGTTTATCTCTTCCCTTACAATTGCATATACATACATGGTTATGTAAGGTCCTTCTAGGTAGCTCCTCCCGACAGCAAATAGTTAGTTATAGTTATAGTTTTCTTTAGTTATGATAAAGATTATTGAAATTTTTACTTGATAATTGTTTTGTTATATGTAATTTTGCTATGTTAAAGTTAAAGCCTTCCTTCCTTTTTGTTTAAACAGAAAAAGGGGAAATGTTGGATGAAGGTCATTGGTAATAAACAAACTGCCTTGGCCCATTTTGATAAGCCATCCCTTAGGTGGGTGGAGTAGTCAGAACAGAATGCTGGGAGGAAGAGGAAGTGAGCTCAGAGTTCTTCAACTCCATCAAACATGCCTACTTATAACAATTCTCAAGCTCAGAGGCCATGCTCCCCTCTCCTGGGCAGATGCAAGGGATGAAACAAGCTGCCAGGTCAGACATGCTGAATCCTTCCCGGTAAGACCGGTGCTACACAGTTTATTAGAGATCGGTTGATTGGGATATCAGAATTAGGCAGTAAGGGCTAGAGATAATGGGCCAAGCAATGTTTAAATGAATACAGTTTCCGTGTAATTATTTCGGGTATAAAGTTAGCCATGCAGGCGACCAGGAGCTGGGGCGGCAGGAACGCAGCCTGCAGCTCCTACAACAACCTTGCACATAACTCAATTCCAAATGCATCAAAGATCTCCACATAAAATCAGATATACTGAACCTTATAGAAGAAAAATGTTTAGAATAGCCTTGAATGCAATGGACAGGGGACAATTTCCTGAACAGAACACAGACAGCGAGACACTAAAATCAACAATTAATAAATGGTACCTCATGAACTGAGAAGCTTTTGCCCAACAAAAGACACCATCATTCAAACAAAATTACTGCCTACAGAACGGGAAAAGATTTTTATCAACTACATAACAGATTGGCTAATATCCAAAATATATCAAAATCTCAAAAACATAGATATCAAGAAAATAAATGAGTCAATAAAATATTGGATGCATATCTAAACATTCTTTTTGAGAGAAATCTCAAAAAGGGAAGCTCAAATGTCTGAGAAACATTTAAATAAATGCTGGACTCCCTTAAACATTGGGGAAATACAAATCTAAACTTCTTTGAGAGTTTATCATACACACACCAGAATAGTTAAGATCAATTAAACCAAGTGACAGTTCATTCTGGTAAAGTTATGGAGAAAGAAGAACATTTATCATTTGATAGTGATGCTTAAAAGTTGTATTATGACTATGGAAACCAGTTTGAATCTCAGGAAAATGGGATTCAATCTACTTTAAGACTCAACTAGAGCACTTAGACATATGCCCAGATGATGCTTCATCCTATCACAGAGACACTTGCTCAACCATGTTTATTTTTTGCTGCTCTATTCATAATATCCAGGAATTGGAAACATCCTAGATGTCCCTCAACAGAAAAATATATAAAGAAAATGTGATCAATTTGAATAATGGAGTATTACTCAATTTTTAAAAGAAATGAAATCATAAAATTCAATATTAAATGCATGGGACTAGTAGAAATCCTAAGTGAGGTAACTTAGAGTCAGAAAGAAAAATATGGTATGTAATCACTTAAATATCGATATTACCTTTTCAGACAAAGATAAACAAGCTACAATATATAGGACCTAGAGCCGAGGTAGAGAATAAGACATTATGGGGAGACATATCTCCCTAGGAAAGGGAAATAGATAGATTCTTATGAATGGATGCTTGGGAAATACTGGAATGGGATGATCAAATGGAGAGAGGAAGGAAAGGGAAATGAGGAAGGAAGTATGTGAAGAGACAGCTAAAACTACGAACCTATGATAGGTAGTATGGAAACCTAATACAATAGAAGCTTCCTTTAAAAATATACGTATGTGAATGTAATATAAATGAAATCATTAAATAATAGGGGAGACAGAGCCCCAGCTAGACATTCTAGTCACCAAATGAAGCTTCCAGTATAGCGATTGGGTTACATCTATTTGCCATTGGCCAAAGGGGAAGCCATGTGAATCACTAAACAATTCAGGCTGTTGCCAAGACTCTAGGTTTCTCTCCACAAATTGAAAGCAAGCCATATTGATAAAGACAACAGCTACATAATACACTGAAGATGGAGAAGTCAAGTTGGTACCAACAGAAAACCTTCATCCCTATGTGTTAGCATCATTGTTATAGAAAGGTACGCTGCACACTATCAGAGTCTTTCGAGTTGAAAAATAGTTAATTATAGTTATAGTTTTCCTTAGTAATAATAAAGATAAAATAGATATAAATATTGTAACTGTAATTCTTGCTTGATAACTGTTTTGTTATATGTAATTTTGCTATGTTAAGTTAAAACCTTCCTTTTCTTTTGTTTAAACAGAAAAAAGGGGAAATGATGGAGGAAGGTCATTGGTTAATTATAATAAAGAAACTGCCTTGGCCCATTTCATAGGTTAGAACATAGGTGGGAGGAGTAAACAGAACAGAAGGCTGGGAGGAAGAGGAAGTGAGCTCAGACTCGACAGCTCTGCTCTGGAGCAGAGACTCCATAGCTCTCTCTCGGGAGCAGATGCCTCAGCGAGACACCATGCTTACCAGCTCCCGGGAAGATGCATGCGATGAAGCCCCAACCCAGGATGGACATAGACTAGAATCTTCCCGGTAAGACCGGTGCTACTCAGATGATAAGAAATGGGCTAGTCCAGGTGTGAGAGTTAGCCTAGAAGAAGCTAGATAGAAATGGGCCAAGCAGTATTTAAAAGAATACAGTGTCCATGTAATTATTTCGGGGCATAAGCTAGCCGGAGGCGGCTGGGGTGTTGGGGATGCAGCCCTGCCGCTCCTTTTACTACAACGAACTTTTAAATCGATAATGGTGTCCTGCCACAAGATATGCTAAGGTAATGGTGGCACAAACCTTGTGAGAATAACCATCAAGCATCTGGTCTGAACGAATGACCACTTCATGAGCTGGAACCTTTATTCAACACTGCTTGTTTAACCAAGAACCAGAGACTAGATAGGGTAAAAACCAAATACTACTGTCCTTACAAAAGCAAACAAACACCAACAAAACCCTGTAGTGGTAAAATGATTTCTAAAGACATTCTGTTATACTCATAAACCACTATTTTGCTCAGCCATCATCAGAGAAGTGTCTTCCTGAAGCAGATGGCAATAAATATTGAGAACCAGATCCAGACATTAGGTAGAGATTGAAAGAGCTTGGAACACTCAGCCTTGTAGCAGGCTTTCTTTTTTGGGCCACGAACCAGCTCCCAAATCATGACACAGAGACTTATTATTAGTTTTGAATGCTTGATCTAGCTTAGATTTGTTTCTGGCTACCTCTTTTAACTTAAATTAACCTATTTATCTTTATCTACCTTTTGCCTTGGAGCTTTTTGCCTTTCTTCATTCTGTATATCTTACTTTCACTGCTTCTTACGTCTGGCTGGCAGCTGTATGACTTTTGGCCCCTAGAGTGTTCCTCTTTCTCCCTCCTTCTCTCCTCCTTTTCTCTCCCTGAGCCTAGATTTCTCCTCCTATCTATTATCTCTGACTGCCAGCCCCAACTATCCTTCTCCTGCCTAGATATTGGCAGTTCAGTTTTTTATTAGACTAATAAGGTGTCATAGGCAGGCAAGGTAAAGCAGAAACACATCTTTTCATAATTAAATAAATTTAATAAAAACAAATGTAACACATCTTTACATCTTTACCAAAGGCAGAAGAAACAGATGTAACACACCTTTACATAGTTAAAGTGATATTCTGCAGCATAAACAAATGTAGAACATCTTTGCCTAGTTAAAATAATATTGCACAACAAAGCCCTAAAAGGGATGTCTGAATCAAATCCTTCTCCTCAGGGACAGGGAACCAAGACAAAAAAAAAAAAAAAAAAAAAAAAGCAGAAAGAGTGTAAGAACCAGAGGGAATGGAGAAAACCAAGAAAACAAGACACTTTAAATCAACATTATCTAAGATCACATGAACTCACAGAAATTAAGACTGAATGGGCAGGACTTGCATGTACCTGAACCAGATCCTGTGTGTATCTCTGTGTGTGTTATATAATGTATGTATATATACACATGCATACCTATATAATCACTGAAAGTGAGCACTGCTAGGTCTCTGATTCTTGAATTCTTCTCCTCCTATTTGTTTTGTCCCAGATGTGTTAGTTTTATTTAATCTCATTATATTTTATTTTGTTAGAATCCTGTTTGTTTTCTAATGAGAGACAGAAAGGGAGTAGACCAGATTGGAGGGGAGGTGGCAGAGAACCAGGAGGAGTAGAGGGAGTGAAAATAGTAATCAACATATATGATGTAAGAAAAAACTATTTTCCATGAAAATTATGTTTAGTGAATTTTATATGTGTCCATGCATATGAATTACATTTAGTGACATGCATCTGGAGGTCAGAGGAGAACTTTTGGAAGCTTGTTCTCTTCTTCTACCATGTGTATTTAGTAAATTGAACTCAGATCTCCAGACTCAGTGAGTGATATTTGCCATTCAGCTCATTTTATTATAGATTTTAGTGTTTTTAACAGACTACTATCTACATATGTTTTATGCAATTGTTTTGTATCTCATTTTTTATCTGCCTTGTTCAAATTGTAAAGTTATAGTAATGCTTCTCTATAAGTGGGTAGACTGAGTTCAAATTCATTTTGTTCAAAAACTCTCTATCTATCTATCTATCTATTATATTAAAAATCAAGCTTGTTTTTTTCTTATCTGATACTTTATTCAAGTTACACCAATTTTTCCAACAACTTCTTTTCATGAGAAAAGTGTCCATATCAAAAGTAGATATTGCATCCCAATGTCTTGTCTTCTCAAACTCTTTCAGTTTGAAATGACTTCTCAGTGTTTTTAGTACTCACAACACTGACACCATGGACTATTATTAACTACCTAATATATACTAGCCAAACACTCTAATACTTAGCTACACTTTTTCCTGTTTTCTTGATTGCAGTGTTTAGTTTCTTATCTTCATTTATCTTTATGTTTGTTTATATGTGTGTGCCTTCGTGTGTGTGCATGTACCATGTACATGCAGATGTCCATGGAAGCTATAAAAAGATTCAGAATCCCTGGAATGAGATGTACAAACATTTGTGAGGGATCCAGTATGGGTACAGAGAATCTGAGGTCCTTAACAAGTGCTCTTAACCACACTGAAGCATCTTTTAATCTCATTTTTAACAAAATAAAATATTTGATGTTTATGCTACTTTCTGTATTAGCAAATACATTCACACTACTATTCAAAATTGTTTAATAATCATTTAAGCTTTCAGGTTTTTGCTATTAAATGTAAGACCCTTTTTAAAACTTTGGATAGCTTTTATTTTGGGGCTTAGCAGCTTTCCCTCCTTCTGTAATATTAATAACTCATTGATGTTTATTATCTTCTGTATATCTTCACTAAGTTTCCCTACTTTTTGTTGCCATCCATAGTTGTTCATTAAAATAGTTCAGTTTCTCCTTATATATTTTAACTAAACTAAATTAGCTCATTTTGCCGTATTGATCATAATGATTAAATGTTTATGAATATTTCCTTACTGTATGGTCAAATGATGTGGGAAGTAAAATAGGCTGTAGATATATTTTATTGCCTTTGGTTAATAAAGAATCTGCTTTTGGCTGATGGCTTAACAGAATAAAGCCAGGCAGAAAATCTGAACAGAGATGTAGAGAGAGACTAGGCAGAGTCAAAGAGAAGCCATGTAGCCCCCAGAGGAGACTGATGCTGGAACTTTGCCTTATAAGCTACAGCCACATGGCGATAAACAGATTAATGGAAATGGGTTAATTTAAGATATAAGAGTTAGCCAGGAACATGCCTAAGCTAATAGGCCAAGAATTTTAATTAATTAACTGTATTTTAATTAATACAGTTTCTGTGTGGTTGTTTTGGGTCTGAGAAGCTGGGAAATGAATGAGTAGCCTCCAACAACAGTCAAACAAAAAAGTATGAAGAAGAAATACAGAATAAATAATGATATCTTGTTTTGTTATAATAATATTTATTTTTGAAATTATAATTACATTATTTACCCTTTACTTTTCCTCCCTCAGCCTCTCCTAAGCACCCCTCCTCCTCCTCCTCTTTCTGTTTCTCAAATTCTTGGCCTGTTTCTCTTTAACACACACACACACACCTAAGTTGGAAATCCAAATATAACACTCTTCTACTGTTGCTATTAATTGTTTGAATCTATTGAGTTTATACAAATATTTCAAATTAAAGATGAAATCTTAAGAAAAAAAAAGATAAAGTGTTTGTCAATATAATATGTCCAAACAAATTCTGTATTGATGGTTTACAAATACAGTGATTCTCTATGGAGGCTCAACCTAACACTCCACTTTTATAGTTAGGCACCTCAGTTGAAGAATCCCAGAAGATAAATTCTTGTTTTTGAGAAGGTTAATATGATATGAGACCTTGCTTGTATCAAGGTACAATTTAGATACACAGAAGAGAATTCCTCATAATTAACAATTAGAAATATGTATATAAATATATTCCTAAATTCATAAATACAACCTAAGTTCTTGCTTTGACATGGATAACTGGAACTACAATGGGAAGTGTAAGAGAAATAAGAGGAGGCAGCAAATTTTTGATTTTGCCCTTTTCTTTATTTTCTTTTTTTAAAAATTTAATTAATTTATTTATTTATTAAAGATTTCTGCCTCCTCCCCGCCACCGCCTCCCATTTCTCCCCTCCCCCAATCAAGTCCCCCTCCCTCATCAGCCCAAAGAGCAGTGATGGTTCCCTGCCCTGTGGGAAGTCCAAGGACCTCCCACCTCCTTCCAGGTCTAGTAAGGTGAGCACCCAAACCACCTAGGCTCCCACAAAGCCAGTATGTGCAGTAGGATCAAAACCCAGTGTCACTGTTTTTGACTTCTCAGCAGTCATCATTGTCCACTATGTTCAGTGAGTCCGGTTTTATCCCATGCTTTTTCAGACCCAGGCCAGCTGGCCTTGGTGAGTTCCTGATAGATCATCCCCATTTTCTCAGTGTGTGGGTGTGCCCCTCGCGGTCCTGAGTTCCTTGCTCGTGCTCTCTCTCCTTCTGCTCCTGATTTGGACCTTGGGATTTCGGTCCTGTGCTCCAATGTGGGTCTCTGTCTCTGTCTCCTTTCATTGACTGATGAAGGTTAATATCCAGGAGGATGACGATATGTTTTTCTTTGGGTTCTCCTTATTTAGCTTCTCTAGGATCACGAATTATAGGCTCAGTGTTCTTTATTAATGGCTAGAAGCCAATTATGAGTAAGTACATACCATGTTCCTCTTTTGGGGTCTGGCTTACCTCACTCAGGATAGTGTTTTCTATTTCTGTCCATTTGCATGCAAAATTCAAGAAGTCATTGTTTTTTACTGCTGAGTAGTATTCTAATATGTATATATCCCATACTTTCTTCATCCATTCTTTCATTGAAGGGCATCTAGGTTGTTTCCAGGTTCTGGCTATTACAAACAATGCTGCTACGAACATAGTTGAGCATATACTTTTGTTGTCCTTTTATTGGCGAGGTCCACTTTTTCTTTATTTTCTAAAGAATGATGGATACCTAAATTTGAGTTGTATCAGTTTGACTACTGGAATAAGAAATAATAGATATGCTTTGGTTTTCATTGGCTCTTTAATTTAATTTTGAAAACAGTCTGTGACATAAGCATAGAGTGCTTCATACTTTAAAATGAGGACCTCACAAAACAAAAAGTAATGAATGTGTATTCATACTATTACAGATTCAAATTTCCCACTGCAACATGGTTCTCCATTTTTTTTAAGTTCTACAGTTTCCTACAACCCCATCCACATTTAAACCTGAGAATTCATTAAATTGAAAGGAATGAATTCCACTGTTAAATGTTACAATGCAAAGCAAATATATGACTAGATGATTGTAAAGACTGATGCTTTATGAGAATAAACAAGAATATGTCATAAAAAATAAATTGAAAGGAATGTTTACTAATATTTTTTTTGAGGAGAATTTCATCTCATCTCTGGGACAGGTGCTTCTTCCATTAAGGTGCTTCTTTCACCTAAAGTTTCTGAAGGCTTTTAGTCAATATAAATTTGCACTTTTAATGCAGAGAACATTGGAGAAAACCCAAAAGTTTACATAAAACTCTTCTACCCTTGCCACTAATTGTTTTCATCAGTTGAGACTGGATTTGCAAATTTTCTAATTAAAGTCTTTCTCAATATAGTATGCTCAAGCCAATTTTACATTGCTGATTTACAAATACAGTGATCCCCTAAGGATGGTTGACCTAATACTCTACTTGTGCACTTAGGTGTATTAGTTAGTGAGTCCCAAAAGATAAATTTGTGTCTTTCAGAAGGTTAATGTGAGCTGGGACCTAGCTGGTCTCAAGGTACAGTTTAGGTATACGGAAGATAATTCTTCAAACTTAAAAAATTGTTCTGCTTTGTCACAATTAGTTACTAATTGTAGCAGGGCAACTAGATGATTCTCCGAGGGTAGATAGAGTGAAACTTTTGAGTTCTGCTGTGAATTACCTTCAATGAAGCCCATGTGAAATATCTCAAGAATTTAATCAGTCTCAGAGGGCCTTATTAAATGTGAGTTTAGCAAGGAACAAAATTAAAAGTAACTGTAAGTAATCCCTGGATAGATGATTGCAGAGTTTCAAGTGGTATATTAGATGCTAAGAACTACAGAGTCATAAAGAAAAATTTTAATTTTCAGAGTTATCCTACATACACACAGAGGGAGAGAAAGAGAGAATCAAGAGACTCTCTCGGTGCATGCAAACAGTATTAGACTATTTCCCAAAGAGTTCATAAGTTAAGAGTAACTTTGATGTATTTGAAAGCTTCCATGAAGAATCATGCTTACCTATGCCATGCTTCATCCTTTCTTCTTTAAATCTGTTTGAAAGAATAATTTATAGTTTTCAATATAAATGACTTTATATTAATCTTTATAAGTTAATTTAGAACCAATGTCCACTTATCATTCCTTCAGTGGAAATGCTGACACATTAGACTAACAAGATAGCTCAGAACAGATGAAAAAAACTCAAAGCTCTTTTTCAGAAAATGTTTTTTTAAAGGAGTTCTATTTTTTCCAAATGTTTGCCCATTCTAGGGAACACATCAGCTACTTAGATTAAAGTCTATGAGAGCTATGTAGTAGTTATCCATGGTGACTTGTATTAACTTCTTGTCAACACACATGGACTGTAGTTACCACGGCCTCCAGTCCAGACATCTAAGGAGATATTTTGCCCAATTCTTTCTAAAGGAATTTTTTGAGTTTTTTTTTCCTTTTAAAAGTCCATTTTGAATGTCAATATAAAATTTTAACAATTTCTCTTAGTATGCTACTAACGTTTATTGGAACATTTGTAAAAGGTCCCCACCAGTCACATAATTATGTAGCAAAGTTCACATGACGTGACGGTCTTTCATTCTTTGCTTTCCATTCAGCTCTTATCACGTATAGAGATACTAGTCACTTATGCAACCTCACAGCTAATTTTTGGTCAACAATAGTCATTCTGTTTCAAATTATGTTACATATTACATGCTGCAATGTGCTAGTTATTTTAAACGACAAACACAAAGCAGAATTATGAAGTGATTTTCAGTATTAATGATCTTTTGACTTTACATCAATTAGAGATCAATGTCATATTCCAAACTATAATAATAATTGAGTAAATATGTGCTGTCTAAGTTTTCTCAAAGACATCTATTTATACTCAGTCACTTTTTAAATTTTTGTTAAACTGGGGATAACCAGGAAGATAATTAGGGGAATTAATTCTATGATTGTAATGACCAAAACTGTCAAATACAAAGGAGAATAAAATGCTAAGAATATTGTATTTTATGATCTGCATAAAAAAGATATTTATAAAAGGAAAGCAAAAATCTATCCTTGTTAGAGAATTTTGTACTTTGACACTGAAGCTAAATCAATATTAAATGATTACATATTTCAAACCTATTCTTTTACATTTCCTAGAACTGTATCTAATAGAGGGTACAAGTTTCCACCTAAGGATACAGTCAGTGCTTTAAATGTTAAAGGTATCCCTACAGTCTATGCACAACCATGTCATTTTTCTGAGAACAGTGCTTCTAATAACAGAGATTCAGATGAGTATGTGACAGAAAACAATGATTTCTAGGGAAACATTTACTCTCACTTGTCTATACATCAAAATTACTTCACATAAGTAATATTTCCAAAGACACAAAATTATAATCTACCTACAAGTAGGAAGTAAAGACTTTAGAGGAAACCAAAAATGACAGATTTTGGATACCTTCATTTAGCATTTAATATTATATATTTTATATACATATGTATTAAAACATATACGTGTGTGTGTGTGAAAATATGTGTGTATGTGAATGTGTTTCAAAGCAGGGTTTCTTTGTAATAGAAGTCCAGGCTGTCCTGGACTTGCTCTGTAGTCCAGGTTGGCCTCAAACTCAGATATCTTCTTGCCTCTGCCTCCTGAGTGTCAAAGATGAGTTTTAAACAATTAAATTATTCAAAATGAATTCTACTTGAATACTTTCTGAGTCAATAGTCAATGAGGTGGTAGCCTAGCAGCAGCATAGCAAAGAATTGCAAGGCAGTCCATTCCATTTTCAGTCAATGTCTTTGGATCTTTGTGAAGTTTTCCTCTTTTTGAGCAAAAGGTGTTTTCCTTGAGTTCCTATATTATTTTAAAGTCTTTGAGAATCAGTCTAATTATTGTGTAGGCCCTTTGAATTCACAATGGCAATGGCTTCAGGTTTCTTAGAAAAATATTTGACCTTTCATAATAATTGGAGTTAAATCTTGTCTATACTATTCAAACACACCAACTCTGACCACCACTGTCAACTGATCCCACTAAAATATTGGAACTTCAAAAGTAGTGATACTGGTAATTTAACACACTACTAATTCATTCTTATGCTTTAAAAATGTCTGTGTTCACTACTATGTAGATCCTCCTTATGAAGAAACATGCATTTTGTGGACATTCTGGTTAAGTAGCATGGGAATCTATAATGGCTGAGACAGAAGCGTCCACAAATATGAAGCTAATTAAAAGTGTTGAAAACTCATGCTGGGGAGTTATAAATGGATTACAAAGAGTTAAGTGGTAAGAAGTCAGCCATATATGAGATATGCATTTAGTATACAAATACAACAGAGTGAAGGAGCGAAGGACAGAATGAACCAACTCAAGTAAACTTCAAAGAAACATAATATTTTAATGAAATGCATTTATTACATTATATTGAGAACAACGGTCATGTTGGAGTTTTTTTTGTTTTTTTATAATTATTTTTTATTAAAAATTTCCACCTCCTCCCATATTCCTCCCCCTCCCCACCTTCCCTCTCCAGTTCAAAGAGCAGTCAGGGTTCCCTGCCCAGTGGGAAGTCCAAGGTCCTCCCCCTTCCATCCAGGTCTAGGAAGGTGAGCATCCAAACAGACTAGGCTCCCTCAAAGCCAAGACATGCAGTAGAATCAAAACCCAGTCAGCCCTCCTTGTCAGCCACGTTCAGAGAGTCTGGTTTGATAACATGCTCCATCAGTCCCAGTCCAGCTGGCCTTGGTGAACAGCCCCACTGCCTCAGTGAGTGGGTGCACTCCTCGGGGTCCTGACCTCTTTGCTCTTGTTCTCCCTCCTTCTGCTCCTCATTTGGACCTTGGAAGCTCAGTCCAGTGCTCCAATGTGGGTCTCTGTCTCTATCTCCATCCATAGCCAGATGAAGGTTCTATGATGATATGCAAGATACACATCAGTGTGGCTATAGGATAAGCCAAGAAACTAGACTTTAAAATGCTAATTAACCCAATTAAAAAATGGGGCACTGAACTGAACAGAGAATTCTCAACAGAAGTTCAAATGGCCAAAAGACACTTGAGGTCATGCTCAACCTCCTTAGGGAAATGCAAAGCAAAACAACTTTGAGATACCATCTTAGGCCTGTCAGAATGGCTAAAATCAAAAACACCAATGATAGCCTTTGCTGGAGAGGATGTAGAGTAAGGAACACTCATCCATTGCTGGTGGGAATGCAAACTTATGCAACCACTTTGGAAAGCAGTGTGGTGGTTTCTCAGGAAATTCGGGATCAACCTACCCCTGGACCCAGCAATACCACTCTTGGGAATATACCCAAGAGATGCCCTACCATACTACAAAAGCATTTGTTCAACTATGTTCATTGCAGCATTATTTGTAATAGCCAGAACCTGGAAACAACCTAGGTGTCCCTCAATGGAAGAATGGATAAAGAAAGTGTGGAATATATACGTATTAGAGTATTATTCAGCGGTAAAAAACAATGACATCTTGAATTTTGCATGTAAATGGATGGAAATAGAAAACACTATCCTGAGTGAGGTAACCCAGACCCAAAAAGATGAATATGGTATGTACTCACTCATTAGTGGATTCTAGCCGTAAATAAAAAACATTGAGCCTATAATTTGTGATCCTAGAGAAGCTAAATAAGAAGGTGAACCCAAAGAAAAACATATAATTATCCTCCTAGATATTGGGAGTAGACATGATTGCCAGGCAAAAATTGGGAGCTTGGGGGTGGGGCTGGGGTGGGATAAGATGGGGAGAGAGAAGTGAGAAGGGGAGGATGGGGAGAGCTTGGGGGAATGGGATGGTTGGGATGGAGGAAGGGTAGATATGGGAGCAGGGAAGTATATATCTTAATTAAGGAAGCCATTTTAGGGTTGGCAAGAGACTTGACTCTAGAGGGGTTCCCAGGTGTCCAAGAAGATGTACTCAGCTTGTTCCTTGGGCAGCTGAGGAGAGGGCGCATGTTGGAGTTTTTTTAATTATTTATTTATTTATTTATTAAAGATTTCTGTCTCCTCCCCGCCACCGTCTCCCATTTCCCTCCCCCTCCCCCTCCCCCAATTAACTCCCCCTCTCTCATCAGCCCGAAGAGCAGTCAATGTTCCCTGCCTTGTGAGGAGTCCCATGTTGGAGTTTTTTTTTTGGTTTTTTTTTATTGAGAAAAAAATTTCTGCCTCCTCCCATCCTCCCACTCCTCCCCCACATCCCCCCACTCTTCCCCCCTCCCCCCACTTCTCTCCCCCTCCCTCTGCAGTCTGAAAAGCAGCCAGGGTTCCCTGCCCTGTGGAAAGTCCAAAGTCCTTGCCCCTTCATTCTGGTCTAGGAAGGTGAACATCCAAACTTGCTAGGCACCCTCAAAGCCAGAACATTATGCAGGATCAAAACCCAGTGCCATTGTCCCTGGCTTCTCAGCAGCCCTCATTGTCCGCCATATTCAGAGAGTCCGGTTTTATCCTCTGCTTTTTCAGTCACAGTCCAGCTGGCCTTGGCAAGAGACTTGGACCTAGAGGTGCTTCCAGATGCCCAAGGAGAGGTCCCCAGTTAGTTCCTGGGGCAGTTGAGGATAGGGAACCTGAAACGATCCTATCCTATAGCCATGCTGATGAATATCTTGCATATCACCATAGAACCTTCATCTGGCGATGGATGGAGATGGAGACAGAGACCCACACTGGAGCACTGGACTGAACTCCCAAAGTCCCAATGAGGAACAGAAGGAGGGTGAACATGAGCAAAGAAGTCAGGACCACAAGGGGTGCACCCACCCACGGAGACAGTGGGGCTGATCTATTGCGAGCTCACCATGTTGGAGTTTCTTAAGTATGAAAAGTGGGTGTGAACATTCAGCTACAGTCGCTGTAATTCTGTCCACCAGGTGGCGCTGCTGCGTTTGTCATCTGCATGTCAAGCACCTCACCTTTTATATAGTAAATGGTTACTTTTTTATTGAGCAGTAAATAGCATTAGGAAGAAATGTCCTTTTTTTTTTTAGAAGGCATTTAGCAAAAAAAAATAATTTGACTGTGTAAAACTAAAGAAGTAAACAATATGGTGAAAATTTGTAGTCTTATTCTGGATCCTTTTACTAGATAAAGCAATGCTGCCAACTTAATCACTAGTCATTAGTAGCTATCTTAAGTAGTGGAAACTACATTTAGAAGCTGAGGATAAAGTGCTTGGTTAATCTTATTTAAACATTCTTTTAAAAATTCAAAGACTTTAAAAATGATTTTGGGGATGGGGAGGGAAGAGAAGGATGAGGGAGAGTATAAAAGAAGAGATAGTAAAATTAAGGACCATTTGAGGGGTAGTATGGAAACCTTGCACAGTATAAGCTTCCTAAAATATGAAAATACATTGAAGTGTTATTTTAAAAACTGTCATATAATGAGGGAGACAGCACCAAATGGACATTTCTTGTCTCCAAATGACGTTTCCAGTATCAGGATTGGTTTACATCTCATCAAGTTTTTGACCAAAGAGGTACCATGGGAATTCCTAAATAAACTAAGCTATCACCAACCTGACAGGAAAGCCCCATGGCTGAAGACAATGCCTCCATAATTCATTAAACATGGAGAAGTCAAACTAGTGCCTACATAAAACTTGGGGGAGTAATCAACCAATATCTTATTTGATTGAAAGTTTGCTCCTCCAGATGGAACCCATGCCAGAACTGTTTTTAGAGGCATATTCAGGAGTTGGTTTGACTTTTATAAATATTTTATTGAAAACAATGGTTAAAAATAGTTTTGTGGCCAGGCGGTGGTGGCGCACACCTTTAATCCCAGCACTCAGGAGGCAGAGGCAGGCAGATCTCTGTGAGTTCGAGGCCAGCCTGTTATAGAAGAGCTAGTTCCAGGACAGGAACCAAAAAAGCTACGGAGAAACCCTGTCTCAGAAATTAAAAAAAAAATAGTTTTGTGTTCGAGGGCATAGTAGGTTTTAAAAGCGTGAAATCTGGGCTAGCAAGACTTCTCAGTTGGTCAGGTACTTGCCACATAAGCATGTGCACCTGAGCTTGGATCTTCAGCACCCATGTCAAAAGCTGGGCTTCAGCTTTGTACTGTGATCCCAGAGCTGGTGTGCTTGGGGGTAATGCATGGAGATAGGAGGATTCTAGGTGCTCATTTGACGTCCTGTATAGCAGAACCAACAGGCCCCAGATTCAGTGAGAGACCTTATATCAAAAAAAATATATATTGAAGACCAGGTGGTGACCTGATATAAGCATACTTGCTGCACTAGCATAAGAAACAATTGTGTCCACAGTGATGAATCTTCTTATCCATCACCATATGAAATCCCTCTATTTGTTTATGTCTTTGATTTTGCTCTACGTGGTGTTATAGCTTTTGTCATAAAGGCCATAAGTTTATGATCCTGGTACTGACCTTGTAGACTATGGTGGCTGAGACTTGTACAATACAATCCTCCTGTCATATTTTACTCAGGTGTGGAAATTTCAAACATATATATTCATTGTATTTTGGACATATCCATTTCTACTTTCCCATCCAATTACCCACATCACCCTTCCAACTTCAAGTCTACTTAAATTTTTTAAATAACTCTAATTATCACAGCCAATATGTACACAGGTTGGTGATCATCTGTTGGCATGGGAAACCGATCAATTTTCCATGATACACTCTCAATATAATGCCTTATATTTCAGCACTCCCTTCCCTTCTTATGAGCCTGACAAGTACACTTGTCATGACTATTTTATACCCCGTTCCAATTTTCTGTGTAGAAGTTGATTCCTGATCCAAAATATATAAAGAACTCAAAATACCAAATAATCCAATTAACTAATGGGGTACAAATCTAAATAGAGACGTTTCAATAGAGAAATTTCAAATGACTGAGAAACACAGAAATAAACGTTCAATATCCTTAGCCACAGGGAAATGCAAGTCAAAACTACTTTGAGATTCCATCTTACACCTGTAAGCTAAGATCAATAACATAAGTGACAGTTCATTATGGCAAAAATATGGAGCAAGAGGAGCACTCCTCCATTGCTGATGGGAGTGCAAACTTGTACAACTACTATGCAAATTAATACAATGTTTCCTCAAAACTGGGAATTGATCTACCTCAAGCTACACCACTCTTGGACATATACCCAAAGGACACTCCATCCTACCCCAAGGACACTTGCTCCACTCTGTTCATTGTGAAAAATAGTCTGAATTTGGAAACAACCTAGATGTCCTTCAACTAAGGAATGAATAAAGAAAATGTGATACATGTATACAGTGGAATGTTTACTCAGTTGTTAAAAAATGACATCATGATATTTGCAGGCAGATGGTGGAGCTAGAAAAAAAACCATCCTGAGTGAGGTGACCCTAACTTAGAGAGACAAACATATGTACTGACCTATAATTGTATATTAGCTGTTAAGTAAATGATAATTGGGCTACAATCCACAGACTCAAAAAGAATAGATTTTATAGATGGTCTTGGGTGGGTAGAGATGGGAACAGGAGGGATCAGGTGGAGGATGTGAAGGGAGTGATCATAGCTCAATAATAGTGTGTTTCTCGAGTTTGTGCAAATCTCTAAGTTTAATTCACTGCTCCCCACACACATAAACTTTGCTTCTATAGAGCAAGAATATTCTGTGAGATGTGAAAATGAATAACAAAACAAGGAGAGGCAATTGAAGCAGACTTATCTTATATACTACTGGTGTTATTTAAATCTTCTCTCTTCATTTCCTTC
This sequence comes from Microtus californicus, assembly GCA_028537955.1. Lineage (NCBI taxonomy): Eukaryota > Metazoa > Chordata > Mammalia > Rodentia > Cricetidae > Microtus > Microtus californicus. The sequence continues at coordinate 44,463,529 of JAQJZF010000025.1, read as the reverse complement.
ATATAGTGAAATGGTATAGTCATTTTTTTGAGAAAGATTCAATCCTGTGTATTGTATTAACGAATGCCCTTTTCACTTGCTGATTCCTCAAGGTGTAGATAAAAGGATTCAGAAGTGGAGCCACTGAGGTGTTGAGCACAGCAATTCCCTTGGAAACAGATACTCTCTGCTTGACTGATGGTTTAGCATACATGAAGATGCAGCTGCCATATGAAAGGGATATCACAATCATGTGAGAAGAACACGTAGAGAAAGCCTTCTTCCTTTGGCTGGTTGAAGGGATTTTTAGAATCGTCATGGCAATGTAGGTGTAGGAAATTATCACCATTAACAATGTGAGAAAGAGTGTCACCAAAGCCGAGACAAAGCCCATCGTCTCCAGGAGCTGCGTGTCTGTACAGGAAATCTGCATGAGTGGGGTTGTGTCACAGTAGAAATGATCAACGATGTTGGAAGCACAGAAGTCAAGATTCAAGCCTAACAGAAGTGGTGGAAATATGACAAAGAAGCCAGCAAGCCAACAACTGAGGACCAACTGCATACAGACTTTATTGTTCATGATGGTCATGTAGTGCAGGGGCTTGCAGATGGCCACATAGCGGTCATAGGACATGGCTGCCAGCAAGTAAAATTCTGATGCTCCAAGTAAGAAAGCAAAAAACACCTGAATGGCACAACTGTTATACAAAATGCTTTTGTCCCCAGTTGCCATAGTAGCAAGCAATTTGGGGATGCATGTCGTAGTGTAGGAAATCTCTAGGAAGGAAAAGTTCTGAAGGAAAAAATACATGGGGGTCTTCAGGTGAGCATCCACCAGGGTGAGTGTGATGATGGTCAGATTGCCAGTGATGCTGAGCAGATAGGTAAGAAGCAGGAAGATGAATAAGACAACTTTCCACAGCGGGTCATCGGTCAAACCTGCTAGGATGAAAACTGTCACCTTTGTGTGGTTCTTCATTGTGGTCCTCTGGCTGCTACTAGTCTAAGTGGACAAGGGAGAGGAGAGAGTTTATGACTCCAGAAGTATGCTAGTGATAAACAGTGTTGAAGTACCATTGTAGTTGAGAAGACAAGGGTTCAGACAGCAACACAGTACTCATCAACGATCTAAAGAGAGCTATACCAGAAAAACAGTAGTTTACAGTTTCATGGCATCTGGACAGAAATCAGGATTTTTTTTATTTTACTATAGAACAATCTATATGGTGGTGTTATTTATCACTTTTCAGAGAACAAATTATCAGTAAATTAAAGATTCTAGAAGAAAAAAGATCTGTTTTGTTTCTTGAGCATGTAACAGAGTTAGGATGTTGTGTCGTATTTTCTGTTCACCCAAAGAACTTTAATTTGCTACAATATTAAATATTTTCAAATAAATCCAGTGACATTAGTTACTTGAACCACAGTGGTCTATAATGAAAAAGAATGGAAAAAAGAAAGAGGAGCTAGAGATAGGAAGGGGGAAGGGAGGGAGAGAAAAAGGGGAGGGAAAGAAAAAACCATAAGTAAGATCAATGGGGATGTTCTATTGGGATCTCACCAAGGCCAGCAGGCCTGGGTCTGAAAAAGCATGGGATAAAACTGGACTCGCTGAACATAGCGGACAATGAGGACTACTGAGAACTCAAGAACAATGGCAATGGGTTTCTAATCCTACTGCACGTACTGGCTTTGTGGGAGCCTAGGCAGTTTGGATGCTCACCTTACTAGACCTGGATGGAGGTGAGGGTTCCTTGGAATTCCCACAGGGCAGGGAACCCTGATCGCTCTGCGGGCTGAGGAGGGAGGGGGTCTTGATTGGGGGAGGGGGAGGGAAATGGGAGGCAGTGGCGGGGAAGAGACTGAAATCTTTAATTAAAAAAAAAAATAAACACTTATATAATTGCAAAAAAAAAAATATGCCTTTCTAGGTTATTCAGCTTATCTAACTGAACTGTCTGATTTTCATTTTAATACTTTCATGGAGTGATGCAATTTCAAAATTGAAAACAAATTATTGAGGTAATGTTTATATTTCTATTGAATTCGATGACTTGAAGCAATTTTCTTTACAATTCCTATTGCTTTGATTTCTGCTATCACCATATATTTTGTTGAAATTTTCTTTCAATCAGAAACAGTTTGTTACTGCCAGTGTCTATAAGAAATCATTGTGGATTCTTAAGATTCTAGTATCAAAAAAATAAATGTTCCTGAGTTCAATTCCCAGCAACCACATGGTGGCTCACAACCATCTGTAATGAAGTCTGGTGCCCTCTTCTGGCCCGCAGGCACACACAGAATATTGTATACATAATAAATAAATAAATAAATATTTAAAAAAATAAATGTTGAGCAACAGGTACACCAGACAAAAGATATATGTAAATAGAGTTTAAGGGAGCTGAATGAGATGGGAGGATTAAAAAGTTGTGTAGAATTCTGAGATATAAGATATCTAGAAATGGGAAATGAAATTGAAGAGAAAAATTTTAGAGGAATGTGTGTGTGTGTGTGTTTGAAGCAAATGTGATATTTTTAAACCTTTAAGTTTTTCCTTACTTACTTCTTAAGCTTACATGTTCCTGATTCATCTTATGAAGAAATTCACAAGGTGAATAAATGACCTACAAAAGAGGAGAACTATTTGATAAAGTTAAAAATCACTTTGTACATAAAAATTATGCTATATATATTATATAAATAATATACATTTGAAAGTATTGTATTATCAAATAACATGAGTCAAATTTTAGTTGACATGTTTTCCTCATAATAATATTAAAATTTCTAGCTGCCATTCAGTTAATAAAAATTATGAAACTGGAGAAAAGAATAGTGCTTGGGTATTATACATAAGACTTTAGCCTTTACAGCAAGATAGAATGTCAGGGGTAGAGGAGAAGAAAGGAAAGAGTGGGAAATATGAGCAAAAACAGTAGGAACTGATGTAGATATCTGTATATATTGAAATGGCACCATTAATAAACAAAATTATATATATATATATATATATATATATATATATATATATATATATATATATAACTGGATTTCTAGTGTTAAAAGTAATAATATCTCCCGGGGAACTTCTAATTTGGGATCTTCACATATAGATCATCTTCACACATGAGGGGCATGACAATATTTCTACAGTATTATTTTTTGTCTTAAGGTTAATATGGTCATTACTTACACCTCTAATGTATATATTATTCCTAGGAAAGGTCACAGGTAAATAAAAAATATTCAAAAACTTACTTCATATAATATCATGAAACTATTTAGAGTCTATGATAGGTCTTAGAATGAGAAACAGAAATGAGAGCAAATATTCCCAGAATAGTGTAAAGAACTGAGGCAAAGGTGCTCGGTGAATCCATAATCTACTGAGAAGCAGTGAGGAGCCTTCTGCTGTCAGGACTGTGCATACCAACACAGCCAACACACATGGCTAAAGATCACCATTTATTGGACATACCTTCACATCAGAGAGTCACGAGGGCATCTCTTACAGCTTCCTTTGTGTACACAAATGTCTCAATGGCAATAAAATGTAGGAATTCGTACATCTAACCACAGAAATCACAGTATCATTAATTCAGTCCATTCATCTTTCTATGCAAAGCGACACATAGCAAGGATTCTACAAAATTCTTTGAAAGCAATATTCATATCCAAGTCAAATATATGAAAGAATTTAAATTGTACCACCCATTTTGAGTATTGGATTACTTAAAATGGAAAATGTTTTTAGCTGTAATTATGCAACTGCCTTATTTTCTCTATTAATGTTTAAAGGTGATTAAAACCTATCAATCTTTTGGTAGAAAAAAATTTAAATGAATTAAATATACATAATCGACAATATTTCTTAACTTTTGCAAATGATTTTATCTTTCTGAATTCCAAGAGACAGTGTAAAAAATCTAAAAAGTACAAGCATTGATTTGAAACACACAAACATATGATAAAGTGGTAGAGATACCAGCACAGATGTGCTTGGACCAGACTCTTCTTGGACTAAACTGTTTGATCAAGTTTAGGAAAAGAGACACTGCATTCCTCTCTGAGGGCAGTTGACACTAAACTACAAGTTAGGATGTGTTTGGCTCACCTATGAAGACTACCCTGTAGACAATTTTGTTAGCCATTGTTTGGCAGGCAGACTTTTGGGTTGAAGTTCTCTTTCTACTGCAGTGATGTGTTCCTTGCATTGAATCATTTTCTACTTATTGTCCACACTGCCATATAAAATGAATCCATCCTTATCTTAGGGAATTTTCATGGGCTCACTTTACGAATCAACATTTAAAGAAAATTCTCATGAGAATTTGAGATTCATGACAACATTTCCCTGGGATCCAGCACATCTCCTGTTAAACAAATGTACTCCCCAGACAATCTGTACTAAAAAAAAAAAAAAGACAGAAACTTCTCAACAGAGCAATGTCAGATGGCTGAGAAACAATTACAGAAATCTTCCTGGTCACCTGGGAACACCTCGAGAGTCAAGTATCTTGCCAACTTTAAGATGGCTCCCTTAATTAAGATATATACTTCCTTGCTCCCATATCCACCCTTCCTTTATCCCAACCATCCCATTCCCACAAGCTCCCCCCATCTTCCCCTTCTCACTTTTTTCTCCCCATTTCCCCTTACCCCTATCCCACCCCACCCCCAAGATCCCAATTTTTGCCTGTCAATCTTGTCTACTTCCAATATCCAGGAGGATAACTATATGTTTTTCTTTGGGTTCTCCTTCTTATTTAGCTTCTCTAGGATCACAAATTATAGGCTCAATGCCCTTTATTTATGGCTAGAAACCGATTATAAGTGAGTACATCCCATGTTTATCTTTTTGTGTCTGGGTTACCTCACTAAGGATAGTGTTTTCTATTTCCATCCATTTGCATTCAAAATTCAAGATGTCATTGTTTTTTACCACTGAATAGTACTCTAATGTGTATATATTCCACACTTTCTTCATCCATTCTTCCATTGTAGGGCATCTTGGTTGTTTCCAGGTTCTGGCTATTACAAATAATGCTGCTATGAACATAGTTGAACAAATGCTTTTGTAATATGATAGGGCATCTCTTGGGTATATTCCCAAGAGTGGTATTGCTGGGTCCTGGGGTAGGTTGATCCCGAATTTCCTGAGAAATCGCCACACTGATTTCCAAAGTGGTTGCACAAGTTTTCATTCCCACCAGCAATGGATGAGTGTAGGCGGCTGAGGAGAGGGAACCTGAAATGGCCCTATCCTATAGCCATACTGATGAATATCTTGCATATCACCATACAACCTTCATCTGGCGATGGTTGGAGATAGAGACAGAGACCCACATTGGAGCACCGGATTGATCTCCCAAGGTCCAAATGAGGAGCAGAAGGAGGGAGAACATGAGCAAGGAAGTCAGGACCGCGAGGGGTTCACCCACCCACTGAGACAGTGGGAGTGGGGCTGATGTATTGGGAGCTCACCGAGGCCAGCTGGACTGGGACTGAAAAAGCATGGGATAAAACTGGACTCTCTGAACATGGCAGACAATGAGGGCTGCTGAGAAGCCAAGGACAATGGCACTGGGTTTTGATCCTACTGCATGTACTGGCTTTGTGGGAGCCTAACCTGTTTGGATGTTCACTTTCCTAGACCTGGATGGAGGGGGGAGGACCTTGGACTTCCCACAGGACAGGGAACCCTGACTGATCTTTGGACTGGAGAGGGAGGAGAAAGGAGTGGGGGAGGGAGAGGGAAATGGGAGGCAGGAGGAGGTGGAAATTTTTTCAAAAAAATTATATGAAGAGCCACATACCTATTGTGGGCTTCAAAAAAACAAAAACAAAAACAAAAAAAGAAATCTTCAACATCCTTAGCCATAGGGAAATGCAATTCATAACTACTTTGAGACTCTATCTTACATGTGTCAGAATGCCTAAAATCAATAACAAAAGTGGCAGCTCATTGTGGAAAAGATGAAGAGCAAAGGGGGCACTCCCCCATTGCTGATGAGAGTGCAAACTTGTACATCCACTATGAAAATCAATATGATGTTTCCTCAGAAACCTGGAAATTGATATACATCAAACTAAACCACTCTTGGGCATATACCCAAAGGACACTCCATCCTATCACAAGGACACTTGCTCTACTATGTCCACTGTGATGTTATTCATAATAGCCAGAGAGTGGAAACAACCTCAGGTGTCTCAGCCGAAGAATGGATAATAAAATGTGAAGCATTTACAAAATTGAATATTACTCAGCTGTTAAAATGACATCATAAAATTGCAGGCAAATGGATGCAACTAGAAAAATAAATCATCCTTAGTAAGGTAGCCCAGGACTGGAAAGACAAATATAGTATGCATTCGCTTATAAGTATATATTAGCTGTTAGTAAATGATAAGCAAGTTACAATCCACATACCTAGAAAGGTTAGATGAATTGAAGGGTTATAGAGGGAAGGATGGATCTTCTGGGAAGGAAAAATAGAAAAGATTCTGAGCATGGATTGTGGTTGGTGGGGATGGGAGCTGGAGGGACCAGATGGTGGGAGGATAGAGAGAGAGACTGTGGGTGACAGACAGCAGGACTGGGAGGCATTGTGTTTGTTGGGGGACAGTGTGGAAACCTAGTGCTATGGAAACTTCCTGGAATACATGAGGGTGATATGGAATCTGAACTGGTTATCTTTTGTAGTAAGGCAAGGCTTCCAGTGGTGGGACTGGGTTACATTCATTTGAGTTATTGGCTTTGGAGGTCCTGTGAAGACCATTAAACCACCCAGGCTGATGCTAGGACAGAAAGATCCTCTCTGAAAACTAGAAGCACACTTCCTTGTCAAGGACAAATTCTACATAGTCCACAGAACTTAGAGAGGTTGAGTTGATACCAGCTTGGAGCCTTCACCCTAACCTAGTCTCTTTGGAGGGGAAGGTACTTTTCAGGCTACAGAAAAAAAAAACCCTGGACACTAACCAGCTACAAAATCCTCCTTCCACAATCTGTCCTGTCTGAATGGTTTGCTGGGGCAATGGTGGTGAAGAACTTGTAGAAGTGACCAGCAATGTTTGGTTTAACTTGAGGGCCCTGCTAAAAGAGGGAGTCCATGCCCTATACTGCCTGGATGGCCAGAAATAAGAGACAGGATAGCCCAGAAATGTAGAGCAGAACCAAAGACAACTGGAAAGAAAAATAGAAAGAAATGATTCCTAATGATATTTGGCTACACTCACAGCTTAGTGTATTTTTCAGTCATCATCAGAGAGGCTTCCTCTAGCACCAGATAGGAGTGTGCACAGAGAACCACGTCAGACATGATGAGGAGAGAATCTAAATTGGAGGTTTCTATCAGGTCCCTCGAAGATAGGGGAACCCATAGGAAAAGAGAAAGGAAACACTGTAGAAGACATAGGGGATGGGGCTATCACAAGACTATGGTCCACAGAATCTACTAAGCAGGGCTCAAATGGGATCTCAGAGACTGAGTCAGTAAGCATGGGGCCTACATAGGTCTACACTAAATCCTCTCCATATATGCTATGACTGTTAGCTTGGTGTTTTGGGGGATTGCTAAAAGTAGTAGTGGCTGTATCACTGACACTTTTTCCTGCTTTGGATGCTCTTTTCCTATTGGGTTTCCTTGTCCAACCTCAATATGAAGGCTTTCACCTACTCTTATTGTATCTGGAATGGCCAGGTAAATGAGGGACAAGTTTATTATTATAAAACTTAATTTAAGGTGAAAGTCTTTAACTCCATTCATCTGTTTTCTGTTACTTTACCAGAATACTCTAGATTTTTTGTTTATTTAGGGAAGATACTTGATGGAGGAAGGTCATTGGTTAATTATAATAAAGAAACTGCCTTGGCCCATTTCATAGGTTAGAATATAGGTGGGAGGAGTAAACAGAACAGAAGGCTAGGAGGAAGAGGAAGTGAGCTCAGACTCCACAGCTCTCCTCTCGGGAGCAGACGCCTCAGCAAGACACCATGCTCCCAGCTCCCGGGAAGATGCATGCAATGAAGCCCCGACCCAGGATGGACATAGGCTAGAATCTTCCCGGTAAGACCAGTGCTACACAGATGATAAGAAATGGGCTAGTCCAGGTGTGAGAGTTAGCCTAGAAGAGGCTAGATAGAAATGGGCCAAGCAGTGTTTAAAAGAATACAGTGTCCGTGTAACTATTTCAGGGCATAAGCTAGCCGAGGAGGCGGCCAGGGTGTTGGGGACGCAGCCCCGCCGCTCCTATTACTACAGATGGCGCCCAGACGTGTGGATAACTGAATCCACTGAAAGCCTGAGAAAGCTTGGGAATGAGTAAAGCATATTTTCTTGGTAGCTGCAGTTTCTTGGTTCTACTCTTCTTCCTAGAGGCAAGCAAATGCTCTCATCTAAGAGAGGCTTCCTGACTCAGCTTCAGCTGCAAAACCCTGCAGCTCATTAAGAGGTCCTGCCACGAAACACAGTGTTGATGGAAAGCTGAACACATGCTTTTCGGTTTTCAGCCATAACAGGAAAAAAGCTACGCTGTTTAAGAATGCCAGCTTTCTGGGCTATCCTGCCAGGGCAAACTCTGACTCTTTTACGCAGGCGGTTCATGCGGTTTGCAAGCACAGGCTGCTGAAGCTTACTTGCTGGCAGGGACCTTAAAATGCCATAGAGTTGTGGCAGTAAACATGGCGACAGCCTGTATCTCCGCCATGAGGCTGGAAAGCTAAGGAATGGACTGGATCTAGCTGGCAAAGCCACGGCTTTAGTCCTACTGATATTGCTTGGTAAATTAAAGACTCAAGTGGTCAGAAAAAGAGAGATATACAGTAAAGAGAGATTCAAAGACAAAGAAAATTTCTAAATGATTTATAGGGTGTTAAAAATATATGCAGACTAAAAGATAAAATTCTTAAAGTAAAAAACAAAAATAAGGAAGAAAGAGAGTAGTTGGGTGTGGTAGCACACGCCTTTAATCCCAGTGCCTAGAAGGCAGAGACAAACAGATCTCTGTGAGTTCTAGGTGTAGTAGCCTACACCTTTAATCCCAATGCCTGGGAGGCAGAGCCAGGCGGATCTCTGAGAGTTCAAGGATAGCCTGGTCTACAGAGTTATTCCAGGTCAAAGATACAGAGAACCTGTCTCAAAAAGCAAAAAGTTAAAAGTAAAAATAAATGAAATAGAGGTTAAAACAAAGCGCACAAAGATGGAAAATACACAGAGAATCTTCATACTGTATGCTATTATGCTCTCTTTGAATTGTTTGAATGCTGAGGAAGGAGCAACAGCTGCTAAAAGATATTTGTTTATAAATGCTGCTGAACTAATTCCACATAGATATTTTGAAAATGTCTTGACTTTAAAATTTGGATCTAAGGATATGATACTTTGGAAAGGAGTTTCTTATTTTGTTTTCACAAAGGATGAGACCCTGTTCATTTCTTCTATTCTGATATGGTATGATGGACCACGCCTTCCTGAAGGGTTGCTGCGAACCTTCAGAAAATTGCTTCGCTCAACTGCCAACTGAGATGAAACTAGCACACAGGTTATACCATGAAAGACCTAATTAATGACGCCCCCATTCAGCAGGAAGCAGTTTGGAGAGAAAAAACTGCGCCCATGTTCCCAAAATATTGTTTATAAATGTTCTTTACATTTAAAGGGGGAAATGATATAGGTATGAATAATTTGCATTGGTATGGATTTTAAGGTCAATTTTGTTATATGTATTTCTTGATCTTGATTAAGGTATTGTAATTGTGTAGTTCATTTAAAAATGTACTGTATAATTAAGAAATATAGGTTGTTAATGGATAATCATCGATAATAGTAAAGCTTGTAGTCATGTTAGTTAGATTTTCTAGATATATAGAGATATATTTTAGATAGACATTCTTCATATCTTTCAAAGACTGCAGAATATGGCATTTAAAATATTTTAATAACTTAGGACTTTTCATGACAATGAGACACGTCTGCTCCTGGCAGTACCAATCTACTTTGAGAGGAAGATGGGCATCGAAGAGGCTCGTTATGGAGTTTGATAGCCATTTGGGCAAGAAACTTCTCTTGCCTGGACTATTGCATAAACTGGACACAGAGAACCCGCAGAGAGAGGACTACTGAACTTGCCTAAAGGTGAGATGATCTTTCGGGTTCCTGATTCATGAAAGAGTCTGCAAGACATTCTTCAGGACAAGCAGATAGTGACTGCCTTTGAAATTTCCTGCTTTGTGGAAATGTCTGCTGGAAACTATGGGCCTGTAGGCCAAAGATGGATGCCCCAACGGTACAGAGAAACTTTGGGTAGCTGTCCAGGCAGCGAGATGTCTCTGTCATTTCTAGAGTTTTGGACTTCTTGTTTGCTTAGGTAATATTGTATCTTTCTGGAGTCTTTGGACTTGAAGAATAGTTAGTTATAGTTATAGTTTTCCTTAGTAATGATAAAGATAAAATAGATATAAATATTGTAACTGTAATTCTTGCTTGATAACTGTTTTGTTATATGTAATTTTGCTATGTTAAGTTAAAGCCTTCCTTTTTTTTGTTTAAACAGAAAAAAGGGGAAATGATGGAGGAAGGTCATTGGTTAATTATAATAAAGAAACTGCCTTGGCCCATTTCATAGGTTAGAATATAGGTGGGAGGAGTAAACAGAACAGAAGGCTAGGAGGAAGAGGAAGTGAGCTCAGACTCCACAGCTCTCCTCTCGGGAGCAGACGCCTCAGCGAGACACCATGCTCCCAGCTCCCGGGAAGATGCATGCGATGAAGCCCCGACCCAGGATGGACATAGGCTAGAATCTTCCCGGTAAGACCGGTGCTACACAGATGATAAGAAATGGGCTAGTCCAGGTGTGAGAGTTAGCCTAGAAGAGGCTAGATAGAAATGGGCCAAGCAGTGTTTAAAAGAATACAGTGTCCGTGTAACTATTTCAGGGCATAAGCTAGCCGAGGAGGCGGCCGGGGTGTTGGGGACGCAGCCCCGCCGCACGTATTACTACAGATACTGATAGAACAATATGAGAAAACATGTATGTGGCAAATTTCAAAAGTTTAGTGTATATAAAGAGAAATAATTTTATTTTGGTTCAAATTTCTGAAGGCTAGGAAGTCCAAGATCAGGAGCTTGTATCCTTTAACTCACAGCAGAAAAAGCAGAGATGGGCATTGATTCTCTCTTAAGGCTCCACTCTGCTATCCAAATATCTTTCTCTAGATCTCACCTTCCCTCAGTGTGCACTGAGGAACTAAGGAGAACAAAAACAAGTAGAAGATCTGTCTTATTTCCTTTCTGGAGTTTATGCCAGCAGGATGCTATGGGTTTGCAGTTAGGAGACAGAAGAATACATCATTACCTGAAAAGATCATGACGCAATCTTACATTTCAAAATATGTTCTCATAGTCATGTACTACTATAGTCTTGATTGCTTTCCATGACAAGGAGTTGAGAAATATTTTACTGCAGACAATTGTTTTCACTGGACACATGCATTAGGAACTGAGAGAGGTGGATATTGCTATTTCTTTGCTGAGCTAGTTGTGGACTAAATGCTGCCAAACTGAAGATATTCTAGAGAATGAAGACTGTAATTTTAAGGGCCAAAATTGTTAAACCCTCTACCAAAATCCTGAGAAACACTGATTTGTAAGTTTCCTCTGTGTGAAACTATGTCACTTAAAATTTTATTTAAATGGAACTTACCTGTTAGTATACTTCTGTTTAATCCTTCATTCTTTTATTAGCCAATATGTGCTTAAAATTCATCTATGCCTTCTCATTCCTAACATTTACTAAGTTGCTAACAATCCCAATATATGGGTATATCACAGGTTTCACCTTTTACCTCTTTGAAAATGCTATGAATTGCTTTTGTCTATTATGAATAAAGCTTCTTATCATTACCATAGAGATGCTTTTAGGATGATGCATTCTCAAAATATTTATAACTAATAAAGATATGGTTTCTGTTTGTACAAAAAGATTCTATTTACATCAATAAAATTAATAGTCATCAAGAGTGACTATCTCATTTTGCATTAAAATGTTATGATCAGAAATCTTTTCTACACATCCAGGTACACAAGCCTTGGTACCCAGTTTGTGCTTCTATTTTAGGGCAGTTCTGGAAACCTAAGGAGATAAGATCACCCTGTCATGAGATGAGAGCAAGGAGAGAGATTTCTTTCTTGATGAAGGAGCCATTATAGGGTTAGTAGAAACATGGCTCTAGAGAAATTCCCAGGAATCCACAGGATGACCCCACCTAGGATCCTGGGCAATAGAAATGAGGGGCCCTGATCTTGACTTGACCTGTAGTCAGACTGATGATTATCTTAAATATCACCATAGAGCCTTCATCCAGCAACTGATGGAGGCAGAAACAGAGACCCACATTGGAGCAATGGAATGAGCTCCCAAAGTCCAGTTGAAGAGTGGAAGGAATGAGAATATGAACAAGGAGGTCAGGACGATGATGGGTTCACTCACTGAAATAGTTTGCCTGAGCTAATGGGAGCTCACCAACTCCAGCCTGACTGGGAAGGAACAAGCAAGCATAGGACCAAACTAGTTCCTCTGAATGTGGTTGACAGTTGCATGGTTGGGGCAGACTGAGGGGCCACTGGCAGTGGCACTGGATTTATCCCTACTACATGCACTGGCATTTTGGAATCCTTTTCTGTTTGGATGTATACCTTGCTCAGCCTAGATATAATAGGGACAGCCTTGGATTTTCCACAAGGCAATGTGTCTTACCCTCTCTGAGGATTAAATGGGGGTGGGGTGGGAGGGTGTGTGGAGGGGATGGGAAGAGGGGAGGGAGTGGGAACTTGGATTGTTATTTTTTAAAAGTCTAATAAATTTAAAAAAATCACACTGTCACTTAGGGAAGGTCATTGAGGGTATCTATGTCTGTTACATCTCTAGATTCCATTTGCACACAAATTTCTTCTTTAATGAATTAGAAACTCCATCAGCTTCTTACTAGTATAGAGCACCTCCTCAAGGACTTTCAATCTCGCATCTGGGAGCCTGCTTAATCTTAAGTCTGGCTATAGATCTAGGGGCAACACTGAAGGGCCCTAAGAGACACCAGTATTTTCTTGTCTAGCATCTCCTTTAGGGAAGTTTGCTGCTGCGTGGTTGACAATGAAAGACTAATTCCCACAAGAGGCAAGGGTTGGAATACATCCTCTGCTAAGGAGACTACTTCCTCAAGTGGTGTAAACCATTCAGAATCAGAATGTACAAAGTTCACAACTTCAGCAGGGTCTTCCCATGGATCTCCATCCCAAGTTACAGGATCCCATCTCTTACCAGTCAGGGCCCTTACTTTAACACCTGACACTCTCTGAGACTGGGACTTCAATTTTCATTGTAATTCAGCCAATCTTATGATGAGGTTACAGGTTTGATATTCCACAATTTGAGTTCTATGGCTGCTGGAGAAAACATTTTCTTCCACAGCACACATAGAAACCTTTAGATTGTTTATACACATCTATATCTGGGCAGTTGTTTCACTGAGTTCACTCTTTGTCTTTTGCCACTATATCCCAAGATAATAGAAATTGTTTAATTTTATCCCTAAAATCATTCTTTTCGATTGTTAGTTTATCAAGAAATGCTGAAAAGAAGCAGTCAGCATTAATGCTTTTCTTATTTTTTGATAAGTTGTTAAAAGTTTTATATTCAGAGTCACTGAATTCCTTATTCTATGCATCAAACCTTTTGAAGATTTCTAACCACAGGCTTTCAGTGCTCCTCATGCTATCCGGGGAGTCTTCGGTAACTGTAGGTTTGGCAAATTTCTAAACCTGCTTAACATACTTAAAAACTCCTCCTTACAATTCTGTTTCACTAGATCCATTTCTGGTATCACAGTCTCTGTTAGGGTTTTCTAGAAGAACAGAACTGATAAAATATATGTATTTGATATATAAGAGTATCTTACAGGCTGTGGTCCAAACAAGTCAGAAATGGTTTCCTCCCAAAGGAGAATCCAAGGATCTAGTACGTTTAGTCAACAAGTCTGGATGCCTCATCTGGTCTTCAGTCTACACTGGAATCATGAAGGAGTAGACTCTAATGCCAGTGAATAAATGAACTTGCCAAGAGAGTCAAGGAAGTAGGTAAAGAGTAAAAGCTTCTTTTTTCTTGTCCTTTATGTAGTCTGCTGTGAGAAGTTGTGAAATTAAAAGTTGGTCTTCCAGTTTCAAGTGATGTGGATTTAAGCTGTGTCTTCCTACCATAATTGATCTGAGTAACTAAAAACTCCCTCACAGGTGTGCCCAATGCCTTGAGGTTTTAGTTAATTACAGATGGATGTAGTCAATTTGACACCTATGAATAATCATCACACAAGCCAATTCTTTATCATATCATCTTTTTCTTAACATGGTGAATAAAAAACACAGGTATACCAATTATATCAGGTTAGTTTGTTTCTTTTTTTCTTTTTCTTTTTTTATTGACAAAGTACTTTCTGCATCCCTCCAATTTAACTTTCAATTTCCAAAGTCCAAATTCAATGCTTGACACTTACAGAAATTCCTTACAGTATTTCTATAAATTTGCACTCACCTACAGGGAGCAAACCATGGAATGAGATTTCTCAATCTTCTAGAATCAAGCTTTAAACAAGGCTTCATGGCATGAATAATGTACTTAATACCTTACTAGATCTAAAGAGAAATAAATTTTTGATTGTGTTTTATAATATTTCTGTTCCATGATGCAGTTTTCTAACAGTTATAAAATGATGGTAGCCATGACATATAGATTCAAAGTTGAAAACTTGAACAAATTAAATTTAGTGCTGCTGTATAATCCCATAATTTCAAGAGACTGAGGTAGGAAATTCATGAAATCAAGTCCCAACTGGACTACAGAGTGAGTTTAGTTCAAGGAAAAAAGAGCAGTAGACTGAGCTTGATAGCAGTACACTGTCTTAAACTGAGTTCTAAATACCATGAAACTTGAATGAATGATTAAACAAATATATAATTCTAGGTTTGTTACTCTCTATTTTTCAGATTGAAAACTATAAAATGAACATATTTGTTAGGTTATCAATGCTTCAATAACAACACAGAATGATAAAGGATTCATAGAGTTGAATAAACTCTCTACACAATGGTAAAAGTATCAGCTGCCTGGCGAAACTAGTCCACGTGTCTAAGAAACTTCCTCTGTGTTCCCTTCCGAAAAGCTTCTTTCACTTCCTTGTTCCTCAAAGTGTAGATAACAGGATTCAGAGCAGGGGTGACCACAGTGTACATGAGAGCAGTAGCCTTGTCAGTGTCTGGGGTGTGTGAACTCTTGGGTTGGAGGTACGTGAACAAGGCAGTGCCATAGAAAAGAGAAACAACTAAAATATGAGACGAACAGGTGGAGAAAGCTTTGTGTCTGCCAGCTGCTGAAGGCATTCTCAAGATGGTGAGAAGGATGCGCACATAGGAACACAGAATGAAGAGACAGGGACTCATGATGAAGATCAGGGAAACAATAAATAGCACAATTTCATTCTGGGAGGTATCCACACATGCCAGTTTCACCACAGGCATGATGTCACAAAAGAA
Source organism: Microtus californicus (assembly GCA_028537955.1). NCBI lineage: Eukaryota > Metazoa > Chordata > Mammalia > Rodentia > Cricetidae > Microtus > Microtus californicus. The sequence continues at coordinate 44,447,966 of JAQJZF010000025.1, read as the reverse complement.
GTGCTGAATGTTTCCTGCTCCACAGAAAGGCAGAGTGAAGATCCACGTGGTCTGTATTGACTCTACCACTGTTCCAATCATCCAAGACGCCCCAGCCAACTTCAAACAGACAGAAGGGCCCATCCGCAGAGTGTAATGGAGTGGGTAACAAATGGCCACAAAGCGATCATAAGCCATGGCTGCCAGCAGGCAGCATTCTGTCAGTCCCAAGATGGTGAATACGTACATCTGCGCTGCACAGCATCCCACACTTATGGTCTTGGACTTCACCAGGAGGTGCACCAGCATCTGAGGCACCACACTGCTGATGTAGCACATTTCCAGAAAGGAGAGGTTGACCAGGAAGAAGTACATGGGAGTGTGCAGGGAAGGGGTGGCCCAGATCACACAGATGATGAGGAGGTTGCCTCCCACAGTAAAGAAGTAGATAAGCAAGAACACAAAGAAGAGGACAAGCTGCAGCTCTGCTAGAGAAGAAAAGGCCACCAATGTGAATTCAGTGCAGAGAGATAGGCTTCCATTCTTCATCAGCTCAGAGTCAGACATCTGGGAAGACAACAGAGCAGGCAGAGAGTTCCAAAAGACACAATCAGCAGCCACGAGTATCAATCACCCTCAGCAATGGAACTCATCCACTCTCAGTGTGCTAACAAAAGAGCAGTGACACCTGGATGCCTTGAGACAAACAACCCATCAAGTGGATGCATATTTCTGTTGTGACTCTTGTTCCATTTTCATATGAACTTGGATAAAAAGGCATCTAAATTAAGAATTCCAACTTCTGCCTAGTAATCCATGCAAGCTCTTTTACAATCAACATATAAAAGAGTTTCAATTTATAAGACCATAGAACATTAAATAAGAAAGTGTTGTGTTCTGATTATCTGACCTTTACAGCCATATCGATTCCTCTTAAGTATCCACCAGAAAGTTTATTCCAGTCATTTATTTAGTACTTACCTACATAATAATCTGATTTTGACTTAAATAGAATATGCTAATGATTAGACAGGCAAAACCCACAGAAATAAAAATAAGGATCTCCTTTTCACCCTTAATAAACTTGTTCAGGATTTTGTGGCTGGGAGGACTGCCTAGATGCTTCTTCTTGCTGGTGGTATTGTAAGTGTTCTAAAATGACAAATGACACCATGAATCCCAAGCACAAGCGGTGTTTTTATTTCTATGAGAGACCATAGGGATTATATCCCTGTACTGCGTAATTATGTTAATCTCAGGAGGAATGTGTTAAAACAAAACAACACACACACACACACACACACACACACACACACACACAAATGTTTCTTGTGTAACTTGGGTTTTGGATCTTTTAGTATATTTCTAGAGATAATCTATTATTTTCAATGATTTCACTGAAGATACTGTAAAGTAAAAGTTTCTATATGACACCCATGATTTGCTTGAAACTCTAAGGGCTGAACCACAGCAATTTTTATGGTCTGTTACAAAGTTTCCGTTCAGATTTTTGCAATATAATCAGGTGTGTTTTAGAACACAAACGGGGTCCACGCAACCCACATAGACATTCATAGCCCTTCACTATCAATCTTTTAGATGGATAGCATAAAAGGTGGCCATGACCAATAAATATTAAACTTCCCTTTGAATTTAGTGGGACATTTTAAGGAAACATGTTTCTTTTAAGGTCGGCCCTACCTCAACTTGATGTGTTATGCTTTTGATGTGTCATGCTTTGTACAAGCCTAGGGGATGCCTGCCCCTTTCAAAATGGAGACAGGGGAGGAGAGGATAGGGGAGGGAGGTAGATGGGAAGATGAGAAGAGGGTGGAGAGACGGGGAACTGCATTTGGTATGTAAAATAAATAAAAAATGTTATTTAAATAAAATTTAAAAAATGAACAACTTGAGGTCTGGCATCACAGCCCACTGGGAAAAGAAATTTGCTGTAATAACTTGATGACCAGAGTTGAATCCTTCAACTTCATATGTTAGATGGTGAGGAGGTCACCACACATGCTCATGTGTACACAGTGCCCTCAATCAAACACATACAACAAATACATATCTATATTTACAATATTTTAATTCAAAGTTTATGCATTGACTAAATTACATTTTTCACTGATGATTAATATTCTCAGATCTTATCGTAAGAACTAAAAGCAAAAGAAAGGAGGGTTGAGAAACCAAGTTTGAAGGTATTATCTTACATAAATCTGTTTTCTACTTCTTCTACAACTATCATCTACAACAAACACTAGAGTTCCTAGAAGAGAGAAGTCTCAAGGCAGAGGATGATTCAAGAAGAGAATGATGCATGAGCGCATCTATAGATAAATAGATCTATAGACAGATACACAAATTGACATGGACTGGATAGCACAAGATTTCTCCAGAATTGACCCATAGTTTAAGAAGACTGAGACATTCCAGAACAGACCATCTACCTGCTGGAGACACTGAGATGCTGATATTTTGGCTTGGTTCCACCCCAAAGGTCTCAGGAGTAGTAAAACTGATCATATAGGTTCCCAGTGTAAGACTGGAAGTCTGGGATTCTGAGACTATAATCATAAATTACTGAAGCCAGTGATGTTGGAGCTTTCATACACAAGAAATTAAGGAGTGTATCCACACTCAAAGACATTTACATATCAGATTTCTATCTCTCTGGGCTTTCCACAAATTTAGATAAACATAATTGAATCATATTTGCCCACATTGAGTATGGTTTTACCTCTCTCTTTCTCTCTCTCTCTCTCTCTCTCTCTCTCTCTCTCTCTCTCTCTCTCTCTCTCTCTCCAATTGCAGTACACACACACATACATAAATATATATATATATATTACATTGTTTCCATTATTTTAAACTTTTTATTTATTTTATCCTTTTATCAAAACTCAATTCTTTTCTCATACAATATATTCTGGTTACTGTTTCCCCTGCCTCTGCTCCTTTCAGTTCCTCCCCACCTCCCCTCCAATCTGGACTCCCTTTCTTTTTTTTATTTATTTTTTTAAATTTATTTATTTATTATGGACTCCCTTTCTTTATCTCCTCAGAAAAGAACAGGTTTTTAAGACATAGCAGCAAATCTTTTCTTTTTATTTTATTTTTTTTGAGAAAAAAATTTCCGGCTCCTCCCATCCTCCCACTACTCCACCACTCCCCCCACTCTTTCCCCCCTCCACCCACTCCTCTTCCCCTCCACCCACTCCTTTCCCCCTCCCCCCACTTCTCTCCCCCTCCCTCTGCAGTCTGAAGAGCAGCCAGGGTTCCCTGCCCTGTGGAAAGTCCAAAGTCCTTACCCCTCCATCCTGGTCTAGGAAGGTGAACATCCAAACTGGCTAGGCACCCTCAAAGCCAGAACATCATGCAGGATCAAAACCCAGTGCCATTGTCCCTGGCTTCTCAGCAGCCCTCATTGTCTGCCATATTCAGAGAGTCCGGTTTTATCCCCTGCTTTTTCAGTCACAGTCCAGCTGGCCTTGGTGAACTCTCAATAGATCAGCCCCACTGTCTCCGTGGGTGGGTGCACCCCTTGTGGTCCTGACTTCTTTGCTCATGTTCACCCTCCTTCTGTTCCTCATTGGGACTTTGGGAGTTCAGTCCAGTGCTCCAGTGTGGGTCTCTGTCTCTATCTCCATCCATCGCCAGATGAAGGTTCTATGGTGATATGCAAGATATTCATCAGCATGGCTATAGGAAAGGATCATTTCAGGTTCCCTATCCTCAACTGCCCCAGGAACTAACTGGGGACCTCGCCTTGGGCATCTGAAAGCACCTCTAGGTCCAAGTCTCTTGCCAACGCTAAGATGGCTCCCTTAATTAAGATATGTGCTTCCCTGCTCCCCTATCCAAACTTCCTTTATCCCAATCATCCCATTTCCCCAAGTTCTCCCCAACCTACCCTTCTCACTTTTCTCTCCCCATCTCCCCTTACACCCTCCCACCCCACCCCCAAGATACCGATTTTTTGCCTGGAAATCTTGTCTACTCCCATACCCAGGAGGATAGCTATATGTTTTTCTTTGGGTTCACCTTCTTATCTAGCCTCTTTAGGATAACAAATTATAGACTCACTGACCTTTATTTATGGCTAGAACCCAATTATGAGTGAGTACATCCCTTGTTCATCTTTTTGGGTCTGGGTTACCTCACTCAGGAGTATTTTCTATTTCCATCCATTTGCATGCAAAATTCGAGAAGTCATTGTTTTTTACCACTGAGTAGTACTCTAATGTGTATATATTCCACACTTTTTTCATCCATTCTTCCATTGACGGACATCTAAGTTGTTTCCAGGTTCTGGCTATTACAAACAATGCTGTTATGAACATAGTTGAAAAAATGCGCTTGTCATATGATAGGGCATCTCTTGGGTATATTCCCAAGAGTGGCATTGCTGGGTCTGGGGGTAGGTTGATCCCGAATTTCCTGAGGAACTGAAACACTGCTTTCCAAAGTGTTTGCACAAGTTTGCATTCCCACCAGCAATGGATGAGGGTACCCCTTCCTCCACAACCTCTCCAGCAGAGGCTATCATTGGTGTTTTTGATTTTAGCCAATCTGACAGGTGTAAGATGATATCTCAAAGTTGTTTTGATTTGCATTTCCCTGATCACTAAGGAGGTTGAGCATGACCTTAAGTGTCTTTTGGCCATTTGAACTTCTTTTTTTTTTAATTTATTTATTTATTAAAGATTTCTGCCTCCTCCCCGCCATTGCCTCCCATTTCCTTCCCCCTCCCCCATCAGTCCCCCTCCCTTATTAGCTCGCAGAGCAATCATGGTTCCCTGACCAGTGGGAAGCCCAAGGGCCGCCCACCTCTATCCAGGTCTAGTAAGGTGAGCATTCAAACTGCCTAGGCTCCGCCAAAGCCAGTATGTGCAGTAGGGTCAAAAACCCACTGCCATTGTTCTTGAGTTCTCAGTATTCGTCATTGTCCACTATGTTCAGCTAGTCCGGATTTATCCCATGCTTTTTCAGACCCAGGCCAGCTGGCCTTGGTGAGATCCCGATAGAACATCCCCTATGTCTCAGTGTGTGGGAGCACCCCTCGCGGTCCTGAGTTCATTGCTCGTGTTCCCTCTCCTTCTGCTCCTGATTTGGACCTTGAGGTTTCTGTCCGGTGCCCCAATGTGGGTCTCTGTCTCCTTTCATTGCCTGATGAAGGTTAATATTCAGGAGGATGCCTATATGTTTGTCTTTGGATTCACCTTCTTATTTAGCTTCTCTAGGATTGCGAATTATAAGTTCAATGTCCTTTATTTATGGCTAGAAACCAAATATGAGTGAGTACATCCCATGCTCCTCTTTTGGGTCTGGCTTACCTCACTCAGGATAGTGTTTTCTATTTCCATCCATTTGTATGCAAAATTCAAGAAGTCCTTGTTTTTTACTGCTGAGTAATACTCTAATATGTATATATTCCATACTTTCTTCATTCATTCTTCCATTGAAGGGCATCTAGGTTTTTTCCAGGTTCTGGAACTTCTTCTGTTGAGAATTCTCTGTTCAGATCAGTGCCCCATTTTTTAATTGGGTTGATTAGCATTTTAAAGTCTAGTTTCTTGAGTTCTTTATATATTTTGGAGATCAGACCTTTGTCTGTTGTGGGGTTGGTGAAGACCTTCTCCCAGTCAGTGGGTTGCCTTTGTGTCTTAGTGACAGTGTCCTTTGCTTTACAGAAGCTTCTCAGTTTCAGTAGGTCCCATTTATTCAATGTTGCCCTTAATGTCTGTGCTGCTGGGGTTATGCCTAGGAAGCGATCGCCTGTGCCCATCTGTTGTAGGGTACTTCCCAATTTCTCTTCTATCAGGTTGAGTGTGTTCGGATTGATATTGAGGTCTTTGATCCATTTGGACTTGAGTTTTGTGCATGGTGATAGATATGGGTCAATTTTCATTCTTCTACAGGTTGACATCCAGTTGTGCCAGCACCATTTGTTGAAGATGCTTTCTTTCTTCCATTGTATACTTTTAGCTCCTTTATCGAAAATGAGGTGTTCATAAGTTTGTGGGTTAAAATCTGGGTCTTCTATACGATTCCATTGGTCGACTTCTCTGTTTTTATGCCAATACCACACTGTTTTCATTACTGTGGCTCTGTAATAGAGTTTGAAATCAGGGATGGTAATGCCTCCAGATGTTTCTTTATTATATAAGACTGTTTTGGCTATCCTGGGTTTTTTGTTTTTCCATATAAAGTTGATTATTGTCCTCTCAAGATCTGTGAAGAATTTTGATGGGACCTTGATGGAGAATGCATTGAATCTATAAATTGCCTTTGGTAGAATTGCCATTTTTACTATGTTGATCCACCCAATCCAAGAGCAAGGTAGATCCTTCCACTTACTGGTATCCTCTTCAATTTCTTTCTTCAATGCCTTAAAATTCTTGTCATATAGATCTTTCACTTCCTTGGTTAGAGTTACCCCAAGATATTTTATGCTATTGGTGGCTATCGTGAAAGGTGATGCTTCTCTGATTTCCCTCTCTGCTTCCATATCCTTTGTGTATAGGAGGGCGACTGATTTTTTTTTTGGAGTTGATCTTGTATCCTGCCACATTACTAAAGGTGTTTATCAGCTGTAGGAGTTCTTTGGTGGAGTGTTTGGGGTCACTTATGTACACTATCATATCATCTGCAAATAATGAAAGTTTAACCACTTCCTTCCCAATTCGAATCCCCTTAATGCCCTTATGTTGTCTTATTGCTATTGCTAAAACTTCAAGCACTATATTGAAGAGGTATGGAGAGAGTGGACAGCCTTGCCGTGTTCCTGATTTTAGTGGGATGGCTTTGAGTTTCTCTCCGTTTAGTTTGATGTTAGCTGTCGGTTTGCTGTAAATAGCTTTTATTATATTTAGGTATGACCCTTGTATCCCTAATCTCTCCAAGACTTTTATCATGAAGGGATGTTGAATTTTGTCAAAAGCTTTTTCAGCGTCTAATGAAATGATCATATGGTTTTATTCTTTCAGTTTATTTATATGGTGGATTACATTGATAGATTTTCGTATGTTGAACCAGCCCTGCATCTCTGGGATGAAGCCTACTTGATCATAATGGATAATTTTTCTAATGTGTTCTTGGATACGGTTTGCCAGTATTTTGTTGAGGATTTTTGCGTCGATGTTCATGAGTGAGATTGGCCTGTAATTCTCTTTCTTGGTTGAGTCTTTGTGTGCTTTTGGTATCAGAGTGACTGTAGCTTCATAAAAGGAATTTGGCAATGACTCTTCTGTTTCTATATTGTGAAATACATTAAGGAGTATAGGTATTAGGTCTTCTTGGAAGTTCTGGTAGAATTCCGCATTGAAACCATCTGATCCTGGACTTTTTTTGGTAGGGAGGTTTTTGATAACAGCTTCTTATTCTTCGCGACTAAGAGGTCTATTTAGATTGTTCACCTGGTCCTGGTTTAACTTTGGTAAATGGTATTTATCTAAAAACGTGTCCATTTCTATTACATTTTCCAGTTTTGTGGCATACAGGTTTTGTAGTAAGATCTAATGTTTCTTTGAATTTCCTCTGTGTCTGTGGTTATGTCCCCCTTTTCGTTTCTGATCTTATTAATTTGCATATTCTCTCTCTGCCGTTTGATTAGTTTGGATAGGGGTTTATCAATCTCGTTGATTTTCTACAGGAACCAGCTTTTTGTTTCATTGATTCTTTGGATTGTTTTCTGTGTTTCTATTTTGTTGATTTCAGCCCTCAGTTTGATTATTTCCAGTCTTCTACTCCTCCTAGGTGAGTCTGCTTCTTTTTTTTCTAGAGCTTTCAGGTGGGCTGTTGAGTCTCCAATGCGTGCTTTCTCTGTTTTCTTTAAGTTGGCACTTAGTGCTATGAACTATCCTCTCAGGATTGCTTTCATAGTGTCCCATAGGTTTGAGTATGTTATTTCTTTATTTTCACTGAATTCAAGGAAGACTTTGATTTCTTTCTTTATTTCTTCCATGATCCAGGTGTGGTTCAGTAGTTGACTGTTCAATTTCCATGAGTTTGTAGGCTTTCTGGGGGTAGCATTGTGGTTGAATCTAACTTCAATCCATGGTGATCTGATAAGACGCAGGAGGTTACGAATATTTTTTTGTAACTGTGCAAGTTTGCTTTGTTACACAGTATGTGGTCAATTTTCGAGAAGGTTCCATGAGCTACAGAGAAGAAGGTATATTCTTTCCTGTTTGGGTAGAATGTTCTATAGATGTCTGTTAAGTCCATTTGATTCATTACCTCCATTAATTCTCTTATTTCTCTGTTCGGTTTCTGTCTGGTTGACCTGTCCATTGGTGAGAGAGGAGTGTTGAAGTCTCCTACTATTAGTGTGTGCCGTTTGATGGCAGCCTTGAGTTTTAGTAATGTTTCTTTTACGTACATGGGTGCTTTTATATTAGGGGCATAGATATTCAGGATTGAGACTTCATCCTGATGAATTGCTCCTGTTATGAGTATAAAATGTCCCTCTCTATCTTTTCTGATTGATTTAAGTTTGAAGTCTACTTTGTTAGAAATTAGTACGGCCACACCTGCTTGTTTCTTAGGTCCCTTTGCTTGATAAGCCTTTTCCCAGCCCTTTACTCTGAGTAGGTGCCTGTCTTTGTGGTTGAGGTATGTTTCTTGTAAACAGCAGAATGTTGGATCCTGTTTTCATATCCAATCTTTTAGCCTGTGCCTTTTTATAGGTGAGTTGAGTCCATTGACATTAAGTGATATTAATGACCAGTGGTTGTTAACTATGGTCACTTTTTTAGTAGTAGAGTTTGTGTGTTTCCCTTCTTTGAGTTGTGCTGGTGATGGGTCTCTAGATGATTGAGTTATTGTGGTCATTGTTGGACTCCTTGGTTTGTGATTTTCCTTCTATTATTTTCTGTAAGGCTGGATTTGTGGCTACGTATTGTTTAAATTTGTTTTTATCCTGGAAAATTTTGCTTTCCCCTTTTATAGTGAATGAAAACTTGGCTGGGTATAGCAGTCTGGGCTTGCATCCATTGTCTCTTAGTTTCTGAAGTACATCTATCCAGGATCTTCTGGCTTTCATGGTTTCCATTGAGAAGTCAGGTGTAAGTCTGATAGGTTTACCTTCATAAGTAACTTGACCCTTTTCCTTTGCAGCTCTTAATATTCTTTCTTTATTCTGTATGTTTTGTGTTTTGATTATTATATGGCGAGGAGAGGTTCTTTTTTGGTCCAGTCTATTCGGTGTTCTGTATGCTTCTTGAACCTTCAAAGGCATATCTTTCTTTAGGTTGGAAAAGTTTTCTTCTATAATTTTATTAAATATATTTTCTGGACCGTTGAGCTGTACTTCTTCTCCTTCTTCTATCCCAATTATTCTTAGGTTTGGTCTTTTTATTGTGTCCCAGATTTCCTGAATGTTTTGTGATGAAAATTTGTTGGTTTTGCTATTTTCTTTGATCAGTGTGTTTATTTTCTCTATGGTATCTTCAGTGTCTGACATTCTTTCTTCCATCTCTTGTAATCTGTTGTTAGTACTTGTCTCTGTAGTTCCTGTTCGTTTACCCAGATTTTCCATCTCCATCCTTCCCTCAGTTTGTGTTTTCTTCATTGCTTCCATTTCATTCTTCAAGTCTTGAACTGCTTCCCTTACCTGTCTGATTGCTTTTTCTTGTTTCTCTTGGTTTTCTTCGGTGTCTTTGAGCGATTTATTCATTTCCTCTACCTTTTTGTTTGTAATCTCTAATTGTTTATGGCAGTTTTTCACCTCCTGTTTAAGGTCTTCTATTAATTTCATATAGTTCACTTTTGAGTCGATTTCTTCTAATTCTTCTGGAGTAGGGTGTACAATTCTTCTTTTTTCGGGATCCCTGGATTCTGGTGATGTCATGTTGCCTTTCAGGTTGTTGGGGGATTTCTTGCATTGGCGCCTTCCCATCTCTTCCTTTCAATGGAGCCCGGAGAGGACTGGTGTCTTGGTCCAGTCTTTGCTGTGATTCACTTTCTGGGTGTATCTCTTCAGTGTAGAAGGAGGAACTGTTCCTGTCCAGATGGAACTTCTCAGCACCAAAGCATGGACTCCTGGTATTCCAATGACCCAAGAACACAGGGGGGAACTTGGGGGACAGGGTGGGGACGAGTAGAACACAGGACACCCTGCCGCAAAAGCTGAAGGTACAAGTGCACCCTTTCTGGGGGTCCTTGAGGTCTGCCCCGTAGGTAGGCTCTCACCACTCTGGGTGGGTATCCTTAGTGTAGGAGCAGAAAACTGTTCCTGAGCAAAGGACCTTGCAGAAAACACAGGCTGGGGGGGGTCGTGTGTAAGAAAGACAGCCCTGCAGAAGGAGCTGAGGGAGGGGGGTTTGTGCTCTCTTCCAGGACAATCTGCCCCTGGAATGCACACACTCACCCATCCAGGTGGGATTCCTCAGCAACTAAACAGGGCCTTCTGGTAGCCCAATGATCCGGGGACGAAAGGGTAAACGGAGCAGGGATGGGTGGTATTCAGAAGATCAGAGGAGCAGCTGGTGCACAGGCTGAAAGGTCCGGGCTCCCTTACAGGGGACCCTGAGGCCTGCCCGGTAGGCAGGCACTCACCGCTCTGGGTGGGTAACCTTAGTGTAGGAGCTTAAAACTGATCTTGAGCACTGGTCCTAGCATACAGCAGGGCAGGCAGCAGCAAATCATAACAAAATAAAATAAGATTTTAAAAACCACATCATGTTGAATTTGGACAAAACAAAAGAGCAGAAGGAAAAGAATCCCAGAAGTAGGTATAAGAATCATAGGTCCACTTATCCACACATTGAGAATCCTATAAAAATACTAAACTGAAATCTACAATATATACAAAGAAGACCTAGTGTAGATCTGTGTGGTCCTGTGTTTGCTGCTTCAGTCTCTTTGAGTTCATATGAGCTTTGCTCACTTAAATTAGTGAGCCTTGTTCTCCTGGTGTCCTCCATCCCCTTTGGCTCTTACCTTTTTCTGTCTCATACTCCACTGAGTTCTCTGAGATCTGAGAAGAGAAATTTGATGGAAACATCCCATTTATAAACATGTGTTCCAAGGTCTCTCTCTCTCTCTCTCTCTCTCTCTCTCTCTCTGTCTCTGTCTGTGTGTGTGTGTGTGTATGCACAATGTCTAGCTGTTGGTCTCTCTATTTGTTCTCATCTGTTGCAGATGGAAGTGCCTCTGCTACTGGCTGAGTAGGGTACTCATATAAAATACCATTAGGAATCATTTTATTGTTACTTCTTTTTGACCAGTAACAATTGGTTTACCCTATGCCTCTGGTTCTTGATCACTGATGAATATTGGGCATGGGTTCAGTCTTGCAGAGTGGGCCTAACTCTTATCAGGCATGGGTCGATTACTCCTACTGGCTTTGTATCACCATTGCACTAGCATACTGCCACAACAGGACAGATAACAGACTAAAGATTTTGTGATTGGATTGGTGTTTACATTTCTCTTTTGTAGCCTAGGGAGTACCTTCCTATACCAAAGGCATTAGAATTTAGGGGTGAAGGTTATATGTAAACACCATCTCACCCTCTCCATATTTGAGTTTTTTAAGTGTTGTCTTCAACAATGGGATCAGTTCATGGAGAGAAACCTATTGTTTTGGCAACAGCCTGGGTTGTTTCAGAATTTCCATGGGACCCCTTTAGCAAACAATTCAATTGAATGTAACCCAGTTCCAGCACAGGAAGCTTTGTTTGGTGAGAAGAGATGGCCACTTGGGACTCTGTCTCCCCCACTATTAAGAGACTTCATTAGATTTGCCTTTTTATATTTTAGGAATTTTCCACGGCACTGTTTCCCTACCACCCCTCAAATGCCCCTCAATTCTAGCTATCTCTCCCCACATTTCTTCCCTCAACTCCATCTCCCCTACCCCTACCCACCCAATCCTTCTGTTCCTGTCCCTCTGCCTCATAAAATTTATTCTATTTGTCTATTGGAAAGGAACTCGCTAGTTAGTTCCCAGCTGCTTAGCCCGAAAATAATCACACAGAAATTTTATTATTTATGTCACTGCTTGGCCCATTACCTCTAGCTTCTTATAGGCTAACTCTTACATCTTAATTTAACCAATCTCCATTAATCTGTGCATCACCACAAGGTCTTGGCCTACCAGCAATGTTTTAACACATTTGTCTCTGGCTGCAGCTCCATGGTTTCTCTCTAATTCTGCCCTTCCTTCTCCCAGTATTCGGTTTAGTTTTCCCCGCCTACCTACATTTTGTCATGCTATAGGTCCAAAGAAGTTTATTTATTCATTAATGGTAATCACAGCATACAGAGGGTACTCCCACATCATTTGCTCCTCCAAAGAGATCATCCTTAGGGAGATAACCCAGACACATAAAGATAAATATAGCATGTATTGAGTTTTAAGTGGATATTAGCTGTTAAATAAATGATAACCAAGCTACAATCCATAGACCCAGAGAAAGAGATATAAAGAAAGGGACTAAGGGTTATACTTGGATCTTACCTAGAGGAAGGGATGAAGAATTACATATGAATCTTACCTTCTCAGTCTTCCAAGACTTACACAGGTGACTCCTTTGCAAACATCACTACAGATAAAACTCATAATTTCACTTTTCTAGGTTTCAAGGCCTTCGTAACCAGCCAAACTGGTACCTAATATTAAGCACTATATGACCATACCCTAATATTAAGCATTAATTATCCAGGCTTTCTTCTTAGACTATAATATTGAAAGCATTAATCAGAATTAATACTATATAGCATATGATGATTAACCTTATATTAACAAAATGTTACTAATTCCTGTTGATATAAAGTCAATTAATGTTATAAAACATAAAACAATAAAGGGATAAAAATAAAGATTAAAACATTGTGTGTGTGTGTGTGTGTATCATTTTATGATACATAATTTAGCCTTTTAAACAACAAAACATTTCAACCTTTTCTCAGGATGTCCTGAAGTTGCATTCTTAAATGCAGACCCCAGTTTAGTGAATTTATATGAGAAAAATTGCCCTGATCCAAGATTTCATTTGTTTTTCCACTGTCCTTCACCTGTATTTTCAGAACATACTCTCTGAATTACTATTGCAAATTAGAATGATCAAATAGTTCTTCAGAACATATATAATACTCCTTCTGGGTCACATTTTGATTTCACTTTTAGGGACGTCTGTGAATTGAATCTAGTTATATGTCTACAGAAGCAAAGAGAGGTAAGTGGTGCTAGCTTTTGAGGTCAACCAGCTAACAAGCTTCCTTGGACAAAGCAGAATTAATCCTCTCCGATGATATCCCTGTGTAGTGATGCTTCTGTCTCAGAGAATGGGAGTAATATAGTCACTTCAGGCAAATCAGCCTGAGGAGAATGTAAAGGGTTGGGTCCATGTTCTGAGCCTCTGTAAGTTCTTGTCACATGCTTTACATCAACATCCAGAATTTCATTGTCTCTCAACCTGTGCTTTGCTATCATGACAGCCACTTTCCTATGCTGAGGGCTAGGCTTTATTTGCATCTCAGCAAACTACATGAATAAGGCCTCATTTTGACTTTCAGCAATTTCAGAATATAAAGGTGAAAAATATTCCATTTTGGGGATACAATTATAAACTCATTTCCACTGTCCTATTATCCCAATATTTACCTAGAGGTTTACAGTTTCCTCTCCTCTCTACCCACATAGTCCCTTTCCTCCTGGCTTCTCAAGTTACCCCACTTTATGTACTCAAATTAACCAGTTTCTATCAATCTACATTCTACCACATGACTTCTAATCTCTCTTCCATTCTGTAGGTTTGGCTTCTTCAGTTTCTTGCTGAAGTCCCTTGCATGCCTAGATTCATCTCCAGTTTCATTCTGTTATCAAAAGTCCTCTCCTGCCTAGCTGTTGGCCATTCATCTCTTTATTAAACCAATAAGAAGGTGCCTTAGGAAATATACATCTTTTCAGTGTACAAAAAGATTATCCCGCAACAACTGGTATTGCAAACCTATACAAGGATCTATTGCTGGAGAGGCCATTTACCCTACAAGAGAAACTACTAATAGCATTTCCATAAATCAGTATAGTTTCTAACTGTATTCTAAATACTTATTATACCCACAGGTAAGAGTAGTTCTTACTCCTCATCAAAGAATCTTCATTTTTCAGCAGACAGAGGTTACTGTAGAGATTCACTTTTGGAGAAAATGCAGAGATAAGTTACCATGAAGTATCTAGCCACGATTAGTTCATTAGTAACACAACCCCTACACCTAAGGTTCAGGGATTAATGGGGGGAAAGATTGTAGGGGCTGGACCAGAATATCCACAGCTAGATAGTGTCTATTAGACACAAAAGGCAAGATGTATCCATGAAATTTCAATAATATAGTTGCCTAAATAATACCTGTATAATGACAACACCAATTGACATGCCAACAGTAAAGAGAGAACAACTTTGTAAGGTCCCACTTCTAGATGAACATTTGCAAGATAGTATCTGCTCAGAGAGGGAGAATCAGTTTTCCCTAGAGATGAATCCCCTTGATAGGTTATCCAGTAATACATGGCCTTAAATAAGTATACATGCAACACACAATACTAAATGGACTCGGTAGGTTTAAAGATATCGTCATGAATCTGAAAAGGAATTATGGAGTAGAGAACAGAGTGATTGACAACAGAGGCAAGAGAAGTAGAAATGTGTGTGCTCTTATATGAATTCAAAAAATAAAAACATATCTTAAAATTCTAATTTCACTTATGTGAATCCAGAGACAAAAAAAATGTGTCTCTGTATTACTTCATCTATTATTTATATCACTTTATTTCTTGATAGTAGTAGCTGCAAAACTATAAAACATTATTTTCTTTCATTTTGCATCAATGTTTGAGTAATGTTAAGGGCTGCCAAATTCCTTGCTCTTTATTTTGTCTATTTGTTCTTTGCAATGCTTATGTTTAAACCAAGAACACTGCCAATTCTAAATTGTAAAATTGTATTTTTTTCAAACATAGGGTTTTGCTATGTAGCTCTGACTCTTCTGGAACTCCCTCTGTAGAATTTGCTGACCTCAATCTCACAATGACTCCCAGTTACTGGGATTAAAGGCACGCAACACTACATCTTGCTGTGTAATTTTTTATATGCATTTATTTTATACATCCCTGAAGCCAAGCCCACTGTGAGGTAGCCACATCTCCTAGGCAGGTGGTCCACTTCTATATAAAAATGCTAACAATGACCCTATAGGTGAGCCAGAAAGTAAGTCAGCAAACAGCATTTCTTCAGGTTCCTGTCTTTGCATTCTTGCTTGAGTTCCTACACAGACTTTTGCTTTTGGTAGCTTCTGACCTGGCAGTATATGCCAAATAAAACATGTTCTCCCCCAAGAGCTTTCAGTATTTTTATCATAACAACTGAAAGGAAATTAAAATGATCTGGAAGCAGAGCTTGTAAATGTTGGACTTGAGTAGTTAGCTGAGGAAATTTCCTAGCAAGGTGATGAAACTTATACAAAAAGTGTGTGTGTGTGTGTGTGTGTGTGTGTGTGTGTGTTATGAGTGTGTGTGTTTGTGAGAGGGAGGGAGAGAGAGAGAGAGAGAGAGAGAGAGAGAGAGAGAGAGAGAGAGAGTTGAGCAAATAACAAAGAGGAATCAGGACTTGATAACTTAGGGAATTCCTTATAATACTAAGAAACTAGAAATGACATAATCGGTTAGTTAAATGGGTTTTGAGTCAGAATTCTCTTTGCTTTCTTGCTGTCATGCAATGAACAGCTCTGCACAGACATGTGTTCCCAGCCATGATGTTCTGCCTCAATACAGACCCAGAGACAATAGTGTTAACCGGCCCTGGACTAAAGCCATGAGCCACAGTAAATGCTTTCTCCTTCCAGTTGTTTGTCTCAGGAATTTTCTCAGTTCATCTGGTCTCTGACTAAAGTACTAAGCTTTTACCTATTAAGTGGCAGCATAATAATTTTTGGTTCATTAAATTTTTGTAAAGTAGAAAGTGCTGGTGTTGTAGCTCAGTACGTGAGCGATTGCCTAACACACACAAAATGTTGTTTCATTTAGCACTGAAAAAATGGATTAAGTAAGTGAAAATTTATTTAAAATAACATTTAGAATATTACTTTAATTTATCACTCTTACTTGTACTATAAAAATTTATAATATGTTTATTATTAAAAACTTCAAAGAGCTTGTACTTAGGATACACATCTGTTTTGGAAATACAAAATACTCGGTGGAATGGAACTGAATTGTCAAGGAAAATACACCTGATGCTTACTATAACAAGTATGCATTGCAGTAAAGGTTTGGCTGTGACTACTTTTTATTATCCTTAGAATTTTCTAATAGACAGTTCTTACTGTAAACTGTTTTCGTGAATGTCTTAGTAAATACAAAAATATATATGGTATTTTAACCCTACCTTAAAGAAACATTTTAGCTCTTATTTTTATTCCTATACATTATTTGACTTTTAAATGAAACTTCTGGGTTCATGCAGAGCAGTCATAAAATTAAATACATATCCCCAGTTTTAAATGCTCAAGTGTAAAATTTTTATGTACATTACTTGTTTAAATGTTTTTTGATACCACTTTTGGATGAGTTTATTAGGTATTTAAAATAAAATTTAAAAGTCATGTTCTAAGCATATGCTATAAGTTTATATAAATATTGAATGTTATTTTACTCATAATAAATGTGAAATCTCACATGAAAAATTAAAATATATTTTCTTCACATAATCTTAATGCAGCAATATTTGTAATACCCGAGTCCCATTACAAAAGAAGTATTAGTCTGAAGGGTATATTAAAATGTAGTCATAATTTGCAGAAAGCACAGTCAATTCTACAAGCGATCCACAGTCTCCCTTGGGGGTAAAATGTGGCACAATTAAGAGTAGTCCTTTACTATGTCCCTGGGATCATTTCCCCAAGGTTAGTTACACTTCTAAATATTATTACTAAAACATATTCACCATTTAGTGCTAAAACAAAGCAGATAGTCTATCTAAGCCTTCTGATTCATCAAAGACTGAGCTATTGAAAATTTCAAGTTCTGTTATCATTCCTCTTTGAAAAAATTGGTTGGACTTCTAATTAAAGAAGAAATGTCAGCCATAAGTTGGTAAGATATATCCTGAGATTTATTTGTAATATCTTTTGCCCCCAACTTCAATTTTTAAACATACTATTTGATATTTTCACCCACACATTGTGAAGACATTCTAAGAAAAACAATGGATCTGTTAAATTACAGAAAATGGAATAACTTTGTCCTGCACTAAAATAAAGCAAATGATGATGGAACTCTTGTATTACCTGGAAAGTCATGGAAAGCTGAAAACCAACGCATGGATGAAGCAATAATGATGCATATAAGAAGCGCATGGCCTTTAATCATACAAACCTGTGCAGTCAGACAAGATATGTGTTCATATGCACATAAACTTGTTAGTAGTGCTACAGTGTTTTAGGGAAATTCTAAGACCCTCCGCCTCATATTGCAGGTACTCAAAGTTTGCATAGGTACTCATCACATTACAACAATGAGTCAAATTATTTTATGAAAAAATATAATTTTTCAAAGTCAACTAGAATGAGAAATAAAAATTTATTTCTTGTGTTAAAAGGTCAATTAATTGCTTAGTGTGTCACAAATAAATGCTTCACCTCACTAATATACAACTAATTAAATTAGAACCCAATGATCTACTGAGAGAAAGTGTATTTTATGGATTTTTATTGCTTATTTATTGTTACTTATTCTACTTAAGATGGTATATATATTGATAGATTTTAATATGCCATATATTGACTTTTTTATTAGAAATTGTCTAAAATATGACTTGTGAAAATCATACCAGAATCACTGAATTTGTTCTTCTGGGATTTACAAACAACCCTGACATGCAGATCTCCCTCTTTGTTTTATTTCTGGCCATCTATTCAGTTACCTTGCTGGGAAATTTTCTCATTATCGCAGTTACCAGTGTGGACCATGCTCTTCAAACACCCATGTATTTCTTTCTGCGAAACCTATCATTGCTTGAAGTTTGTTTCACTCTGGTCATGGTGCCAAAGATGCTGGTAGACCTAGTGTCAACAAGGAAAGTCATCTCTTTCGTTGGCTGTGGCACCCAAATGTACTTTTTCTTTTTCTTTGGCAGCTCTGAATGTTTTCTCCTCTCTATGATGGCATATGATCGCTTTGTAGCCATCTGTAACCCTCTCCGCTATTCTGTCATAATGAATAGGTCCGTGTGCTTGTGTATGGCCATAGGTTCTTGGATGTCTGGTGTTCCTGTGTCCATGCTACAGACAGCTTGGATGATGGCTCTTCCTTTCTGTGGGCCCAATTCAGTAGACCATTTTTTTTGTGATGGTCCTCCTGTTTTAAAATTAGTTAGTGAAGATACAACTACATACGAAATGCAAGCACTTGCATCCACTCTTCTCTTTATCATGTTTCCGTTTTCTCTCATTTTGGTCTCTTATACCCACATTATTGGGACCATTTTGAAGATACCTTCCGCTACTGGTCGACAGAAGGCATTTTCTACTTGTTCGTCACACCTTATTGTGGTGTCCCTCTTCTATGGGACAGCCAGTTTGACTTATCTAAGGCCCAAATCTAACCAGTCTCCTGAGAGCAAGAAACTTGTGTCTTTGTCTTACACGGTCATTACACCTATGTTAAACCCCATCATTTACAGCCTAAGGAACAACGAAGTGAAAGGAGCAGTCAAGAGAACTATCAATCGAAAGGTCATGAAGAAGTTGGATGCCTTATAAGATCCTCCATGCAGAGAATTTCTAAGCACAGTGGAGTGCTTCCCACATTTCAGGGAAAGGGGTAGATGGTTTTTCTTTTTCCAGCAGAATCACTTCAATATTGAGCTCCTCCCAGGTCATGAATCAGAGTCCTCACAAGAAAGAAATGAAACTCTCAACTTGAAATGGTTGAGAAAGAGATTATAAGCAGGCAATTTAAAGACTGTGGGAAAGTTTATGTGATTGCCACTCAGATTATGTGATGTAAACTGGGCAAACTTTGGCCTGAAGTGGTAAGTGCTTTTATTCACTGCGCATATGCTGATGTTTCTCAGGACGTGATGTATAAAAAAGACACAGGAGCTCTGCACGCAGAAAACAAAAAGCTGCAATCCTGGTCTTATCCTGTTTTTGTCTTTTTAAATGTATGATTGGCTTCTGTTCTTCCCCACACCAAAGTTGAAGTAGAGAGTGAAACCGTCTGACTCAGCATATGAAGACCAGACTTTAGGGAATCGAGCCAGGTGGAAAAGGGTAGGACATATGATGCAGAATAAATGTAAATACACACCACAAACCACTATGTGATCTATGGCTAATGAGATAGAAGAATGTGATGTGGTTTAAGTTATTTTTATTAATATAGATTTCCCAAAAAAGTAAAATTTACAGATACAAGGGACGCACGATGCAAACTCTTAATGTGAGTTCCATACTAAAATGAATCTTTCAAAATAAATTATCTCAAATTGAAATTTGTTCATATAATCATGGACATTTTGTTCAGAGGCTAAATTAGGCAGTAGTTATTAACTAATCATCTGTTTTACAGTTACAATAAAAGTATTTGTATTATACCATGGCAGAAAATGAAGAACAGAAACCTGTTAAAAGACATGCTGGTGTAATTGGTACAAATGTTATGGGGGGCTAATCAACTATTTTTGATCAGATTTAAAGCTTACTCCATGAAATGGACCACATAACAGGCAGTGCTAAAGTGGCTAATAACCTGAGAATAGATAAGTCACAGACCTAAGGAAAAATCTGCCGCTATTATTCTGGTAAATATACATAATAATAAAATGATTCCTAAGAACACATTGCTATGCCCATAGATCAGTACCTTGCTCATAAGAGGAGCTGCTTCTTGCAGCAAAGGAGAATTAACACATAGACCCACAACTCGACAATGGCAATGTGAGAGACTTTGGAGCATTCAGTCCTGAATAGGATGTCTGCATCAAACTCATTCTTCTCTCAAGGCTCAAAGATCCATGCAAAGAGGAAGTGGAAAGATTGTAAGAGCCAAAGAGGATGGAGGACTCCCAGAAAGCAATGTTTTCCAGACTTATCACTGATGCACATATGAATTCACACACATAGCAGCACACGCAAGACCTGCACAGGTGCAAACCAGGTGGCATCTCAAGACCGAGAGGTGGAAGTAGATTTGTGGTCCCACAATTACCCAGGACTCTGCAAGTGATACGTGCAAGCAAAGGGAAAATCAGTTTTCTGTATTGGAGTATCATTGAGTATATCAATCACACTCCTGAACAGACTCAATGCTTAGAAGTAGGTGGCCAACACAAAAGGAACTCCATGTTTTGGGGTTTTATTTTGTTTTATTAGGAGCTTTTTGTTTAGTTTTGGTCTAATTGGTTTTGTGTTTCTTCAAATTTCATTTTTGTGTTCTTTTTGAAAAGGAAAGAAAGATAAAGAACATAAAGTTGAATGGGGGGAGGGAGGACCTGGGAGGAGACTGGGTAAAGAAAAGCCCTATCAAATTGTATTGTAAGAAAAATACTTAAATTAAATTAAAATAGTAACAATATCATAAATGTAATTTACTGTGATTATACTGCTGAGGCAAGTCAAGTGATAAATTCTATTGAATCTTTGTTTTTCATAAGAGAAAATTAGTACCAAACAGTATAAATAGCTTACTGAGAAATGACCACTTCTCAATTTAATTTTATTCTACTTGAATTTTAAATATATTATATTAGTGTTATAATTTTCTCCATTTACATTTCTATTATGATAAAGCTACCACCTAATTAAATTAACTTCATTTGAAAATAACATATTTTCATTAGAGTTTATAAATTTCCACTGTGTATACATATCACACCCCTTCGTTATCCGTTCACTCATTGGGGATATTTTCACACACAAAAATATGGTTGAATTTGGAAAATATTATATTAAGTGAGATAACTCAGACTCGGAAAGAGGGATACCATGTGTCTTTGCTCATATGTGGGTCCTAGATTAAAGATTTTATACACATGTATTTATCTGAAGATGAGTGTGGTTATAGACCATGAAACTAGAAATGGGACCTGGAGAGAGAAGAAAATTTTAGGGACAGGAGATTGTCGAATGTATGTGATATAGTATGGATCTTGGTCTATTGATACAAACTTAAGGTCAGTTTTGTTATATGTATATTTCTGCTCTTCATTAAGGGATTGTGCTTGTTTAAAAATGTGATGTATAATAAATATAGGTTAATAGATAGTCATCTATAATACTCAAGGTCGTATTATATTAGTTAGGTTGTGCAGAAATATATTTCAAATGGATAGTTATTCTTCAGATTTTTCAAATACTTACAGAACATAGCATTTGAAATGTTTTAAGAACTTAGGATTTTTCATGACAATAAGACATCTGCTCCTGGCAGCACCAATCTACTTCAAGAGAATGATGGACATCAAAGATATTCCTTATAGAGTTTGCTAGCCATTTGGGCAAGAAATTGCTCTTGCCTGGTCTGTTTGATGTTATACTGTATGAACTGGACATGCAGAACCCACAGAAAAAGGACTGCTGAAGTTGACTAAAGAAGGTGGGACTGACCTACAGTTTTCCTCCTTCATGGAAGAGTCTGCCAGACATTTTGACTGACAACTGCCAATACAGATGGAGATGTCTTTGAAATTTCCTGCATCCTGGAAAAGTCTGCTGGATATAGGAGGCTTTATACACACACACACACACACACACACACACACACACAAACACACACATATGTAGACACACACACAGAAACATAGGTCTATAGGCTAAAGATGGATGCCCCAATGTTACAGAAGAACTTTGGGTGACTGTCCAGGTAGTGAAATGTCTCTTTCAATTCTAGATTTTGGGAAGTTGTTTACAATGCACTCCCTGTTAGCTTAGGTAATACTATATCCTTCTGGAGTCTCTGATGGTGTTGAAGGATAGATAGTTATAGTTTTTCTTAGTTATGATAAAAGATAAAGTAGATATAAATATTGTAACTATAATTCTTGCTTGATAACTGTTTTGTTGTATGTAATCTTGTTGTATTAAAGTTAAAAACCTTCCTTTTTCTTTAGTCAGAAAAGAGGAAGAAATTGTGATTCCCCTGTCTATGCTGTGAACATCATCGGTTAATAAAGGTGCTGTTTTGGGCCTATTACAACGCAGAATAGGGCAAGGTTGGAATTCAAAGCAGAGAGAGGAAGAGAAAGAATACAAGAGACAGATACATTGGAAACTTGACGGTAAAAAAACGAGCCTCTTGCTAAAATATAAAATAATGGAAATGGGTTAATTTAAGATGCAAGAACTAGGACAATTCAGGCACCTTCTTCTCTACTGCCCAAGGACCTAGCTGGGGCATCCCCGTGGACACCTGGGATCCCCTCTAGAGCCAAATCTCTTGCCAACCCTAAAATGGCTCCCTTAATGTAGATATCTTCTTCCCTGCTCCTATATCAGCATTTCCTCCATTTCTATCCTCCCACTCCACTCCCACTGTCCTTGCCCCACTATCACACTGATGATTATGTTGAATATCACCATAGAATCTTCGTCCAGCAAGGGATGGAAATAGAGACAGAGACCCTCATCAGAGCAATGGACTGAGCTCCCAAGGTCCAGTTGAACAGCAGAAGGAGGGAGAAGATGAGCAAGGAAGTCAGGACCACGAGGGGTTGGTCCACCCACTGAGACAGTATTTCTGTTCTAATTGGAGCTCACCAAATCCAGTTGGACCTGGTCTGAATGAACATGTGATCAAACCAGACTCTCTGATTGTGGCTGACAATGGGGATTGACTGAGAAGCCATTGATAAAGGCACTGGGACTTGTTTTTATGGCATGTTCTCGTTTTTTGGGATGCACAGCTTCCTAGGA
Source organism: Microtus californicus (assembly GCA_028537955.1). Lineage (NCBI taxonomy): Eukaryota > Metazoa > Chordata > Mammalia > Rodentia > Cricetidae > Microtus > Microtus californicus. Next base: position 44,425,067 of record JAQJZF010000025.1, on the reverse strand, counting down.
CTGGATGTAGTGGGGAGGGCCTTGAACTTCCCAAAGGGCAGGGTTCCCTGCCTTCTCTCAAGCAGGAAAGGGGAGGGAAGAGGTTGAGTGGGGGAGTGGGAGGGGATTGGGAGGAGGGAAGAAAGTGTAAATATTTGAATGGAAAAATAAAAATAAAAAAGATGTAAGAGCTAGCCAATAAGAGCTATAGCTAATAGGCCAAGTAGTGATTTAAGTAAGACAGTTCCTATGTGGTTATTTTGAGTCTGGGCAGCAGGAACAAATGGAAAGTAGAGTACTGGGGAAGGAAAGATGTAAGTGTGAATGGATGTGGAAGATGAGGGAGAAGATGGAAAAAAACTAATCAAAGCAAATTATATATGAAAATTACATTCTAAAACTTGTGTCCTTATATACTAATTAGAAAAAAATGAAAATTAAAGACTAATAGAGATAAAATAATGATATGAGCCAAATTTAATTTGGAAACTCAGTGCAAAGATATATTGGTTTAAATACAAGAGTGATAGATGATGCTATTTTTAACCCCTGTAATCATCACTTAATATTTATCTTAGTGTTTCCAACCAGTAATTCCCATCTATCATGCTTTGTCAGTTTCTCAGGCAAAGTATAAGTTACCACAAATTTGTAGGTTGTGATAATTATTATTAATTTTTTTGGTGTTTTGAGACAGGGTTTATCTGTAGCTTTGGAGACTGTCCTGGAACCAGCTTTCGTATACCAGGTTGGCCTCGAACTCAGAGATACGCCTATCTCTGCTTTCCAAGTGCTGGATTAAAAGTGTGCATGGCCACCACCAGTTTTTTATTTAATGAGGTATTTACTAACTGTAATGAAGAAGTTGAGATTGGAAATGTATGTTCTTTAATTCTTTCTCTGTCCTTTAATTTTTAAAATTCTAAGAGGCTTCAAAATAATTTTGCTAAGATCAGGCAAAATTCTGTCACAATGATTTGTGCAACCACTTTGGAAATCAGTGTAGCGGTTTCTTGGGAAATTGGAAATCAACCTATCTCACGATCCAGCAATACCACTCTTGGGAATATACCCAAAAGATGCCCAATCATACTACAAAAGCATTTGTTCAACTATGTTCATAGCATTATTTGTAATAGCCAGAACCTGGAAGCAACCTAGAAGCCCCTCAATGGAAGAATGGATGAAGAAAGTGTGGAATATATACACAATAGAGCACTACTCAGTGGTAAAAAAATAATGACATTTTGAATTTTGCATGCAAATGGATGGAAATAGAAAACACTATCCTGAGTGAGATAACCCAGACCCAAAAAGATGAATATGGTATGTACTAAATCATTAGTGGACCCTAGCCATAAACAAAGGACATTAAGCCTATAGTTCGCAAGCCTAGAAAAGCCAAATAACAAGGTGAACCCAAAGAAAAACATACATAGATCCTCCTGGAAATTGGAAGAAAACAAGATTGCCGGGAAAAAGTTGGGAACATGGGGGTGGGAGTAGGTGTGGAGGTGGGGTTGGGAGAAACGGAGAAAGAAGGGAGAAAGGAAAGAGTGGAGAGAGCTCGGGGGAATGGGAGGGTAGAGATGGAGAAAGGGCGGATATAGGAACAGGGAAGAAGATATATACATCAAGGGAGCCATTTTAGGGTTGGCAAGAGACTTGGCTCTAGAGGGGATCCCAGGTGTCCACGGGGATGTCCCCAGCTAGGTCCTTGGGCAGCAGAGCAGAGGGTGCTTGAACTGGCCTTGTCTCATAGTCACACTGATGATTATCTCGAATATCACCATAGAATCTTCATCTGGCGACGGATGGAGATAGAGACAGAGATCCTCATCAAAGCAATGGACTGAGCTCCCAAGGTCCAGTTGAAGAGCAGAAGGAGGGAGAAGATGAGCAAAGAAGTCAAGACTGCGAGGGGTTGCTCCACCTACTGAGACAGTGTGCCTGCTCTAATGGGAGCTCATCAAATTCAGCTGGACCAGGACTGAATGAGAATGCAATCAAACTGAATTCTTTAAATGTGGCTGACAATGGAGGCTGACTGAGAAGCCATTGATGAAGGCACTGGGACTTGTTTCTGCTGCATGTTCTGGCTTTTTGGGACCCTAGTCTATTTAAATGCAAAGCTTCCTAGGCTTGGAAGTAGGTAGAAGAGCCTTGGACTTCCTACAAGGCAGGATTCCCTGCCCTCTCTTAAGGAGGGAGGGGGAGGGGGAGTTGGGGAGTGAGCAGGAGGAGAATGGGAGGAGAGGAAGTGTAAATTTTTGAATGGAAAAAAATTTAAAAAAAAGAAATATTAGAAACCCATTGCCATTGTTCTTGAGTTCTCAGTAGTCCTCATTGTCCGCTATGTTCAGCAAGTCCAGTATTATCCCATGCTTTTTCAGACCCAGGCCAGCTGGCCTTGGTGAGATCCCAATAGAACATCCCCATTGTCTCAGTGTGCGGGTGCACCCCTTGAGGTCCTGAGTTCCTTGCTCGTGCTCTCTCTCCTTCTGTTCCTGACTTGGACCTTGAGATTTCTGTCCAGTGCTCCAATATTGCTCTGCGGGCTGAGGAGGGAGGGGGTTTGGATTGGGGGAGGGGGAGGGAAATGGGAGGCAGTGGCGGGGAAGAGACTGAAATCTTTAATTAAAAAATAAATAAATTAATTAATTTAAAAAAAAAAGAATATTGTATCCATAATAAATAAATTTTGAAAAAAAAAAAAAAAAGAAACAAAAAAAAAAAAAAAAAAAAAAAAAAAAAAAGAAATATTTCAGTTAGATGTTCTTCATATCTTTAAAAAACTAACAGAATAAGGCATTGAAAATGTTTTAAGAACATAGGAAATTTCATGTCAGTGAGACACATCTGCTTCTGGCAGCACCAAGCTACTTCAAGAGGAAGATGGGCACTGCAGAAGCTCCTTATTGTATTTGTTTGCCATTTGGGTAAGAAATTACTTTTGCCTGGACTGCCTATCTGGACTTGCAAGACCCACAAAAAAATGACTGCTGAACTTGCCTAAAGGTGAGATGGTCCTTCAGGGTTCTTGCTTCATGAAAGAGTCTGCAAGACATTCTGCAGGATACAGAAAAAAGGTGACTGGCAAACTGCCAATATAGGCAAAACTGTCTTTGAAATTTCCTGCTTCATGGAAAAGTCTGCTGGATACTATGGATTTTAGGCTAAAGATGTAGGCCCCACTGGTATAGATCTTGGATGACTGTTCAGGTAGTGAGATGTCTCTGTCAATTCTAAAGTTTTAGAAGTTGCTTCCATGCAGTTCCTGTTAACTTAGGTAATATTATATCCTTCTGGAGCCTTGATGGAATTAAAAAAATAGACAGTTATATTTACAGTTTTTCTTAGATAAGAGATAACGTAAATATAAATATTGTAACTATAATTCTTGCTTGATAACTGTTTTGCTAAATGGAATCTTACTATGTTAAAGTTAAAACCTTCCTTTTCATTTAAACAGAAAAGAGGAGGTGATGTGGGATTCCCCTCTGTATGCTGTGAGTACCATTGGTTAGTAAATAAGCTGCTCTGAGCCTATAGCAGAGCAGTGTGAACAGAGCTAAGCAGAGGAAACTAAACTGAATGCTGGGAAAAGGAAGGTAGATTCAGGAGAAGCCATGTATTCCCACTAAAGCCTGACAAAACTTTACCCCATAAGCCACAGCAACGTGGTGATACACACATTACTAGAAATGGTTATATTAAGATGTAAAAATTAGTCAATGAGAAGCTAGAGTTAATGGGCCAAGCAGTGATTTAATTAATACAGTTTCTGTATGGTTATTTTGATACTTAGCAGGCAGGAAGAAACAGCAACCTCTTACAAGGAAATAACTTTGTACCACCACCTGGGTGCTAGGAACTTTACCCAGGTCACCAGCAAGAGTAGCAAGTATTATTAATTGTTGAGCCACAACAAAATCTTAATTGTAAAAATACTTTGATCTGATTGAAATTTTACAAAATAAACTTCAAAACAATAAAATTATACATGAAACTGAAAATAGAATTTAGTTTTTCTTTCCTTGGACACTAAGGATTCAACCTCAAATCCTCATGTTTATACTGCAAACAGTTTTCTCCCCAATCACAAATTTATTTTAGTAACAGAAAACTTATAAAGTCAATTTAGCATAATTAAAAATGTTGCACACATCAGCACTCATTTCAAATCTGTTTAAACCATGCACATATCTTGATGCTGTTAAGAAACAAAAGCAATTCAAAGTTTTTTAATTCTTTAAAATTATGACAATGCAACATTCTGGAATGGAGATTAAGCTAATATACAATAATATTCATATGAAACATAAGATTCAATTAAATTATACTGAGGATTCCAGGTATATGCTAATTACTTTAAAACTTAGAGATACAACACTAAATATAGTTCTTTTTTCAATTAGTGGAATAAAGATGATAGACAAAACTTAAGTAAACATATATGTGTGTGTGTGTGTGTGTGTGTGTGTGTGTGTGTGTTTGTGTGTGAAATCTAGAAGTTATGTGAACAGGACAAAACCTGTTGCTCCGTATGTAGTTCAGGCATAGACCCAGCAGAAATTATAGTGCCTTTCACTGCTGATGAAATAAAGAAATTATGGGAAGATAATGAACCATGGCAAAGAGCTTGTGCTAATTTTTTGGGAGACATTAATAACAACTATCCAAAAAGCAAGCGGCTTAACTTCATAAAGAGAACTTCTTGGATCCTTATTCAAATCGTCCGTGATGCTCCAATAACTGGAGCCCGTACATTCTATACTGATGCCAATAAATCAGGGAAGGCAGGTTACAAATCAGAAGACGTGGGTAAGGTGGAACAAAGTCCATATGATTCTGTCCAGAAGGCAGAATTATATGCCATTCTTATGGTACTAAGAGATTTTAAAGAACCTATTAATATAGTAACTGATTCACAATACACAGAAAGAGTTATTCTACATATTGAAACTGCTGAATTTATACGAGATGATACAGAACTAACCTCATTGTTTCTCCAGGTTCAAGATCTAATCAGGAACAGGCTTTGCCCTATGTACATAACACACATCCGATCCCATACAGGTCTGCCAGGTCCTCTAGCACAAGGTAATGCAGAAATTGATCAATTATTGATTGGTAGTGTGCTACAAGCCTCTGAATTTCATAAAAAACATCATGTTAATAGTAAAGGTTTGAAGAAAGAGTTTTCTATTACATGGCAACAAGCTAAGGAGATTGTAAAGAAATGCCCTACTTGCTCTTTCTATAACCAAATGCCACTACCAGCAGGGGCTAATCCGAAGGGCACTCATAGGAATGAAATCTGGCAGATGGATGTGTTCCACTTTGAAGAATTTGGCAAATTGAAGTATGTTCATCACACCATTGACACTTATTCAGGCTTTCAGTGGGCAACTGCTTTAAGTTCAGAAAAAGCTGATTCAGTAATCACTCATTTATGAGAAGTCATGGCTATCATGGGTATACCTACACAAATTAAGACAGATAATGGTCCTGCTTATGTCTCTAGGAAAATGAAACGGTTTTTTGATTATTACAATATCAAGCATGTTACAGGTATACCATACAATCCTACAGGTCAAGCAGTCATAGAAAGATCAAATCGAACTTTAAAGGATATGTTGAACAAACAGAAAGGGGTGGAAAACACCCCCAGAAATAGGTTGCATAATGCTTTGGGTTTTTTTTTTGTTTTTGTTTTTGCTTTTTTTTTTTTTACTATTGTAAGGGGTTTATTTTATTTTTTTTTATTGAGGAAAAAAATTTCCGCCTCATCCCATCCTACCACTCCTCCCCCCTCCCCCCACTCCTCTCCCCCCTCCTGACTCCTCTCCCCCTCCCCTCACTTCTCTCCCCCTCCCCCCACTTCTCTCCCCCTCCCTCTGCAGTCTGAAGAGCAGCCAGGGTTCCCTGCCCTGTGGAAAGTCCAAAGTCCTTGCCCCTCCATCCTGGTCTAGGAAGGTGAACATCCAAACTGGCTAGGCATCCTCAAAGCCAGAACATGATGCAGGATCAAAACCCAGTGCCATTGTCCTTGGCTTCTCAGCAGCCCTCATTGTCCGCCATATTCAGAGAGTCCGGTTTTATCCCCTGCTTTTTCAGTCACAGTCCAGCTGGCCTTGGTGAGCTCGCAATAGATCAGCCCCACTGTCTCTGTGGGTGGGTGCACCCCTTGTGGTCCTGACTTCTTTGCTCATGTTCACCCTCCTTCTGTTCCTCATTGGGACTTTGGGAGTTCAGTCCAGTGCTCCAGTGTGGGTCTCCGTCTCCATTTCTGTCCATCGCCAGATGAGGGTTCTATGGTGATATGCAAGATATTCATCAGTATGGCTATAAGATAGGGTTATTTCAGGTTCCCTATACTCAACTGCCCCAGGAACTAACTGGGGACCTCGTCTTGGACATCTGGAAGCACCTCTAGGTCCAAGTCTCTTGCCAACCCTAAGATGGCTCCCTTAATTAAGATATGTGCTTCCCTGCTCCCCTATCCAAACTTGTTTATCCCAATCATCCCATTTCCCCAAGTTCTCCCCATCCTACCCTTCTCACTTTTCTCTCCCCATCTCCCCTTACCCCCTCCCACCCCACCCCCAAGATCCCGATTTTTTGCCCGTCAATCTTGTCTACTCCCATACCCAGGAGGATAGCTATATGTTTTTCTTTGGGTTCACCTTATCTAGCTTCTTTAGGATAACAAATTATAGACTCACTGACCTTTATTTAAGGCTAGAACCCAATTATGAGTGAGTACATACCTTGTTCATCTTTTTGGGTCTGGGTTACCTCACTCAGGATAGTATTTTTTATTTCCATCCATTTGCATGCAAAATTCGAGAAGTCATTGTTTTTTACTGCTGAGTAGAACTCTAATGTGTATATATTCCACACTTTCTTCAACCATTCTTCCATTGACGGACATCTAGGTTGTTTCCAGGTTCTGGCTATTACAAACAATGCTGCTATGAACATAGTTGAACAAATGCCCCTGTCATATGATCGGGTATCTCTTGGGTATATTCCCAAGAGTGGCATTGCTGGGTCTGGGGGTAGGTTGATCCCGAATTTCCTGAGAAACCGAAACACTGCTTTCCAAAGTGGTTGCACAAGTTTGCATTCCCACCAGCAATGGATGAGGGTACCCCTTCCTCCACAACCTCTCCAGCAGAGGCTATCATTGGTGTTTTTGATTTTAGCCAATCTGACAGGTGAAAGATGATATCTCAAAGTTGTTTTGATTTGCATTTCCCTGATCGCTAAGGAGGTTGAGCATGACCTTAAGTATCTTTTGGCCATTTGAACTTCTTCTTTTGTGAATTCTCTGTTCAGATCAGTGCCCCATTTTTTAATTGGGTTAATTCGCCTTTTACGGTCTAGTTTCTTGAGTTCTTTATATATTTTGGAGATCAGACCTTTGTCTGTTGTGGGGTTGGTGAAGATCTTTTCCCAGTCAGTGGGTTGCCTTTGTGTCTTAGTGACCGTGTCCTTTGGTTTACAGAAGCTTCTCAGTTTCAGTAGGTCCCATTTATTCAATGTTGCCCTTAATATCTGTGCTGCTGGGGTTATAACTAGGAAGCGATCGCCTGTGCCCATCTGTTGTAGGGTACTTCCCAATTTCTCTTCTATCAGGTTGAGTGTGTTCGGATTGATATTGAGGTCTTTGATCCATTTGGACTTGAGTTTTGTGCATGGTGATAGATATGGGTCAATTTTCATTCTTCTACAGGTTGACATCCAGTTGTGCCAGCACCATTTGTTGAAGATGCTTTCTTTCTTCCATTGTATACTTTTAGCTCCTTTATCGAAAATGAGGTGTTCATAGGTTTGTGGGTTAAAATCTGGGTCTTCAATACGATTCCATTGGTCGACTTCTCTGTTTTTATGCCAATACCACACTGTTTTCATTACTGTGGCTCTGTAATAGAGTTTGAAACCAGGGATGGTGATGCCTCCAGAAGTTCCTTTATTATATAAGACTGTTTTGGCTATCCTGGGTTTTTTGTTTTTCCATATAAAGTTGATTATTGTCCTCTCAAGATCTGTGAAGAATTTTGATGGGACCTTGATGGGGATTGCATTGAATCTATAAATTGCCTTTGGTAGAATTGCCATTTTTACTATGTTGATCCTCCCAATCCAAGAGCAAGGGAGATCCTTCCACTTTCTGGTATCCTCTTCAATTTCTTTCTTCAATGCCTTAAAGTTCTTGTCAAATAGATCTTTCACTTCCTTGGTTAGAGTTACCCCAAGATATTTTATGCTATTGGTGGCTATTGTGAAAGGTGATGCTTCTCTGATTTCCCTCTCTGCTTCCATATCCTTTGTGTATAGAAAGGCGACTGATTTTTTGGAGTTGATCTTGTATCCTGCCACATTACTAAAAGTGTTTATCAGCTTTAGGAGTTCTTTGGTGGAGTTTTTGGGGTCACTTATGTACACTATCATATCATCTGCAAATAATGAAAGTTTAACCTCTTCCTTCCCAATTCGAATCCCCTTAATCCCCTTATGTTGTCTTATTGCTATTGCTAAAACTTCAAGCACTATATTGAAGAGGTATGGAGAGAGTGGACAGCCTTGCCGTGTTCCTGATTTTAGTGGGATGGCTTTGAGTTTCTCTCCATTTAGTTTGATGTTAAGTGTCGGGTTGCTGTAAATAGCTTTTATTATATTTAGGTATGTCCCTTGTATCCCTAATCTCTCCAAGACTTTTATCATGAAGGGATGTTGAATTTTGTCAAAAGCTTTTTCAGCATCTAATGGAATGATCATATGGTTTTTTTCTTTCAGTTTATTTATATGGTGGATTACATTGATAGATTTTCGTATGTTGAACCAGCCCTGCATCTCTGGGATGAAGCCTACTTGATCATAATGGATAATTTTTCTAATGTGTTCTTGGATACGGTTTGCCAGTATTTTGTTGAGGATTTTTGCGTCGATGTTCATGAGTGAGATTGGCCTGTAATTCTCTTTCTTGTTTGAGTCTTTGTGTGGTTTTGGTATCAGAGTGACTGTAGCTTCGTAAAAGGAATTTGGCAATAACTCTTCCGTTTCTATATTGTGAAATACATTAAGGAGTATAGGTATTAGGTCTTCTTGGAAGTTCTGGTAGAATTCCGCATTGAAACCATCTGGTCCTTGGCTTTTTTTGGTAGGGAGGTTTTTGATAACAGCTTCTTATTCTTCACGACTAACAGGTCTATTTAGATTGTTCACCTGGTCCTGGTTTAACTTTGGTAAATGGTATTTATCTAAAAACGTGTCCATTTCTTTTACATTTTCCAGTTTTGTGTCGTACAGGCTTTTGTAGTAAGATCTAATGATTCTTTGAATTTCCTCTGTGTCTGTGGTTATGTACCCCTTTTCGTTTCTGATCTTATTAATTTGCAAATTCTCTCTCTGCCATTTGATTAGTTTGGATAGGGGTTTGTCAATCTTGTTGATTTTCTCCAGGAACCAGCTTTTTGTTTCATTGATTCTTTGTATTGTTTTTTGTGTTTCTATTTTGTTGATTTCAGCCCTCAGTTTGATTATTTCCAGTCTTCTACTCCTCCTAGGTGAGTCTGCTTCTTTTTTTTCTAGAGCTTTCAGGTTTGCTGTTAAGTCTCCAATGTGTGCTTTCTCTGTTTTCTTTAAGTGGGCACTTAGTGCTATGAACTTTCCTCTCAGGACTGCTTTCATAGTGTCCCATAAGTTTGAGTAGGTTGTTTCTTTATTTTCATTTAATTCAAGGAAGTCTTTGATTTCTTTCTTTATTTCTTCCTTGATTCAGGTGTGGTTCAGTAGTTGACTGTTCAATTTCCATGAGTTTGTAGGCTTTCTGGGGGTAGCATTGTTGTTGAATTCTAACTTCAATCCATGGTGATCTGATAAGATGCAGGAGGTTATGAATATTTTTTTGTAACTGTGCAAGTTTGCTTTGTTACACAGTATGTGGTCAATTTTTGAGAAGGTTCCATGAGCTGCAGAGAAGAAGGTATATTCTTTCCTATTTGGGTGGAATGTTCCATAGATGTCTGTTAAGCCCATTTGATTCATTACTTCCATTAATTCTCTTATTTATCTGTTCGGTTTCTGTCTGATTGACCTGTCCGTTGGTGAGAGAGGAGTGTTGAGGTCTCCTACTATTAGTGTGTGCCGTTTGATGGCAGCCTTGAATTTTAGTAATGTTTCTTTTACATACGTGGGTGCTTTTATATTAGGGGCATAGATATTCAGGATTGAGACTTCATCCTGATGAATTGTTCCTGTTATGAGTATAAAATGTCCCTCTCTATCTTTTCTGATTGATTTAAGTTTGAAGTCTATTTTGTTAGAAATTAGTACGGCCACACCTGCTTGTTTCTTAGGTCCATTTGCTTGATAAGCCTTTTCCCAGCCCTTTACTCTGAGTAGATGCCTGTCTTTGTGGTTGAGGTGTGTATCTTGTAAACAGCAGAATGTTGGATCCTGTTTTCGTATCCAATCTTTTGGCCTGTGCATTTTTATAGGTGAGTTGAGTCCATTGACATTAAGTGAAATTAATGACCAGTGGTTGTTAACTCCGGTCACGTTTTTAGACATAGAGTTTGTGTGTTTCCCTTCTTTGACTTGTGCTGGGGAAGGGTCTCTAAATATTTAAGATATTGTGGTCATTGTTGGACCTCTTGGTTTGTGATTTTCCTTCTATTATTTTCTGTAAGGCTGGATTTGTTGCTACGTATTGTTTAAATTTGTTTTTATCCTGGAAAATTTTGCTTTCTCCATTTATAGTGAATGAAAGCTTGGCTGGATATAGCAGTCTGGGCTTGCATCCATGGTCTCTTAGTTTCTGAAGTACATCTATCCAGGACCTTCTGGCTTTCATGGTTTCCATAGAGAAGTCAGGTGTAAGTCTGATAGGTTTACCTTTATAAGTAACTTGTCCCTTTTCCTTTGCAGCTCTTAATATTCTTTCTTTATTCTGTATGTTTTGTGTTTTGATTATTATATGGTGAGGAGAGGTTCTTTTTTGGTCCAGTCTATTCGGTGTTCTGTATGCTTCTTGAACCTTCAGAGGAATATCTTTCTTTAGGTTGGGAAAGTTTTCTTCTATAATTTTATTAAATATATTTTCTGGACCATTGAGCTATACTTCTTCTCCTTCTTCTATCCCAATTATTCTTAGGTTTGGTCTTTTTATTGTGTCCCAGATTTCCTGAATGTTTTGTGATGAAAATTTGTTGGTTTTGCTATTTTCTTTGATCAGTGTGTTTATTTTCTCTATGGTATCTTCAGTGTCTGACATTCTTTCTTCCATCTCTTGTAATCTGTTGTTAGTACTTGTCTCTGTAGTTCCTGTTCTTTTACCCAGATTTTCCATCTCCATCCTTCCCTCGGTTTGTGTTTTCTTCATTGCTTCCATTTCATTCTTCAAGTCTTGAACTGCTTCCCTTACCAGTCTGATGGCTTTTTCTTGTTTCTCTTGGTTTTCTTGGGTGTCTTTGAGCGATTTATTCATTTCCTCTACCTTTTTGTTTGTAATCTCTAATTGTTTATGGCAGTTTTTCACCTCCTGTTTAAGATCTTCTATTAATTTCGTATAGTTCACTTTTGAGTCGATTTCTTCTAATTCTTCTGGAGTAGGGTGTACAATTCCTCTTATTTCTGGATCCCTGGAATCTGGTGATGTCATGTTGCCTTTCAGGTTGTTGGGGGAATTCTTGCATTGGCGCCTTCCCATCTCTTCCTTCTAATGGAGCCCGGAGAGGCCTGGTGTCTTGGTCCAGTCTTTGCTGCAATTGACTTTCTGGGTGTATCTTTTCAGTGTAAAAGGAGGAACTGTTCCCGTCCAGATGGAACTCCTCAGCACCAAAGCATGGACTCCTGGTAGTCCACTGACCCGAGGACACAGGGGGGAACTTGGGGGGCAGGGTGGGGACGAGTAGAACACAGGACACCCTGCCGCAAAAGCTGAAGGTGCAAGTGCACTCTTTCCGGGGGTCCTTGAGGTCTGCCCCGTAGGTAGGCTTTCACTGCTCTGGGTGGGTAGCCTTAGTGTAGGAGCAGAGAACTGTTCCTGAGCAAAGGACCTTGCAGAAAACACAGGCTTGGGGGGGTCGTGTGTAAGAAAGACAGCCCTGCAGAAGGAGCTGGGGGAGGGGGGTTTGTGCTCTCTTCCAGGACAGTCCGCCACTGGATAGCACACACTCACCCGTTCAGATTGGATTTCTCAGCAACTAAACAGGGCCACCTGGTAGCCCAATGATCCAGGGACGAAAGGGTGAAGGGCGCAGGGATGGGTGGTATCCAGAGGACCAGAGGAGCGGCTGGTACACAGGCTGAAGGTGCCGGGCTCCCTTACTGGGGACCCTGAGGCCTGCCCGGTAGGCAGGCACTCACCGCTCTGGGTGGGTAACCTTAGTGCAGGTGCTTAAAACTGATCTTGAGCACTGGTCCTACCTTGCAGCAGGGCAAGGATGGGGAGGGGTGCTGGGGGCTGGGACCTGCCTAAGAAAGACAGCCCTGCAGAAGGAGCTGGGGGAGGGGGGTTTGTGCTCTCTTCCAGGACAGTCCGCCACTGGATAGCACACACTCACCCGTTCAGATGGGATTCCTCAGCAACTAAACAGGACCACCTGGTAGCCCAATGATCCAGGGACGAAAGGGTGAAGGGCGCAGGGATGGGTGGTATCCAGAGGACCAGAGGAGTGGCTGGTACATAGGCTGAAGGTGCCGGGCTCCCTTACTGGGGACCCTGAGGCCTGCCCGGTAGGCAAGCACTCACTGCTCTGGGTGGGTAACCTTAGTGCAGGAGCTTAAAACTGATCTTGAGCACTGGTCCTAGCTTGCAGCAGGGCAGGGATGGGGAGGGGTGCTGGGGGCTGGGTCCTGCCTAAGAAAGACACCCCTGCAGAGGGAATTGGGGGAGGGGGGTTTGTGCTCTCTTCCTGGACAGTCCGCCACTGGATAGCACACACTCACCTGTCCAGATGGGATTCCTCAGCAACTAAACAGGGCCACCTGGTAGCCCAATGATCCGGGGACGAAAGGGTGAAGGGCGCAGGGATGGGTGGTATCCAGAGGACCAGAGGAGCAGCTGGTGCACAGGCTGAAGGTGCCGGGCTCCCTTACTGGGGACCCTGAGGCCTGCCCGGTAGGCAGGCACTCACTGCTCTGGGTGGGTAACCTTAGTGCAGGAGCTTAAAACTGATCTTGAGCACTGGTCCTAGCTTGCAGCAGGGCAAGGATGGGGAGGGGTTCTGGGGGCTGGGACCTGCCTAAGAAAGACAGCCCTGCAGAAGGAGCTGGGGGAGGGGGGTTTGTGCTCTCTTCCAGGACAGTCCGCCACTGGATAGCACACACTCACCCGTTCAGATGGGATTCCTCAGCAACTAAACAGGGCCACCTGGTAGCCCAATGATCCAGGGACGAAAGGGTGAAGGGCGCAGGGATGGGTGGTATCCAGAGGACCAGAGGAGTGGCTGGTGCACAGGCTGAAGGTGCTGGGCTCCCTTACTGGGGACCCTGAGGCCTGCCAGAGAAGATCTTAATCTGCATCTGTTTGGAGTGCATAATGCTTTGTTAACCTTGAATTTTCTCAATGCTAATGAGAAGGGAAGGACAGCTGCAGAAAGACATTGGATAATGGAAAAGTCTGCTGAACTAAATCAACCAGTTTATTTCATGGATGTGCTGACCTCACAATGGAAGCCAGGAGATGTGCTGCATTGGGGAAGGGGTTTTGCTCTTATCTCCACAGGTGAGGAACTATTATGGATACCATCAAAATTAATAAAGTTTCGGTTTGAAGAAGAGAAGTCACTTGGAAAAGATAAATTACAATTCATTCACAAGGATGACCGGCATTCTGATGGTAAGGATTACAGATAGGTTGGGGGCAGGGTTCTTTTCTTATCTCCACAGGAAAATACTCATCTCCAAAGAATTTAAGGGACCCTGAATATTTAATTACTGATGGATGGAAAATAGTTACGACCCACTAAGTATCAACAATAAAATTCTATACATACTGTAAGTATTGATTTTTATGTATATTTATATGTTTTATTGAACACTTTTTTATAAATGTGTAGAGCTGGTTTTGGAGTTGGACTATGGCTCAGTCCCTCTTCAATTTCAAGCCTGTTGATAAGAGATATTTCAGAGTTTCTGTCTCAGGTCAGGAGCCATGAAATGGGACAGAATAAAAATAATTTTATACTTGATAAACTTTCTTTGCCTTTCCTCATATCTGTGTCTTTCTTTATATGTCAGTATATGTCCTTGTTGTTAATGTTTAAATTTCCCATAACAAACAACAAATTTTCCTACAGTAATCTTTGAAGTTTCCAGGATGAAGATGGGGCCCCACAACATCAACTCAATCTGGTTTTTATGACGTCATGAATATTTTTTTTAAGCGCTAATATTAGACCTGTTTTTTGGTACCAACTGCACGAGACAATTTCGAATGAAGCACATGTTTGACAACACTCTAGCCGGACCTTCTCAAAACGCTCAGAGACTAGTTATAATTTTCTTAGGTCAAAGGTTAATTTGGGAATTTTACCATCAATTGCTTTCTCAGAGGCCCTTAAGAAGAACGACGCCCCCATGTCAGCTAGAAGCATTCTAAGAGGACGACGTCCCCTCTCCCAATAGAGTTTGACCACAGGGTTGGGGACATCTTTTAGTGGTTGGTTTAGGGTTGAGGGGATGGGGAGATATTGTTTGGAATTAGGGATATATATATATATATATATATATATATATATATATATATATATATATATATATTAAAAAAGGGGGGGATTAATTGGTTTGATGAGATGATTGGTATTTGTGACTTACTGTTTTTAGAAAATTATATTGGTACTGTTTCTTGTATATTGATATATTGAATATTGAATATGAGTGTTCCTAACTCTATTTTTGTATAAGAATATGCTTATATTGTATTGATACATCTACCATATCACAGTGTACATTTCTACCTCTGATACTATTTATGTAATAACATTGTTTACATTTGATATGTAATGACATTGTTTACAGGTGAAGATCATTGTCTTCATATATTGCACAGTTGTTTATTCTATTAGTTTTCAAATTAGATAGGTATTGAGAATGATATGTTTGTCATATTTATTTTTAGGTTAATCAGGTCTTTTAGATACATAGAGATTATTTTTAGTATAGATAGTATAATCTTCAGCCTCTTTGAAGAGCTGTAGAACATGGCCTTTAATCTAACCTAGAATTCTGTGCCTACGAGACACAATTACCCTGGCAATGCCACTCTACTCCCGAGAGAACGTTGAGCACTAAAGACACTCCACTGGGAGCTTGTCTTCTTGGCAGAACTGGCCTTTGGGTTAAGAAAAGCCCATACCTCAACTACTGACTGAGATATGAAACAGGATTGTCTTATCTTGCCAAGACAGGGTAGGATAATTCTAAGAAAGTTCTTGCATTTGATAATGGTATGTCAGTTATGTTAGGCCTTAGCCAAAGTTGGTTGACTCAACATTGCAAACAAGACTTTGGGTGATTGCCCAGGTAGTCAGTTGTCTCTGTCATTTATTGCACATTCTGGATATCTCTCTTTTTTTTAAGTAATATTTATTTCCCTTCTCAGATCTTTGACAGAGTTGAAGATTATTTAATTGTAGTTACTTTCTACATTATTTAGACTCCTTGAGATAGAATGTCTAGCAAAACTTTTGTTCTCAATATTGTTAGTTATATTTATCATTTGTTATTATTGTTTATAGTTGTGTTTGGTTTAGTTCTGGCTTATTTAGACAAAAGGGGGAGATGTAGGGTTATACCCGCCCCTTTTAGGGCGGGTTTGCCTCGGGCAATTGTTGACTGATAAATCGAGCGCGGGGAGGCTGCGCCCTCCCTCTTTGTTTCCTGTCTTCTGCGCTACGCTGGAACCTTGGTTTTGTAAGTTTATTTAAATATTAAAGTGGTTTATATTCTTTAATATTTGCCTGCATTTATTCCCTCCGGTACAATGTGCTCTGCAGTGACAGGCAATGGCTATCTCGAGTGGTATAGTCAAGGAAGCTTTTCCCTAGGCATGAATATTTGAGATGTGACTGGCATGAGGAAGCATGACATCTGATAAAAGGTGGAACAGTGTTAAAAGCTAAACCTAAAACAAGATAAATTTAGCACATTTTAATTCAGAACAACAGCAGGAAAATGAATTAAATTGCACAAAGTACCAAAAAGATGTAGAATGTTTAACCCGCAGCAAAAGTAATTTGGCAGCCAATAAACAGATATAACTTACAGAAAATGAATATTGCCTGACCCCAGAGTTTACCCTGTTTGCATATTTTGCAGCTATACACCCAAGATTGACTAAGAATTAAGCTGCTATAATCAGTAAGACTCTACACATTAATTGACTGTACTCTTCCATTAGGTTGTAACCATTTAAACACTAAGTTAAGGTGCAGTTCACTATGTGCAGACCAACTCACCAGCAGATGGTGCGACTCTGAGGTGAAATGAGCTTGGGTGACCAAGAAAAAGGATGTGAAGGAAAGTTAAGCATAGTGGCAACAGAAAATTCTAGTGTCAGTGTGTGGGTGCACCCCTCGCGGTCCTGAGTTCCTTGCTTGTGCTCTCTCTCATGCTCCTGATTTGGACCTTGAGATTTCAGTCTGGTGCTCCAATGTGGGTCTCTGTCTCTGTCTCCTTTCATCGCCTGATGAAAATTAATATTCAGGAGGATGCCTATATGTTTGTCTTTGGATTCACCTTCTTATTTAGCTTCTCTAGGATCGCGAATTATAGGCTAAATGACCCTTATTTATGGCTAGAAACCAAATGTGAGTGAGTACATCCCATGTTCCTCTTTTTGGGTCTGGCTTACCTCACTCAGGATAGTGTTTTTTATTTCCATCCACTTGTATGCAAAATTCAAGAAGTCCTTTTTTTTTTTTTTAACTGCTGAAACAATGGGGATGTTCTATCGGGAACTCACTAAGGCCAGCTGCCCCGGGTATGAAAAAGCATGGGATAAAACCAGACTTGCTGAACATAGTGGACAATGAGAACTACTGAGAACTCAAAGAACAATGGCAATGGGTTTTTGATCCTACTGCACATACTGGCTTTGGGGGAGCCTAGGCAGTTTAGATGCTCACCTTACTAGACCTGGATGGAAGTGGGTGGTCCTTGGACTTCCCACAGGGCAGGGAACCTGATTGCTCTTCAAGCTGATGAGGGAGGGGGACTTGATCAGGGGAGGGGAAGGGAAATGGGAGGCAGTGGCAGGGAGGAGGCAGAAATCTTTAATAAATAAATAAATTTTAAAAAAAGAAAATTCTAGTGTCTACAAAAGTTACATTTGATTATAAGCTTGAACAATGGACTACCTTTTGTCTTTTACTTTTTTCTTTTTTTTTTGTTTGTGTGGGGGGGGGCGTTGTTGAGACAGGGTTTCTCCTTGTAACAGCCCTGGCTGTCCTGAAACTTGCTTTATAGACCAGACTGGCCTGGAGCACACAGAGATCCACCTGCCTCTGCCTCCCAAGTGCTGGAATATAGGCATGTGACATGACCGCATAGTTGGACTGCCTTTCTTGATCTTACTTTTTATTTAATGTGTGCATGTTGGGTCAGAGAGTGAGACATTCCTGGAAATTTTTTCTTGTTTTTATTTGGGCTAATTTCATACATGAATATGAGGCGTTATATGTTGTAATAAGAGCGGTGGGGCTGTATTCTTTTAAACACCGCTTGGCCCATTATATCTAGCCCTTTCTCGGCTAACTCTCGCACCTGGACTAGCCCATTTTTAATAATGTATGTAGCCCACGAGGTGGCTTACCAGAGATCTTAACCTGCGTCTATCTGGAGTGGGAGAATCATGGCGACTCCTTGACTCAGCTTCTTTCTCCCAGCATTCTGTTCTGTTTACTCCACCTATCTAAATTCTACCCTATCAGAGAGCCAAGCAGTTTTCTTTATTACTTAACCAATGAAAGCAACAGATAAGATACAACACCCACCTCCATCAGTTATACTCATATATACTCCTATTACTCTCCTGCGCCCCTTCCAATACTACTGATGCTGTTCTTTATGCCTAGTCTCTCTTTCCTATGTGTGTGTGTAAGTGCACGTGTGTAGGACTTGTACAGGTAGTCACGGCTATTGCAACTCAGTGATTGTAATGTCTGTGTCATTTCCAGAGGACAGTGCTTCATAGGAGTGCACTCCTCCCTCTGACTCTTACAGTCTACAGCAGACACATGTCATGTAGCGTGAACTCTAACTGGTCTTAATAATAAAAACCTCAAGTCAGATATAGGGGTAAATGCTAAAAGATCAGAGAAGCAGAGCAGTCAGCCACTAGTTCTTAAGTCTACCAACTCCTCAGACCAAATGGGTGATCCTGTCTCTAGGAATTCTCAGATGCAATTCTGGATCTGAGCAAACATGTGCTGAGGATGCAATTCCTGCATCTCAGCAAATATGTACCTGAGGATGCAATTCCTGCATCAAAGCAAACATGTACCTGAGGACACAATTCCTGCATCGAAGCAAACATGTGCCTGAGGACGCAATTCCTGCATTGAAGCAAACATGTGCCTGAGGATGCAATTCCTGCATCTAAGCAACCATGTGCCTGTGGAAGCAATTCTGGATCTAAGCAAAAAGTTTGTTATTTATTGGCTACCTTTCTCAAGTTCTTTTAAAATGCCTCTTCCAAACATTGTACAATTCTTTACCTTGTCACATTAGTGACTGTGAATAAAATTTATACTGCTCATGTATGCACTGATAAACATGAAAGTTAAAAATGTAAAGTACTCTATAAACAAGATTATATAATGTTGTTGTTGGTGGTTTATACAACAAATGCAATAAACTCATTTATGTGATTTTTAAATTCACTTTTATATAAATAGCCTGCCTATCTTTTGTTTTTCTTTCTTTTTTTCTGAAGGTCCAGGGATCAATTCCCAATGGTTCTCAGCCTTTAGAGTCTCCATTTAAGCTACAAAAGGATCTGATTTGGATCAAAGATAGAAGTGGCTCTGCTTGAGGTTAGAGGGGGTTGGTGATGGTCAAATTTAATTAGAGATTTGTTGCCTCTTTATTGTGCCATCTACTGTTCATCTTTGACAACATAGCTTCACACACATTTGTTTCATACACATTTATTGATTTAAAGAAGTAGACAAAGTAAGACAGATGCTCCGATATGTAGAAAAATTTAAATGACACACAATTAGAGATAAAACTGGTAAAAACAAAAAAAGGACAAATTAAATTTTATTGTATGTCATTCTCCCTCCCATGGAGTCAGTTCTTTTTTGTTTTCTCTTATGTGACCTGGAGCCATGTCTTCTCATATGCTAGCAGGTGATTGCTAAGCCTTCGTGTTCCACCATGTGAAGACACAACAGCAAATGTGTGAGTAATAGAATTCATTATGGAGACAACTTTCCTTGTCGTAAGTAATTTCATAGCTATACATTTTTAGAAAAAAATTTAAATTTCTTTCATAGCCTTTTAACTACATATAAAAGATTATTTGATGGCTTTCTGAAAGGCAATTCTTTCTTATCAAACAAAATTTATTGAATCAACTTTTATTGTTTGGTTACATATGTAATTATATACAACCATATACAAATATAACTATACACCAGGTACATATCATGTTATTGTAAAATATTTTATGCTGGTAAATATTTAAAGATTATTTTTCTTTTAGAAAGGTACCATATTATTTAATCTAATAGATGATATCACTTATTAATACAAAAAAATTTGTCTGGTGGCACACATCTGTAATATTGGCAGTGAGGAGGCAAAAGCAGGCGGATTGCCACAAATTGAAAGGTAGCCAGAGTTACAAAGCAAGGCCACCTTGAAAGATCAACAGAAAGTTTATTTGCTTTCACTTTTTAATCTTTCACCCAGTAAAGTCAAGAATTATTTATAAGACACAGCCATCGCAAACCAGGAACTCACAGTAGCCGACATAAAATGCCTATCATAACACAGGAAGATTGGTTATTGTGAATTCTGAAAGCTACTAAGAAGTGAGATCAATTTGCTGGTAGGAGAGAATCACATCCACAAGTTGTCCTTTGGTCTTCACACGTGCACAACAACACATTCTCACTCCCATGCACACAAAGGAAAAAATTAACAATGTAGTAGAAGCTGTTGTTTTTTTTTAAATAGAGTAAACTCAGGCTTTTTATTTTATTTTTCAGATTATGATCATTTGTTTTTAGCTTTGGATCCTGATTTTATACTGAAACCAAATTTCATTTCATTTAAACACTTACCATTGTTATTCTCTATTTCATCTTGCTTAAAGTTGATGATGGCAAACCACACATCAGTGACAGAGTTAATACTTCTCGGATTGACAGATGATGTCAACCTTCAAGCTATTCTTTTTCTCTCCTAACTTATATCTTAAGTGCCATGGGAAACTCAGCCATCATTCTCTTGACCCTACTGGATTACCGCCTCCAAACATCTATGTATTTTTTCCTTCGAAATTTTGCATTTTTGGAGATATCTTTTACCTTTGTCTTTGTTCCCAAAATGCTAATCAATATTGGAACTGGAGATAAGACTATTTCCTTTGCTGGTTGCTTCACACAGTATTAATATTATTTTTTTTTTTTTTTGCAATTCTGGGAGCCACTGAATTTTACCTCTTAGCAGCTTTGTCCTATGACCTCTATGCCGCCATTTGCAGACCCCTGCATTACACGACTGTCATGAATAGAAGACTTTGTTTTCTACTAGTCCTAGGTTCCTGGTTCTCTGGTTTTATAGTTGTTGTGGTGCCACATACAATGACTCTTCAGTTGCCTTTCTGTGCCTCCAACATCATCAATCATTATTGCTGTGACTACACTATATTGTTGCATTTATCCTGTTCAGACACACATTTCATAGAAGTGATCCAGTTCTTCCTGGCTGCCGTGACCCTCATCTTCACCTTGCTGCTGGTGATTCTCTCCTACACATACATCATCAGGACAATTTTGAGGATCCCCTCTGCTCAACAGAGAAAGAAAGCTTTTTCTACCTGTTCCTCTCATATGGTATTGGTCTCACTATCTTACGGAAGCTGTATTTTCATGTATATAAATCCTTCTGTTAATGATACACAAAATTTTTATAAGAAAGTGGATGTTTTGAATACCTCTGTTGCTCCTCTGTTAAATCCATTTATCTACACTATCAGAAACAACCAAGTAAAAATAGCTCTCAAAGATATGCTAATCAGGAAGATAAAATTCTCAAAAAATGAAACTGTTTAAGCCTTGGTACTATGATAATAAAGGTTTAGAAGATTATAACTGTACATAAAATATACCTCCTACATAATTTATTTATTAAGTTAAGCCATGTACTTTTTTATTTTTTTTAAATTTATTTATTTATTAAATATTTCTGTCCCTTCCCCATCACCGCCTCCGATTTCTCTCCCCCTCCCCCAATTCTGTCCCCCTCCCTCATCAGCCCAAAGAGCAATCAGGGTTCCCTGCCCTGTGGGAAGTCCAAGGACCACCCACCTCCATCCAGGTCTAGTAAGGTGAGCATCTAAACTGCCTAGGCTCCCACAAAGCCAGTACATGCAATAGGATCAAAAACCCATTGCCATTGTTCTTGACTTCTCGGTAGTCCTCATTGTCTACTATGTTCAGCGAGTCCGGTTTTATCCCAGGCTTTTTCAAATCCAGGCCAGCTGGCCCTGGTAAGTTCCCGATAGAACATCCCCATTGTCTCAGTGTGTGGGTGCACCCCTTGCAGTCCTGAATTCCTTCCTCATGCTCTCTCTCCTTATGCTCCTGATTTGGACCTTGAGATTTCTGTCCTGTGCTCCAATGTTGGTCTCTGTCTCTGTCTCCTTTCATCGCCTGATGAAGGTTAATATTCAGGAGGATGCCTATATGTTTTTCTTTGGATTCTCCTTATTAAGCTTCTCTAGGATGGCAAATTGTAGGTTCAGTGTCCTTTGTTTATGGCTAGAAAACAAATATGAGTGAGTACATTCCATGTTCCTCTTTTTGGTTCTGGCTTACCTCACTCAGGATAGTGTTTTCTATTTCCATTCATTAGCATGCAAAATTCAAGAAGTCATTGTTTTTTACTGTTGAGGTACTCTAATATGTATATATTCCATACATTCTTCATCCATTCTTCCATTGAAAGTCATCTAAGTTGTTTCCAGGTTCTGACTATTACAAACAATGCTGCTATGAACATAGTAGATCATATACTTTTGTTGTAAGATAAGGCCTCTCTTGGGTATATTCCCAAGAGTGGTATTGCTGGGTCCAGGGGTTAAGCTGATCCCGAATTTCCTGAGAAACCGCCACACTGCTTTCCAAAATGGTTGTACAAGTTTGCATTCCCACCATCAATGGATGAGTGTACCCCTTTCTCCACAACCTATCCAGCAAAGGCTATCATTGGTGTTTTTGATTTTAGCCATTCTGACAGGTGTAAGACTACCATCTTAAAGTTGTCTTGATTTGAATTTCCCTGATCGCTACGGAAGTTGAGCATGACCTTAAGTGTCTTTTGGCCATTTGAACTTCTTCTGTTGAGAATTCTCTGTTCAGCTCAGTGCCCCATTTTATAATTGGGTTAATTAGGATTTTAATGTCTAGTTTCTTGAGTTCTTTATATATTTTGGAGATCAGACCTTTGTCAGTTGCGGGGTTGGTGAAGATCTTCTCCCAGTCAGTGGGTTGCCTTTGTGTCTTAGCAACAGTGTCCTTTGATTTACAGAAGCTTATCAGTCTCAGGAGGTCCCATTTATTCAATGAGGTCCTTAATGTCTGTGCTGCTGGGGTTATACGTAGGAAGTGGTCTCCTGTGCCCATATGTTGTAGAGTACTTCCCACTTTCTCTTCTATCAGGTTCAGTGTATTCAGACTGATGTTAAGGTCTTTAATCCATTTGGACTTAAGTTTTTTGCATGGGGATAGATATGGATCTATTTTCATTCTTCTGCAGGTTGACATCCAGTTTTGCCAGCACAATTTGTTGAAGATGCTCTCTTTTTTTCCATTGTATACTTTTAGCTCCTTTATCGAAAA
Organism: Microtus californicus; assembly: GCA_028537955.1. Taxonomy (NCBI): domain Eukaryota; kingdom Metazoa; phylum Chordata; class Mammalia; order Rodentia; family Cricetidae; genus Microtus; species Microtus californicus. Next base: position 44,402,001 of record JAQJZF010000025.1, on the reverse strand, counting down.
TCAGGTGTTCATAGGTTTGTGGGTTAATGTCAGGGTCTTCTATTCGATTCCATTGGTCGACTTCTCTGTTTTTATGCCAATACCAAGCTGTTTTCAATACTGTAGCTATGTAGTAGAGTTTGAAGTCAGGGATGGTAATTCCTCCAGACGATCCTTTGTTGTATAAGATTGTTTTGGCTATCCTGGGATTTTTGTTTTTTTCAATATAAAGTTGATTATTGTCTTCTCCAGATCTGTGAAGAATTTTGATGGGATTTTTATGGGGATCGCATTGAATCTATAGATTGCTTTTGGTAGAATTGCCCTTTTTACTATGTTGATCCTCCCAATCCAAGAGCAGGGGAGATCCTTACATTTTCTGGTGTCCTCTTCAATTTCTTTCTTCAAAGACTTAAAGTTCTTGTCAAATAGATCTTTCAATTCCTTGGTCAGAGTTACCCCAAGATATTTTATGCTATTTGTGGCTATTGTGAAAGGTGATGCTCCTCTGATTTCCCACTCTGCTTCCTTATCCTTAGTGTCTAGGAAGGCAACTGATTTTTTTGGAGTTGATCTTGTAACCTGCCACATTACTAAAGGTATTTATCAGCTGTAGAATTTCTTTGGTAGAATTTTTGGGGTCGCTTATGTATACTATCATATCATCTTCAAATAACGAGAGCTTAACTTCTTCTTTTCCAATACGAGTCCCCTTGATCCCCTTATGTTGTCTTATTGCTATTGCTAGAACTTCAAGCACTATATTGAAGAGGTATGGAGAGAGTGGACATCCTTGTCGTGTTCCTGATTTTAGTGGGATGGCTTTGAGTTTTTCTCCATTTAATTTAATGTTAGCTGTCGGCTTGCTGTAAATAGCTTTTATTATATTTAGCTATTACCTTTGTATCCCTAATCTCTCTAAGACTTTTATCATAAAGGGGTGTTGAATTTTGTCGAATGCTTTTTCAGCATCTAATGAAATGATCATATGATTTTTTTCTTTCAGTTTATTTATATGGTGGATTACATTGATAGATTTGCGAATGTTGAACCAGCCCTGCATCTCTGGGATGAAGCCTATTTGATCATAATGGATAATTTTTCTAATGTGTTCTTGGATTCGGTTTGCCAGTATTTTATTGACAATTTTCGCGTCGATATTCATGAGTGAGATAGGCTTGTAATTCTCTTTCTTGGCTGGGTCTTTGTGTGGTTTTGGTATGAGGGTAACCGTAGCTTTATAAAAGAAATTTGGCAATGACTCTTCTCTTTCTATTTTGTGAAATACATTAAGGAGTAGAAGTATTAGATCTTCTTGAAAGTTCTGGTAGTATTCTGCATCTGGTCCTGGGCTTTTTTTGGAAGGGAGATTTTTGATAACATTTTCTAGTTCTTCGCGACTAACAGGTCTATTTAGATCATTCACCTGGTCTTGGTTTAGCTTTGGTATATGGTACTTATCTAAAAAAATGTCCATTTCTTTTGCATTTTTCAGTTTTCTGGCATACAGGCTTTTGTAGTAAGATCTAATGAGTCTCTGAATTTCCTTTGTGTCTATGGTTATGTCCCCCTTTTCATTTCTGATCTTATTTATTTGCATGTTCTCTCTCTGTCGTTTAATTAGTTTAGACAGGGGTTTGTCAATCTTGTTGATTTTCTCCAAGAACTAACTTTTTGTTTCATTGATTCTTTGGACTGTTTTCTGTGTTTCTATTTTGTTGATTTCAGCCCTCAGTTTGATTATTTCCAGTCTTCTACTCCTCCTGGGCGCATCTGCTTCTTTTTTTTCTAAAGCTTTCAGGTGTGCTGTTAAGTCCCCGATGTATGCTTTCTCCGTTTTCTTTAAGTGGGCACTTAGTGCTATGAACTTTCCTCTTAGCACTGCTTTCATAGTGTCCCATAGGTTTGAGTATGTTGTCTCCTTATTTTCATTAGATTCAAGGAAGACTTTAATTTCTTTCTTGATTTCTTCCTTGACCCAGGTGTGGTTTAGTAGTTGACTGTTCAGTTTCCATGAGTTTGTTGGCTTTCTGGGGGTAGCATTCTTGTGCCTTCTAACTTTAATCCGTGGTGATCTGATAAGACACAGGTGGACACTGATATTTTTTTGTATCTGTGGAGGTTTCCTTTGTTTCTGAGTATGTGGTCAATTTTTGAGAAGGTTCCATGAGCTGCAGAGAAGAAGGTATATTCTTTCCTATTTGGGTGGAATGATCTATAGATGTCTGTTAAGTCCATTTGCTTCATTACCTCCAATAGTTCTCTTAATTCTCTATTAGGTTTCTTTATGATTGACTTGTCCATTGCTGAGAGAGCTGTGTTGAAGTCTCCTACTACTAGTGTGTGTGGTTTGATGTCTGCCTTGAGTTTTAGTAATATTTCTTTTACATAAGTGGGTGCTTTTATATTAGGGATGTAGATATTCAGGATTGAGACGTCCTCCTGATGAATTATTCCTGTTATGAGTATAAAGTGTCCATCTTGATCTCTTCTGATTAATTTTAGTTTGAAGTCAGTTTTGTTAGAAATTAATATGGCCACACCTGCTTTTTTCTTAGGACCATTTGCTTGAAAGACCTTTTCCCAACCCTTTATTGAGTAGATGCCTGTCTTTGTGGTTGAGATGTGTTTCTTGCAAAAGCCTGTGCCTTTTTATAGGTGAATGGAGACTATTAATATTAATGACCAGTGGTTGTTTACTCTGGTTATTCTTATTGTTTTTGGTAGTAGAGTTTGTGTTTCTCCCTTCTTTGAGTTGTGCTTGTGAAGGGTCGCTAGATGCCTGAGTTATTGTAGGCAGTGTTGGCAATGTTGGATTCCTTGGGTTGTGATTTTCTTTCTATTACTTTCTGTAGGGCTGGATTTGTGGCTACGTATTGTTTCAATTCGTTCTTATCCTGGAATGTCTTGTTTTCTCCATTGATACTGAACAATAGCTTGGCTGGGTATAGTAGTTTGGGTTTGCATCCATGGTCTTTTAGCCTCTGCAGTACTTCTATCCAGGACCTTCTGGCTTTCATGGTTTGATGTGGGAGTGATTTCTTATTAATAAAGAAACTCCCTAGACCCATTTGATAGGCCAACCCTTAGGTGGGCGGAGAAAATAGAACAGAATGCTGGGAGAAAGAAGCTGAGTCAGGGAGTCCCCATGATTCTTCCACTCCAGACAGATGCAGGTTAAGATCTTTCCTGGTAAGTGCACCTCATGCTGCTACCTAGATTATTAGAAATGGGTTAAGAGGCTGAAACTAATGGGACAGGCAGTGTTTAAAAGAATACAGTTTCCGTGTAATTATTTCGGGGCATAAGCTAGCCATGTGGGCGACCGGGTGCCGGGGACACTGCCCCACCACTACTTTTACAACAATGGTTTCCATAGAGAAGTCAGGTGTAAGTCTGATTGTTTTACCTTTATAAGTTACTTGGCCTTGTTCCTTTGCAGCTCTTAATATTCTTTCTTTAACCTGTATATTTTATGTTTTATTATATGGCGAGGGGATGTTTTTCTTTGATCCAGTCTGTTTGGTGTTCTGTATGCTTCTTGAATATTCAAAGGAATATCTTTCTTTATGTTGGGAAAGTTTTCTTCCATAATTTTGTTAAAAATATTTTCTGGGCCTTTGAGCTGTGAGTCTTCTCCTTCTTCTATTCCTATTATTCTTAGGTTTGGTCTTTTTATTGTGTCCCATATTTCCTAAATGTTTTGTGATGAGAATTTGTTGGCTTTGCTGTTTTCTTTGATCAGTGCGTTTATTTTTTCTATGGTGTCCTCAGACTCTGAGATTCTTTCTTCTATTTCTTGTATTCTATTGAGTATGCTTGTTTCTGTAGGCTCTGCTCATTGACCTAGATTTTCCATATCCAGCTGGTCCTCAGTTTGTGTTTTCTTCCTTGCTTCCATTTCAGTTTTCAATTCTTGAACTGTTTCCATTACCTGTTTTATCGTTTTTTCTTGGTTTCCCAGGGTGTCATGTATGTATTTACTCATTTCTTCAAACTTTTGGTTATGCTTCTCATCCATTTCTATAAGGGCATTTTTCACATGTTGTTTAAGGGACTCTATTGCTTTCAAAAAGTCAATTTTTTCCACTTCTTCTGTGTTAGGGTGTTGAAGTACTTCTGTTGTAAGATCATTGGGTTCTGGTGTTTTCATGTTGTTTTTTAGATTATTGGGTGAATTCTTGCCTTGGCACCTGCCCATCTCCTTTTATCGATGCTATCTAATGGGTCTTTTAAAACAAGATCAGGTTTCCCTGCTGGCCAAGGGTTCCTCTTACAAAATGCCCTCACTCTGTTTCCTGGCTCCTGCCGGGGTTGCCAAGATCCCTCTCACCCCTCAGAAGGGTCTTCAGGAACAGAACCCAGCTCCTCCTTTGCCAGGGACCTCGCCAACCAAAGGCCTACCTCTTTGATTTAATTGTAGTGGGGCGATCTGCTCTCGGTGTTGCGCGCCGGTCCCTAATGCCTGTGTCCGCCATTTTCTTCTATAAGGATGTGTTCCTATTTATCCTTTTATACTTAATTTCTGTTGTTTTTATTTATATTTCATTTAAAATTTTTTTCATTACTGTTATTTTTGTACATGGGTGTTGGAGTCATGTAGGCCCTTGTGCTCCCACACAAGCGCTAGTAAAATTCAGAATGTTAAACATACATGCTTGTCTCTTCAAAGGAAAGATGTTTATATCACCTGTTTTCTGCCCAGAAGGCTTGGGACAGATGTGGTTAATAGCCTGGTGACCTTTAAACTCTGCTTGACCAGGCCACATTGACTATCTGGAGCAAGGTTTAGTAAAGACATTAAAACAGTATTAGTGTAAATCACAGAAGAGATAAGTTGGTTTAAAATTCTTATTTGCTAGTTCTGCTTCACCAAGGCTAAATTAATAAGCATCATATACATACCTTGTGGATAACTGATAGTGAAAGGGTTTATTCTTTTATTTAAATGATAATTGAGTCATGATTTTACTACTGTTTCATCGCTATTTTAAATACTATCATCAGTACATTAATTAGTAATTGCATTGGATATATGGTTTAAAACACGGATTAAAGAATTATATATAGTTAGATATTTAAATCACTTATTATTTATTTATTTATTATTTATTTATAAGAACTCATAAACACACATTGGATTTATTTATATATTCATCATTGAGAATTCCATGCATTTCATATAGAGTGTTTGATCAAGTCAACTACCTGTTTATTCCCCTCAAATTTTGATTTTGATTCTTTAGAATATCAGTAATTTGTGTGGAATACAAAATAATAGCTGTGAGATCTATTAAACAGTATAACAAAACAGTTTTGACCAAAGCTTAATATTTCTTTGATTTTTAATTTTCCTCAAATTCTTCTCATCTTGATAATATTTTGAAAATGATTCATCTTACAGTAGCTTCTCTTAATTCTCTGGTGTATTGGCTATTAATGAAGGAAAAGTCAAGCATAAAATAATTTAACTACTTTTCTCAACAATAGTTATTTTAATATATAAGATGGGAAATTTTAAATACTAGTATCTCAAGCAAAAAATATTGTAGATGTTATTTCTACTATTTCTTCATTAAATATGCCAAACTGGCCTATTTAAAAGACCAATAAATTCTCAAAAGTAGCAATGGACTCTTTCAAATGTAAGAATTGTCTTAATTGACGCTATGGCTTTGGATTTGATCCTGCTGGAAAAATGAATACAGACTCTGGAATTTGCATATGGCAGGTTTTCTATTTGTCTTCAAATATCATCAATTGCAGCTAGCTTTCATTCCAAAAGGCCATCACAGTGTATTGCCCTACTCTAGTACAGATGCTCACCACATTCATTCGTATATCATAATTTATCCTTATGGAAATTAATTGCAATAATGCACTGATAAGTTAGTGTAATGGCAGTGTAAACAAAATACCTGGGAACATTTGTAATAAACTTACTAGACAAGGGTTACAGAATAACGTACATAAAAAAATTATGAGACCTTCTAGAGAAAGATGTTGGGATATTCCTTTCAAAATTAAATTTATTACATGTGGTCCAAGCAATCACAAAAAAACATGAAATCTTTTAGTGGGCTTTGTGGATTTTGAAGATGCATGTATCACATGGTTATTTGACACATAAAGATGCTAGATTTGCAAAGAAGTCTCCTCAGTAAGGTAGCTTACTATACAGGTTGTTCAGCTAAATGGAACTTCTGATCAAGCACATTTAATGTTTAAGGGAGGTAATATTCCTGGCACATAGACATGCTGCTTATAGACTTTCCTGTAGGTAAATAGGGCATGCACTATGATTTTGAGAAAAGCCATGCCATCCTACGTGGATATCTACTCAGTTTTGAAAATTAGTTTGGGGTTATTATTAGGACTGGGTAGAGAATGAGTGTTTGACTTCCTTACCAAGTAAAATAAAGACCCAAAATGACTCAAATGTTATCTGACATGACCTTATCATGTACCTGAAATATACACAGCAACAGTCTCTCATCAAACAGAAATGACAGATTGCCCCTGGAGTCATCTGTTAAGAAGAATTACAATATACATGTTTGTGAAAACAATAGTTTCAAAGAACTGATGCACACAACTGATAAAAATCATTTGTAGTGTAAGCTAAATTTAAGTGAAATAAGAAGATATCTATATGAGGAAGAATGGAAAAGGGGGAGGTAGAACTCATGTACATGCAGAATTTCTGGGTCATGAGGACAAGAGTGTAGAGTGTTGAAGATACATTGAATTACAATGAAACAACGTGCTTGGGTTATTTTTATTGTCATCGGTTTTTCTTATTCACAGCATGCAACTCATTCATTTCCTTCCAAGATCATTTGTTTCCCAAGTCTCTTTGCTCCTGATTCTCATTACTAATATATTTAAAACCACCTATAGGCATGCCCCATCCTGACTAATGGGCTAACTTAAACTCCCTCTGAATGAATCAGTCTGTAATCTTTAATTTTACCCACCCAAAAAGTACGTAGGACACAAACACAATGTAGGCACATTATTTACAAGAAGATAACAATACACAACAGTACACAAACTTTATAACAAATTTCAATATAGTACTGGTTTCCCAGCTTAAACCCCTTGGGTGTTCTTTTGTATTTTAATCCTCTCAACATTACACTATCTTGAGATTCCACCAGAATCATTCATTAATTTCTGCTCATAGAGTTTTAGGCTTTACTTGACATCTCAAAGCCAAATTTTTCCAAATTCTGTCCTCAAACCAGAACTATCAGTAGTTTGAAGACAGGGACACAGTTCCTCTGTTGTTTTTATTAATTTTGCATATCAACCACATTTCCCCCTCCTTCCCCTCCTCCTTCTCTCCCCTCAAACCTACCCCCAACCCACTTTCCATTCACTCTTCCTGAAAGGACAAGGCCTCCCATGGGGAGTCAACAAACTCTGGCACCTTAAGTTGAGGCAAGACCAAGCCCCTTTTCCCCTGCATCAAGGCTGAGCAAGGCATCAGGGGATACAGTTCAATATATCCATGTCCTTTAGCTGGAACATTTTCTTAAGATGTTTAGGGAACATTTAAGACCAAATCCAGATTTGTGGTTTAAATGTTGAAAAAAAAACTTTAGAACTAGTTAGATCACAAAGCAGAATTGAAAATGCCATTAAAGGTACTGAAATGTGGGCTTATGCATGAGGTGTAAGAGAAAGATGCTGCCAGAAGACAGTATAATATTAATGCTGAGAGTCTCAAGGGAAGTACTGGGAATAGTAGAAGATACTCAAGGGTGGGTATAACTTTCTTATCGACAGCAAACCAATCTTACTATTACCAAATACTGGAATGATGGCATTCAAGTTCCATTTCAAAAGACTGCTAAGAATGATGTGTAAAGTAGTTCTAGAGACACCTTGGATACTTTATAATATGGTAAAGTAAAACCAGAAGCCACTAGAGTTGCACATAAGATTTTTCAAAAGTCTTTTTCTTGTAATTAGAGAAAATTCCTAGCAAATTGTAGGCTCATGGCTAGGAAGGGCCAAAATACTCAAGCACTGATTAATTGTGCTATATTTCCAGGTCTCATTCTGTCAGAAGCTGCAATGAGCTTCCATAGAAAGAGGCTTCTTTCTTAATGCATTTTTCAGGCAAAATCCCAACCAATATTTTCACAAGCCTATTCTATTTATAGAACAAAACTATTTGTGACACATAACTTATGGTCTAATAAATTGATTAAGTGTATTGTTCCCCTTAGTAAGGCAGATAACTGAACTGGGAGCCCTGGGACACACCAGTGAGTGTGTAAGAGTTGTGAGAAACAACACATGACTAATCAGATGAACCTAGAAGCCTCACTGATAACTGTTTTCCTAAATGACACAGCAGACTTCTTTGAGGAATCTGTATGCAAGTCTCTGGAGATTGTTTAGTGCTTTTAAGTATAATTTGTTTTTAAAAATACAGATTACCTGGGGAGTACATTTGTTAACATGAAAAGTGTTATTTCCTTGGGAAATGTTATAAAATTCAATTCTCGTGAGAATTTTCATCATGTCTTTAAGTTTTGATTCAAGAAGTGAGTATATGAAAATTCACTGCGTTAGGATGGATTCATTTTCTGTGTCAGTGTGAGCGATGCATAGGAGATTATTCCACAGACCACATCACTATAGTAAAGAGAGGACTTAAAACACAAAGCATTGGCTGGTGAAGTCATCTGCAAGATTGTCTGACTAGGTGAGAAAACCATCATATATTGTGGCTTAAACTGAGAGGAGTGTAGTGCCTGTGCTCTTATCAGCAACTTGGTCAGTCTGTAAAATATGGGAAGTTTGGTCCAAGTACAACTGGGTCTCTATCTCTGCCTATTTATAGTATTTGAATACATGTGTTTCAGATAAATATTTATATTTTTTGGATTTTTATACACTTAATTGGAATGGTATTCTAAAAGGTGAAGTCATTGGGAAAATTTAAAAATTTTTTGCTACATATGTTTAATGTATTTTTGCTAATTTTTTCCATTAGAACATAGATGTATTTAGTCATATTTAAACTTTAGTTAAAAAATAGGATAATTTTTTTACTGTATTTACCATTTAGAACTAATTTTTTTTCCACTTAAAGTTAACCTGTTACTCATGATGGGTGATACTATGTTTTGAAAATTTTATCATAGACTTAACTTCAATGTAAATTCTACATTTTCCAGAGTATTTTGTGGAATCGTTGATATGTGTAATTAAAGTAGAATAAATGAATGATCTTAAGTAATGGTACTGATATTTCTGTGCTTTAGACATATGCAGTCCTACATTTTTTGCCATTGAGTTCATCCTTGCACACAAAGGAAGCTGTAAGAGATGTCCTTGTGACTCTCTGATGTGAAGGTATGTTCAATAATTGGTGATCTTTAGCCATCTGTGTCGGCTGTGTTGGTATTCACAGCCCTGACAGCAGAAGGCTCCTCACTGCTTCTCAGTAGATTATGGATACCCCTAGCACTTTGCCTTAGCCCTCACTATTCTGGGAGTATTTCCCCCATTTCTGTTTCTCATTCTAAGACCTGTCATAGACTCCAAATATTTCTGGTAAACATTTCTTCATATTCTTTTTAAAAATTTTACTTTATACTTGGATGTCTTATTTTAATTACTTGTGACCTCTCTTAGGAATGATATATATGGTAAAAGTTTTTAATAACTACTATAATATCCTTAAGGCTAGAAGAAATCGTATAGGTTGTCATACCCTTCATGAAAATATAAGAATCTATGTGTCTGATGGTGTATATTCCAGATAAGTAGTTTCCCCAAGAGATGGATATCTTTACTTTTCATACTAGATGCTCATCTTACTAGTTATGTCAGTCTTTGTTCATCAATAATATCATGTCAATATATGCAGTTATCTACATCTACTTGTTTGTATCTTTGTTCATGCTTCCTATTCTCTCTTTTCCCCTTCCTGTCCCTTTCCTTTCCTTTCCTTCCCTTCCATTCCCTTCCCTTCCCTTCCCTTCCCTTCCCTTCCCTTCCCTTCCCTCCCATACCCTCCTTTTCCTTCATTCCCTTCCTTTCCTTTCTTTTTCTTTACTTTGTTCCTTTGTCTATTGCCAAGTCCAAGGTCTCATTACACTAGTCAACCACTCTGACACTGAACTATAACCCTAGTTTCTTAATTTTTCATTAACAGAAAGTTAGCTGAAGATTGTAGTATTTTTGTCAGTGAAAAACATGCCAACTGTAATTTGAGGCATGTTATTTGATAATACACTATGCTTCTTAATTTACCAAATAATGTTATACTTTTGCAGGTTGTGTATTCATATTACCAATCTCTTCATAAATAAATCAGAAAAATGTAAGCAATAGATAAAGAAAAATTGAATATTTTTAAAATTTCACTTGCTTTAACTACTTACTGATTTATATTTATTTAACATTGAGAACGTTTCTCTTCAAGCTCATCTTGCTATCTCTAAAATCCCTACACCTCGATTTTTAAACAACTTTCTAGAATTGTATTAATGTGTTAAGATTTTTTTTTTGTAACTTGAAGCATAAGAAACCACAATGGATGACAGGTGTGATGTGCTAAATGTTTAATCCCTGCCCCAAGATGCAGAGGCCCGCAGATCCCTGTGCATCTGAGGCCACCCAGATCTACATAGTGAGTTCCAGGACACCCAGGGCTACATAGTGAGTCTTTGTCTCACACACAAATAAAAAATAATTAATAATTGCAATGTCTTACTTCAAACCCTAAAAATATCTAACTGTTCCTAACGAAGTGGTATTGGAATAGAAGGTCAACAAAACATAAGGTGACAACAGAAATCAAAGCAATGGACACAGTAATAGAAAGTGTAAAGAAAATTTACTCCAAGATGAGCAGTGGTGGCACACAGATTTTATCCCAGTACTCAGGAAGCAGAGTCGGGGGATCTCTGTGAGTTTGAGGCCAGCCTGGTCTACAAGAAGTAGTTCCAGGATAAGCTCCAAAGCTACAAGCAAAACCCTGTCTCAAAAAACTGAGGGAGGGGGACTTGATTGGGGGAGGGGGAAGGAATTGGGTAGCGGGGAAGAGACAGAAATCTTTAATAAATAAATAAATTTTAAAGAAAAAAACAAAAAAGAAAAAAATAAGAACTTCAACAATTGACTTTTAAATTTTGAAACTGGATCAATTTTATAAAAGTAGTGAGAAGGAAATCAGACATTTCAGCACATGAGCTGCGTAAACTGACATGTTAGGTCTAGGTGTATATCAACCCCCATTGTCTCTCTCTTTCTTTTTCTCTTCCTGTCTCAATCTCTCTCTCTCTCTCTCTCTCTCTCTCTCTCTCTCTCTCTCTCTCTCTCTCTCTCTCTCACACACACACACACACACACACACACACACACATCACTCTCTCTCCTTTCCCCCCTCACCTGTGTCTCAATATAGACTGCATGTTTCAAGTAAATACTTTCACGGATTTCTTTGAAAACATTTAAAATTGTATGTAATTTAACTTCTTTAATTGAGTAGAAAATATGACTTGCCATCCTAACTGCTATGTACGCAGGGAAAAAAAACAAGATTTTTGTATTACAGTGGCTTTATATCCTAAAAAAATCATTTTCTTAAGAGGGAAGAGCACAAATCACCATCAGATAAATTGTTATAGCTTAAAATTAATTATTATTATTCTGCTTTCTGTCCAGATGCCATAAAGCTATAAGCTACTGTTTCTTTTGCACAGCTCTCTTTAGATCATTGATGAGCACTGTTTGCTGTCTGAACCCTTGCCTTCTCAACTACAATGGTACTTCAACACTGCTTATCACTAGCATACTTCTGGAGTCATAAACTCTCTCCTCTCCCTTGTCCACTTAGACTAGTAGCAGCCAGAGGACCACAATGAAGAACCACACAAAGGTGACAGTTTTCATCCTAGCAGGTTTGACTGATGACCCGCTGTGGAAAGTTGTCTTATTCATCTTCCTGCTTCTTACCTATCTGCTCAGCATCACTGGCAATCTGACCATCATCACACTCACCCTGGTGGATGCTCACCTGAAGACCCCCATGTATTTTTTCCTTCAGAACTTTTCCTTCCTAGAGATTTCCTACACTACCACATGCATCCCCAAATTGCTTGCTACTTTGGCATCAGGGGACAAAACCATTCCTTACAGCAGTTGTTTCACTCAAGTATTTTTTGCTTTCCTATTTGGAGCATCAGAATTTTACTTGCTGGCAGCCATGTCCTATGACCGCTATGTGGCCATCTGCAAACCCCTGCACTACATGACCATCATGAACAATAAAGTCTGTGTGCTGTTGGTCCTCAGTTGTTGGCTTGCTGGCTTCCTTGTCATCTTTCCACCACTTCTGTTAGGCTTGAATCTTGACTACTGTGCTTCCAACATCATTGATCATTTCTACTGTGACACCACTCCGCTCATGCAGCTTTCCTGCACAGACACGCAGCTCCTGGAGACAATGGGCTTTGTCTCGGCTTTGGTGACACTCTTTCTCACATTGTTAATGGTGATAATTTCCTACACCTACATTGCCATGACAATTCTAAAAATCCCTTCAACCAGCCAGAGGAAGAAGGCTTTCTCTACGTGTTCTTCTCACATGATTGTGATATCCCTCTCGTATGGCAGCTGCATTTTCATGTATGCTAAACCATCAGTCAAGCAGAGAGTATCTATTTCCAAGGGAATTGCTGTGCTCAACACCTCAGTGGCTCCACTTCTGAATCCTTTTATCTACACCTTAAGGAATCAACAAGTGAAAACTGCATTCGTTAATACAATACACAGGATTGCATCTTTCTCAAAGAAATGACTATCCCATTTCACTCTATAAAGAAAGGAGACTTAAAAATTACCTGTAGTTCATAAGTCTCTTCATTTTCCTCTCAGTATTTCATTATTTATTGTCCCATCTAAAGAGCATTTTTGTTCTTTAGAAGTAAATTTTATGAGTGCAGGAAGCAGGTAATTAATCAAACATGCCCTCAGTCTTAAAGGTCAGCACACTACTACTGTGTTAAACTTCCTGGTAAACTACTGTGTTAAATAATAAGCTAATATTTTGAATCCAAAGATCTTGTTCCTGAAAGTCCTCTTTTGTCTAAGTGATATCTGAGAGATATTGAACGTTTCATTTTATATTATTATTATTATTATTATTATTATTGATTTTTTGAGACAGGGTTCCTCTGCAACTTTGTAGCCTGTCCTAGAACTATTTCTTGGAGACCAGGCTGACCTTGAACTCATCAAACTCACAGAGTTTGCCTGCTTCTGCCTTCCAAGTGCTGGGACTAAAAGTGTGTGCCATTACTGCTTGACTGAACATATTTTTGAAATGTATCTTCTGTCTTCTAAAAATCCATCCTGACTTTGAGACTGGCTCAATAGTAGAGGGATTCTCAACACAAAGGGACTGGTTTTGATGCCCAGTTCCACCAACTATGGAAAAAACTAAAAAACAAAGTGAATTTTTCTTTCAAGTTGGTCAAGGCTATGAAATAATGTTTCACATTTGTTATATTTGATGCATTATTTGATAGGAAGTTTATAACACTACTCTATATTTGTGATAATTTACCATCAGCATATTAAAACTATTATTTAATATGAATTTTTATTTATTTTCTTTTAATTTTCATGCATATTTTATTATTATTATATTTGAAGAAGATAAAAGCCATTGGGGTGGCTTAGCAGGAAAAAGTCCTTGTAGCCAACTCTGACAATGTGTATTGTGTCCCTAGACCCACAAATTAGAAGAACAAAGCAACTCCCACAAGTTGTTTTCAGATCACCATCAAAGTCATTGCAGTTTTCTCCCTTACACACATAGTAACATGGAAAAAAATTCTTTATTTTTAATTAAAGTAATTTTAATTGTAGAAGAGTATAGCAGGTTTTATCCACCATTGTATTCTTCATCTGTAAATGTATATATTAATCTTTGAATATTATATATCCATAACTGTAGTTGTAAACATTTTATGGAAAATATTTAGTTTTAAGACTAAAGTTACAGTTATAATTTACAAATAATTCTAGGCATATCTCAAAGATAATTGTTAGACTTATTGGTTAGTTGTAAATTTTCAGTCAGCCCAACCAGATCTTCTCTGTTAGAACTAGGATTTGTGGATCTGAAAGAATGAGGCATACTACAGTCTAAAGTTGTAGACAAATTAATTCAGTTTCATTGTGCTTTTTTACAGAAATGAAAAAAAGAATGCTGCTATTCAAGGAAGGTTGTTTAAGTTTAGAAAAACATGGTGGAAAAAATTATCAGAAAAACATACAAGTAAACATCACTAAGCCCGTACTAAATGTTAACAGAATAGTCATTTACCAGAACTTTCATACATCATCTCCCCTTTTTTTGTCTAAATAACTCCTTCTGTATATGTGTTGCTTTTATTGATTAATGAATAAAGAGGCTGCTTTGGCCTGTGATAGGGCAGAGTAGAGCTGGACGGAGCAAACTAAACTGAATGCTGGGAGAAAGAAGGGGGAGTCAGTGAGATGCCATGGAGCTGCAGCAGGAGACAGATGAGCTGGACCCTTGCAGGTAAGCCACTTGGTGATACATAGATTAATAGAAATGGATTAGTTTAAGATGTAAGAGCTAGCTAGAAATATGCTTAAGCTATTGGCCAAACAGTATTGTAAATAATTATGTTTCTGAGGAATTATTTTAGGTCTGGAAAGCCTGGAACAAATGAGCAGCCTCCAACTACAGATTGGCATGCCAACGTGTGTCAGCTAAATTCACATAAAACTTGAGAGAGTTTATAAAAAATTCTCCATACACATACACACACACACAAAACAAAGTTTAGTTGTATTTTTTTCTCAAATGGGTTCTGCTTGCTGGTGGTTCATTTAAGAGAGGTCTTCCTGATTCAGCATTATTAGAAAAATAAAAACATGTAGCTTTTTTTTATAAATAAACTTGTGAGGTAAATTTATTTATATATAATAACAATATCCAAGTGCATAATGTGTATGCATAAACAAACACACATGCAGAAACATTTATATTTCTATCTTGTGCACACTGAATATTTTTAAGAGATCCTTTTTTTATTTTTCCATTCAAATATTTATTCCTTCCCTTCTCCAAATCCCCTCCCACTCCTCAATCTCCCCCTCTTCTCTCTCCCTCCCTGCTTGAGAGAGGGCAGGGAACCCTACCCTTTGGGAAGTCCAAGGCCCTCCCCCCTCTATCCAGGCCTAGGAAGCTGTACATCCATATAGATTAGGGTCCCAAAAAGCCAGAACATGCCGTAAAAACAAGTCCCAGTGCCTTTGTGAATGGCTTCTCAGTCAACCCCCATTGTCAGCCACAATCAGAGAGTCTGGTTTGATCACATGCTCATTCAGACCCGGTCCTGCTGGATTTGGTGAGCTCCCATTAGAACAGGTACACTGTCTCAGTTGGTGGACCAACCCCTCGCAGTCCTGAATTCCTTGCTCATCTTCTCCCTCTTTCTGCCCTTCAACTGGACCTTGGGAGCTCAGTCCATTGTTCTGATGAGGGTCTCTGTCTCTATCTCCATCTGTCACCAGACGAAGATTCTATGGTGATATTCGAGATAATCATCAGTGTGATAGTGGAGCAAGGACAGTTTAGGCACCCTCTCCTCTGCTGTCCATGGACTTAGCTGAGAACATCCCCGTGGACACCTGAGATGCCCTCTAGAGTCAAGTCTCTTGCCAACACTAAGAAATGGCAGCTTCCTGGTTCATGGTAGTTGCACATACAGCTCTGGCTCCTTCAGAAGGCCAAGCATTTAAATGGTACCAGTATGTTACAAATTGTTTAATGGTGACACAGACCTGCTGTGACCCTTGACCTGTGATGGAGTAAATGGCTCTCAGAGGCAGCAAACATGAATCTTCCATGTTGGAATAAGCAGAACCAACAGGCATGACCATGGAGTTGGTCCTAGCCATGCCCAATTGACATTAAAAATGTTCTCCATAAATCCAGATGGAAAAGACCTCTAAATGAGTCACAGTGTTGGATCAATGTACACAGGCTTGAGAGAGAGGAAAAAGAGTATAGACAGTTATAATATAAAAGAATACAGGCAGTCATAGATTAAAGGAGTAAAGATAATAAAATAAATATTAAACTTGCAGAAAAAGTAATAGAGAAAGAAAAATAAGCCACATAAAGATGGAAAATACACAGAGTCTGGATTATGTATATTATTGTGTTTTCTTTAAATTTTTTGACTGTGAATGAGCTAAGTACAAAGAGATTTCATTGTACATACTGCTAAGGATCTTAGCCATCCTACTGAAATAAGATGAAATCTCAAAAGAGTTTGAATTTTCTTTGCTTGATAGTAATTGGTCTTAATTATCCACTAAAATTGGAAAGTAAGACCTATTTCTGAAGAGAATATATACACAAACACACACACATATAAACAGAGACACACAAACATGCACACACACACACACACACAGAGGAACACACTGATCACAAAACACAGAGAAATCAAGTCATTAGAGATTATAAAGCCTCTTCCCTGCTAGATACCTTTCCTGGTACTAAAAGCTGCACTCAGGTTACTGGGCATAAGGGAAGGGAAAGCTATCAACAAACAGTCTTATACGGTTGTGAACACAGTTAACAATAATCAAGGCCACCATGTCAGGACATGCTGACAGGTGCAATAGGGACACAAATGTTATGTTGTAACCAATAACTTGCTGATTTAATTGAAGGCCAATGGACAAAAAGAAATATATGCTTGTTAATGTAAATCAGTTCAAGAATCCAAGATCAGAGTGCCCAAGGGCCCCAGGGTTGAGTCTACAGTCATTGTAATGCTAAATAGACATAGTATAATGCCCTTGCACCCCTATACCTGTTGATTAGTACAGCACTCAGACCAATCAGAGGAGATTCTTTGTGCAGTAAACAGGTGTACAGAGAACAGGCAAATTAACACCTGGTCAAGTTTAGACAATAAATGTCAGTAGCATGCTCAGTCACTAATAGGTCATCTATATCACCTCTAACCTCTCAACCCATCCAAGGCTCAGGACCATTGCAGAATAAGAAACATGAAGATTGAGAGATCCAAAGGTTGAGAAGAAACAACATAGCACAGAACATTGTGTTCTGGACATGACAGGCATGCTGCACCCATGAGCTCACATTCTGCTCACTTAGAAGATCAAATCAGCTAACATAGTTCTTGAAGTTCTAGCAATAGCAATAAGACAACATAAGGAGATCAAGGGGATTCGAATCAGAAAGGAAGAAGTCAAACTTTCGTTATTAGCAGATAATATGATAGTGTACATTAGTCACCCCAAAAACTCTACCAAAGAACTCCTATAGCTGATAGATAACTTCAATGATGTGGCAGGTTACAAGATCAACTAAAAAAATCAGTAGCCCTTCTATAGACAAAGCATTGAGAAGCAGAGAGGGAATTCAGAGAAACTTCACTTTTTATGGTAGCCACAAACAGCATAAAGTATCTTGGGGTAACTCTAACCAAGGAAGTGAAAGATCTATTTGACAAGAACTTTAAGGCATTGAAGAAAGAAATTGAAGAGGATACCAGAAAACGGAAGGATCTCCCATGCTCTTCGATGGGTAGGACCAACATAGTAGAAATGGTAATTCTACAAAGGCAATCTATAAATTCAACGCGATCCCCATTAAAATCCCAACAAAATTCTTCACAGACCTTGAGAGAACAATAATCAACTTTATATACAAAAACAAAAAACCCAGGATAGCCAAAACAATCCAATACAATAAAGGAACTTCTGGAGGCATCACCATCCCTGACTTCAAACTCAATTACAGAGCTACAGTATTGAAAACAGCTTGGTACTGGCATAAAAACAGAGAAGTCGACCAATGGAATCGAATAGAAGACCCGGATATTAGCCCACAAACCTATGAACACCTGATTTTCGACAAAGGAGCTAAAAGTATACAATGGAAGAAAGAAAATATCTTCAACAAATGGTGCTGGATAACTGGATGTCAACCTGTAGAAGAATGAAAATAGAATGCATATCTATCACCATGCACAAAACTCAAGTCCAAATAGATTAAAGACCTCAATATTAATTGCAACACATCGAACCTGATAGAAGAGAACATAGGAAGTAGTCTACAACACATTGACATAGGAGACTACTTCCTGTGTATAACCTCAGTAGCATACACAATAAGGGCAACACTGAATAAATGGGACCTCCTAAACTGAGAAGCTTCTGTAAAGAAAAGACACTGTCATTAAGAAAAAAAGGCAACCTACTGACTGGGAGAAGATCTTCACCAACCCCGCAACTGACAAAGGTCTGACCTCCAAAATATATAAAGAACTCAAGAAACTAGACAATAAAAATGGGGCACTGAACTGAACAGAGAATTCTCAACAGAAGAAGTTCAAATGGCCAGAAGACACTTAAGGTCATGCTCAACCTCATTAGCGATCAGGGAAATGCAAATCAAAACAACTTTGAGATACCATCTTACACCTGTCAGAATGGCTAAAATCAAAAACACCAATGATAGCCTTTGCTGGAGAGGATGTGGTGTAAGGGGTACACTCATCCATTGCTGGTGGGAATGCAAACTTGTGCAACCACTTTGGAAATCAGTGTGGCGGTTTCTCAGGAAATTCGGGATTAACCTATTCCAGAACCCAGCAATACCACTCTTGGGAATTTACCCAAGAGATGCCCTATCATACTAAAAAGCATTTGTTCAACTATGTTCATAGCAGCATTACTTGTAATAGCCAGAACCTGGAAACAACCTAGATGCCCCTCAATGGAAGAATGGACAAAGAAAGTGTGGAATATATATGCATTAGAGTACTACTCAGCAGTAAAAAACAATGACATCTTGAATTTTGCATGAAAATGGAAAGAAAAAGAAAACACTATCCTGAGTGAGGTAACACAGACCCAAAAAGATGGATATGGTATGTACTCACTCATAACTGGATTCTAACCATAAATAAAGGACATTGAACCTATAATTCATGAGCCTAGAGAAGCTAAATAAGAAGGTGAACCCGAAGAAAAACATATAGTTATCCACCTGGATAATGGAAGTAGACATGATTGCCAGGCAAATATTGGGAGCACGGGGGTGGGGTGGGGTAGGGGTAAGGGTAGATGGGAAGAGAAAAGTGAGAA
The DNA here is from genome assembly GCA_028537955.1 of Microtus californicus. Classification (NCBI taxonomy): domain Eukaryota; kingdom Metazoa; phylum Chordata; class Mammalia; order Rodentia; family Cricetidae; genus Microtus; species Microtus californicus. The sequence goes on along the minus strand of JAQJZF010000025.1, from coordinate 44,382,825 downwards.
GGGGTGGATGGGGAGAGCTTGGGGGGAATGGGATGATTGGGATGGAGGAAGTATATATCTTAATTAAGGGAGCCATTTTAGGGTTGGCAAGAGACTTGACTCTAGAGGGGTTCCCAGGTGTCCAAGGAGATGTCCCCAGCTAGTTCCTTGGACAGCTGAGGAGAGGGAGCCTGAAATGGCCCGATCCTATAGCCAAACTGATGAATATCTTGCATATCACCAGAGAACCTTCACTTGGCGCTGGATGGAGATAGAAACAGAGACCCACATTGGAGCACTGGACTTAGCTCCTAAGGTCCAAATGAGGAACAGAAGGAGGGAGAACATGAGCAGGGAAGTCAGGACCGCGAGGGGTGCACCCACCCACTGAGACTGTGGGGCTTATCTAATGGGAGCTTACCAAGGCCAGCTGGACTGGGACTGACGGAGCATGTGATGAAACTGGACTCTCTGAACGTGGCGGTCAATGAGGGCTGACTGAGAAGCCAAGGACAATGGCACTGGGTTTTGATTCTACAGCATGTACTGGTTTTGTGGGAGCCTAGTCTGTTTGGATGCTCGCCTTCCTAGACCTGGATAGAGGGGGGAGGACCTTGGACTTCCCACAGGGCAGGGAACCCTGACTGCTCTTTGGACTGGAGAGGGAGGGGGAGGGGTGTGGGGGAAAGGGAAGGGAAATAGGAGGAGGGGAGGAGATGGAAATTTTTAATAAAATTTAAAAAAAAGAATGTACATATCACATAGCAAACAATATCTCAATGTAATATCAAAAACTTATAATCAGGGTTCCCTGACCTGTGGGAAGTCCAGGGACCACCCACCTCCATCCAGGTCTAGTAAGGTGAGCACCCAAACTGCCTAGGCTCCCCCGAAGCCAGTACGTGCAGTAGGATCAAAAACCCATTGCCATTGTTCTTGAGTTCTCAGTAGTCCTCATTGTCTGCTATGTTCAGCAAGTCCGGTTTTATTCCATGCTTTTTCAGACCCAGGCCAGCTGGCTTTGGTGGGTTCCCGATAGAACATCCCCATTGTCTCAGTGTGTGGGTGCACCACTCTTGGTCCTGGGAGGCGGTGGCGGGGAGGAGGCAGAAATCTTTGATAAATAAATTTTAAAAAAAACTTATAATCCATACTTCCTACCAAAATAGTATTTTTATATGTTTATATGTTACATACTGACTAAACAATAAAATTAATTCCTTTATGTTATGTGCAAATAAAACTATTAGCTAGTCATATATATTCTGACTATTTAGAGATTAGGGAGGGGGAAGTGTATATTTTGAGGCCCGCAATACCTAGAATTTTACATTGATTTGACTTAATATATTTCACCTAAACTGAAACTTCATTTGTCTAGAGCAATAATTCTCAACCTGTGGGTTGTAACCCCAAAGGGCTTGTATAATAGATATCCTGCATATCAGGTATTTACATTATAATTGATTATAGTAGCAAAATAACAGTTATAAAGTAACAGCAAATAATTTTTGGGTTTGGGCTCACCACAATATGAGGAACTGTACTAAAGGGTCACAGCAGTAGGAGGGTTGAGAATCACTGCTCTAGAGGAAGTAGAGATGGGTCAACACATACAATAGAGGTGTTTTTGTTTGTTTGGTTTTGTTTTTCATGCTCTCTTCTGTTTACAAGTATCACCAATGATACAAGCTAAGGTGTGTAAGGATAACTGCCCCATACTATTGATTAACCCCAAAGTAATTGTTTTGATTCCAAAGCAGTATCTTTTATTACATTAGCTATTTTTCTTTTCTTTCCTTTTCTTTATTGTTCTCTCATACATTATATTCCTCCCCTTCCCCAGTCTCTCCCTCACACATCCCCTCCCACCAGAACCACTCCCATTCATCTCCCCTGAGATTTTGTCTATTATGTTTAGAATGGTTTATTCCTGTTTGCAAGCACCATGAAAATTACGTTCTGCCCTTGAAATTATATCACTTAAATCCATTAATTATTTTTCTCATTTCACAGTACTTTAAAACTAATTTTATTTTTAAGTATCTTAGAAAACAGTAGTAGAGCATATACTTTTGTTGTATGATAGGGCTTCTCTTGGGTATATTCCCAAGAGTGGTATTGATGGGTCCAGGGGTAAGTTGATCCCGAATTTCCTGAGAAACCGCCCCACTGCTTTCCAAAGTGGTTGCACAAGTTTGCATTCCCACCAGCAATGGATGAGTGTACCCCTTTCTCCACAACCTCTCCAGCAAAGGCTATCATTGGTGTTTTTGATTTTAGCCATTCTGACAGGTGTAAGACTACCATCTTAAAGTTGTCTTGATTTGAATTTCCCTGATCGCTACGGAAGTTGAGCATGACCTTAAGTGTCTTTTGGCCATTTGAACTTCTTCTGTTGAGAATTCTCTGTTCAGCTCAGTGCCCCATTTTATAACTGGGTTAATTAGGATTTTAATGTCTAGTTTCTTGAGTTCTCTATATATTTTGGAGATCAGACCTTTGTCAGTTGCGGGGTTGGTGAAGATCTTCTCCCAGTCTGTGGGTTGCCTTTGTGTCTTAGCAACAGTGTCCTTTGCTTTAGAAAAACTTCTTAGTCTCAGGAGGTCCCATTTATTCAATGAGGTCCTTAATGTCTGTGCTGCTGGGGTTATACGTAGGAAGTGGTCTCCTGTGCCCATGTGTTGTAGAGTACTTCCCACTTTCTCTTCTATCAGGTTCAGTGTGTTTGGACTGATATTGAGGTCTTTAATCTATTTGGACTTGAGTTTTGTGCATGGTGATAGATATGGATCTATATTCATTCTTCTACAGGTTGACATCCTGGAAACAACCTAGATGCCCTTCAGTGGAAGAATGGATGAAGAAAGTATGGAATATATACATATTAGAGTACTACTCAGCAGTAAAAAACAATGACTTCTTGAATTTTGCATGCAAATGGATGGAAATAGAAAACACTATCCTGAGTGAGGTAAGCCAGACCCAAAAAGAGGAGCATGGGATGTACTCACTCATATTTGGTTTCTAGCCATAAACAAAGGACATTGAGCCTATAATTAGTGATCCTAGAGAAGCTAAATAAGGAGAACCCAAAGAAAAACATATAGGCATCCTCCTGAATATTAACCTTCATCAGGCAATGAAAGGAGACAGAGACAGAGACCCACACTGGAGTACCGGACAGAAATCTCAAGGTCCAAATCAGAAGCAGGAGAGGGAGCACGAGCAAGGAACTCAGGACCACAAGGGGTGCACCCACACACTGAGACAATGGGGATGTTCTATTGGGAACTCACCAAGGCCAGCTGGCCTGGGTCTGAAAAAGCCTGGGATAAAACCGGTCTCCCTGAACATAGCGGACAATGAGGACTACTGAGAACTCAAGAACATTGGCAATAGGTTTCTTTTTTTTTTATTGAGAAAAAATTTCTGCCTTCTCCCATCCTCCCACTCCTCCCCCACTCCACCCACTCTTCCCCCCTAACCCCACTCCACTCCCCCTATCCCCACTCCTCTCCCACTCCCCTCACTTCTCTCCCCCTCCCTCTGCAGTCTGAAGAGCAGCCAGGGTTCCCTGCCCTGTGGAAAGTCCAAAGTCCTTGCCCCTCCATCCTGGTCTAGGAAGGTGAACATCCAAACTGGCTAGGCACCCTCAAAGTCAGACCATTATGCAGGATCAAAACCCAGTGCCATTGTCCCTGGCTTCTCAGCAGCCCTCATTGTCCGCCATATTCAGAGAGTCCGGTTTTATCTTCTGCTTTTTCAGTCACAGTCCAGCTGGCCTTGGTGAGCTCTCAATAGATCAGCCCCACTGTCTCCGTGGGTGGGTGCACCGCTTGTGGTCCTGACTTCTTTGCTCATGTTCACCCTCCTTCTGTTCCTCATTGGGACTTTGGGAGTTCAGTCCAGTGCTCCAGTGTGTCTCTGTCTCTATCTCCATCCATCGCCAGATGAAGGTTCTATGGTGATATGCAAGATATACATCAGTATGGCTATAGGATAGAATCATTTCAGGTTCCCTATCCTCAACTGCCCCAGGAACTAACTGGGGACCTCGCCTTGGGCATCTGGAAGCACCTCTAGGTCCAAGTCTCTTGGCAACCCTAAGATGGCTCCCTTAATTAAGATATGTGCTTCCCTGCTCCCCTATCCAAACTTCCTTTATCCCAATCATCCCATTTCCCCAAGTTCTCCCCAACCTACCCTTCTCACTTTTCTCTCCCCATCTCCCCTTACCCCTCCCACCCCCCCCAAGATCCCGATTTTTTGCCCGTCAATCTTGTCTACTTCCCATACCCAGGAGGATAGCTATATGTTTTTCTTTGGGTTCACCTTCTTATCTAGCTTCTTTAGATTAACAAATTATAGACTCACTGACCTTTATTTAAGGCTAGAACCCAATTATGAGTGAGTACATCCCTTGTTCATCTTTTTGGGTCTGGGTTACCTCACTCAGGATAGTATTTTCTATTTCCATCCATTTGCATGCAAAATTCGAGATGTCATTGTTTTTTACCGCTGAGTAGTACTCTAATGTGTATATATTCCACACTTTCTTCAACCATTCTTCCATTGACGGACATCTAGGTTGTTTCCAGGTTCTGGGTATTACAAATAATGCTGCTATGAACATAGTTGAACAAATGCCCTTGTCGTATGATCGGGCATCTCTTGGGTATATTCCCAAGAGTGGTATTGCTGGGTCCAGGGGTAGGTTGAGCCCGAATTTCCTGAGGAACCGAAACACTGATTTCCAAAGTGGTTGCACAAGTTTGCATTCCCACCAGCAATGGATGAGGGTACCCCTTCCTCCACAACCTCTCCAGCAGAGGCTATCATTGGTGTTTTTGATTTTAGCCATTCTGACAGGTGTAAGATGATATCTCAAAGTTGTTTTGATTTGCATTTCCCTGATCGCTAAGGAGGTTGAGCATGACCTTAAGTGTCTTTTGGCCATTTGAACTTCTTCTGTTGTGAATTCTCTGTTCAGATCAGCGCCCCATTTTTTAATTGGGTTGATTAGCCTTTTACGTTTTCATTTCTTGAGTTCTTTATATATTTTGGAGATCAGATCTTTGTCTTTTGTGGGGTTGGTGAAGATCTTCTCCCAGTCAGTGGGTTACCTTTGTGTCTTAGTGACAGTGTCCTTTGCTTTACAGAAGCTTCTCAGTTTCAGTAGGTCCCATTTATTCAATTTTCCCTTAATGTCTGTGCTGATGGGTTATACCTAGGAAGCGATCGCCTGTGCCCATCTGTTGTAGGGTACTTCCCAATTTCTCTTCTATCAGGTTGAGTGTGTTCGGATTGATATTGAGGTCTTTGATCCATTTGGACTTGAGTTTTGTGCATGGTGTTAGATATGGGTCAATTTTCATTCTTCTACAGGTTGACATCCAGTTGTGCCAGCACCATTTGTTGAAGATGCTTTCTTTCTTCCATTGTATACTTTTAGCTCCTTTATCGAAAATGAGGTGTTCATAGGTTTGTGGGTTAAAATCTGGGTCTTCAATATGATTCCATTGGTCGACTACTCTGTTTTTATACCAATACCACACTGTTTTCATTACTGTGGCTCTGTAATAGAGTTTGAAATCAGGGATGGTAATGCCTCCAGAAGTTCCTTTATTATATAAGACTGTTTTGGCTATCCTGGGTTTTTTGTTTTTCCATATAAAGTTGATTATTGTCCTCTCAAGATCTGTGAAGAATTTTGATGGGACCTTGATGGGGATGGCATTGAATCTATAAATTGCCTTTGGTAGAATTGCCATTTTTACTATGTTGATCCTCCCAATCCAAGAGCAAGGTAGATCCTTCCACTTACTGGTATCCTCTTCAATTTCTTTCTTCAATTCCTTAAAGTTTTTGTCAAATAGATCTTTCACTTCCTTGGTTAGAGTTACCCCAAGATATTTTATGTTGTTTGTGGCTATCGTGAAAGGTGATGCTTCTCTGATTTCCCTCTCTGCTTCCATATCCTTTGTGTATAGGAGGGCGACTAATTTTTTGGAGTTGATCTTGTATCCTGCCACATTACTAAAGGTGTTTATCAGCTTTAGGAGTTCTTTGGTGGAGTTTTTGGAGTCATTTATGTACACTATCATATCATCTGCAAATAATGAAAGTTTAACCTCTTCCTTCCCAATTTGAATCCCCTTAATCCCCTTATGTTGTCTTATTGCTATTGCTAAAACTTCAAGCACTATATTGAAGAGGTATGGAGAGAGTGGACAGCCTTGCCGTGTTCCTGATTTTAGTGGGATGGCTTTGAGTTTCTCTCCGTTTAGTTTGATGTTAGCTGTCGGTTTGCTGTAAATAGCTTTTATTATATTTAGGTATGACCCTTGTATCCGTAATCTCTCCAAGACTTTTATCATGAAGGGATGTTGAATTTTGTCAAAAGCTTTTTCAGCATCTAATGAAATGATCATATGGTTTTTTTCTTTCAGTTTATTTATATGGTGGATTACATTGATAGATTTTCTTTTTTTTATATTTTAATTTATTTATTTATTAAGGATTTCTGCCTCCTCCCCGCCACCGCCTCCCATTTCCCTCCCCCTCCCACATCAAGTCCCCCTCCCTTATCAGCTCGAAGAGGAATCAGGGTTCCCTGACCTGTGGGAAGCCCAAGAACCGCCTACCTCTATCCAAGTCTAGTAAGGTGAGCATTCAAACTGCCTAGGCTCCCACAAAGCCAGTACGTGCAATAGGGTCAAAAACCCACTGCCATTGTTCTTGACGTCTCAGTAGTCCTCATTGTCCGCTATGTTCAGCTAGTGCAGATTTATCGCGTGCTTTTTCAGACCCAGGCCAGCTGGCCTTGGTGAGTTCCCAATAGAACATCCCCATTTTCTCAGTGTGTGGGTGCACCCCTCGCGATCCTGATTTCCTTGCTCGTGCTCCCTCTCCTTCTGCTCCTGATTTGAACCTTGAGATTTCTGTCTGGTGCTCCAATGTGGGTCTCTGTCTCCTTTCATCACCTGATGACATTGATAGATTTTCGTATGTTGAACCAGCCCTGCATCTCTGGGATGAAGCCTACTTGATCATAATGGATAATTTTTCAAATGTGTTCTTGGATACGGGTTGCCAGTATTTTGTTGAGGATCTTTGCGTCGATGTTCATGAGTGAGATTGGCCTGTAATTCTCTTTCTTGGTTGAGTCTTTGTGTGGTTTTGGTATCAGAGTGACTGTAGCTTCATAAAAGGAATTTGGCAATGACTCTTCTGTTTCTATATTGTGAAATACATTAAGGAGTATAGGTATTAGGTCTTCTTGGAAATTCTGGTAGAATTCCGCATTGAAACCATCTGGTCCTGGGCTTTTTTTGGTAGGGAGGTTTTTGATAACAGCATCTAATTCTTCACGACTAACAGGTCTATTTAGATTGTTCACCTGGTCCTGGTTTAACTTTGGTAAATGGTATTTATCTAAAAACGTGTCCATTTCTTTTACATTTTCCAGTTTTGTGTGGCGTACAGGCTTTTGTAGTAATATCTAATGATTCTCTAAATTTCCTCTTTGTCTGTGGTTATGTCCCCCTTTTCGTTTCTGATCTTATTAATTTGCATATTCTCTCTCTGCCTTTTGATTAGTTCTGATAGGGGTTTATCAATCTCGTTGATTTTCTCCAGGAACCAGCTTTTTGTTTCATTGATTCTTTGGATTGTTTTCTGTGTTTCTATTTTGTTGATTTCAGCCCTCAGTTTGATTATTTCCAGTCTTCTACTCCTCCTAGGTGAGTCTGCTTCTTTTTTTTTCTAGAGCTTTCAGGTGTGCTGTTAAGTCTCCAATGTGTGCTTATCTGTTTTCTTTAAGTGGGCACTTAGTGCTATGAACTTTCCTCTCAGGACTGCTTTCATAGTGTCCCATAAGTTTGAGTAGGTTGTTTCTTTATTTTCATTGAATTCAAGGAAGACTTTGATTTCTTTCTTTATTTCTTCCTTGATCCAGGTGTGGTTCAGTAGTTGACTGTTCAATTTCCATGAGTTTGTAGGCTTTCTGGGGGTAGCATTGTTGTTGAATTCTAACTTCACATCATGGTGATCTGATAAGACGCAGGAGGTTACGAATATTTTTTTGTAACTGTACAAGTTTGCTTTGTTACCGAGTATGTGGTCAATTTTCAAGAAGGTTCCATGAGCTGCAGAGAAGAAGGTATATTCTTTCCTATTTGGGTGGAATGTTCTATAGATGTCTGTTAAGTCCCTTTGATTCATTACCTCCATTAATTCTCTTATTTCTCTGTTCGGTTTCTGTCTGATTGACCTGTCCATTGGTGAGAGAGTAGTGTTGAAGTCTCCTACTATTAGTGTGTGCCGTTTGATGGCAGCCTTGAGTTTTAGTAATGTTTCTTTTACATACGTGGGTGCTTTTATATTAGGGGCATAGATATTCAGGATTGAGACTTCATCCTGATGAATTGTTCCTGTTATAAGTATAAAATGTCCCTCTCTATCTTTTCTGATTGATTTAAGTTTGAAGTCTCCTTTGTTAGAAATTAGTACGGCCACACCTGCTTGTTTCTTAGGTCCATTTGCTTGATAAGCCTTTTCCCAGCCCTTTACTCTGAGTAGATGTCTGTCTTTGTGGTTGAGGTGTGTTTCTTGTAAACAGCAGAATGTTGGATCCTGTTTTCGTATCCAACCTTTTAGCCTGTGCCTTTTTATAGGTGAGTTGAGTCCATTGATATTAAGTGATATTAATGACCAGTGGTTATTAACTCCGGTCACTTTTTTAGTAGTAGAGTTTGTGTGTTTCCCTTCTTTGAGTTGTGCTGGTGAAGGGTCTCTAGATGTTTGAGTTATTGTGGTCATTGTTGGACTCCTTGGTTTGTGATTTTCCTTCTATTATTTTCTGTAAGGCTGGATTTGTTGCTACGTATTGTTTAAATTTGTTTTTATCCTGGAAAATTTTGCTTTCTCCATTTATAGTGAACGAAAGCTTGGCTGGGTATAGCAGTCTGGGCTTGCATCCATGGTCTCTTGGTTTCTAAAGTACATCTATCCAGGACCTTCTAGCTTTCATGGTTTCCATGGAGAAGTCAGGTGTAAGTCTGATAGGTTTACCTTTGTAAGTAACTTGTCCCTTTTCCTTTGCAGCTCTTAATATTCTTTCTTTATTCTGTATGTTTTGTGTTTTGATTATTATATGGCGAGGAGATTTTTTTTTTGGTCCAGTCTATTCGGTGTTCTGTATGCTTCTTGAACCTTCAAAGGAATATCTTTCTTTAGGTTGGGAAAGTTTTCTTCTATAATTTTATTAAATATATTTTCTGGACCATTGAGCTATACTTCTTCTCCTTCTTCTATCCCAATTATTCTTAGGTTTGGTCTTTTTATTGTGTCCCAGATTTCCTGAATGTTTTGTGATGAAAATTTGTTGGTTTTGCTATTTTCTTTGATCAGTGTGTTTATTTTCTCTATGGTATCTTCAGTGTCTGACATTCTTTCTTCCATCTCTTGTAATCTGTTGTTAGTACTTGTCTCTGTAGTTCCTGTTCTTTTACCCAGATTTTCCATCTCCATCCTTCCCTCGGTTTGTGTTTTCTTCATTGCTTCCATTTCATTCTTCAAGTCTTGAACTGCTTCCCTTACCTGTCTGATGGCTTTTTCTTGTTTCTCTTGGTTTTCTTGGGTGTCTTTGAGCGATTTATTCATTTCCTCTACCTTTTTGTTTGTAATCTCTAATTGTTTATGGCAGTTTTTCACCTCCTGTTTAAGGTCTTCTATTAATTTCATATAGTTCACTTTTGAGTCGATTTCTTCTAATTCTTCTGGAGTAGGGTGTACAATTCTTCTTATTTCGGGATCCCTGGATTCTGGTGATGTCATGTTGCCTTTCAGGTTGTTGCGGGAATTCTTGCATTGGCGCCTTCCCATCTCTTCCTTCCAATGGAGCCCGGAGAGGCCTGGTGTCTTGGTCCAGTCTTTGCTGTGATTGACTTTCTGGGTGTATCTCTTCAGTATAGAAGGAGGAACCGTTCCGTCCAGATGGAACTCCTCAGCACCAAAGCATGGACTCCTGGTAGTCCAATGACCCGAGGACACAGGGGGGTACTTGGGGGGCAGTGTGGGGAGGAGTAGAACACAGGACACCCTGCCGCAAAAGCTGAAGGTGCAAGTGCACTCTTTCCGGGGGTCCTTGAGGGCTGCCCCGTAGGTAGGCTCTCACTGCTCTGCGTGGGTAGCCTTAGTGTAGGAGCAGAAAACTGTTCCTGAGCAAAGGACCTTGCAGAAAACACAGGCCGTCCAGATGGGATTCCTCAGCAACTACACAGGGCCGCCTGGTAGTCCAATGATCGGGGGACGAAAGGGTGAATGGAGCAGGGATGGGTGGTATCCAGAAGACCAGAGGAGCGGCTGGTGCACAGGCTGAAGGTGCTGGGCTCCCTTACAGGGGACCCTGAGGCCTGCTCAGTAGGCAGGCACTCACCGCTCTGGGTGGGTAACCTTACTGCAGGAGCTTAAAACTGATCTTGAGCACTGGTCCTAGCATACAACAGGGCAGGGATGGGGAGGGGTGCTGGGGGCTGGGTCCTGCCTAAGAAAGACAGCCCTGCAGAAGGAGCTGGGGGAGGGGGGTTGTCTGGCAATTGGTTTCTGATCCTACTGCATGTACTGGCTTTGTAGGAGCCTAGGCAGTTTGGATGCTCACCTTACTAGACCTGGATGGAGGTGGGGGTTCCTTGGACTTGCCACAGGGCAGGGAACTCTGATTGCTCTTTGGGCTGAGGAAGCAGGGAGACTTGATTGGGGAGGGGGTGGGAAATTTGAGGCGGTGGCGGGGACGAGACAGAAATCTTTAATAAATAAATTAATTAATTAAAAAAAAAGAAAACAGTAGGTGTCCTTGTGGCATTTTCATATAGCCTTTTCTTCTCTCAATGTCTCCATTCCTACTCAAACCCTTCTAACCCCAGGATTTCTCCTCCAACTTATCATATTATTTCTTATATCACCTTCCCTACTCCCTTAAAGCCCATCCCCCAGCTTAGGACTCTTTCTAGTTTTTAGTTCTATACATACTTTTTCCCACATAAATAACACACATGTAAATATTAGAAGTTAGGATGTGTTATGAGAAGGAACTGTGATATTTGTCCTTCTGAAGAATTTGTCCTAAGTTATCTCCTCTGACGGATGTATAGGCTGATATCACTTTCTTTCTGTTGTGAATAAAATAGTAAAGCTTAAAATTTTTTTAAAGTACCTTGAACTATATGTAGTGCAATTTACTGACATTTTATTTAAATTTTTATCTATATTTTATATAATTATGTACATTAAAACCAATTAAAAACAAAAAGTAGGAAAAGGAATTTCCAGTACCCTTTCTCAAGACCCACATAGTATACTTTAATCATACTGTCCCTAGCTTTCTTTCTGAAAACATTATTCAATATGATATTGATGTTACATATTTCCTAACAAAAAGTACAGTGATAAGCCATTGAGATACCTCATTGAATAAAGGCCTGTACTGACAGGCCTCATGGACCAAATCTGATTACTTAGCATCCACATTCTGGGAGGAGAATACCAACTCCTTCACATATAGTCCTATGTCAACCATATCCCAAAATAAATACAACAAAAATATAAAACTAAGTAGGTTGAAACATAGATGATTTTAAGCATATCACATTAAGGTCTTGTTTGCATTTTGAATTAAAATACCAACTATAGCACAACACACCATTTGCTAAGCTGATGTCAGTAGTCAGTTTGGCCAGCTTTTACGCAAATGATCTTTGGAGGGGAAAGAAAGTCTAGAGTCCAATGCAAGCTAGCTGGTTTTGTCCAATGAATACGGATGTTCTGTATCCCTCAGGACGTCCTTGCTTATAAAGAATACCAGTAGTTATTTTGTGAATAACATAAGTGGTAAATGTCCCTAAGTTTGCTGTTACTTTTTTATGATAAGATCATGTTTACAAATTTGCAGTTACAACAGAGCTACTGATATACCCTCATTGCACGAACTTTTTGTCCTGTTTCTCACAGAAAATAACCTGGATTATTTGGTTGATGTTCTATCTGTTTTTAAAAGATAATTTATAATTATTTGTCTCATTTATTGGAGAAAGGTTTTGTAATTAAAGGAGCTTTAGAAGTCCTCATTAAAATCATAGTGTCATCATTTCTAGTTTTTTAAAAAATGAACAGAGTTAGGAAACATACAACACACATACACACATCTGTTTTTATTACTGCTTTTCTAAGATCTATGAACTCGTATGAAAAGTTCGCTGTCGATTCTACACTGACTTGCTCTAACCCTTTCTTTCTTGCAGTATTTCTTTCTTGAGTATAATGGTATGATGCCTGCCTTCTAATGTCTGTGCCTTATTAACTAAGCTGGCTGATACTAATTATGCATAAAATAGTTCTGGAATTGATATTCAATGCCACTGTGCAAGCAAAATTTACTAACTTCAGATAATATGTTTGTATATTTAAACCTGATATCACAATGTCATAACAATTACTTAAGTAATATCTCTCTATCTTTTCTACTCTCTACTCTCTAAATTTCCTTGTTCATCAAAGAATACTTTGGTTTATTTGAAAGACAATTATAACTTCACAGTTTATACTAGAGTAAAAATTTATGAATTAATTGGTTTTCTTTGTGATAGCAAAAGAGATTAAACAAAATATAAATTAAGATAAAAGGAAATTTATAATGAATATAGGAAATCAATGAAGCAAAGAAAAAAAGGCCAAATTTATTTTCTTTTAAAAATATTCTAATGTTAAGTTAATAAAGTAATAATAAACAGTGATAGTTTTCACAGTCCAACTGTGTAAGGGGACATAACATATTCAATTCCCAAATATTGTTTATAAATGTTGTTTAAATTTAAAGGGGGATATGCTACAGAGATTTGCATTGTTATGAATCTTGTTCTATTGATACAAATTTAAGGCCAGTTTTGCTATATGAGTGTTTCTGCTCTTGATTAGGGTATTGTGATTAGGGTATTTGATAATGTCTAATTAAGAAATATAGGTTAATAGATATTCATCTATTGTAGTCAAGTGTGTAGTCATGCTAGTTAGGTTTTCTAGATATAAAGAGATACATTTCAGTTAGATAGATCTTTCAAAGACTGACAGAATTAGGCATTTAAAATATTTTAAGAACTTAGGACATTTCATGTCAGTGAAACACATCTGCTCCTGGAGCACCAAGCTACTTCAAGAAGATGATGGGTACTGAAGAGGTTCCTTATGGTATTCGTTATCCATTTAGGAAAGAAACTGCTCTGTCCTGGACTGCCTAACTGGACTTGCAGGACCCATAGAGAAATGACTGCTGAACTTCCCTATAGATCTGATGGTCCTTCAGGGTTCTTGCTTCAGGAAAGAGTCTGCAAGACATTCTGCAGGATACGGAAAAAAAGTGACCCTGTTTACCCTGTTTGCATATTTTGCAGCATTACACCCAAGATTGACTAAGAATTAAGCTGCTATAATCACTAAGACTATGACTACACATTAATTGAGTGTATTCTTTCATTAGGTTACAACCATTTAAACACTAAGTTAAGATGTAGTTCACTATGTGCAGAGCAGCTTGACAGTAGATGGTACAACTCTGAGCTGAAAATGAGCTTGGGTGACCAAGAAAAAGGATGTGAAGAAAAGTTAACATAATAGCAACAGAAAATTCTAACAGGTGAGAAGCAGCTAGTGTCTACAAAAGTTACATTTGATCATAAGCTTGAACAATGGACTACCTTTTTGTCTTTTACTTTTCTCTCTGTGTGTGTGTGGGGGGGTGACAGTGTTGAAACAGGGTTTCTCTGTGTAACAGCCCTGGCTGTCCTGAAGCTTGCTTTAGAGACAGACTGGTGTCCTATATCTCACAGAGATCCACCTGCCTCTGCCTCTGCCTCTGCCTCTGCCTCTGCCTCTGCCTCTGCCTCTGCCTCTGCCTCTGCCTCTGCCTCTGCCTCTGCCTCTGCCTCTGCCTCTGCCTCTGCCTCTGGAGTACTGGGAATATAGGCATGTGACATGACCGCATGGCTGGACTGCCTTACTTGATCTTCTTATTTAATGTGTGCGTGTTGCCAGACATTACTGGAAATTTTTACTTGTTTTTATTTTGTCTAATTTTATACATGTATACAAGACAAATGCTCATATATACTCCTATTACTCTCCTGCTCCCCTTCCAATCCTACTGATGCTGTTCTTTATGCCTAGTCTCTTTCCTATGTGTGTGTAAGTGCACGTGTGTAGGACTTGTACACGTAGTCACGGCTATTGCAACTCAGTGATTGTAATGCCTGTGTCATTTCCAGAGGACAGTGCTTCATAGGAGTGCACTCTTCCCTCTGGTTCTTACAGTCTACACAGACACATAAGTGGTCATGTAGCATGAACGCTAATTGGTCTAAATAATAAAAACCCCAAGTCAGATATAGGGGCAAATGCTGAAAGATCAGAGAAGCAGAGCAGACAGTTCTACCTCTACCAAATCCTAGACCAAATGGGCAATCCTGTCTCTAGGAATTCTCAGACTAAAAGTGCTGAGCTCCTGTCTCCTCCCATCTTATGCTCCTCTCTCCACCCAGACATATCCCTTCCTGTCTCCATATTTCTAATGCTGGAATTAAAAGCATGTGACTCTCAAGTACTAGGATTAAAGTTGTGAGCCATCACTGCCTGGTTCTGTTCCTCTTTTATACTAGATCAATCTTTAGTAGCCCAGAATGGCCTTGAACTCACAGAGATCTGTCTGCTTCTACCTTCTGAATGCTGGGATTAAAGGTCTGTGACCCCACTGCCTGACCTCTATGGCTAGGTAGTGGCTTAGCTCCACACTCTGATCTTCAGGCAAGCTTTAATTTTTTTAGATCACAAACAAAGTATCACCACATGTCCAAAATGCTGAGAGTAAGTAACTGTTAAGTGCTCAGCATTACAAAGGACTTCGAGCTATACTTCCTGCTTCCAGGCCCAGTGAAGAGTTCTGGTTAGTTTTAATTGACAAAGTCTGACTTTTATATTTTTTATTTCTATTTTCTGAACTTATAAAGGCAACTAAGACAAAAATGCTGGGGTGCCTAGGCATTTTTGCCTTAGGACTTGTCCGCACATGCTTGGCCATGGAACCCAGAAGTGCCAGCCATGCTGTTTGACTAAAATCATAACAGTCATTACTTTGAGCAACTCTGTCTTTCAAATCACTTCCATTATTTATTTCTGGTCCTAGAAGATGCCCCAGATTCTTTTCCTCCTTGGCTCTGGAAACAGCTCAAGGAGACAACACTAAGTAGCATTGACTAATTTGAAACATTGATGGAGAGAACATGTGCCCAAGGATGCAATTCCAGGGTCTAAATAAACAAGTGCCTGAGGATGCAATTCTAGGTCTAAGCAAATATGTATCAAGGATGCAATTCCGGGTCTAAGCAAGGCCTGCAGATACAATTCCGGGTCTAAGCAAAAAGCTTGTCATTACTTGACTCCCTTTCTTAAATTCTTTTAAAATGCCTCTTCCAAAAATTGGACAATTCTTTACCTTGCCACACTAGTGACTGTGAAGAAAATTTATATTTTAGCAACGCTCATGTATGCACTGATAAACTTGAAAGTTAAAAATTTAAAGTTCTCGATTAACAAGATTATATAATTTTGTGGATGATGATTTATATAGCAAATGAAATGAACAAATTTATGTGATTCTTTAAATTCACTTTCATATAAATAGCCTGCCTGTTTTTTCTTTCTTTCTTTCTGAAGGCCCAGGGATCAATTCCCAATGGTTCTCAGCCTTTATATTCTCCAGTTCAGCTACAAAAGGATCTGATTTGGACCAAAGATAGATGTGGCTCTGCTTGAGGTAGGAGAGGGTTGGTGATGGCAGAACTTAACTAGAGTTTTGTTGCCTCTTTATTGTGCCATCTACTGTTCGTTTTTGATGACATAGCTTCACACACATTTGTTTCATACACTTTTATTGATTTTAACAAGTAGACAAAATATGACTTTAAGATAGTGCAATATGTAGAAAAATTTAAATGACACACAATTAGAGATAAAACTGGTAAAAAAATAAGACAAATTATATTTTATTCTATGTCATTCTCTTTCCTATGGAGTCTGTTATATTAGTTTCCTCCTTAAGTAACCTGGAACCATGTCTTCTCATATCCTAGCACGTGATTGCTAAGCCTTCATGTTCCACCATGTGAAGACACAGAAGCAAATGTGTGAGTAATAGAATTCATTATGGAGACAACTTTCCTTTTCGTAAGTAATTTCATAGCTATACATTTTTAGAAAAAAATTTAAATTTCTTTCATAGCCTTTTAACTACATATAAAAGATTATTTGATGGCTTTCTGAAAGGCAATTCTTTCTTGTCAAACAAAATTTATTGAATCAACTTTTATTGTTTGGTTACATATGTAATTATATACAACCATATACAAATATAACTATACACCAGGTACATATCACGTTATTGTAAAATATTTTATGCTGGTAAATATTTAAAGATTATTTTTCTTTTAGAAAGGTACCATATTATTTAATCTAATAGATGATATCACTTATTAATACAAAAAAATTTGTCTGGTGGCACACATCTGTAATATTGGCACTGAGGAGGCAAAGGCAGGAGGATTGCCACAAGTTGAAAGGTATCCAGAGTTACACAGCAAGGCCACCTTAAAAGATCAACAGAAAGTTTATTTGCTTTCACTTTTTAATCTTTCACCCAGTAAAGTCAAGAATTATTTATAAGACACAGCCATCGCAAACCAGGAACTCACAGTAGCCGACATAAAATGCCTATCATAACACAGGAAGATTGGTTATTGTGAATTCTGAACGCTACTAAGAAGTGAGATCAATTTGCTGGTAGGAGAAAACCACACCCACAAGTTGTCCTTTGGTCTTCACACGTGCACAACAACACATTCTCACTCCCATGCACACAAAGGAAAAAAATTATAATGTAGTAGAAGCTGTTTTTTTTAAAAAAATAGAGTAAACTCAGGCTTTTTATTTTATTTTTCAGATTATGATAGTTTGTTTTTAGCTGTGGATCTGATTTTATACTGAAACAAAATCCAATTTCATTTCAACACACCATTGTTATTCTCTATTTCATCTTGCCTAAATTTGATGATGGCAAACCACACATCAGTGACAGAGTTCATTCTTCTCGGATTGACAGATGATGTCAACCTTCAAGTTATTCTTTTTCTTTTTCTGCTCCTAACTTATATCTTAAGTGCCATGGGAAACTCAGCCATCATTCTCTTGACCCTACTGGATTACCGCCTCCAGACTCCTATGTACTTTTTCCTCCGAAATTTTGCATTTTTGGAGATATCTTTTACCTCTGTCTTTGTTCCCAAAATGCTAATCAATATTGGAACTGGAGATAAGATTATTTCCTTTGCTGGTTGCTTCACACAGTATTTTTTTGCAATTCTTCTAGGAGCCACTGAATTTTATCTCTTAGCAGCTATGTCCTATGACCGCTATGCCGCCATTTGCAGACCCCTGCATTACACAACTGTCATGAGTAGAAGACTTTGTTTTCTACTAGTCCTAGGTTCCTGGTTCTCTGGTTTTATAGTTGTTGTGGTGCCACATGCAATGACTCTTCAGTTGCCTTTCTGTGCCTCCAACATCATCAATCATTATTGCTGTGACTACACTATATTGTTGCATTTATCCTGTTCAGACACACATTTCATAGAAGTGATCCAGTTCTTCCTGGCTGCCATGACCCTCATCTTCACCTTGCTGCTGGTGATTCTCTCCTACACATATATCATCAGGACAATTTTGAGGATCCCCTCTGCTCAACAGAGAAAGAAAGCTTTTTCTACCTGTTCCTCTCACATGGTAGTGGTCTCACTTTCTTATGGAAGCTGTATTTTCATGTATATAAATCCTTCTGTTAAAGATGCAGCAAATTTTAATAAGAGAGTGGCTGTTTTAAATACCTCTGTTGCTCCTCTTTTAAACCCATTTATCTACACTCTCAGAAACAAGCAAGTGAAAATAGCTCTCAAAGATATGCTAATCAGGATGATAAATTTCTCAAAGAAGTAAAATTATTTGATGCTTGGTCCTATAATAATAAAAGTACAGAAGATTATATTTGTACATATAAAATATACCTTCTACATAATTTATTTATTAAATTAAGCCATTTTTTCTATAAAGATGTGTTCCTGAGTTTCTTTTTACACTTAATTACTATTGTTTTTATTTATAGCTAACTTAAAATTTTTTCATTACTCTTATTTATGTACATGGGTGCTTTTCTGTTGTGCTCCCACTCAAGCACTAGCAAAACTGAAAATGTTAATACAGATGCTTGTCTCTTCAAGGAAAGATGTATCACCTGTTTTCTATTCAGAAGCCTGGGGACAGATGTGGTTAATAACCTGGTGACCTCTAAGCTCTCTGAGTGACTAGGGCACAGTGACTATCTAGAGCAAGGTTCAGTAAAGACATTCAAGTATATATTTGCACAGTATTAGTGCAAATCACAGAAGAAATAAGTTGGTTTAAAATTCCTATTTGATAGTTCGGCTACACCAAGGCTTAATTATACTAGCATCATATACATACTTTGTGGATAACTGATAGTGAAAGTGTTTATTATCTTCTTATTTAAACTGTAATCGAGTCATTAGTTTACTCATTGTTTCTTTGCGATTTTAAATACTATCATCAGTACATTTTTAGTAATTCAATTGGATATACGGTTTTAAAACACAGATTAAAAATTACATATTGTTAGGTATTCAAATCCCACATTATTTATTTTGAAATACACAATTGTATAAGGACTCATAAACACACATTGGATTTATTTTTATATTCATCATTGAGATTTCCATGCATTTCATATAGAGTGTTTGATCAAGTCAACTTCCTGTTTATTCCCCTCAGATTCTTCCCATATGTCCCCAACCAATTTTCACTTCTTCCTTCCAACTTTATATGTACTCTTTTAACACTGAGTCTGCTTTGTGCTAACAGTGGGTGCATTAGAGCAGGGCCAACCACTCGAGCATAGACGCCCAATCAGGACTCAAAGCACTGAAGAAAACTAATATGAAAAGCACATTCAAAGTATGCTTTTCTGTGAACATTGTATGTATGGAGATATCACACTAAATCACCTTCATCTTTATAATTAACAAAAATAATAAAAAAGTAAAATATGCTGATCTTAGACGTTTATCTTGAGGAGAACTACTAATTAATAATGATTTCAGAGAGGATGAATTAGCACATTGTTCTATAAAACAGAAAT
Organism: Microtus californicus; assembly: GCA_028537955.1. Taxonomy (NCBI): domain Eukaryota; kingdom Metazoa; phylum Chordata; class Mammalia; order Rodentia; family Cricetidae; genus Microtus; species Microtus californicus. The sequence continues at coordinate 44,363,537 of JAQJZF010000025.1, read as the reverse complement.
GTACAAGCAAATCATTTTTGAAAATCTATACATATTATATTTCAGTTTACTAATTAAAACAAAAATGAAACACATTTTAATGCTAAGTATTTTGACTCTGATTCTTTAGAAAAATCAGTAAAGTGTGTGGAATGCATAATAATATCTATGAGATCAAGTAAACAGGACATCAAGACAGTTTAGACTTAAAGTTAATATTTCCTTATAATTTTAAATTTTCCTCAAATTCTTTTCACCTTGATAACTCTTGATATTTTGAAAACTCTGGTTCTTACAATGGTTTCTTTTAACTCTCTGATGTGTTGGCTATTAATGAAAGAAAGACCAAATATAAAAGAATTTAACAACTTTTCTCATCAATAGTAATTTTAATATATAAGACTTGGGAAATTTTAAATATAGTATCTCAAATAAAAAATATTGTAGATGTTATTTCTATTACGTCTTCATTCATTCTGCCAATTTGGCCTATTTAAAAGACCAATAAATTCTGAAAAGAAGCAGTGGACTCTTAAACTTAAGAATTGTGTCAATGGAACCTTTTGCTTTGGATTTGATGCTGTTGGAAAAATAAATACAGTTTCTGGAATTTTCATATGAAAGGTTTTATATTTGTCTTCAGATGTCATCAACTGCAGCTAGATTTCAATCAAAAAGGCCGTCACAGTGTATTGCCCTACTCTAATGCAGATGCGCTCCACATTCAGTCGTATATCATAATTTATTCTTATTGAAATTAATTGCAACAATGCATGGTTCAGTTTGTGTAACAACAGTATAAACAAGGGACCCTAAGATCAGTAAGTGGCAAGATACCTGGGAACATTTATAATAAACTTGTTAGCCAAGGATTACAGAACAATGTTCATAAAAATTATGGGACCTTCTAAAGAAAGATGTTGGGATATTCCTTACAAAGTTTAATATATTGTGGTCCATACTATTAGTAGGAAATATGAAATCTTTAGTGGGCTGTGTGGATTTTGAAGCTGCATGTATCACATGGTTTTTAGACAAATAAAAATGCTAGATTTGCAAAGAAGTCTCTTCAGTAAATCAAGGTAGCTTACTATACAGCTTCTTCAGCTAAATAGAACTCCTGATCCAGCACATCTGATGTTTGAGGGAGGTAATATTCCTGGCACATAGACATGCTGCTTATAGATGTTCCTGTAGGTAAATAGGGCATGCACTAAGATTTTGTGAAAAGTTATGCCATCCTATGTGGTTATCTAGTCAGTTTTGAAAATTAATTTGGGGTTATTATTGGGACTGGGTAGAGAATTAGTGTATGACTTCCTTACCAGGTAAATTAAAGACCCAAAATAAATTGAATGTTATCTTACACCACCTTATCATGTACCTGGAATATAGACAGCAGCACTCTCTCATCAAACAGAAATGACAGATTGCCCTTGGAGTCATCTATTAATAGGAATTACAATATACATGTATGTAAAAACAACAGTTTCAATGAACTGACACACAAAATTGATAAAAATCATTTGTAGTATTTGCTAAATTTAAGTGAAATAAGACAATATCTATATGAGGAAGAATGGAAAAGGGGGAGGTAGATCTCATGTACTTGCAGAATTTATGAGTCCATGAGGACAAGAGTGTTGAGTAATGAAGGTTCACTGAATTACAATGAAAATGGTTCAAATAGAACTATTACATTATCTTTTATCTGTCAAAAGATGAAACCACACTATAGATATTCAGCTATATGCTTGAGATTTAGATGTAGAATTTGACTACCCTGGGTGCTTACATTAGACTTAAGTTTCAAATCTAATGCAATGTTTAATTTGGATAGTAACACTCAGAATTTGGAGAGATGTGTGAGCATAAAGTCCAGAACTATCATAAATGTTGCGGCATATTTGAGGTTCAGTAAAGAAGTCCTTAAAAATCAATGTTGGAAATAATAAAGATGTTTCAGTTGTTTAGAAAAAGAATCATTAAATTAATACAAATATTATAAAGGTATAGATCATCTATAAAAACCCTAAGAAATAAAGTTCTAGTCCATGCTCATATATAAAAGATTTACTATTTTTATGATGTCGGTTCTTCCTAAATTAATACATAAATTCAAAATGATCTTTAATCTTATGGTATTTTCCAGACATGGACAAGTAGATTCTAACATTTATATGAAAAGACAAAATGCCTAGAATAGCCCACAAAATTTTAAATGGGGAAAAAGTTGGAAGACGCACAATGCTCTACTACAAAATTTCTCAGCAATTGGTAATATAAGGTTTTGCACATAGATAAGGCCAGAAATAGATTCCTGTAAACAATTTGATAGTTCTTTGATAAAAGAGTAAAGGTTGTGGGATGGCAAAATGATAGTGTTTTCCAAAATGATATTGGAAAACCAAGTGTTCACTAGGAGATACAAAGAAGTGGATAAGTAGAACCAATGGCAATAGCTCACACTGTTTGGTGGAGTCTCTGGGACACCTTTGATCAATAATTTGATGAGAAGTATACAAATCCTGATACTGGCTATTTTTTTGATAATTTTTGCTTCTGTAATGAACAAAATCCTATGTAAACTAATCCAACTATACCCATTTATATGACTACATATATTCAGAAAGCCTCCTTCCGTTTCATGTCACCTGTGTTCTTCTATCCTTTCTACTTTGAGACCTTCTTCCTCTTTCCCAAGTATTATCACTTTCAAGTTTTTTGGATTCCACAATATCTCCAAATCAAATACACAAATCTAAACATTTGAAGCTAAACTTGGCATATGAGTGAGGGCATGGGAGATTTGCCTTTCTGCGTCTGGGTCACTTTATTCAATATAATGTTTCCCAGCTCCACTCACTTACATTGAATTTTACTTTTCTTCACAGATATATAAAACTGAATTGCATATAGGTATCACATTTCATAATGCATTCATCAACTTATGGACATCTAGGCTGTTACTGTGTTAGCTGCTGTGAACAAACCATTACAAACATTGATGAATGTTTGTCTCTGTTTTAGAAAATGGAATTCCTTGGGTATATGTGTGGAACCCAAAAAAATGTGAACTTATTTCCAGCTTGTCTGAGGGTCAGAGAGTTTCAGCTTGCTCAGTGTTATTGACAAGAAGTGTATACTTGTTGAAAATGGTCCCTGACATATATGGAATATACCCAAGTAGTAGTGTCGTTAGAAAATATAGTAGATTTAGTTTTAGTTTTCAGAACTTTCACACTGTATTTCATAGAGGTTGTATCATTTTGCATTCCCACCAATAGTGTATGAAAGGATTCTACATCCCCACATCCATGCTAACACTTACCATTCAGTTTTTGGATCTTAGTCATCTTTTGAAATATCAAAAGAGTTTGAATTTTCGTTGTTTGATAATAATTGTTCTTAATTATCCACCAGAATTTGAAAGTAAGACCTATTTCTGAAGAGAATATATACACAAACACACACACACAGAGACATACAGACACACACACACACACAGACATGAACACACTGATCACAGCACACAGAGAAATCAAGTCATTAGAGATTAAGAAGCCTCTTCCCTGCTAGATACTTTTCCTGGTACTAAAAGCTGCACTCAGGTTACTGGGCATAAGGGAGGGGAAAGCTATCAACAAACAGTCTTATACAGCTGTGAACACTGTTAACAATAATCAAGGCCACCATGTCAGGACATGCTGACAGGTTCAATAGGGACACAAATGTTATGTTTTAACCAATAACTTGCTGATTTAATTGAAGGCCAATGGACAAAAAGAAATATATGCTTGTTAGTGTAAATCAGTTCAAGAATCCAAGATCAGGGTGCCCAATGGGCCTAGGGATGAGTCTACAGTCATTGTAATGCTAAATAAACATAGTATAATACCCCTGCACCCCTATACCTGTTGATTAGTATAGCACTCATATCAGTCAGAACATTCTTAGTACAATTAACAGGTGTACAGAGAACAGGCAAATTAACAACTGATCAAGTTTAGACAGTAAATGTCAGTAACATGCTCAGTCACTAATAGGTCATCTATATCACCTCTAACCTCTCACCCCACACAAGGCTCTGGACCATTACAGAAGAAGAAACAGAAAGATTGTGAGATTCAAAAGTTGAGAAGGAACAACATAGCACAGAAGATTGTCTTCTGGACATTACAGTCATGCTGCACTCATGAGCTCACATTCTACACACTTAGAATATCAAATCAGCTAACATTCTAGCAGAGAGCAGGGGGGAACTCATGAGCCCCTCACACCACCCTGATTAGAGATGGCCTTAGTAGGCCGTCATAGTAGAGTATTTGGCCCCACACCCCAAAGAATAGAAGCAAAACAAATTAGACTTGAAAGACTATTTAAGAAAGAAGAGCAGATAGTGGGCTGGATCTAAGAGGAGTTAAGAAGAGAGTTTGTGGGTGAATGTGATCAAATACATTGCTGATATCTCAGGAATTAATAATTCTCTTTTAAAGATGACAAATTAATAAGTAGATAACTATCAACAAAACAATATATTCAAACATGGAAGGACATATTCTATAAGACACAAAAAGATAATATACAATTCTCATCTCACATATCCAAAGTCAAGCACTGATATGTAAACTAATATATTGCATAAGAAATTATAATAGCATAAAGAAGTGATGATCACTCGTGGTCAGCAAAGAGAATTGGTACCAATGGTAAAGTCTCAGGGGCTGGTGCAAGTGTTGGCATTATCTGGAGGGCTTTTTTTAAGTTGGTCTTTGCCCAGACAGCAAGAGTGACCTATAAAATATGCTTGGAAATGGGTGGGGGTAAAATACCAGACCAGATTTTTGAGACAGCTGCAGACCTTTTCTTTTAGGAACCTGCAGGTATCTGAAAGACAACTTGAACAGGAACATTTTAGAAGAAAATTAAAGGGAATTGGGAACTCTGGAGTTTTGAAGATACACCAGAAACTTGTTAATTCTGGACTATGAAGCTCTGAAAGAGGCACACCTGTTTGTATTTTTAGCAGAAAACTTAACAAATGAGATAATGAACTACCAGTACCTTAAGTCATCAAATACCATTGGACAGATCTGGGACATATAAACGAGCAGAAATGAGACAGCTTTTAAGCTACACAGGCAATCACAAGTCTCTCTGTAGTCTTTGGAAAACACCAATCTTAAAAACAGTGCTTGCCATTAGCTGCTGAGTCTAGGAAGCCTGAAGATTTTCCTGTGGGGGTATAGATTATTTTCTACCTGTCTTGACAGGATAAGACAATCAATACCCCCATGTAGCACCTAGGAAGGTGATGAGATAGGAGGCTGCTTTTTGCTGTATGGGTGGATTTTCCATATCCAAAGCAAACTTCCAGGCAGAAGGTCTTTCTGTAATTATATATCTTTTTGAAGGAGCTACAGGATGCTGCAGTAGCTGTCATGTCTCTCTGTTAGATGCTCTTTTGTTAAATGCTATACTCTTAGATCTGTAAAGGCACTTGAGAATTGGGTATCATTGCCAGTTAGTTATATATAAATTACACATATAAGTTAAATTTAGATGCCATACTCTCAGATCTGTAAAGGCACTTGAGAATTGGGTATCATTGCCAGTTAGTTATATATAAATTACACATATAAGTTAAATTTAGATATGTATTTTATCTAATTAGTTACAGATTACCAATGATAGTAAATATAAGAAGATTAAAAGGAATATTTTAGTAAGTTAAAGAATTTTGGAGGTGAAATGTCTCCTTGGTAGGTTCAAGACACGTGAATACTCTTACCCAAAATGGTGCTAAGGTCAAAATGGAGGTTACCCATATGTTTGTATATTTCAGAGCTATTGTAATTTGGAAGTATGGGATTTACAGATCTTAAAACATGTACACAAACACACAGAGAAATAACACACACACACACACATAGACATAAAAGCATAGTATGGCCATATAATTTTAACAGACAGACAATTAAAACATTTTTTAGAAACCTGAATCAGCTGACCAACTTAAAAATCCTGGTGTAGGCAGGCAGCGGAAGCCAGGGAAGCACACAGGTGATCCCATTAAGGACCAGATTAGCAGACTTTGTAAGAGAGAACAGAAACAGAAGGACAAAATAGCTATACAGTTTTAGAGTAGAAGGACAAGGGGTAATGGATCTGTTGTAGAGAACAAACAGCTAAAGAAGTGGGCAGGGGGTATAGGGAAGAGTAGTAGGAACAGGAGCACAGCTTCCAGAAACTATGGGCATATGGGGCCTTGTTTGTTTTACATTAGGTGTTAGATAGCCTCGATTTCAAAGGACTTTTGTAAAAGGCAGCCCAGGGGCATTTGGAGATCAGGCCCCACACTTCAACTGTCCATTTTTACAAGTCTGTGACAAGTCTCAGCACTCAATGCCTACCACAATGTGTTCACCATGATAAGACTTTTGAGTTAAAAAACAGAGGGGTGAGAGCATTGCTTGGGAAGATGTTTCCATCCCACGGAATGTCACCTCAGCGAGGACTGCCTCCCCACTGGTGTGGTCAGGTGCCTGGCATGGGCCATGACTTTAACAGACAACCTGACAATAATAAGGGCCCTGGGCCCTAGGGACATATATTTGAAAAAGGAGAACGCACCCATCTGAAGCTGATATTAGACTGCCGTTGAGCAAAGGAAGGAAGGGTGTTTTTCAACACGTACCCCTGAGCCAGTTGGAAAAATAGCCCATCTTAATGGGGCCTCCAAATATTAAGTTATTTCAGTTCAATAAGCCTCTCTGCTGATGCAATAATCCAAACCAGACCAAATTAGAAGAAGCGCAGGTTTAATGGATGCCATTGCTCCCAGGTGGCCCCCTGGGAAAACACAGACTGGGGGACAGATAACTGGGGAGACCATGGAGAACCAGAAAGACCATGTGTTTGTTCTCTGGGGGTCAGTTCAAATAGCCTATGGGAGTGGTCTTGACCCTCCCTGGAGAGGGGTCACTGTTTGGTGGGCTTTCTCAGAAGTGGAGTCTGGACTGTGGTAACTCCCATGAAAGAGGGGGGTTTGAAATGGAGCCTTTTCCCTAACATTCCAAAATGGATTCCAGGAGCTGAGGTTATACTTCCAACCAAACATTCCAGACTTGTTCGATAAAGGGATGCCAGGAGCTGAGGTTATACTTCCAAGCAAACATTCCAGACTCTTTGGTTAAAGATGTAGTGAGGGAATGCTTGTTGGTTTCCAGCTGCTCAGCCCTGAAATAATCACACAGAAACTGTATTATTTAAAACACTACTTGACTCATTAGCTCTAGCTACTTATTTTCTAGCTTTTACATCTTAATTTAACCCTTTTTCATTCATCTGTGTATCACATCGAAGTCATGGTCTACCAGCAAAGTTTTAGTGTATCTGTCTCTGGCAGCAGCTCCATGGCTTCTCTCTGACTCTGCCTTCCTCTTCCCAGCATTCAGTTTAGCTTTCCCCACCTGCCTCTATTTCCTGCACAGGCCCAAGACAGTTTTCTTCATTAATTAATGGTAATCACAGCATACTGAGGGGAATCCCACATCACCTCCCCTTTTCTGTTTAAGTAAAGAAGTTTGAAACATTAACATAGTAAAATTACATATCACATAAAAAGGTGCCAGAGAGCTGAGGTGATGCTTCCACCCAAGTAGCCCCCTATCCAAATAAGAAAAGAAAATTCCCTTCTTCTATGCTTAGTATTGGAAATAACTTTCTACTTTCCTATATCTGACTAAACTAATCTGTCTGTTGAAATTAAGGGTAGCAGTGGGCCTTGAAAGGTCAGTGACCTGGAGGAGTAGGAACTAAGATTCTGGATGTTGGCTTTCTCTCCCCTCATTTGACATGGCTCACATGGGGATACTCAGCTTGAAAAAACTGACTAAGCTGAACAATTCAGGTAATAGCATAGACTGATTATATTTCATACTCTACAGTAATATTTTATGTAAATTTTTTCTTATATGTTGTCACAGTGATTTTTAAATTTATCTGTTACCACAGGTAGTGTTGAAATACTTAGCAGTGGAAATGTAAATTTTGCATTCATTTAACATAATTTTCTGTTGTTTAAATAGCAACATATGCAGTCAGATGCAAGCACACAGTCTGCATTTAAATAGTCAGCATTTGCTTCACTTTTCTTCTACCAAATCGATGTGATTCTGCTGCTTAATTTTTTTGGTTAATTAACTGTTTTTATTTATTTTACACACCAACCACAGTTTCCCCTCCCTTTTTTCCTCCTGTTACTTCCCCTGACTCTCATCCACCCCTTCCCTATCCACTCTTTCTCCATTTCCAATTAAAAAGCAGCAGGCCTCCCATGGACAAAGCATGGCACATCAAGTTGAGGCAGGACCAAGCTCCTCCCCTTGCTTCAAGCTGGGCAAGGTAATCCAGCATGGGGAAAGGGTTACCAAAAGCCAGCTAAGCCCAGGGACAGGCTCTCATCTCACTGCTAGGAGCCTTACAAAGGGATCAAGCTACACAGCTGTTACAAACAGCAGAGAGCCTAGGTCAGTCCCATTGAGGCTCCCTAACTTTAGTTGGTTCAGAGTTCATGAGCTCCCATGAGCTCAGGTCAACTATCTCTAAGGGCTCCTCCATCATGACCTAGTGGACCCTAGCTCCTACAATCCTTCCTCCCATTTCTTCAGGAAAGCACCTAGAGCTTGATCCAGCACTTGTCTGTGGATCACTGAACTTGTTTTCATCAATTTACTGGATAAAGGTTCTCTGATGACAATTAGGGTATTCAATGTCCTTTTTCATTGTCAGTGATGACATGTCTTGGTTTTCCAGACACTGCTTCCGACTCTGAATCAAGAAGGGGTACTTTGGAGGCTTCATTAGGAAGGTACAATATGAACTGTTTATTCAATGACTCTTAACTCACAGTTTCAGTAATTCCTTTTCATATTTCCACACTATTCATTATTATATTTCATTTTTTCTTGTTTGAAATATATTTTTGTGAGAAAATGTAAGAGGAATTGGGCTAAAGTTATGGTTTATAGCATAAAGCTACTCAAGCATGATCACAGATTTTTAAGTCTTCTTCACTCAAAACTATTTTAATATATTTAACATGGTAGCACAATAGTCTCCAGGGAATTGCTTTTTTCTCATGCTAATTTTTAAGTCTTAAATCCTCTTGAGACAACTGATTTGGTGTACAAAAGGATTATAATTACTGCAATTATAAAACCTTCCAAAAAAGCTAATACCCATTCATATTGGCCGGAAGTATTTCATAGGAAAAGGTAAGTGTATAATTGCTGTTGTCTTCTTTCCCAGTTTAAGCAAAATATATTTTATGAATAATCAAGTAGTTTATGTCCTAGATTTTAAAGAAGTTAGAGAGCATTTCTTCTTCTTATAAATGATGCTAAGTAGGGTAGATGAGAATTTTTGTCTTGCTGAAAGCTTTGGACTGAACATCTTGAAGATGTGTGTGTGTCTGATACTGCAGCAGTTTTGGATAAGAAGTCAAGACAAGAATATATGCCACAATAGTCTACAATACATTAGATATGAAACATTCAGAAAGTGCCTCTATTCTGGGACTTACATAAAAAGGATAATTGAAAATAAATTATCGCAGAAAAATTAAGGCTAGAAAAATAATGGCTGTATATTAGTCTTGTTAAAAAGTTACAAACCATTATCATTAAAATAGCATAAGACTGGAATTGATTTTTATAATGCACATGTATACTTTTTAAAGTTATACTGTAGACATCAATTGCAGTATGAGACTTAATAGTTCATTTTGAATGAATCATGGTTTTGACTGATACTCTTCACAGTAAATAGAACTGCTATTGAATGAGTGTTTTTACCTGATTATAATAATTCATATGCTTCTATTATACATGATGGATATAAATGTTAAAAATATGACAGTGGAAAAGGTTAATTCTGAACTTGAGAAACTTTCTTTAATATTTATTAAACAGTTATATTAATTATATAAGTTTAAATTTCCACTGATTTTCTGATTCTCTTACCTTACTGCTGAATTTCCTAATCAGCCACCAACACACAGAGGGCCATATGATAGTTACTACTATTTTATTAGCAAATAGTTTGTTATGGAATTAAGAAGCTCACTAATGCTGCTAAATAGTTTATAATAATTCTTTATTATTTAAATTCAAATTTAAGCTAAATGTCAGACATAAATAAAATTATCTCATTTTTTTCATTAGGAAAATAAAAGTGAAAAGGTCAAGCAAAAAAGAAGTACAGGTGTGAAGAGTACATTGACTATTGTTCCTTTTGTCTGGTGTTTCATGGGCGACTTCTGATCTTGTTCTGCGAGAATTCTTTCTTGTTACCTTAAACCTCTATTTGCTACTGACTACTCTGGTATTCAGCAGCACAGGAGTGCAGCGATCATAAAGAAGGTGAGTTATGCAGTTGTTGATAGCAGCAAATTGCTCATCTTTGCTATTTAGGACTATTATACAATTCTTTTTTTTCTCTCAGAAGGATAATTTATTTTATTCAATAATATTTTGAGCATCTATTCTGTGGCAGGATTGTTCCAGGATACAAAATAATAAAAGCAAAAATTTCTTTTTCAAGGAATTCATAACTATGAAAGAGTAAAAATGTTAGTGAGTATTATAACACAGTATGAAAAAATTAAAGACATTTGTGTCAGTTATAATTAAAAAAAATTATAAATAGACCTTTACCAAAAGATATTATTTTAAACCATTAAACCATTATGCTCTACAAATAACTGACACAATTCTTTTCTTGCTGAAATGTTATGTTGATGTAATGATTGTCTTGTCTGTAGCTATTGGTGGGTGGAAGTTCTCACCTCCATTGACAATATGACAGGAGGGCAAATGCTAGCTCAAACTATGTATTACTCTTTGTCTGTGATAGATGTCAAGAGTTTTCCCAAATTGGTCCTATACAGTGGGACCTAAAGAGAAAGAGAGAGGGGGCAGGGAGAGGAGGGGTTACTTTGCCACCTTGCCATCTTGCTGCTTTCAGTCTTTTGACTACTCTTCATTCTCACATGCATATCAACAGATGGATACATTAACTGTACCTAAAATGAAGTTAAACACTCCTCTGAATGTATTTTAATGGTTTTTGAAGAATTTCCTACAATGATTTCTGGTCACAACAATGTTAAAAAGAAATAAAAAGAGTAGAAGATTTGCTTATCTAGTAATCATTTATAATTCCTGGGTTTATAATTTTTTCACTCTAAAACTGGAATTTTCAAAATAGAAAATGTTCTAATACAAATTATTATATTCTCTAAAAATTTTAGAAGCATTTGAAATAGTTTTCAGGTAATAAACATGAACAAACAAGTATTTCTGGAAGAACGAAATAAAGAAAACGGCTCAGAAAGTAATAGTAACTTTTAATTTTTACTCTAAATGAAAAAATTGAGGAGGGCTGTGACTTACACAGAGAAGGACAGAAGCACTCTGAATGGGGAGCAGCAGGCAAATTGATCAATGACAGTTGTAAAACTATAGAATGTATCCAACATTTTTCTTTTATTATTCAGCCTTTATCTGTGTCACTGCAAATATTCAAACATACATGCTATGTAATTAATACAAACGTTGAAAATGAAAATATGCTCTCTATTTACTAGGTTGTATATCAGTAAAAAGAGAACAATCAAGGTAAGCGAGCTACTTACAGGTTTGATTTGTCATCGAAATCAATATTAACAGGAAATACATAAAATACAACATTCATACTCTAAAAATATAAGGATGCGCACAAAAAAATTAAGCAAGTTCAAGTTTAGGAGCAGTCTAAAGGCAGAAATAAAAATGGTCACGAGGATGCAAAACACAGAGTTTTCAGAATTTCATGAGGTTATTAAACTCCTAATGGATCTCAGGTAAAATGTGAAGTTCACCATGTGTCTCTTTTAAGAGTTCGCTAATAAAATCTTACACAAAATTTAGCAAAGTCTATGGAAAGAATGGAATAAGCACAGCCTTTTTGTTGAATAATAAAGAATGGGTTACCACATTATCATTAATAATGTAACAGAAGGTAAATATGTTGAGAGGGATCCAAGTATAATACAGAAATACAAATTTAAATATTGTGATAATTTTGTGTATATTTGATTTTACACTTTAAATGACTTTGTCTGTTGAACATATTATTTATTTGTTTATGAACTTTTAACAACAACAACAACAACAAAAACTTGAATTTACTAAGTAAGGTAACAGGTAAAAAAAATATATGAGAAAAATTGTAGAGGTTAATACCAGAGAACAGTGCTCTTTTTTCATTTTAAAATACTGTATTTTGATATTTCTTTGAGATTTTCATACACTATGTTGATTATATTCACGTCTGCTCCTCATTGAAACTCTTTGCAGATCTATTCCCTTCTCCTTACTCCCTGTACTTTGTTTTTTTAAAAAAAAATAATACCAATACAAATTCCCACTCTCTCCCCTCCTCCTATTTTGTCCACTCACCCACCGGCCTCTAATCCTAAGGCACATTGCTTTGTGGAAGGAAATGTGGTTGACAGTTGTATGGCTGGGGCAGAGTGAGGAGCCACTGGTAGTGGCACTGGGACTTATCTCTACTGCATGTACTGGCTTTTTGGGATCCTATTCTCTTTGGAGAACAGTGCTTTTTTTTTTTTGGTTTTTCAAGACAGGGTTTCTCTGTGGCTTTGGAGCCTGTCCTGGAACTAGCTCTGTAGACCAGGCTGGTCTCGAACTCACAGAGATCCGCCAGCCTCTGCCTCCCAAGTGCTGGGATTAAAGGTGTGCGCCACCATCGCCCGCCGAGAACAGTGCTTTTTGAGCGTTGTTTAAGTGTGAATTCTAGTGTTCCTGTAAAGACTTTCACATATCCTGTTTAGAGTTTTCCTCTTCATTTCTAATTTTCTTTCCCAACTTTGGGCAATCAGACCTTAGCTATGAAGAACCACACCACGGTGACTGTATTCATTCTTCTTGGATTAACAGATGATCTACAACTGCAGGTGGTCATTTTTGTGCTTCTCTTTCTCACATACATGCTGAGTGTTACTGGGAATCTAACCATCATCACACTCACACTACTGGATTCTCATCTCAAGACACCCATGTATCTCTTCCTACGGAACTTCTCAGTTTTAGAAATTTCATTCACAACTGTCTGTATCCCCAAATTTCTCATTAGCATGGCGATGGGGGATAAAACCATTTCATACAATGACTGCGTAGCACAGCTCTTTTTCACTATTCTCTTAGGGGCAACTGAATTTTTCCTTCTGGCAGCCATGTCCTATGACCGCTATGTGGCCATTTGCAAACCCCTACACTACATGACCATCATGAGCCGAAGAATTTGCAACTTGCTGGTCTTTGCTTCCTGGCTGTCTGGTTTCCTGATCATTTTTCCTCCTCTCATCATGGGGCTCCAACTTGATTTCTGTGCAGCTAACACTGTAGACCATTTCTTCTGTGACGTTTTCCCTATACTTCAGCTCTCCTGCACAGACACGCACACAATAGAATTAATGGCGCTTCTCTCTGCCATTTTGACACTCCTGGTTACGCTGGTGTTAGTGAGCCTCTCCTACACACACATCATCAGGACTATTCTGAGAATCCCATCTTCTCAACAGAGAAAGAAAGCCTTCTCTACATGTTCTTCACACATGGTTGTGGTGTCCATTTCTTATGGCAGCTGCATCTTCATGTATGTGAGGCCATCTGCAAAGGAGAGAGTCGCTTTAAATAAAGGGATTGCTCTGCTCAGCACTTCAGTTGCACCCATGCTGAATCCCTTCATTTATACACTTAGAAACAAACAAGTAAAAGATGCTTTTAAGAATATGACTAAAAGGATGGCGTTTTTCTCAATGAAGTGAGAACTTAATTGTATTCCAAGTTGACTTGTAGTGTCAGCAGGAAGAGTGGAGGGCTTCATCAAGTTCTTCCACATGTGTATTTAAAATCATACGACCCTTTACTTAACTGAACAGCTTCTGTGTCCCCAGTTATGTCCGAATTCTCTGTCTTACCCTGTTTGGAATCAAATATCCTAGTTTGCCATGTTGAGTTGGCATTGTACAGAAATTAATAACCATATTGGTCTCAAATTTTAAATTTATTTTTTTCCAATTTTATATGACTGACAGACTATATTAAACATGTAAGACCTTATTTATGTGGCTTTAATTCCAGAAACAATAAAGTATTCTTCAAATTATAAAAGGAAAGATATTTATCTGCCTTTTTATTTTTATAACTTTCAGAATTCCCTTAGAAGCAAAGTGACTTTGAAATTTCCATGATCTTCTGCAGTGTTCCAGAGGCTCAATCCCATGTTTATTTTATAAAGATGCTTATATATTACATAAGCTAATGACATATTGTTACAACATGTAAATTCCAGTTTTCTTAAATATTGTTTGAATTTATCACAACACTCATTCCCATGTTTTGCTAGGCTTCTTGAAATGTCTGACTTTTATCTTCACAGCTTTGTAAAATGTGTGCTGACATGTTGATGTCTAAATAAGAGCATAAAGATTATGGGTAATCTGATTATGACAAAATAGAAAATAAATGTGTACACAAAAGGAATAACGGAATGATGGTCTTTTTAATTCTTATTTGAATTCTCACACAGTGTTCAAAAATTACACAGCAGTTCCTCTCTGGACCTGGTACACTTAGGCCATAAACAAGTGTACAATTCTTTTAGAACATTACAAAGATGTAAAGATTCTCATGAATAACTTTTGAGCATTGTAGGTTCTACCAGAGTGATTTCTTCTCAATTTAAGTGGTCAAATATGTTTTTAAAGTCATTATAATGATTTATCATGTGAAAAGCAGAATATGTTGGCCATCTTCTTCTCAAATGTGCCATGTTTCAATGTGACACAAAGGAGAAAACCTTCCCCTAAAAAGCTAATGTACTCATATTGTTGAGAGTTAATGGGTGTAACATCTGACGCTATTAAGAGACACAAACTCATAGTAATAGATATCCTAAAGTGTATGTGGGCATGCCCAGGAGAACTATAGAAATACTGAGAGCAAGAGAAATGATCTTCCCCAGTAACAACACATAAATTGCTTACCCAATACCAAATAGTGAGCTATGAAACATTTATACATATAGCATGATATAGACTGAATAGGTTGTATTTAGGAATATTTATGTATACTCTTATAGACATATTCATGTAACAATAATTAATAAAAAGATTATGAATTTGAAAGGGAGTCAGTAAGGGTTTTGGGAGGGTTCAAAGGGAAAGAAAAAGAAAGAGAAATGATGTAATTATATTATAATCTCAAAAATACAACTATGGGGGGCTGGAGAGATGGCTCAGAGGTTAAGAGCACTGACTGTTCTTCCAGAGGTCCTGAGTTCAATTCCCAGCAACCATATGGTGGCTCACAACCGTCTGCAATGAAATCTGGTGCCCTTTTCTGGCCTGCAAGCACACATACAGACAGAACACTGTAAACGAAATAAATAAATAAATCTTAAAAAAAAACTCACAACTATGGGTTTTAAACTGTGACCCCATTCCCACCCTACCAATTTGCAAGAATATGAGACACTTGTTTTAAGCTACCTTTTTCACAACTCCAAAACCTGGACAAGGAGATGCTCCTCAAAACAGTGACTGAATGTATTTGAGATGGTATGTCTCAGAAGGCTTCTAGGTGTCCCATAAAGAGATAGACTGTTCAATGATGACATTAAGAAACATCTCCATCTTCAGAAAGAAGTAAAATACAGGATACAGCAGCAGTACTTGAGATACTTCACCATGTTATGAGAATGAACGACAGCAAATACCCAAAGCTAACACTGCTTGGAGGAGTGTACGGGATAAGGCAAAGAGGAAGGCCCAAAAAGCACTGGATAGACGGCACAAAAGAAGACTGTGGAACCTTGGATATGACAATAACACAAGCATCTAGGATTGCCTGGGATAGGAACAACTGGAGAACCACCATAAACGGGCTGCCCATTCATGCTTAAGCATCGCCAGGGCATAAATGATGATGGTGATGGGTTTTACTACTATCAAGAATTAACTGAATTCTTACATTTAACCTTCAACTTATAACTTTATATGGTCTGGAGAGGTAGGTGCCACTCTGAAATCTGTGTTAAACCGTATCTGGCAGGTTATGTCCAGTAAAATTGATAGAATTATAGTATAACATGTTCTGGAAAATAAGTCAGATACAGAAAGAAAGTATATTAAGTTTTCCTACACCGTGGCAACTTGGAAAACAACAACCTACAAGCAGAAAGAGACAGAAAATGAAATCATGAGATTCTTAGTTTTAAAAAAAAGATCATCCTGAGTGAGATAACCAAGACCCAGAAAGACAATTATGGTTTGGAATTTGTATATATGTGGATATTAGTTGCTAAATCAATGATAACCAAGCTAGAATCCATAGAACCACAAAGGTTTGTTGTAGTGTAAGATATTGTGGGTAGCACGTTGTAGGTGTGTAGATTAACATCAGTCCATGAAATGAAGACTCAGAGACACTTTGAGAATGAACTTAGCCTTAGCAGGTGCAGGGATTCCTACCCTCAGCAGACTGAAGCACTTTCCCTTAGTCCAGGGCATTTTTATTTTTTCCTACATTTACACTTTAGCCAGTAGATTTCCATATATTCAAAACAACCTGAATGAAGCTTCCAAAAATACAATGTCAAGTATAAATACCTGATTCAGGAGGTACCCAAGGTTTCCAGGTTTCCCCCTAACCAAGTTTTGCATAGGCTTTGTACCCATGAAAAACTCCCTAACAAGATGTATATAGGGCAGAAAAGGTATCTGTAACATGGAGGATGGATTAAGAATGAGTGATAACTCTGAAGCTAGACCAGGTTTGGCCCAGAGGGGTTATTACTAGAGGAGTGGGGTTGTCTGCTAACCCTCTAGAGCCAGACCACAGAAAATTCTGCCATTGTAAGAAACTGGGAAGCAGACCACAAATAGATCTCACTAGGAAAGGGAAAATAGAACAGATAGCAATGAATGAATAGGTTAGGGGAACGAGAACAGGAGGATCATCTGCAGGGGTGTAGGGAAGAGAATAACAAGTAGAGAAGTGTGGAAGTGACAGCTAAAATTAAAGTCTATTTGATGAGTAGCTTCATAAAATACATGAAAATGGCATAAGAAAAATGCTAACTAATGAGGGAGACAGAACCCCAAATTAATATCACTTGTTACCAAATGAAGCTTCCATTTCTTGGATTGGGCTACATCTAATTGATTTCTTGGTCAAAGGGATCCCATGGGAACCTTTTTGTCACCAGGACTAGAGGTTGCTCATTACAACTGGCAGCAAGGCCCTATTGCTAGAGATGACACCTACATAATTCATTGAACGTGGAGTTGATCAAGTGCCCCCACAGAGCTTTCATCCTAAGTGCTTGTGTCCTTGGCACAGTAAGGGACCTGGGGCAAACCAAATACTATTGTTCTAAAACAAATAAACAAAAGCATATCAAAATTATAAAAGCAAAACAAAACAAAAAAACCAAAACCTGGTAATGAAATTCTGCTATACTCATAGATGAGCCCTGCTCAGTCATCATGAGAGAAGCATCCTCCTCCAGAAGATGAAAACAAATGCAGAGACCCACAGAAAGATATTATGCAAAGAATGACAGACCTTGTATCACGGAGCCCTAAATCCGTCAAGTCCCTCCCCTTGGGTCTCTGGGAAGCCTGGGAAAGAAGAGACAGGAAAAGTGTAAGAGTGCATGGATTTCAACAAGAAAACAAGACCCTCTAAATCAGTGGGATAAATGTATATACTAATTAAGAGAGAGTGGGGCAATGTGCACAGGGTCTGATGGGTCTGCACCAGATAGAGTTCTGGAGTAGAAAGGATATGTAAACATAAGCACACATCCCCAAATCAGAAAACCACTTGGAAATGAAAATTTAGTTATTCCAATGGACTCTCACAGGGGAATCAAAGTACTCTTAATGGGGACGGACCCGGATGGCCCAGGCGGATGGACCCGGATGGCCCAGGCAGACGGAGGACGCCCTCCACAGCCGGCAGGGACCAGCTGGGACCAGCGCAGCAGCAGAGGACACAGGCCGCAGGCGGCAGGATCCGTCGTGGCAGCAGACGCAGGCTGCAGGGACCTGCACGCAACACCGAGAGCAGATCGTCCCACTACAATTAAAGGCAAGAATTCACCCAATAATCTGAAAACAACATGAAAACACCAGAACCCAATGAAAGGTCTTGAACACCCTAACACAGAAGAAGTGGAAAAAATTGACTTTATGAAAGCAATAGAGTCCCTTAAACAACATGTGAAAAATGCCCTTATAGAAATGGATGAGAAGTATAACCAAAAGTTTGAAGAAATGAGTAAATACGTACATGATACCCTGGGAAACCAAGAAAGAATGATCAAACAGGTAATGGAAACAGTTCAAGAATTGAAAACTGAAATGGAAGCAAGGAAGAAAACACAAACTGAGGACCAGCAGGATATGGAAAATCTAGTCAACGAGCAGAGCCTACAGAAACAAGCATAATCAATAGAATACAAGAAATAGAAGAAAAAATCTCAGATTCTGAGGACACCATAGAGAAAATAAATGCACTGATCAAAGAAAACTGCAAAGCCAACAAATTCTCATCACAAAACATTCAGGAATTATGGGACACAATAAAAAGACCAAACCTAAGAATAATAGGAATAGAAGAAGGAGAAGAGTCACAGCTCAAAGGCCCAGGAAATATTTTTAACAAAATTATGGAAGAAAACTTTCCCAACATAAAGAAAGATATTCCTTTGAATATTCAAGAAGCATACAGAGCACCAAACAGACTGGATCAAAGAAAAACATCCCCTCGCCATATAATAATCAAAACACAAAATATACAGGTTAAAGAAAGAATATAAAGGAAAAAGGCCAAGTAACTTATAAAGGTAAACTGATCAGACTTACACCTGACTTCTCTATGGAAACCATGAAAGCCAGAAGGTCCTGGATAGAAGTACTGCAGAAGCTAAAAGACCATGGATGCAAGCCCAGACTACTATACCCAGCCAAGCTTTCATTCACTATCAATGGAGAAAACAAGACATTCCAGGTTAAGAAAAAATTTAAACAATAGGTAGCCACAAATTCAGCCTTACAGAAAGTAATAGAAGGAAAATCGCAACCCAAGGAATCCAACATTGCCAACACTGCCTACAATAACTGAGGCATCCAGCGACCCTTCACCAGCACAACTCAAAGAAGGGAGACACACAAATTCTACTACCAAAAGCAATAAGAATATCCGGAGTAAACAACCACTGGTCATTAATATCACTTAATATTAATGGCCTGAATTCACCTATAAAAAGGCACAGACTAAGAGATTGGATACAAAAACAGGATCCAACATTCTGCTGTTTGCAAGAAACACATCTCAACCACAAATACAGACATCTACTCAGAGTAAAGGGTTGGAAAAAGGTCTCTCAAGCAAATGGTCCTAAGAAAAAAGCAGGTGTGGCCATATTAATTTCTAACAAAACTGACTTCAAACTAAAATCAATCAGAAGAGATCGAGATGGACACTTTATACTTATAACAGGAACAATTTGTCAGGATGACGTCTCAATCCTGAATATCTACGCCCCTAATATAAAAGCACCCACTTATGTAAAAGAAATATTACTAAAACTCAAGGCAGATATCAAACCACACACACTAGTAGTAGGAGACTTCAACACAGCTCTCTCAGCAATGGACAGGTCAATAAGACAGAAACCTAATATAGAATTAAGAGAACTATTGGAGGTAATGAAGCAAATGGACTTAACAGACATCTGCAGATCATTCCACCCAAATAGGAAAGAATATACCTTCTTCTCTGCAGCTCATGGAACCTTCTCGAAAATTGACCACATACTCAGAAACAAAGGAAACCTCCACAGATACAAAAATATATCAGTATCCACCTGTGTCTTATCAGATCACCATGGATTAAAGTTATAAGGCAACAACAACGCTACCCCCAGAAAGTCAACAAACTCATGGAAACTGAACAGTCAACTACTGAAACAAACCTGGGTCAAGAAAGAAATTAAAGTCTTCCTTGAATTTAATGAAAATAAAGGGACAACATACTCAAACCTATGGACCACTATGAAAGCAGTGCTAAGAGGAAAGTTCATAGCACTAAGTGCCCACTTAAAGAAAATGGAGAAAGCATGCATCAGGGACTTAACAGCACACCTGAAAGCTTTAGAAAAAAAGAAGCAGATGCGCCCAGGAGGAATAGAAGACTGGAAATAATCAAATTGAGGGAGGAAATCAACAAAATAGAAACACAGAAAACAGTCCAAAGAATCAATGAAACAAAAAGTTGGTTCTTGGAGAAAATCAACAAGATTGACATACCCCTATCCAAACTAATTAAAAGACAGAGAGAGAACATGCAAATAAATAAGATCAGAAATGAAAAGGGGGACATAACCACAGACACAGAGGAAATTCAGAGACTCATTAGATCTTACTACAAAAGCCTGTATGCCACAAAACTAGAAAATGCAAAAGAAATGGACATTTTTTTAGATAAGTACCATATACCAAAGCTAAACCAAGACCAGGTGAACGATCTAAATATACCTGTAAGTCACAAAAAGATAGAAACTGTTATTAAAAATCTCCCCTCAAAAAAAGCCCAGGACCAGATGGTTTCAATGCAGAATTCTACCAGAACTTCCAAGAAGAGCTAATACCTATACTCCTTAATGTATTTCACAATATAGAAACAGAAGAGTCATTACCAAATTCCTTTTATGAAGCTACAGTCACCCTGATACCAAAACCACACAAAGACCCAACCAAGAAAGAGAATTACAGGCCTATCTCACTCATGAATATTGACGCAAAAATTCTCAATGAAATACTGGCAAACCAAATCCAAGAACACATTAGAAAAATTATTTATCAAAAAAAAAAAGAAAAATTATCCATCATGATCAAGTAGGCTTTATCCCAGAGATGCAGGGCTGGTTCAACATACGAAAATCTATCAATGTAATCCACCATATAAATAAACTGAAAGAAAAGAAACATATGATCATGTCATTAGATGCTGAAAAAGCATTCGACAAAATTCAACACCCCTTTATGATAAAAGTCTTGGAGAGATTAGGGATACAAGGGTCATACCTAAATATAATAAAAGCTATTTACAGCAAACCGACAGCTAACATTATTTTAAACGGAGAAAAACTCAAAGCCATCTCACTAAAATCAGGAATACGACAAGGATGTCCACTCTCTCCATACCTCTTCAATATAGTGCTTGAAGTTCTAGCAATAGCAATAAGACAACATAAGGGGATCAAGGGAATTCATATCAGAAAAGAAGAAGTTAAGCTCTCGTTATTTGCAGATGATATGATAGTATACATAAGCGACCCCAAAAACTCTACCAAAGAACTCCTACAGCTGATAAACACCTTTAGTAATGTGGCAGGAAACAAGATCAACTCCAAAAAATCAGTGGCCTTCCTATACACTAAGGATAAGAAACAGAGAGGGAAATTAGAGAAGCATCACCTTTCACGATAGCCACAAATAGAATAAAATATCTTGGGGTAACTCTGACCAAGGAAGTGAAAGATCTATTTGACAAGAACTTTAAGTCTTTGAAGAAAGAAATTGAAGAGGACAACAGAAAATGGAAGGATCTCCCTTGCTCCTGGATTGGGAGGATCAACATAGTAAAAAGGGCAATTCTACCAAAAGCAATCTATATATTCAATGCAATCCCCATCAAAATCCCATCAAAATTCTTCACAGATCTGGAGAAGACAATAATCAACTTTATATGGAAAAACAAAAAAGCCAGGATAGCCAAAACAATCTTATACAACAAAGGATTGTCTGAAGGCATTACCATCCCTGACTTCAAACTCTACTACAGAGCTACAGTATTGAAAACAGCTTGGTATTGCCATAAAAACAGAGAAGTCGACCAATGGAATCAAATAGAAGACCGACATTAACCTACAAACCTATGAACACCTGATTTTCGATAAAGGAGCTAAAAGTATACAATGGAAAAAAGAGAGCATCTTCAACAAATTGTGCTGGCAAAACTGGATATCAACCTGTACAAGAATGAAAATAGATCCATATCTATTACCATGCACAAAACTCAAGTCCAAATGGATTAAAGACTTCAATATCAGTCCAAACACACTGAACCTGATAGAAGAGAAAGTGGGAAGTACTCTACAACACATGGGCACAGGAGACCACTTCCTACGTATAACCCCAGCAGCACAGACATTAAGGACCTCATTGAATAAATAGGACCTCCTGAGACTGAGAAGCTTCTGTAAAGCAAAGGACACTGTTGCTAAGACACAAAGGCAGCCCACTAACTGGGAGGAGATCTTCACCAACCCCGCAACTGACAAAGGTCTGATCTTCAAAATATATAAAGATCTCAAGAAACTAGACCATAAAAGGCTAATCAACCCAATTATAAAATGGGGCACTGAGCTGAACAGAGAATTCTCAACAGAAGAAGTTCAAATGGCCAAAAGACACTTAAGGTCATGCTCAACTTCCTTAGCGATCAGGGAAATGCAAATCAAGACAACTTTAAGATACTTACACCTGTCAGAATGGCTAAAATCAAAAACACCAATGATAGCCTTTGCTGGAGAGGTTGTGGAGAAAGGGGTACACTCGTCCATTGCTGGTGGGAATGCAAACTTGTGCAACCACTTTGGAAAGCAGTGTGGCAGTTTCTCAGGAAATTCAGGATCAACTTACCCCTGGATCCAGCAATACCACTCTTGGGAATATACCCAAGAGAGGCCTTATCATACACCAAAAGTATATGCTCTACTATGTTCATAGCAGCATTATTTGTAATAGCCAGAACCTGGAAACAACCTAGATGCCCTTCAATGGAAGAATGGATGAAGAAAGTATGGAATATATACATATTAGAGTACTACTCAGCAGTAAAGAACAAGGGCTTCTTGAATTTTGCATGCAAATGGATGGAAATAGAAAACATTATCCTGAGTGAGGTAAGCCAGACCCAAAAAGAGGAGCATGGGATGTACTCACTTATATTTGTTTTCTATCCATAAACAAAAGATTATATTGAGCCTATAATTAGTGATCCTAGAGAAGCTAAATAAGGAGAACCCAAAGAAAAACATATAGGCATCCTCCTGAATATTAACCTTCATCAGGCGATAAAGGGAGACAGAGACAGAGACCCACATTGGAGCACCGGACAGAATTCTCAAGGTCCAAATCAGGAGCAGAAGGAGAGAGAGCACGAGCGAGGAACTCAGGACCACAAGGGGTGCACCCACACACTGAGACAATGGGGATGTTCTATTGGGAATTCACCAAGGCCAGCTGGTCTGGATCTGAAAAAGCCTGGGATAAAACCGGTCTCCCTGAACATAGCGGACAATGAGGACTACTGAGAACTCAAGAACAATCACAATGGGTTTCTGATCCTACTGCACGTACTGGCTTTGTGGGAGCCTAGGCAGTTTGGATGCTCACCTTACTAGACCTGGACGGAGGTGGGGGTTCCTTGGACTTCCCACAGGGCAGGGAACCCTGATTGCTCTTTGGGTTGAGGAGGGAGGGGGACTTGATTTGGGGAGGGGGAGGGAAATGGGAGGCAGTGGCGGGGAAGAGACAGAAATCTTTAATAACTAAATTTTTTTAAAAAGTACTCTTAATGGTAGGATGTATTCCTAGCTGTAGATGGCTAAAAGAAAGCAAACCCAGTAATATCTTTGGAGTTTTCTTGTCTCACAAAATACTATCAAGACTTTCCTATTTCTTTTATCTTATTTTTAAATTTTATTTTATTTTACTTATACATTTTTGTTTGGTCTTTGTATCTTGTAAGTCCATATATATATATAATGGCTTCCAGTTTAGTGGTTTCTTATGGGATTCTAAGCTTGCTAATCAGTGGTTCTCTGTACTTGTTTTGTGTGCCTTTTCTTGGGTTCTTTCCCTTCTGCTTGTTTGTTTTGTACTGTTCCAATGTATTAGTTTTGTTTATTTTATTTTATTATTGTCCCTTAGAATCCTGATTGTTTGCTAATAAGAGACAGAAAAGGGGGAGAATCTGGATGGGAGGGGTGGTGTGGAGTTACTGAGCAAAGTAGAGGGAGAGGAAACGATGTGAGAAAAATGTTTTTCAATAAACATCGGGAAAGGACACAGAAAGTGAGAGCTCAAGGGGGAAAGGAGGACAGACATGGAGAGTAGAAAAGAGTGGTGTGGGCATGATTAAGTTATGATATTAATCAAATTACCTTGTATGCATCTGTAGAAATTTCCTAATAAAGCCGATTAACTTGTTCAACCAATATGTGTTGGAAGACACAGAGAGGAAAGGCTTGTAACTGAGAAGAATGCTATGCTCCATTCCCCAAGCTCTCTCTAGTTTCTGTCCTCCATTTCTTTCTCAAAATTCGTCAACATGGGATACCCTATTCTATTTTATAATGCAGTAGGAAGGTGATGTCAGCAGACATCCCCTGTTCCTGTTATCACCCATATTATGATGTCTTCAGTAGGCTTTAAGTATCTCCCATAGACTTTCAATCACATAAGGTCTTCTCAGGGTTACTTGCAGGCAATCTCAAACTATCTCACACTGCATGGCTTCTTTTGTAATTTCAATGAAAGTCTCCAAGACACTGTAATTCTTGAATTTTGCATATATGCAAAATCAACACCACATAGGTGATGGCAATGTCTACTTCAAAGTTGGGTAGTAATGTGCTATTTTGAACCATTACTACACTGGTCTCTGTGCAGCTTGTCTGTGTGACTAAGCCCACTGAAAGGAGTCCTGGTGAAACAACTTCCTAGAGAGTTTAGTGTAAACATGCTGCCACAGAGATACTCTTTTTTGAAATGAAAATTTATAAAATGAGTTTGCTTTTTATACCCCAAAGCCTGCTATATGCATAACCTGGCCAATTCCTAAAACACCCCAAGAGCCCATACCTCATTTTCCAAGAACAACGTGCTTGGGTTATTTTTATTGTCATCAGTTTTTCTTATTCACAGCATGCAATTCATTCATTTCCTTCCAAGATCATTTGTTTCCCAAGTCTCTTTGCTCCTGACTCTCACTACAAATATATTTTATTTTTTTATTTTACGTTTCTTTTTCTTTTTTTTTATTGAGAAAAAAATTTCCGCCTCCTCACAGCCTCCCACTCCTCCCCTCTCCCCCCACTCCTCCCCCTCTCCCCCCACTCCTCTCCCCCTCCCCCCACCTCTCTCCTCCTCCCTCTGCAGTCTGAAGAGCAGCCAGGGTTCCCTGCCCTGTGGAAAGTCCAAAGTCCTCGCCCCTCCATCCTGGTCTAGGAAGGTGAACATCCAAACTGCCTAGGCACCCACAAAGCCAGAACATGATGCAGGATCAAAACCCAGTGCCATTGTCCCTGGCTTCTCAGCAGCCCTCATTGTCCGCCATATTCAGAGAGTCCGATTTTATCCCCTGCTTTTTCAGTCACAGTCCAGCTGGCCTTGGTGAGCTCTCAATAGATCAACCCCACTGTCTCCGTGGGTGGGTGCACCCCTTGTGGTTCTGACTTCTTTGCTCATGTTCTCCCTCCTTCTGTTCCTCATTGGGACTTTGGGAGCTCAGTCACCCAGACCCAAAAAGATGAACAAGGGATGTACTCACTCATAATTGGGTTCTAGCCAGAAATAAAGGTCAGTGAGTCTATAATTTGTTATCCTAAAGAAGCTAGATAAGAAGGTGAGCCCAAAGAAAACCATATAGTTATCCTCCTGGGTATGGGAAGTAGACAAGATTGCGGGGCAAAAAATCGGGATCTTGGCGGTGAGGTGGGAGGGGGTAAGGGGAGATGGGGAGAGAAAAGTGAGAAGGGTAGGATGGGGAGAACTTGGGGAAACGGAATGATTGGGATAAAGGAAATTTAGATA
Source organism: Microtus californicus (assembly GCA_028537955.1). Lineage (NCBI taxonomy): Eukaryota > Metazoa > Chordata > Mammalia > Rodentia > Cricetidae > Microtus > Microtus californicus. The sequence continues at coordinate 44,337,538 of JAQJZF010000025.1, read as the reverse complement.
GGGGAGCAGGGAAGCATATATCTTAATTAAGGGAGCCATCTTTGGGTTGGCAAGAGACTTGGACCTAGAGGTGCTTCCAGTTGCCCAAGGCGAGGTCCCCAGTTAGTTCCTGGGGCAGCTGAGGATAGGGAACCTGAAATGATCCTATCCTATAGCCATACTGATGAATATCTTGCATATCACCATAGAACCTTCATCTGGCGATGGATGGAGATAGAGACAGAGACCCATACTGGAGTACAAATATATTTTAAACCACCTATAGGCATGCCCCATCCTGACTAATGGGCTAACTTAAACTCCCTCTGAATGAATCAGTCTGTAATCTTTAATTTTACCCACCCAAAAAGTATGTAGGACACAAACACAATGTAGGCACATTGTTGACAAGAAGATAACAATATAACGTACACAAACTTTATAACAAATTTCAATATAGTTCTGGTTTCCCAGCTTAAACCCCTTGGGCGTTCTTTTGTATTTTAATCCTCTCAATATTACACTATCATGAGATTTCACCAGAATCAGTCATTAATTTCTGCTCATAAAATTTTAGGCTTTACTTTACATTCAAATCCAATTTTTTTCCAAATTCTGTCCTCAAACCAGAACTATCAGTAGTTTGGAGACAGGGACACAGTTTCTCTTTTTTTTATTAATTTTGCATATCAACTACATTTCCCCCTCCCTCCCCTCCTCCTTCTCTCCCCTCAAACCTACCTCCAACCCACTCTCCATTCACTCTTCCTAAAGGGCAAGGCCTCCCATGGGGAGTCAACAAACTCTGGCACCTTAAGTTGAGGCAAGACCAAGCCCTTTCCCCATGCATCAAGGGGACGTAGTTCAATGGAGCCATCTTCTTTAGCTGGAACATTCTCTTAAGATGTTTAGGGAGCATTTAAGACCAAATCTAGATTTGTGGTTTCAATGCAAAAAAAAAAAACTTTTAGAACTACTTAGATCACAAAGCAGAATTGGAAATGCTATTTAAAGGTATTTAAGTGTGGGCTTATGCATGAAGGGTAAGAGAAAGAAGCTACCAGAAGACAGTATAAAATTAATGCTGTGAGGTGGGCAGTCTCAAGGGAAGTACTGGGAATAGTAGAAGATACTCAAGTGTGGGTATAACTTTCTTATCGACAGCAAACCAATCTTACTATTAACCACATACTTGATTGATAGAATTCAAGTTTCATCTCAAAAGACTGCTAAGAATTATGTGCGATACTTTATTTTTTAAAATGCTTTCTTTTTTATTTTTTTTCATATTTATTTCTTAAGGATTTCTGTCTCCTCCCCGCCACCACCTCCCATTTCCCTCCCCCTCCCCCGATGAAGTCCCCCTCCCTCATCAGCTCAAAGAGCAATCAGGGTTCCCTGACCCATGAGAAGCCCAAGGAAGGTGAATCCCAAGACAAACACATAGGCATCCTCCTGAATATTAATCTTCATCAGGGGATGAAAGAAGACAAAGACAGAGACCCACATTGGAGCACCGGACAGAAATCTCAAGGTCCAAATCAGGAGCAGAAGGGGAGGGAGCACGAGCAAGGAACTGTGTGATACTTTATAATATGATACTTGGATACTTTATAATATGGTAAAGTAAAACCAGAAGCCACTAGAGTTGCACATAAGATTTTTCAAAAGTCTTTTTCTTGTAATTAGATGAAATTCCTAGCAAATTGTAGGCTCATGGTTAGGAAGGGCCAAAATACTCAAGCACTGATTAATTGTGCTATATTTCCAGGTCTCATTCTGTCAGAAGCTGCAATGAGCTTCCATAGTAAGAGGCTTCTTTCTTAATGCATTTTTCAGGCAAAATCCCAACCAATATTTTCACAAGCCTATTCTATTTATAGAACAAAACTATTTGTGACACATAACTTATGGTCTAATAAATTGATTAAGTGTATTGTTCCCCTTAGTAAGGCAGATAACTGAACTGGGAGCCCTGGGACACACCAGTGAGTGTGTAAGAGTTGTGAGAAACAACACATGACTAATCAGATGAACCTAGAAGCCTCACTGATAACTGTTTTCCTAAATGACACAGCAGACTTCTTTGAGGAATCTGTATGCAAGTCTCTGGAGATTGTTTAGTGCTTTTAAGTATAATTTGTTTTTAAAAATACAGATTACCTGGGGAGTACATTTGTTTAACATGAAAAGTGTTATTTCCTTGGGAAATGTTGTTATAAATCTCCAATTCTCATGAGAATTTTCATCATGTCTTTAAGTTTTGATTCAAGAAGTGAGTATGTGAAAATTCACTGCGTTAGGATGGATTCATTTTCTGTGTCAGTGTGAGCGATGCATAGGAGATGATTCCACAGACCACATCACTATAGTAAAGAGAAGACTTAAAACACAAAGCATTGGCTGGTAAAGTCATCTGCAAGATTGTCTGACTAGGTGAGAAAACCATCATATATTGTGGCTTAAACTGAGATGCATTCAGAGAGGAGTGTAGTGCCTGTGCTCTTATCAGCAACTTGGTCATCTGTAAAATATGGGAAGTCTGGTCCAAGTACAACTGGGTCTCTAACTCTGCCTATTTATAGTATTTGAATACATGTGTTTCAGATAAATATTTATGTTTTTTGGATTTTTATACACTTAATTGGAATGGTATTCTAAAAGGTGAAGTTATCTGGAAAAATTAAAAAATTTTTCTGCTGCATGTTTAATGTATTTTTGCTAATTTTTTCCATTAGAACATAGATGTATTTAGTCATGTTTAAACTTTAGTTAAAAAAATAGGATAATTTTTTTTACTGTATTTACCATTTAGAACTAATTTTTTTTCCACTTAAAGTTAACCTGTTACTCATGATGGATGATACTATGGTTTGAAAATTTCATCATAGACTTAATTTCAATGTAAATTCTACATTTTCCAGAGTATTTTGTGGAATCGTTGATATGTGTAATTAAAGTAGATTAAATGAATGATCTTAAGTAATGATACTGAGATTTCTGTGCTTTAGACATATGCAGTCCTACATCTTTTGCCATTGAGTTCATCCTTGCACACAAAGGAAGCTGTAAGAGATGCCCTCGTGACTCTCTGAATGTGAAGGTATGTCCAAAAAATGGTGATCTTTAGTAATGTGTGTTGGCTGTGTTGGTATGCACAGCCCTGACAGCAGAAGGCTCTTCATTGCTTCTCAGTAGATTATACATTCACCCTGCACTTTGCCTCAGTTCTCCTCACTATTCTAGGAGTATTTGCTTATCATTTCTGTTTCTCATTCTAAGACCTGTCATAGACTCCAAATATTTCTGGTAAACATTTCTTGATATTTTTTTAAATGTTTACTTTGGATATCTCATTTTAATTACTTGTGACCTCTCTTGGGACTGATATATAGGTTGGAGGTTTTTAATAATTACTGTAATATCTTTAAGGCAAAAAGTATTGTTATAAGTTGTCATACCCTTCATGGAAATATAAGAATCTATGTGTCTGATGCTGAAGATTCCAGATAAGAAGTTTTCCCAAGAGATGGATAACTTTACTTTTCATAGTAAATGCTCATCTTACTTGCTATGTCAGTCTAACTAATTTTGCTCATTAATAACATCATGTTAATATATAGTTATCTACATCTACTTGTTAGTATCTTTGTTCATGCTTCCTGCTCTCTCTTCTCTCCTACCCTTCCTTTCTTTTTCTTCCTTTCCTTTCCTTTCCTTTCCTTCCCTTCCCTTCCCTTCCCTTCTGTACTCTTCTTTTCCCTTCTCTTCCTTCCCTTCCCTTCCTTCTCTTCCCTTCCTTTTCTTTCTTTTCTTTTGCTTTGTTCCTTTGTCTCCCACCAAGTCCAAGGCCTCATTACACTAGTCAAGCAATCTGACACTGAATTGTATCCCTATTAACAGAAAGTTAGCTAGAGACTGTAGTATTTTTGTGAGTGGAAAACATGCCAACTGTAATTTGAGTCATGCTATTTGAAAATACACTATGCTTCTTAATTTACCAACTAATGTTATACTTTTGCAGGTCGTGTATTTATATTGCCAATCTCTTCATAAGATAACTAAGAATAATGTAAGCAATAGATAAAAGTTGAATATTTTTAAATTTGCACTTGCTTTAATTACTGGTTTGTACTAATTTAACTCTGAAAAACTTTCCTCTTCAAGCTTATTTTCCTATGTCTAAAATCCCTATACCTCAATTTTTTAAGTGCTTCCAAAGCATGTTGGAGTTGTTTTATTAATATGTTAGGGATTGAATCTAGGGCCTTGAACATGCTTGACAATCACTCTAACACTAAAATACACACCAATGCTGAGCTTTGTGTTTTTTAATTTTTAAACAGCTTTAGTATTCCCAGGTCATACAACTTTCTAAAGCTGTATTTACATGTGTAGATTCATTTTTTTGTCACTTGAAGCATAAGAAAACACAATGGAGGACAGGTGTGATGTGCTAAATGTTTAATCCCTGCCCCAAGATGCAGAGGCCTGCAGATCCCTGTGCATCTGAGGTCACCCTGATCTACCTAGTGAGTTCCAGGACACCCAGAGTTACATCGTGAGACTTTGTCTCACACACACAAATAAAAAATAATTAATAATTGCAATGTCTTACTGCAAACCCTAATAATATCTAACTGTTCCTAATGAAGTGGTATTTGAATAGAAGGTCAACAAAACATAAGGAGACAACAAAAAAACAAGCAATGGACAGAGTAATAGAAAGTGTAAAGAAAATTTACTCCAAGATGAGCAGTAATGGCACATGCCTTTTATCCCAGCATTCAGGAAGCAGAGTCAATCTGATCGCTGTGAGTTTAGGCCAGCCTGGTTTAGACAGCTAGTTCCAGGATAAGCTCCAAAGCTAGAGCAAAACCCTGTCTCAAAAAAAACTGAAAAAGTAAAATCAAAAAAAGAAAAGAAAAGAAAGTAACTTCAACAATTTTTTAAATTTTGAAACTGGATCATTTTTATAAAAGTAGTGAGGTAGTAAGAAGTAGGTTCAACATTTCAGCTATGTGGGCTGCATAACCTGAGATGTTAGTTCTAGGTGTATACCATCCCCACCTGGTCTCTCTCTCACACACATCTATCTCTCTCTCCTCTATCTCAATAGAGACTGATATGTTTCAAGTAAATACTGTCACTGGATTTCTTTGAAAACATTTATTATTGTAGCTAGTGAAACTTCTTTAACTGAACAGAAAATGACTTGCCTTCCTAACTGCTATATACTCAGAAAGAAAACAAGATTTTTGTATTCCAGTAACTTTATATCCTGAAAAATTATTCTCTTAAAAGAGATCCCAAAACACTCTCATATAAATTGTTATAGAGGAAAATTAAAAATTACTATTATGCTTTCAGTCCAGATGCCATAAAGCTATAAGCTACCGTTTTATTGGCACAGCTCTCTCTCTTTTTTCTTTGATATTTGTTTATTAAAGATTTCTGCCTCCTCCCCGCTACTGCCTTCCATTTGCCTCCCCCTTCCCAATCAACTCCCCATCCCTAATCAGCCCAAAGATCAGTCAGGATTCCCTGCCCTGTGGAAAGTCCAAGGATCTCCCACCTCCTTCCAGGTCTAGTAAGGTGAGCATCTAAACAGCCTAGGCTCCCACAAAGCCAGTACGTGCAGTAAGATCAAAACCCATTGCCATTGTTCTCGACTTCTCAGTAGTCCTCATTGTCCGCTATGTTCAGCGAGTCCAGTTTTATCCCAGGCTTTTTCAGACCCAGGCCAGCAGGCCTTGGTGAATTCCCAATAGAACATCCCCATTGTCTCAATGTGTGGGTGCACCCCTCACGGTCCTGAGTTCCTCGCTCGTGCTCTCTCTCCTTCTGCTCCTGATTTGGACCTTGGGATTTCAGTCCGGTGCTCCAATGTGGGACTCTGTCTCTGTCTCCTTTCATCCCCTGATGAAGGTTAATATCCAGGAGGATGACTATATGTTTTTCTTTGGGTTCTCCTTATTTAGCTTCTCTAGGATCACAAATTATAGGCTCAATGTCCTTTATTTATGGCTAGAAACCAATTATGAGTGAGTACATCCCATGTTCCTCTTTTTGGGTCTGGCTTACCTCACTCAGGATAGTGTTTTTTATTTCCATCCACTTGCATGCAAAATTCAAGAAGTCATTGTTTTTTACTGCTGAGTAGTACTCTAATATGTATATATTCCATACTTTCTTCATCCATTCTTCCATTGAATGGCATCTAGGTTGTTTCCAGGTTCTGGCTATTACAAACAATGCTACTATGAACATAGTTGATCATATACTTTTGTTGTATGACAGGGCATCCCTTGGGTATATTCCCAAGAGTGGTATTGATGGGTCCAGGGGTAGGTTGATCCCAAATTTCCTGAGAAACCACCACACTGCTTTCCAAAGTAGTTGCACCAGTTTGCATTCCCACCAGCAATGGATGAGTGTACCTCTTTCTCCACAACCTCTCCAGCAAAGGCTATCATTGGTGTTTTTGATTTTAGTCATTCTGACTGGTTTAAGATGGTATCTTAAAGTTGTCTTGATTTGCATTTCCCTGATCGCTAAGGAAGTTGAGCATGACCTTAAGTGTCTTTTGACCATTTGAACTTCTTCTGTTGAGAATTCTCTGTTCAGCTCAGTGCACAGCTCTCTTTAGATCATTAATAGGTACTGTGTTGCTGTCTGAATCCTTGCCTTCTCAACGACTAGGGTACTTCAGCATTACTTATCACTAGCATGCTTCTGTAGTGATAACTTCCCTTCACCCACCTCTCTCTTGTCCACTTAGACCAGCTAACAGCCAGAGGACCACAATGAAGAACCACACAAAGGTGACATTTTTCATCCTAGCTGGTTTGACAGATGACCCCCTGTGGAAAGTTGTCTTATTCATCTTCCTCCTTCTTACCTATATGCTCAGCATCACAGGCAATCTGACCATCATTACACTTACCCTGGTGGATGCTCAGCTGAAGACCCCCATGTATTTTTTCCTTCGGAACTTTTCCTTCCTTGAGATTTCCTACACTACGACATGCATCCCCAAATTGCTTGCTACTTTGGCAACTGGGGACAAAAGCATTCCTTATGGTGATTGTTTAACACAAGTGTTTTTTGCTTTCCTATTTGGAGCATCAGAATTTTACTTGCTGGCAGTCATGTCCTATGACCGCTATGTGGCCATCTGCAAGCCCCTGCACTACATGACCATCATGAACAATAAAGTCTGTATGCAGTTGGTCCTCAGTTGTTGGATTGCTGGCTTCTTTGTCATATTTCCACCACTCCTGTTAGGCTTAAATGTTGATTTCTGTGCTTCCAACATTGTTGATCATTTCTACTGTGACACCACTCCACTCATGCAGATTTCCTGCACAGACACACAGCTCATGGAGACGATGGGCTTTGTCTCGGCTTTGGTGACACTCTTTCTTACATTGTTACTGGTCATAATTTCCTATACCTACATTGCCATAACGATTCTAAAAATCCCTTCAACCAGCCAGAGGAAGAAGGCTTTCTCTACGTGTTCTTCTCACATGATTGTGATATCCCTCTCGTATGGCAGCTGCATCTTCATGTATGCTAAACCTTCAATCAAGCAAAGAGTATCTATTTCCAAGGGCATTGCTGTGCTCAATACCTCAGTGGCTCCACTTCTGAATCCTTTTATCTACACCTTGAGGAATCAGCAAGTGAAAACGGCATTCATTAATACAATACAGAGGATTGCATCTTTCTCAAAGAAATGACTATACCATTTCACTATATAAAGAAAAAAGACTTAAAAGTACCTAGTGTTCATAAGTCTCTTCAGTTTCTTCTCAGTGTTTTGTTATTCATTTTCCCATCTAAAGAAGACGTTTGTTCTTTAGAAATAAATTTATGAATGCAGGGAGCAGGGAATTAATCAAACATGACCTGAGTCTTGGAGGTCAGCACACTACTATTGTGTTAAACTTCCACTTTATATAAGCTAATATTATTTTAAATCCAAAGTTTTTTTCTCCCTGAAAGTCATCTATTCTCTCAGTGATATCTGATAGATATTGAACATTTCTTTTCTTTCTTTCTTTCTTTCTTTCTTTCTTTTTCTTTTCTTTTTTCATTTTTTGTTTTTCGAGACAGGGTTTCTCTGAGATTTTGGAGCCTGTCCTACAACTAGTTCTTGTAGACCAGGCTGGCCTCAAAATCATCAAACTCACAGAGTCCACCTGCTTCTGCCTTCCAAGTGCTGGGACTAAAGGTATGAGCCATCACCGCCTGGCTGAACATATTTTGGCAATGTCTCTTCTGTCTTCTAAAAATTCATCCCAGATTAGAGATTGGCTCAAAAGTAGAGGGAGTCTCAACACAAAGGGTCTGGCTTTGGGTACCAATTCCACCAACTATAAAAAAAAAAAACTAAAAAACAAAGTGAATTTTTAGATTCGAGTTGGTCAAGACTATGAAATAATGTTTCACATTTGTTATATTTGATGCATTATTTGATAGGAAGGTTATAACAGTACTCTATATTTGTGATAATTTACCATCAACATATTAAAGCTATTATTAAATATGAAATTTTATTTATTTTCTTTTAGTTTTCATTCATATTTTATTTGAAGAAACTAAAAGCCAGTGGAGTGGATTAGCAGGAAAAGGCCCTTGTAGCCAACTCTGACAACATGTGTTATGTCCCTAGACCCACAAATTAGAAGAACAAAGCAACCCACACAAGTTGTTTTCAGATCTCCATCAAAGACACTGTGGTTTTCTCACTTACATAGTAGCATGGAAAAAAATAAATTCTTTATTTTTAATTAAAGTAATTTTAATTAAAAGAAAATTATATCAGATTTTATCCACTATTGTATTCTTCATCTGTAAATGTATATATTAATCTTTGAATATTATATAAATAACTATAGTTGTAAACATTTTATGGAAAATATGTATTTTTAAGACTAAAGTTACTGTTATAATTTACAAATATTTCTAGGCATATCTCAGAGATAATGTTATTAGACTTATTGGTGAGTTGTCAAATTTTCAGCAAGCCCATCCAGATCATCTCTGTTGGAAATGTGATTTGTGGATCTGAAAGAATGAGACACTACAGTCTAGCATTGTAGACAAACTTATTTCAGGTTCATTGTGCTTTTATATGGGAATAATAAAAAAAGAATGCAGCTACCCAAGGAAGGTTGTTTAATAATGAAAAACATGGTGGAAAAATTATCAGAAAAACATACAAATGCTTCTCTGAAAAGAGACACCGTTGTTTGATATATGTCAAAGTATTGTTAGCAATGAGAACAATGTTCCATTTCTCTGTAGATTTTATTTGAAATATAATCACTTTCTTTTGAAAGTGTATGAATTTCATGAAATACTTTTGTGAGAAAAGCACATGTGTTTCTCTGAAAAGAGAAGCAGGTGTTTGGGATATGTCAAAGTATTGTTAGAAGTGAGAGCAGTGTTCCTTTTCTCTGTAGAAGCTTTACTTTGGAGGATAATCACGTTCTTTTAAAAGTGTATGAATTTCATGAAATTCTTTTGGGAGAAATGCAAATTTGTCTGAAAAGAGTAGCCTTTGTTTGGGATATTTCAAAGTATTGATAGAAGTGAGAACAGTGTTCCTTTTCTCTGTAGAAGCTTTACTTTGAAAGATAATCACGTTCTTTGGAAAGTGTATGTATTTCATGGAAAGCTTTAGCAGAAACGCACGTGTTTTTCTCTGAAAAGAGAAGCCATTGTTTGGGATATGTTAAAGTATTGTTAGAAGTGAGAGCAGTGTTCCTTTTCTCTGTAAAATCTTTACTTTGAAAGATAATCATGTAATCTCTTTCCAGAGAAACACTTGTTCATTTCTCAATAACCTTTCGTGAAATTCATACACTTTCAAAAGAACGTGATTATCTTTCAAAGAAAGGCTTGTACAGAAAAAAGGAACACTGCCCTAACTTCTGACAATAATTTGACATATCCCAAACAACGGGTTCTCTTTCCAGAGAAACACTTGTTCCTTTCTCACTAACCTTTCATGAAGTTCATACACTTTCAAAAGAATGTGATTATCTTTCAAAGTAAAGCTTCTACAGAAAAAAGGAACACTGTTCTCACTTCTAACAATACTTTGACATATGACAAACAATGGCTTCTCTTTTCAGAGAAACACAAGTGCGTTTTTCACAAAAGCATTTCATGAAATTAATACACTTTTAAAAGAACGTGATTAACTTTCAAAGTAAATCTTCTACAGAGAAAAGAACACTTCTCTCAGTTCTCAAAATACTTTGACATATCCCAAACAATGGCTTCTCTTTTCAGAGAAATTTGTGTTTCTCACAAAAGCTTTTCATGAAATTCATACACTTTCAAAAGAACACGATTATCTTTCAAGATAAGGTTTCTACAGTGTAAAGGAACACTGTTCTCATTTCTAACAATACTTTGACATATCCCAAATATGGCTACTCTTTTCCAAGAAAAACATGTGGGTTTCTGCTAAAGCTTTTCATGAAATACATACACTTTCCAAAGAACATGATTATCTTTCAAAGTAAAGCTTCTACAGAGAAAAGAAACACTGTTCTCACTTCTAACAATACTTTGACATATCCCAAACAACGGGTTCACTTTTCAGAGAAACACTTGTGCGTTTCTCACTAAACCTTTTGTGAAATTCATAAACTAACAAAAGAATGTGATTATACTTCAAAGTAAAGCTTCTACAGAGAAAAGGAACACTGCTCTAACTTCTGACAATAATTTGACATATCCCAAAAAGTGGGTTCTCTTTTCAGAGAAACTCATGTGCCTTTCTATCTAAAGCATTTCATGAAATTCATACATTTTCAAAAGAAAATGATTATCTTTCAAATTAAAGCTTCTACAGAAAAGAACACTTCTCTAACTTCTAACAATACTTTGACATATCCGAAACAACGGCTTCTCTTTTTAGAGAAACACATGTTCGTTACTGACAAAAGCATTTCATGAAATTCATACACTCTCAAAAGAACGTGATTATCTTTCAAAGTAAAGCTTCTACAGAGAAAAGGAACACTGTTCTCACTTCTACCAATACTTTGAAATATCCGCAATTACGGCTTATCTTTTCGGAGACACTTGCATTTCACACAAACAATTTCGTGAAATTCCTACCCTATCCAAAGAACATATTTATCTTTCAAAGTAAAGTTTCTACAGTGAAAAGGAACATTGTTTTCACTTCTAACAATACTTGGACATATAACAAACAACGGGTTCACTTTTCAGAGAAACACTTGTGCTTTTCTCACTAAACCTTTCATGAAATTATTAAACTTAAAAAAGAACGTGATTATCTTTCAAAGTAAAGCTTCTACAGAAAAGGAACACTGCTCTCTGATGTGGGAGTGTCACATATCAATCTGTTGATTTCATTGGTTAAGCAATAAAGAAACTGCTTGGCTGGCCCTCATAGGTTAAAACATAGGTGAGTGGAGTAAACAGAACAGAATGCTGGGAGGAAGAGGAAGTGAGCTCAGACTCAACAGCTCTGCTCTGGAGCAGAGACACCATGCTCCCATCTCCCGGGTAGATGTGATTGCTCTGCTCTCTGAAGCAGATGCGATGGAGCAAGCCACCAGGTCAGACATGCTGAATCTTTCCCGGTAAGACCGGTGCTCACAGATTATTAGAGATGGGTTGATCGAGATATCAGAATTAGCCAGTAAGGGCTAGAGCTAAAGGGCCAAGCAGTGTTTAAACTAATACAGTTTTTGTGTTGTTTTTTCGGGCATAAGCTAGCAGGCGGCCGGGGTGCTGGGGACGCAGCCCCGCCACTCCTATTACTACAAATGGCGCCCACGTGGACAACTGCTTCCACATAAAGCCTGAGACAGCTTGGGAAAGTAATTCTAGAACAAAATGACAGTTTTGTGCATGGTTTCTTGGTAGCAGCACTTCCTCGGGTCTACTCTGCTTGCTAGAGGCAAGCAAGCGCTCTCATCTAAGAGAGGCTTCCTGACTCAGTTTTAGCTGCAAAACCCTGCAGCTCATTAAGAGGTCCTGCCACGAAACATATAAAACAGTGTTGATGAAAAGCTGAACGCATGCTTTTCGGTTTTCAGCCATAGCAGGAAAAAAGCTGTGCCGTTTAAAAATGCTGGCTTTCTGGGCTGTCCTGCCAGGGCAAACTCTGACTCTTTTACACAGGCGGTTCATGCGGTTTGCAAGCACAGGCTACTAAAGCTCACTTGCTGGCAGGGACCTTGAAATGCCATAGAGTTGTGGCAGTAAACATGGCTACAGTCAGTACCTCAGCCATGAGGCTGGAAAGCTAAGGAATGGACTGGATCTAGCTGGCAAAGCCACGGCTTTAATCCTACTGATATTTCTTGGTAAATTAAAGACTCATGTGGTCAGAAAAAGAGAGATATACAGTAAAGAGAGATTCAAAGACAAAGAAAATTTCTAAATGGTTTACAGTGTGTTGAAAATATATGCAGACTAAAAGTTAAAATTCTTAAAGTTAAAAACAAAAATAAGGAAGAAAGAGAGTAGTTGGGTGTGGTAGTACACACCTTTAATCCCAACACTTGGGAGGCAGAGGGAGATTGACCTCTGTGACTTCAAGGTGTGGTAGCATACGCCTTTAATCCCAGTGCCTAGAAGGCAGAGACAAACAGATCTCTGTGAGTTCAAGGTGTAGTAGCGTACACCTTTAATCCCAATGCCTGGGAGGCAGAGACAGTAGATCTCTGAGAGTTCAAGGACAGCCTGGTCTACAGAGTTATTCCAGGTCAAAGATACAGAGAACCTGTCTCATAAAGCAAAAAGTTAAAAGTAAAAATAAATGAAATAGAGGTTAAAACAAAGCTACACAAAGATGGAAAATACACAGAGAACCTTGATACTGTGTGCTATTATGCTATGTTTGAATTGTTTGAATGCTGAGGAAATAGCAACAGCTGCTAAAAAGATATTTGTTTATAAATGCTGCTGAACTAATCCCACATAGATATTTTGAAAATGTCTTGACTTTAAAATTTGGATCTAAGGATATGGTACTTTGGAAAGGAGTTTCTTATTTTGTTTTCACAAAGGATGAGACCCTGTTCATTTTTTCTATTCCGATATGGTATGATAGACCACGTCCTTCTGAAAGGTTGCTGTGAACGCCTTCAAAAAATTACTTCACTCAATTGATGACTGAGATGAAACTAGCACACAGGTTATACCCTGAAATACCCAATTAACGATGCCCCCATTCAACAGGAAGCAGTTTGGAGAGAAAAAATTGTGCCCATGTTCCCAAATACGGTTTATAAATGTTCTTTTACATTTAAAGGGGGATATGATATAGGTATGAATAATTTGCATTAGTATAGATTTTGTTATATGTATATGTATTTCTGATCTTTATTAAGGTGTTGTGATTGTGTAGTTCATTTAAAACTGTAATGTATATAGGTTGTTAATGGACAATCATTAATAATAGTCAAGTTTGTAGTCATGTTAGGTAGATTTTCTAGATATATAGATATATATTTCAGTTAGATTGGCATTTTTTATATCTTTCAAAGACTACAGAATATGCTATTTAATGTTTTAATAACTTAGGACTTTTCATGACAATGAGACACTCTGCTCCTGGCAGCACCAATCTACTTCAAGAGGAAGATGGGCATCGACGAGGATCCTTATGGAATTTCATAGCCATTTGGACAAGAAACTGCTCTTGTCTGGACTGTTACATAAAGTGGACACAAAGAACCCACAGAAAGAGGACTGCTGAACTTGCCTAAAGGTGAGATGATCTTTCGGGGTTCCTGATTCATGAAAGAGTCTGCAAGACATTCTGCAGGACAAGCAGATAGTGACTGCCTTTGAAATTTCCGGTTTTGTGGAAATGTCTGCTGTAAACTATGGGCCTGTAGGCCAAAGATGGATGCCCCAACAGTACACAGGAACTTTGGGTAACTGTACAGGCAGCGAGATGTCTCTGTCATTTCTAGAGTTTTAAAAGTTGCTTACTTTTTGTTTGCTTAGTAAATATTGTATTCTTCTGGAGTCTTTGATGTAGTTAAAAAATAGATAGTTATAGTTTTCCATTGTTATGATAAAAGATAAAATAGATATAAATATTGTAACTGTAATTCTTGCTTGATAACTGTTTTGTTATATGTAATTTTGCTATGTAAAAGTTAAAGCCTTCCTTTTTTGTTTAAACAGAAAAAGGGGAAGTGATGTGGGAGTGTCATATATCAATCTGTTGATTTCATTGGTTTAGCAATAAAGAAACTGCTTGGCTGGCCCTCATAGGTTAAAACATAGGTGGGTGGAGTAAACAGAACAGAATGCTGGGAGGAAGAGGAAGTGAGCTCAGACTCAACAGCTCTGCTCTGGAGCAGAGACGCCATGCTCCCATCTCCCGGGTAGACGTGATAGCTCTGCTCTCTGAAGCAGATGCGATGGAGCAAGCCACCAGGTCAGACATGCTGAATCTTTCCCGGTAAGACCGGTGCTCACAGATTATTAGAGATGGATTGATCGGGATATCAGAATTAGCCAGTAAGGGCTAGAGCTAAAGGGCCAAGCAGTGTTTAAATGAATACAGTTTGTGTGCTGTTATTTTGGGCATAAGCTAGCAGGCAGCTGGGGTGCTGGGGACGCAACCCCACCGCTCCTATTACGACAGCTCTCACTTGTATGAATATGTTGACATATCCCAAAAAATAGCTTCATTTTTCAGAGAAACACATGTGCGTTTCACAAAAGCATTTCATGAATTTCATACACTTTCAAAAGAACGCGATTATCTTTCAACATGAAGATTCTACAGTGTAAAGGAACACTGTTCTCATATCTAACAATAATTTGACATATCCCAAATACGGCTTCTCTTTTCCGAGAAAAACATGTGCATTTCTGACTAAAGAATTTCATGAAATTCATACACTTTCCAAAGAATGTGATTCTCTTTCAAAATAAAGCTTCTACAGAGAAAAGGAACACTGCTCTCACTTCTAACAATACTTTGACATATCCCAAACAACCGCTTCTCATTTCACAGAAACACATGTTCGTTTCTGACAAAAGCATTTCATGAAATTAATATACTTTCAAAAGAACTTGATTATCTTTCAAAGTAAAGCTTCTACAAAGAAAAGCAACACTGATCTCACTTCTAACAATACTTTGACATATCCCTAACAATGCCTTGTCTTTAAAAGTAAAGCTTCTATGTAGAAAAGGAATACTGCTCTCACTTCTCAGAATACTTTGACATATGGCAAACAAACGCTTCTCTTTTCAGAGAAACACATGTGAGTTTCTCACTAAAGCTAATACCAAGAAGAGCTAATACCTATACTCCTTAATGTATTTCACAATATATAAACAGAAGAGTCATTACCAAATTCCTTTTATGAAGCTACAGTAACCCTGATACCAAAACCACACAAAGACCCAACCAAGAAAGAGAATTACAGGCCTATCTCACTCATGAATATCAATGCAAAAATTCTCAATAAAATACTGGCAAACCGAATCCAAGAACACATTAGAAAAATTATCCATCATGATCAAGTAGGCTTCATCCCAGAGATGCAGGGCTGGTTCAACATACACAAATCTATCAACGTAATCCACCATATAAATAAACTGAAAGAAAAAAACCATATGATCATTTCATTAGATGCTGAAAAAGCATTTGACAAAATTCAACATCCCTTTATGATAAAAGTCTTGGAGAGATTAGGGATAAAAGGGTCATACCTAAATATAATAAAAGCTATATACAGCGTGCCGACAGCTAACATTAAATTAAACAGAGAGAAACTCAAAGTCATCCCGATAAACTCAGGAACATGACAAGGCTGTCCACTCTCACCATATCTCTTCAATACAGTGCTTGAAGTTCTAGCAATAGTAATAAGACAACATAATGGGATCAAGGGGATTCGATTTGGAAAGGAAGAAGTTAAACTTTCGTTATTTGCAGATGATATGATAGTGTACATAAGCGACCCCCACAACTCCACCAAAGAACTTTTACAGCTGATACACACCTTTAGTAATGTGGCAGGATACAAGATCAACTCCAAAAAATCAGTCGCCCTCTTATACACAAAGGATATGGAAGCAGAGAGGGAAATCAGAGAAACTTCACCCTTCACAATAGCCACAAACACCATAAAATATCTTGGGGTAAATCTAACCAAGGAAGTAAAAGATCTATTTGACAAGAACTTTAAGGCATTGAAGAAAGAAATTGAAGAGGATACCAGAAAATGGAAGGACCTCCCTTACTCTTGGATTGGGAGGATCAAAATAGTAAAAATGGCAATTCTACCAAAGGCAATTTATAGATTCAATGCAATCCCCATCAAAATCCCATCAAAATTCTTCACAGATCTTGAGAGGACAATAATCAACTTTATATGGAAAAACAAAAAACAAAGGATAGCCAAAACAATCCTATACAATAAAGGATCATCTGGAGGTATTACCATCCCTGACTTCAAACTCTATTACAGAGCTACAGTAATGAAAACAGTGTGGTACTGGCATAAAAACAGAGAAGTTGACCAATAGAATCATATAGAAGACCCGAATTTTAACCCACAAACCTATGAACACCTCATTTTCGATAAAGGAGCTAAAAGTATACAATGGAAGAAAGAAAGCATCTTCAACAAATGGTGCTGGCACAACTGGATGTCAACCTGTAGAATAATGAAAATAGACCCATATCTATCACCATGCGCAAAACTTAAGTCCAAATGGATTAAAGACCTCAATATCAGCCCAAACACACTGAACCTGATAGCAGAGAAAGTGGGAAGTGTACCGTATAAGATTCCAGAGATGGAGACAACAGTCCTTCCCAGCTATGACACCTATGAACCATGTCAGCCAGCATGGCATGATAACCAAGTTATAGTACTGTCAGGTATGCCTTGGATTTGGTTGAACTAATTGTACTTAAGACCTGTTCAGCAAGAGGGCAACCGTGTCTGGTATTGGAAATTAACCTAATTACTCAGTTTTAGTGAGGTCATGGTTATTGGAGGAGAATTTACAAACACTAATTCACTAAACCAACATCATCCCTAACAACAGGATGTAAACATTTGTTCCTATACCCACAGGCCTCACATCTCATCAAGAAACTTCTCATTGCAGCATACAGAGGTTGCTACAGAAAACCACAATCAATCAATATGCAGAGTTGTAGAGTTCAATCCCAGTGGATACCTCTATAAAACACTCCCACACCTCAGGCTCAGGGGAGACTGAGGAATAGGGGGTGGAAAGATTGTAAGAGCCAGAGCATCAGGAAGTTTCCTGTGAGGGTGGGTCTCCTAGTAGGTCAGAAGTTTTGTCCATAAAGTCTCACCAACTTAGCTGCCCAAAGATGAACAAGGATGATAGCAAAGTGAGCAGAGAAGAGCACATGCGGCCTCGGCCCCACATAAAGAACTGCAGGCAACTGAGGGAAGCTGGGAGCAGGAGAGGTGGTCTTCCCTCAGGGAAAAGCACACCAATCAGCTGTCCAGTACCAAATAGTCAGCCCCGAAAACATCTATTCAAGTAAAAGTAATAATGATTTCTAGTTCTTGAAAGTTATTATTATCAATTGTTTAAGATAATTTAGAAATGCAGGTTAGTAATTAGTTATCCATTCCAGTTAAATTTGTAATCATATTAGGCATGTTTTCAAGGTAAAACAGATATATTTTAGACAGACACATCATCCTGGAACACTCTGAAGATCTACATAATATGGTATTTAAGATGTTGTAATAACATGAATTCTTTTTTATGATAATGAAACAAGTCTACTCCTGGCAACACCAATCTTCTTCAGAGAAGATAATGGACCTCAGTGAAACTCCACATAAAGTTTACTTTTTGTAGCAAAATTTAGCCACTGGGAAGCATGCTATCCAAGTTGGACAAGCAGGACACAAAAGAGAGTGACGGTCAAACCTTGCCAAGACAAGATGGGACAAACCTTCAAAAATCCTGCTTCACAGAATAGTGGAGAGCGTTGCGGTCTGCAGTCGTGCTGAGGACAGAATCGCCCGTTTGTTTGTCTGAGCCTTGAGGGAGGTAAGAGCTCCCTAGTGGCTTCCCTGATTTGCTTTTCTGATCTTCAGCTTGAACCCCGATACCTGTCTCTGGGTTTTTATTATTCCTGCTGCATAACAGGGACAGAAGAGGTTATATGTAGACATATGCATGTATATATGTATATAAATATATGCATACAGTAATAGTTAATGAAAAAAGAACCATGACTTGATGGAGACCAGGGAAGGCTATATCGGAGGGGTTGGGGGAAGGAAAGGGAAGGGAAGCTAGGGTGAGAACTCAGTCAAGAGCCGATGACAGATGTGTACTGGCTCACTCTCATGGCTGTCTCAATTTGCTGTCTTAAACAATTCAAGACAACTTGCAGGGGTGGAGACACCCACAGTGGCCTGGATCTGCCATATTTGTCATTCCTAAAGAAATGGGTCATGGGACCTGCCAGCAACTGCAGAATCACAGACCTAGTTTAGATGCTCTCAGCACATCAACCCTCTTTGGTTTTGAGCACCTTTCTGTGTAAATGGATGTTTGTGGAAAAGGTGTCGAGGGATAGAACCCACATTCAGAAATACTTATGCCAGGGGTTTTCTTCATCCAGTGTTCCTATCTCCCAAACTTCTGAGATGAGAATGAAACAGGGAGGAGCAAAGAACGGTACAGAATCGGCGAGGGGGAGGGGGGTGCCATCAGGAACTGGCATCTGTCTTTCCATGTGTAGAGCTTTACCTGAGGGGAGATCTTACCTAGCAGAGCTGAATCCTAGCCCTGTATATGTATGAATGGTTGTTGCTGTGGGGTAGGGAATATCCAGTAGGACCAGACACTTGGCTGCTTGTGAGTATGAGATGGTTTGTGTTACCTAACACAGCGTACACATAGAAACGTGTTTGCCTTTTGGTATATGGGACAGAATTCATAAAAGTACCACGCTCCTAGTTTTGTGTTTGTGTGAGAGAGAGACAGAGAGAAGAGAGAGAGAGAAAGAGGGCAGAGAGAGAGTTTTGAATATAAGGCTGGACACAGCCATTACAACCTATGTATCCATGTGATATTGGGTGTAGGGAAATAAACAACTTGCATGATGTGACACCTAGCCTTCCATGGATATTTGGAGCTTTGCATTATGGGAGGAGTTAGTGAGGTGGACATGAGACCTAGGCATGTATGGAGGCTTTTGACTGTAAGAGGTATGGCACTCTAAGGGAGAGTATTCTAGCAGGACCTGACAATGGCCGTAAGTGTATGAGTGGCTTTGGCTGTAGGGTATCTGTCAAGACCTGCTATTTTCTCCACCCTATAGGTAAAACACCCCCACTGTCATACACACACACACTTAGGTGTCAGGTCCTGACAGGTTATGCATTTTGTTCCCTCGGGAAGAGATGAAGCCTCACTAATACATTCATGGCCATGTCTCAAGTCCTTGTAGGTATCTCCCCAGCCCAGCCAAATCTACGCACTCAGCTGCTCATCCAGGCTTTCTAGCTATCCACTCCGGCTAGCCAAAGCCCCATATAGACAAATACGCACACACACACACACACACACACACAAAACGATCTCACACACCAACAGGTCTAGGTGTCATCTCCTGCAAGGTATTCCCATACTTAAAGTGAAAGACCCCTCCTCCCAATACGAACACATGGATATATGTCAGGTCATTCTATGTATCCTCACTTCTACAGCTAATGTCAAGCACACAGGGCCAGATGTCAGGTCCTGCTTGGCCCACCTTCCCCTGTAGTCAGCCCTCCCCTCACACATGTGTAGTATGTCCTTCATAAGATTCCCTACTTTATAGCTAAATCCCCATGCACAGGACCAGGTCATTCCAAGTACCCAATCACAGCAAAACATGTTATATGCTGCTCTACAGCATTCTTATAAGTCAAGGGTAAGGTTCTGGTGTTTCTCTCTTCCCTGACAACTACATGTACATGCATGGTTATGTCAGGTCCTGCTAGGTAGCTCCTCCCGACAGCAAAACACCAGGTTCACACATAAAAAACACATAGACACATTCATGTACACATGTGAATTAGTAAGCAACCGTGCATATAGGCCTGCAGGAAGCTTTACCAGGCTGTGAGGTCCCGATAGATTTCTGAGAGTCACGTGGGTGTAGCCTTGGTTTTAGGAGTGGGTGAACTTTGGTTGTAAGTCAGTGCACATCTAGCAGGATCTAACACCAATGTGTAGGTGTGGCAAAGGCTGTGACAGAAGGAACACCTAGCATGACACAACACCTAGCCCTGGGTTTTGTCCTTGGCTGTAAAGGACAGAATTACTATCAGGACCTGAAACCTACACATGCATGTGTGTGGAATTTTTGAGGTGAGAGTGGGGATACTATGAAGGACATGAGCCCTAGCTCTGTTTCTGTCTCAGTCTCTTCCTCTTCCCCTCCCTTCTCATTGTCTCTCCTTCCCTCCACGTCTGTGAATATGTATGTGTGTGAGAGTGTTTGTGTGTGTTTGTGTGTGTGTGTTTGTGTGTGTGTGTGCTTGAGTGTAGTGTGTATAGGGGGAGTGGGAGTTTAAGTTTTGCATATGAGGTAGGTTCCAGGTAGCTAACTCCATCCTTAAGTGCATGTGTGGTATTGGTTATAAGAGAGGAGACTCTTAGCATGACAGGAAACCTACCCATGCCTATGTATTTGAAGCTTTGCTCTAGGGGAGGTGTTTCTGAGGAGGACCTGACACATAACCATGTCTATGAGACTCTGACTGTTGGGAGGTATACCTAGTGATCCTGACACTAATTGTGTATCGGGGACGTTGTTAAGGGAGGGAAGGATAGAAGAACATGACACCTAGTCCTATATGTCTATGATTATGGGTGGGGGTCTTGCCTATAATTAAGGGAGTCACTGAGAGTACTTGACATCTAATCCTCAGTTTAGGGGGACAACTGAAGGTGGGGGATCCTTTGGAGGACCTGACATCTGGCTATGTAGGAAGAATGGCTGCTATAGGGGAGGGTTCACCTAGCTGGACATGATACCTTGCCATGCATGTCTGGCATTGGCTATAGAAGAGGGTATTCCTGGCAAGCCCCGGCCCCTCACTATGTATATGTGGATGTCTTTGACTACCTTGCTGCAGTCCTGTATGCACTTTCATGTTTCTGATCCTTCTGAACCCTCCATCTCAACCCCTGTATTGTGTGTGGCAGCAGGACGGTGGATGTGAGGTAATTCTTAATGCCCAGCATTGTATGGATGGCAGCATAGTCACAGGTGTGTCAATAGGGCCTGCTACCTAGTAGCTTGTGTTTTGTGGTGACATGGTTTCTATCAGGGCATGAAATACAGCAGCGCTTGTTAGCCAGCAGGGCATGGTAAGGGTGTGTGACAAGCTTGGTCTGACTCTTACCATGTCACTTGAGAGTGCAAGTTATGGTCAGGAGGATGTGACATGCATCACTCTCTATGCCGCTACATTGGAGGTTATGTACAGCCTGGCACAGTAACTAGTAGTAGGTCCTGATGCAGAGCAGCTTGTGTGTTTGGGGGAGGAGTCCAGAAGAAGTCGAAGCCTAGCCCTGGGTGAGGCATGCTCAGAGGAAGGATGTCCAGCAAGGCAAACACATGGCAGGTAATTTTGTGAGTGACAGGAGCAGAAGCTCCCAGCACGGTCTGATATTTGTGGTCCATGTGGGGCGGGAGGTCAAACAAGACCTGATACCTAGAGGAGCTGTGTGGTCACGTGGATGGTAGGGTGTCCAAGGAGCCTGATGAATAGAAATACATACCACTGGGGAGCAGTAGAAGGGGTGCCCTGCTGTGCCCTGTATCTGGTAAACATATGCTAGCTTGATGGAGGAGGGTCATCTGTCTATCTGTTGTTTCATTGGTTAATTAATAAAGAAAACTGCTTGGCCTGATAGGGCAGAATTTAGATAGGCAGAGTAGACCGAACGGAATGCTGGGAAGAAGGGAAGTGAGCAGACGCCATGCCTCTCCTCTCCAGGCAGACACTATAGCTCTCCTCTCCAAGATGGACGCAGGATAAGATCCTTCCTGGTAAGCTACCACTTCGTGGTGCTACACAGATTATTAGAAATGGGTTAATCAAGATGTGCGAATTAGCCAGTAAGAGGCTAGAGCTAATGGGCCAAGCAGTGTTTAAAAGAATACAGTTTCCATGTAATTATTTCAACTGTAAAGCTAGCCGGGTGGCGGGACATAGCCTGCCGCTCCTTTTACAGAGTAGTGAATTAGTGTCCATCCAGGCCTGTTAATATTAGAGTAGTGTTAATATTTGGCAGTGGTTGGTCTGCTATCTAAGGATACCTGACACTTCAGAGTGTGCACGAGGCATTTGGAAGTGTCACCAGAGCCTGATCGTAGCAATGTATTTCAGGCTGCTGCAGAGTGATGTGTGTATGTTCAAAGGGCTTTCAGCTGTAGTAAAAGGAGCGGCGGGGCTGCGTCCCCAACACCCCGGCCGCCTCCGGCTAGCTTATGCCCTGAAATAGTTACACGGAAGCGGTATTCTTTTAATCACTGCTTGGCCCATTTCTATCTAGCCTCTTCTAGGCTAACTCTAACACCTGGACTAGCCCATTTCTTATCATCTGTGTAGCACCGGTCTTACCGGGAAGATTCTAGCCTATGTCCATCCTGGGTCGGGGCTTCATCACATGCATCTTCCCGGGAGCTGGTAGCATGGTGTCTTGCTGAGGCATCTGCTCCCGAGAGAAGAGCTGTGGAGTCTGAGCTCACTTCCTCTTCCTCCCAGCCTTCTGCTCTGTTTACTCCTCCCACCTATGTTTTAACCTATGAGGGCCAAGCAGTTTCTTTATTGCTTAACCAATGAAATCAACAGATTGATATATGACACTCCCACATCATTCAGCTACCATTATAGGAGTTGCAATGGCCTGAATGTTTGGGTCTGATATCCTAAAATTATATATGGGTTGATGTCAGGAGGTATCCTGCAGGGACTATAATCAACACTGGAGAATGTCACTTGTATGGTGGGATGTAGAAGAGGGCCTGCTACCTGTCAGTGTATGTGGACCTTCCATGGTGTGATGGTACCCCTTGGGGCCCAAGCAATAGCAGTGGGTTTGGGGCAGAGTGGAAGATTATCCTGCATGATAATGGGGGTTAAGTGAGTGCCATTCAGGGTCTAGTGCCTAGGAGTACATATGAGGTGTAGGGACTGTTTTACTCAGCAGGCCTGATGCCTAGCAGTTAGTGTGTGGTTTTGTGGGAGTCCCTGCAGAGCAAGTGAGGTGGAACGGGTGTGGTGTCCAGCAGTCAGGGAAGGAGCCCTACGTGTCAGGGCAGGAGGCATTCAGGTGTGCCTGAAGCCAGCAGTACTTATGTGTCATTGACAGGAGGTGGAGTGTCCCACAATGCCTGATAGCTGCCACCATGTCTCACTTGACATGGGGGTTGGATGGATTTACTGCAGGGTCTGATACTTAGCATTGTTTTGTTTTTTCAACATCCAAATGATTTTTTTAATAACAGTAAGATCCAGGATTAGCTTTTGTAGCCGCAGCTGGCCCTTCTGCCTCTGGCACATTCAAACTTCCCGCCCTTGGAGCGGACATAGGGTTTGGTATGGCTGTGTGGGGTTCCTGGGGCCTTGCCAAAATGGCGGTACACCTCTCGGCCCTTCCAAGGTCCAGACAGGAGCACAGTGCCATGGCCCTTGGAAGACTCCAAGGCCAACTGGTCAAAAGTGAGGATCTTACCCCCAGTCTTGAGGATGCAACTTGGGACCAGGCTGATCACCCGCAATGCACATACCTTCAGTTTGGGCACATCGAGAATCCTCACATCATCTGTGACCGTCCCCACAACCACAACCATCTTGTTTTCTCAACCAGGAAGCTTCATCTTTCGGACCATCCGGGACAGGGACAGAGGTGGCCGGTTGGTGTGACTCATGAATAACCTTTTCAGCACAACCTGATTGAAGGTGGAGTTGGTTCGCCTGGCCGGAAACCTGTACAGCTTGACCAGCAGCCTCAGGTAGATGTCCTGGCTCTTGGGCTCCTTGCGCCGAACCTTTCGGTCCTTGTTGTGTTAGATGTCAACACCCATGATGGTGCCTCCTGCTCCGCCAGGTCCAGAAAGCAGCCTTGTGTTTTGACATTAGGAAAGGAATGGACTATCTAGGCCTGATCCCTAGAAAAGTGCGTGATGAGTGTGGGTGAGGGATGCCCTTGATGTCCTAAAACTGACAATGTATGTAAGGTGTTAACGTGGGAAGAGCATGCGGAGCACATAGAAGTATCTAGGTATCAGACTCTGCCCCTTGCCCACCAGACTGTACCTTCCAATACAGTGTTCTCATATGATCCAGCTGGACGGCGCATCGCCATCCCTCACTATGGGAAGGGCTTCAGCCCTCATCACACCACAGCACACACTACACTTCCCCTCCTCATAGACACTCACTATACACTGACAGGGATCTGTTGTCTCCTGGGGTGTGTCAGGGGTCAGGTTCTCTCTAGATGACCTAGGGAAGTGTCTACTCCAGCCATGCTCCAGCTTCTGTATTTTCTTGGCTGGTGCCATCAGGGATCCCGTGTCCATAGTTTCTCTTCTCCATAATATTTCTGATCTTTCCCATATAAGGCAGGGAATTATGAAGGTCTCTTTGATCAATTTTATTTATTTATTTATTTATTTATTTATTTATTTATTTATTTATTTTTGAGACAATGTTTCTTTGTAGCTTTGGAGCCTATCATGGAAAAAATCTCTTTTGGTCCAGGCTGACCTTAAACTCAGAGAGGTTGACCTGCCTCTGCCTCCCAAGTACTGGGATTAAAGGCGTGCACCGCCACCGCCTGGCTCAATCACTTTTCTGTGAACATTGCAGTGTTTAGATTTGGGGACAACTGAAAAGGTGACTGACTGTGTTCAGATTTCTAATGGTTTCCCTATCCTTGCCTTTCTTAGATAAACAGCATGCAACCTTTGCTCCTGCAGAGCTGAATTGTGTCATTGAGCTGTAAGATTGGCATGTGTATCACCAATAGCAGTCACTTTTCAGGCATATTATTGGTATACTTTCTCTTTTTTTAGATGGCTTTTACTGTTCTTGATGGAATCCTTTGAAGTACACTTTTAAATTATTTTTTAATTTTAAAATAAACTTAGCATTTATAAATGTTTTAAAGTTGTATGATGTACAATTTTATGAAGTACTGTGATTTAATCTCTAAATCACATGGTGAAAGCTGAGGTTATGAACATTAACATCCCCCCAGTTTCATTTTAATTGTGCAGTATATTCCTGAAAACTTTTATTAATTTTTTTGAGGTGGGGATACAGGGTCTATGTTGCCCTGGCTGTTCTGGAAATTGTTCACCGATATCCACCTGCCTCTACTACCAGAATGTTGGAACTGAAGGCATGTGTTCCCCATGCCCATCTTAGACTTAGATCTTTGACCCATTTTAGTTAAATAGTATGCACTGTTATTAAATTTATTCCTATCTTTAGAGGAGTGCAGAGAATGTAAGGGTTGGAAGGTGAGGAGGAACATCATCTTCTGGACTTGAATAGCTATCACACCCTCAATCTCACATAAGCTACTCTAGATCAAGCGGATCAAAACTCCCACTATAGATGTGGGAGATGCTCTCCGGGTCCCTCCCCTCTCTGTGAGACTTTTGGCAGTTGATGGCTGCGAGGGAAGCGAGTCACTCTTCAGTTTCCCATGCTGCAGTGGACGGTCCCACACCCACATACACGAGGGCAGCACTGAAGACATAAGAGTGTTGTTAAACAACATGACGTTGTGAAAGGGAAGTCTGAGGGGGTTGCTGGAGAAGCTGCAGAGGGAATAGCGGGAGTGGGGTTGAAATGTTATTTCATTGCCTGTATCTATAAAGTAATCAAAGAATAAAAACAAGTTTCTTCCTATTTTAAGTATTTTTAATTTTGTTTTATTTTTAATCATGCATGCATATGTGTATGTATCCATGTGAGTGTCATGCCCCTAGAATCCAGCAGAGAGAGGCGGATCCCTTAGAGCTGGAGTTGCAGTTGTGAACCGTTCAATGCCAAGGACTGGGCATCAAACTTGAGTCCCTGTAAGCAGCAAATGCTCTCCACCCCTTGACCATTGCTCCCACCCATATCTTGAGTGGTTTACATTTTGATGTTATTGTAAAGACAGCTGTTTGTTAACTTCACTTTGATACCTTCCTTTGAGCTGAATAGAAGAAATACAAGTGGATCCTGGAGCTTAGTAGAAGCTGTATTTGATTTCTATATGTGAATAAGAATTCAGTGCAAATTTCCACTATATTTTCTCTTTTTTCTCTGTAGTTATGTTTCCATTCCTTACTCCAGTATATGAGATCCTAAGTATCCTTATTTTTCCAAACCGGCTAATGGACTTTTTCTATGAATTTGTAATAATCATGAAGCAAATCACCTTGAGTCAAAGCAGAAAGTGAAATGTGGTGTTACTGTCTGAGTGCTGGTGGTTTGATCGTGTGTCAGGCTGGGAACACGTTCTTCGTGCCCTTTCTCTAAATGTCCACCATCGACTTCTCTTTCTGCTTCCAGACGCGAGTGGATTTTCTTCAGCTGGTGATGAACACTCAAGATTCCAAAGGCAAAGAGTCCCAGAAAGGTAACCCAGGGTGCTTCACGGTGTGTGGATCAAGAAGCCCAGAGAGGCACCACAACAGGTGATTGAACAGTGGCCATCCTCCGTGGACTCCCTACATCTCCTGAGAGGGCTGCAGTAGCATGTGGAAAAGCTCAACTGTGAAACCAGACAAGGACATTAAGAAAGAAAAGAAGGGCCTGCTGAAGCTCCTCTCTGGTGCCTCCACCAAACGTGAGCCCCCCTACCAGCCGCACCTACTCTGGACTTGGTGCTGGGAGCAGGGAGCACGGGGTCCCTAGTGGGCAACTACGGCTGGGCAGGCTCCTATCCCACAGACGGAGATGGCCCAGTGGTCTCAGGGACAGGGGTCTCAGCCCCAGATACTGTCTTAGCAACACAAGCTCCCTGGACTCTCAGTGCCACTCCTCCAGCACCTCAACAGGACTGCTCCTCCCTGGGTCCTGCTATGAATGAGGCCAGACCTGTTATCTGTGAAAGGCACAGGGTGGTGGTTTCCTATCCTCCTCAGAGTGAGGCAGAGTTGAACTCAAAAGAAGAAGATGTTGTGTTTTTTCATAAAAACGAGGGTATGGTGGTTTAAACATTACAAAGAATTGGAAAGACCGGCCATTTTCTGGGGAGCTTTGTGGAAAACATCTGCGCAGACTCCGCGTCAAGAAAGGCACCATCTCATCATGTGAGTAGAGAGCACAGATTGGCGTCATGGGCAGAGCATGTCTGTGGACTTCCAGATCTCCAGGAGCTGAGCAGAGGGTTGGCACCTGACTCCAGAGCCCCGGCTTGGTAACTCCCGTGGGCAGAGTGAAGGAGGCAACTTTTGTGGTTTCTGTCCCTCTGGGTTCTGATGTGTGAAGTGTGCCTTGTACTGTCCAGTGGACTTTACAGAGAAATGCCAATTATTTAAAGATGTTTAACTAAAATGGATAATTGTTTACAAGTATAATTGTTAACTAATTTATTTGCTTTTATAAAACTGGAACTCTCTTGTAATAGCAAAGACTGGTTCTCAGTCCCTTCCTATCCCACTGATTCTAGATTTCTATCTGGGAATTTGCATCTGGGCCCCACACAGAAAGAGCACTGTCCAGCAGTGGGGGTGATCTCTGGGAGTGAGTGATTGAACTGTGATTAACAGTTTAGTCTGCAATTTATTCTGCTCTGTGTAAACAGCATCTGGGAAACCATATGCCCCGCTCTTCGTTATTCTTCAGGCCCCTGGTTTTATAACATCGTCCATGCTAGGTCTGTGACATAACTATTATTAGTGTTATAACTACAGAAGGATTTTAAAGTTCTCATATTTATTCCATATTTCTAGTTATTAGCCAGTATGGGAAAAAGTTTTCAAGCCTTATTTGTTTGCTTTTTTAAAAAGTCATTCAAAAATATATTCATTCATTACTAGTGGAGTGGGTCTTCCCACATCAGTGAAGATAAGCCCACATGGTAATGTTCAGTCTTGACGCCCAGGCCATCCTAGATCCTGTCAAACTGTCAGTCAGTATTGCCCACTGCATTTCTTTATAAGTGTGTATGAGGATGGGGTGTGGTGGGCATGAGTCTGATCTATCAGGACAGATGGGCCACAGATGGGCACCGGCGTGGAATTCAGTCCCAGTGTCTCTGGACCTCCTTTCTCTGTTCTTCCCTAGATGGCTGGGAGCACCATTTGAATTTCTTCTCATCTCAACTGGGATGTTCTGCTTTGATTTTCATTATCTACAATGCTCTTTTCCTTTTATCTCAATGTGATATTGAGACCACAGCCCAATCAGTTGTTTGTATTTTCCCTGGCTGTGAGCCCACAGGACGTCCATTCCCTTTATTATGTATACACTGGTAACCCACCAGAATGTGCAGAAGAAACTTCAGGATGAGATTGACAGAGCTCTGCCCAGTAAGATGAGTGGATGGTACCCAGAGAAGGCGTGCATAGCAAAAGAATTAGCAAGAACATGACTCATCAGTCTCAATGAGAATTTTTACAGCTGGCCATGCAATAGTTCTTCCACCCAACAAGAGTCTTAGAGAAACAGGAAGGACATAGGAGATGAATACAACCCATAGAAATACACAATCTTTAATACAGTCCTGGCTCTGATGTATCTTTATCTGTTATTGCAATAATAGTAAGTAAGAGACACCCAGAAAACCTGGGTGACAATTGAAAATCAACAGCAGTCCCTCAGGTGTCTGGAAAGTTATCTCTGCTGAGGTCCTCGGTGTGCTGTCCCCACTATATAGTGGAAGGCTGACTGTCACTTGTCTTGGCAGGCTGGCCTGACACTCCTCTCAATGGCTCCTCTGTCCAGTCCATTAGCATGGCGCGCGTGTGTGTGTGTGTGTGTGTGTGTGTGTGTGTGTGTGTGTGTGTGTCAACTAGGGATTCCTTTCTCTCCTGTGGTTTTGATGGTGTATTAGGCTCCTTCCTGTCTGATGCCCTGATTGTAGTTAGCATGACTTTCAGAAGTTCTTTGAGTGTCAGTGCCCTCTGCTGACCCTAGCATGCATTACAGTCAGTGTGCTGGACAGGTTCTCTCAGGAAGTATCCATGTCAAACCCTGGGAAGCGGCTAATGTTCTAGCTTCAGCTGTTTTGGAAAGCACCTAGATAGGCACTAGAGGGGTGGCTGCCTTTGTGCTTTCATGAACTCCTAAGTATTGGTCACCTGCTGGTGGGATGCAGCCGTGGGTCCAGTTGTGCTGTGGGGAGCATCTCATGGCTGAGGTGCAGGGAAAGGACAGCTCAGCAAGTTCCAGTCCTTGTCATCCTGTCATGGAGGGGTTTGTTTGGTGGTGAATAGAACTTTAGAAAATGAGGAAACTCTGTCTCTGTCTCCTTTCATCACCTGATGAAGGTTAATATACAGGAAGATGCCTATATGTTTTTTCTTTGGGTTCTCCTTCTTATTTAGCTTCTCTAGGATCACAAATTATAGGCTCAATGTCCTTTATTTATGGCTAGAAACCAAATATAAGTGAGTACATCCCATGTTCCCCTTTTTGGGTCTGGCTTACCTCACTCAGGATAGTGGAGACAGAGACCCACATTGGAGCACCGGACAGAAATCTCAAGGTCCAAATCAGGAGCAGAAGGAGAGAGAGCATGAGCAAGGAACTCAGGACCCCAAGGGGTGCACCCATACACTGAGACAGTGGGGATGTTCTATCGGGAACTCACCAAGGCCAGCTGGCCTGGGTCTGAAAAAGCCTGGGATAAAAGTGGACTCGCTGAACATAGCAGACAATGAGGAATACTGAGAACGCAAAAACAATGGCAATGAGTTTCTGATCCTACTGCACGTACTGGCTTTGTGGAAGCCTAGGATGCTCACCTTACTAGACCTGTATGGAGGTGGGTGATCCTTGGACTTTCCACAGGGCAGGGAACCCTGATGGCTCTTTGGGCTGACAAGAGAGGGGAAATTGATTGGGGGAGGAGGAGGGAAATGGGAGGCAGCGGCGGAGAAGAGTCAGAAATCTTTAATAAATAAATGAATTAAAAAAAAGAAAATGAGGAAACTCAAGCAGTTGGGGGAGTTTAAAACTCCCTGAGCTCTGTGGCACCAACCACCTAAAGAAGAAGATGGGAGAAGACAGATTTGCCTTCAGAGTCAACACTCAGAAAGGCAGCACACCCGGCAGACCTCATGCTGTCAGACTGGCTTGTAGGGTCCGTACTGGGTACAGGTAGAAGTGGGAAGGTGTCTAGGGGCTTCCTAAACGAGAAAAGTGCATTATCATCATGTGAACCTGCATCCTACAGGCGATCTCCTAGCTGACTACCTGACCTCCCACCCTGGAGCAATCCTTAAGGGCAGAGATAGACAAGTCTCCACCTAGATGGAGAGTCCATGCTTACCCTTGACATTGTTTTTTTCATTTCCTCATTATTACATCTGTATGGCTTGCGGGGGCTAATCTTGGTTGTCATTTACACAACATCTCTAATCCATACATGCAGGCACTGGTGAGGGATTTTATAGATTGGGTAACTTGAGGCAGAAAGGCTCACCGTAAATCTTGCACACACCTCCTGGAGTCAGCCTACATAAAAAGAGCAAGGAAGCTTCTGTATTTTTGTCTCTTTGTCCTTGCTCTCTGCAGTAAGTCCATCTCTCCTGTTCATGAGGCATTCCTTCACTGGTTAGACCTTGCTTGGGGATTTCAGTGCACACTGAAGTACAGCAGCTCTCTGGGTCTCGTCTGCGACTGCTGAGACATTCAGGTTCCTAGACGAAAGAACTGCGTGTGCTTGTCCTTCCCATCAGAAGAACACATGTGTAGGAAAGCTGGACCTCTGCTTGTGAGCCATTAATATAAACAGCCCTTAATATGCACGTTTGTGCATTCGTGGATGTAGGCTGTGTGTCTGTATGTGTGCCTGCGTGCATGTATGTGTGTCTCTCTGTGTGTGCACAGGTATTATTTCCAGTAGTTCGGTTCCTTGGCAAGCACTGACTAAAATCGGCAGTTTGGTCTACTCCTAGTTTTCTTTGAACCACATTCTGTCACTGACGGCTCACCAATTGGAAAAACTGTCTGACCAGTGGACTCTGTTGTCCTGCTGTCTGTCTCCTCGGTGTCTTTGCCTTCTTTCTTCTTGCTGTGATAGAAAACTGACCAAAAATACCTTCAGAAATGTAGACATTTCTTTCGTCTTGCAGATTAATGTCCACCATGAAGGGAAGCCAGGGCAGAAATTCAGAAAGCAACCTGGAGGCAGGAACGGAAGCAGAGGTCGTGGAAGAACACTGCATACTGGATTGCTCCTCATGGCCTACCCAGTTTGCTGTTTTTCTACCACCCAAAGTGACCAGTGCTTGGTGACAGTGCACACAGAGGGCCGTCCTTCCCAAATCAAGCACTGATCAAGAAAACATGCCACCTATTTGCCTTCAGGCCACTCTGATGAAGGCATTTTCTCCACTAAGGTTCCCCTTCCCAACTGACCTTCTTTGTATCAAGTTGAAGACAATGAAAGAGAGAGACAGAGAGAGAGAGAGAGAGAGAGAGAGAGAGAGAGAGAGAGAGAGAGAGAGAGAGAGAGGAAGGAAAGAAGGATATAGGGTAAGAGATGCATGGTACCATGCCATTTTAAAAAATATGAATACTGGTTTCCTCTTTAGGTCCCTGTGCTTTCTCAGCAGGTAGCACACTGACGGCCATCTCCCTACCTTTGATCTGTGTTGTTTCCAGGGTCCATCACCATGCACAGGGACAGTGACGTAAGCCTTCCCACTGCTGTCCATAGTAATGGAATGGATGTGCAGGCTGATTCCTGTGTGAACAGTTTTAACAGTGTTGTCCTTTGTCCATGAACCTTCCATTTCTACATCAACTGACTTTCCTTGTCGTTTTAGCTCCATGGTATGATTCCTGCTGTCTTACCCATTGCAGACATTTCCCTAAGAATTTCTGGAGAGAAGATAAGGTCCTCTGTGGAGAGCAGGAACAAGGCATGCAGCAGAATCGATGACTGTTTGAATGACTGTATCTGTGTATTTTCCTGCTGATGTGCTTTTAAGTTGATGCTCTCATCTGGATTCCTCCCTGTGCATGGCTGGTGTGCAGCTGTGTGGCGAGTTCCTTCCATGTGACCTGTGTTGGCCTTGTGTATGTGTGTGTGTGTGTGTGTGTGTGTGTGTGAGAGAGAGAGAGAGAGAGAGAGAGAGAGAGAGACTTTGCTGAAATGCTTACTAGCTGTAAAAATGTTCTGTCAATTCCTCAGAATTTTCCTACACATATTGATTGGTCATTATGGTGGTTTGATAGAAAAGGGCACCCACAGGGTGTGGCATTGTTAGGAGGTGTGGCTTTGTTGGAATAGGTGTGGCCTTGTTGAAAGATGTGTGTCAGTGTGGAGGTGGGCTTTGAGGACTTTGTTGCTAAAATTACACAAGTGTGTAACACACCATTGCTTATGTCACCTGCTTATCAAGATGTGGAACTCTCAGCTCCTTCTGCAGCACGATGTCTGCCTGCATGCTGCCATTGCCACCCACCATGATGATAAGGACTAAACGTCCAAAGTGCAAGCCAGCTCCAGATAAATGTCTTCTTCTGTGAGTGTTGCTGTGGCCATGGTGTCGCTTCACAGCAACAACAACCCTGACTAAGACAGTGAAGGACAAGTTCACTAGTTCGCTCTACCCATGTGTAGGGAGGACAACTAGACCACTGCCGTCAATCACTTCTGGCTACTGTGCCTCTCTGTCCTCTGTGCTGGACAGTCATCCATTGTTCTACAGGGACTGCAGCCTGAGTGGGCATTCCCTCAGCCTGGCTAGAGCATCCTTGGGTAACTAAGTCGTGAGAAACCCTGGCCATACCAGCTCTGTGACTAGATGATATTGACAGCTCACTTCTTCTTGATGAGACCTGGACTAGCCTGATGTATATAACCTTTCACCAAGTCACATGCCTAGGTGGCCAGTGATGTGGAGTGTGTGTGCGCATGGATGTGTGTGTGTGTACCTGTACATGTGTGTGTGCAGACGTGTTCATGTGTGTCTGTCTCCTGATGAGAGCCCAGATGAGCTGCTCTACACCCTGAAAGGGCCCTGCCTCCACTCAGTGCCCTCTAAGTGGTCGAAGGCTCTCACATGCCCAGCATGAGGCCCACAGTGAGCCATTTGTGATGCTGCTCTCTAGTGGTGTCCTGTAGAGGGTTTGTCTGTGCACAGTGAACAGTGAGACTGCATCCAATCCATTGCCCACAGGCGAATGTGTACAATGTCCATGGGCTCCACCTTGTCATTTGTTGATGCCTCCAGACTTGTGAGAAAGCCTTGCAATTCTTTATAAAAATGATCTGTTTAAACATATTGGATGGGATGTGACATTGTCACAAGGTGCGCTGAGTGTGTATGCACAGCTCTGGGTTCAGGGTTGGTGAAAACGATGAGCACCATGACAGTTAAGATGACGTCACCCTTCTCTGCATGGCCCTGCTGTCTGCTAGAACAACAGTAGCCCAGGGAGAAGGGGAAACCTATGTCTGTGACCCCTAGTGTGTCAGAGCTCAGAAATTATGTTCCTAACTGTTAGGGGCACCACTGAGCACAGGACTGCCCATTCACACTTGTATACTTTTTCTTACCATTAGATCTTGTAATGATATTTTCTTTGTGTTTTAACAAACAAAGCTTCCTTGAAGATCAGACTGCAGTGCTAAGCCACTAGAGGCACTCCTTTACTCCCAGGACTCTGGAGACAGACACAGAGGGATCTCTGTTGGTTCAAGGCCACCCTGGGCTACATGAGATTATCTGTCTAAAAGAGAAACAGAGCTGACATTAAGGCAATCCCAGCACTTGGGTTCCCATGCCTTTAATCCCAGCATTAGGGAGGTGGACTGGTGGAGACAGGAGTGATATGGCTGGGCAGAAATAGGAATATAAGGCAGGAGGAGACAGGAACTCAGTGCGGTCTGAAGCAGTCTGAAGCAGTCTGAGGTCAGTCTGAGGACAGGATCACCTTCTTGGCATGAGCAGTGGTAGAGGTAAGAACCCTCTGGTGGCTGGCTGCTCTGCTTCTCTGATCTTCAGCATCAACCCCTATACCTGACTCTGAGTTCTGATTGTTAAGATCAACTGGAGTCTGTGATCCAGCAGTCACTTGTCCATTTTCTGCCACACCCGCGGATTGATTTTCCCTGTTGCCAGGATGGCCTGCGAGGGTCCTCCTCCCAGGACTGACCTGTTCGGCTCTGGGCTGTACTTATAAGTTGACCCGAGTAGACTGTATCACATTGGGGAATAGATATCCTGTCCCTGAACCCATGACTTAAAATGAGAAGGAAAATTTTTATTAATAATAAACATTAAATAACAATATAACAATGAAAAGTTATCCAAAATTAACAAAGAGTTCAACAAAATTGTCGTGGACATTTTCCCTATATAGAGGAGCAGAGCTTCTTCATGCAGGTGGAACTCCATAGGTAATTTGCTTCTCTAAATACACATCAACATCAGGCGGTGGGACAACAGGCACAGCTGCAGGTGTGTGCCCTGCCGCTAAGATATGGATGATGACATCTACTGAATCAGCTGATGTGTATTTAAGCTGCTCTGGTCCATCCTCGGGCAGAGTTGGTCCCCCTACTGCCGAATCCGCACTCTTGGTGTCCTCTTTGGGTGTCAGGTCTCTCCGTGGCCCTGCCACACAAGGTGGTGTAGGTGGTGGAGGACGCAGCTTCTCTTGCATCTCTGTGGCATCTGGCATCGGGGCTAATAATTTTTCTGCCCTGCAGAACCTGCAATCTAAGGACAGAAAGAGATGGACCCTTAGTGGAGTCAGCCTAGAAGCTTCCAGGATGGGGTGGCCTTCCTAGAGGTGGCCTTGCGGGTCACACAAGGCCTGATCATGGCAGAGATTTTTAACCTTCCTATTGCATGGCAGAACTACAGCCATCCTAGCCCTGTCCTTCCTACACAGCATTGTGCACATGGCAGCAGGGCTATTGATAAACACGCTGTGCTGCATGTCTTATAAAAATATAGCACATTATGTTAGTACACAATGTTTGGTTTTTCTAACAGTGGTGTTACAGGTTCAGGCATTCACTACTATGCCTTCAGTCATTATTTTAGAGTGTGTCTACATGTGTACTACAAAAGAGTGTGCTGGGGCAGGAGAGAGACCTCAGCATTTAGAAGCATCGGCTGGTGTAGGGTTAAGCCAGCCCCTTAAGGGGGCGGGTTTGCCTCGGGCAAATGCATACTGATAAATCGGGTACACAGGAGGAGGCTCGGCCCTTTCTTCCGGCTTGCCTCCTATGCTATGCTGGAACCTAGGTTCTGTAAGTTTATTTAATCATTAAAGTTGTTTATATTCTTTAATATTTGCCTGCATTTATTCATGCCAATACATTTGGGGCCTGCCCCGTGGGGCTTTGCGAATACTCGCCCCAAATCAGAGGCTCCTGGGGGCTACCACTCCCAACGGCTCCTTCCCCCCTCCCGGAGGTCTCCCTGGGCGTGCAGACTGTACCCTTTCAGCACTGCTGCACCTTGACAGTCCGACTACGGCTGCAGAGGCAGCTGAGATTCTGAGCGACTCTATCTTTCCTGGTGCCTGCTAAAACGTCAAACAAGAAGGGAGTATTAGCACTCCCCAGCCCCGCCCTGCCTGACAGTGGCACAAGTGCCTCTGTTACAGCCTGATCAGTCTCTGTTCCCCTCCCACCTCCGCTGGTGCTCAGGTCACATGACGGCGGCCCTGCGAGCCGGCTCAAACACGCCGGTCCCTTTGATTTGTTCACTTTGGCAGCTTTTCTCTCTGTTCCCTTTCTGGTCCAATTGCTATTTATCAGCCTGGTGTCTGCTACAATTTTGTTTTTGAGTCATTTATTTCAGACTTAGGCCACGTGGACTCAAGTGGACTCTTTCGCCACCACTAGCAGGAACTGGTCATTGCAAGTAAAAGAATTTTTTTCTTTTATAAATAAAATGTCTGAGAACGTGACTGTTTTAGATTTCAGTAGCTTTTTTGAATGTACAATGTGGGAGATTTTACAAGAGGTGTCTATCACCCCTCATCTATGGATATTTCTGGGATTCGTAATTTTCCTTAGCACTATATGGTTTGACAATAGGAAAATAATCAAGTCTCTTAAGGCAGAGGTTGAACGTTTAAAAACTATTGAGAATGACAACAATCTTCTCAGGAATCAGTTTGAAGTTCTCCAGGAAGAAAACGGATCTTTGTTTAACATGACTCGGTTAACTGAGCAAAATTAGGAAAGGTATAGGCTGATGTTAAGGAGAAATTCATTACTATGGAAGAAGGAAGAGCTGAATTGGATTGTAAATTCCAGCAGTCTCTTTCTGTAGGAACTGAAACATTAACTGAGAGAATCAAAACTGCTGAATGTGACAATCGAATTTTGTCTAAAGCTTATGACAGATTGGTAGAAAGATTGTCAATACAAGAAGGCACGGTTTATGCCATAAAAATTATGTCCAAAGATGAGATGTTATCTCTAATGGACAAACTTCATACTTTAGAATCCTCAATGAAGGCTTTGGAACATAATTCTGGACAGGAGATTCAGACATTGCATAAAGCAATGGTGAATAGAATTGAAAAGATTGAGGAATTTCTAAATTCTGATGAAGAAGAGCAAAGGGTAGAAAGGCAAATTTTAACTACATCTGTGGATAAATCCCTCTGAGATAATTTCCACAAAGCTCTACCTACAGCTCTACATGCATTTCCAGTAATAACAACAGAAAAGGTGATTGGTTCCAGAAACCCTAGGGTCATCAAGGAAGATACATGGGAGCCTGTCTGTATGAATGATCTCAAAGAAATTAAACGGGCTGTCATGACTTTTGGGATGCACGCCTCTTTTGTTAAAGAGATGCTAAAATCTTGGGTTACAACAAGCAGAGCAACCCCCTCGGACTGGCTCCAACTGAGCTCCGCAGACCTTGAGAGTGGACCACAATTAAAATGGAAATGCTTATTCAGGCAAGAGGCTAGACTTTTAGAAGAGCAGGAAAAGGGGAAGGGGATTGACATTTCCCTAGATAAAATTCTAAGTGAAGGGCTCTTTTCTGACCCTCAGGAACAAGCTAATTTGGATGAAAACACACTCTCCATGTGTACTACAGCAGCCTTAAGGGCTTGTGACAGGCTACAAGACCCAGGTCAGAGAATGGAATCATTTGTCAGAGTTAAACAGGGTCAGAGAGAACCCTTTAGTGACTTTTTACAAAGACTAACTAAGGCTGTACAAATAGGGATATCTGACCCAGAAGCAAGACGTATAATGATTAAGTCTTTGGCTTATGAAAATGCAAATGTGGAATGCAAAAAGATCTTGGGGCCTTTAAAGTTCAGATCAGCGCCCTTGGAAGAATGGGTCTTGCATACACTGAATGTTGACACATTTGACTATGGCACTGAAGCATGGGTAGAAGAAGCAATTTCCAATGGTAAAAGGAGACATCAGAATACCAAATGTTTTAATTGTGGCAAAATGGGTCATATGAAAAGGAATTGTACACAATGGATTTTCAGAAATAATAATAATGAATCTTCTAGAAATAACAGAAATAGAAGGACTCAACCTTCAGGTTTATGTGGAAGATGTGGAAAAGGCAGACATTGGATGAATGAATGCAGGTCTACAAGAGATAGACAAGGCAACCTGATACAGACGGGAAACGTGAGAGGGGGGCCTCACAGACCCCCATGGCAAACATGGTTCAGTCATTTACAGTTTCTGCAGAGAACATGTCTCATCAGGATAATTAGGAAGCCACATGCCTACTGTTACAAGCAATAATAATCAGAAAGATGAGTTACGTGTGTTTTGGCAAACTTCTATAAATGATCAAAGACCTAAGCTGAGAGTGTGTGTAAATGGCATTTTCATTACTGGCCTGCTGGACACAGGTGCTGATGTAAGTATCATTACCCCCAGAATCTTGGCATCCATATTGGCCTCTTCAGAATGTAAATGTTCAGCTCCTGAGAATTGGAACCCTATCTCGAGTAAGGCAGAGCACGAGATGGGTTGAATGTATAGGGCTAGAGGGACAAATAGGAAAATTAAGGCCATATGTAGCCAATATTGCAATGAATTTATGGGGTCATGACCTATTACAACAATGGAACATTCCTGCTACTTCTAGAGCCTATATTTCTGAGAATAATATTAAAAGATATTACAAACGGAGAAAACCGGCCATTCGGGCTGTGCAAGAACAAGCAACTGATGTCCCTTCAAAGATACCAACAGCCTTGCCTCTAAAATGGTTGACTGAGAAACCAATATGGACAAAGCAATGGCCTTTAGCTGAGGAAAAGTTACAGGCTTTAGAACAGCTGGTACAAGAACAATTAGATGCTGGACATATAGAAGAATCTACCAGCCCTTGGAATTCTCCTGTATTTGTGGTTAAGAAAAAAATCAGGTAAATGGAGGATGGTGACAGATCTCAGGGCCATCAACAAGGTTATTCAACCTATGGGCCCTCTGCAATCTGGAATTCCTTTGCCCTCTTTATTACCAAAAGGATGGCCTCTCATAGTTATTGATTTAAAGGATTGTTTTTTCACTATACCTTTGCAAAAAGAAGATAGAGAAAAATTTGCCTTCACAGTGCCTACTTATAACAATTCTCAACCTTCGAGGAGGTACCATTGGGCCGTCCTCCCCCAGGGTATGTTAAATAGCCCCTCCCTGTGCCAATATTTTGTGAACCAACCATTACAAATAATACACAAGAAATTTCCCAAATCTATTGTACACCATAACATGGATGACATTTTGTTATCCGATTCAAACATAGATACCTTGAATAGACTGTTTGAAGAAATACAGATACTTTTACCCAAATGGGGATTGCAAATTGCTCCTGAAAAGATTCAGAAGGGAGATTCTGTTAATTATTTAGGTTATAAAAAAGGTTTGCAAAAAATTAAGACACAAAAGGTGCAAATTGGGAGAGATCGCCTACAGACTCTTGGTGACTTTCAAAGACTATTAGGAGTCATTTCCAGTCTACGACCAGCTTTTGGGATAACACCTGATATAATAATTCATTTGAACAAAACCTTGGATGGTTATAAAGATTTAAATAGTCCCAGAGAATTAAGAGTTGAAGCAGAAAAGGAACTGACAATGATTGAGGAAAAATTAACAGGCA
The DNA here is from genome assembly GCA_028537955.1 of Microtus californicus. Classification (NCBI taxonomy): domain Eukaryota; kingdom Metazoa; phylum Chordata; class Mammalia; order Rodentia; family Cricetidae; genus Microtus; species Microtus californicus. Next base: position 44,298,207 of record JAQJZF010000025.1, on the reverse strand, counting down.
TATGTGGACAGAGTGAATCCAGAGCTCGATTGTATTCTCATCATATTACCATCAAAAATTTCTCCTACAGGAATTTTAATGCAAAGAGATGATATTATCTTGGAATGGATCTTTTTACCACATAAACCAAGTAAGAAACTGAAAACTTATGTGGAAAAAGTCTCTGAGTTAATTATAAAAGGCAAGCTGAGACTTCGTCAACTAGCAGGCATAAACCCAGCAGAAATTATAGTGCCTTTCACTGCTGATGAACTAAAGAAATTATGGGAAGATAATGTACCATGGCAAAGAGCTTGTGCTAAATTTTTGGGAGACATTAATAACAACTATCCAAAAAGCAAGCGGCTTAACTTCATAAAGAGAACTTCTTGGATCCTTCCTCAAATCGTCCATGATGCTCCAATAACTGGAGCCTGTACATTCTATACTGATGCCAATAAATCAGGGAAGGAATGTTACAAATCAGAAGACTTGGGTAAGGTGGAACAAAGTCCTTATGATTCTGTCCAGAAGGCAGAATTATATGCCATTCTTATGGTACTAAGAGATTTTAAAGAACCTATTAATATAGTTACTGATTCACAATACGCAGAAAGAGTTACTTTACATATTGAAACTGCTGAATTTATACCTGATGATACAAAACTAACCTCATTGATTATCCAGGTTCAAGATTTGATCAGGAACAGGCTTTGCCCTATGTACATAGCACACATCCAATCCCATATGGGTCTGCCAGGTCCTCTAGCACAAGGTAATGCAGAAATTGATCAATTTTGATTGGTAGTGTGCTACAAGCCTCTGAATTTTATAAAAAACATCATGTTAATAGCAAAGGTTTGAAGAAAGAGTTTTCTATTACTTGGCAACAAGCTAAGGAGATTGTAAAGAAATGCCCTACTTGCTCTTTCTATAACCAAATGCCACTACCAGCAGGGGCTAATCCGAAGGGCACTCATAGGAATGAAATCTGGCAGATGGATGTGTTCCACTTTGCAGAATTTGGCAAATTGAAGTGTGTTCATCACACCATTGACACTTTATTCAGGCTTTCAGTGGGCAACTGCTTTAAGTTCAGAAAAAGCTGATTCAGTAATCACTCATTTGTTGGAGGTCATGGCTATCATGGGTATACCTACACAAATAAAGACGGATAATGGTCCTGCTTATGTCTCTAGGAAAATAAAATGGTTTTTTGATTATTACAATATCAAGCATGTTACAGGTATACCATACAATCCTACAGGTCAAGCAGTCATAGAAAGATCAAATCGAACTATAAAGGATATGTTGAACAAACAGAAAGGGGTGGAAAACACCCCCAGAAATAGGTTACATAATGCTTTGTTAACCTTGAATTTTCTCAACGCTAATGAGAAGGGAACGACGGCTGCAGAAAGACATTGGATAATGGAAAAGTCTACTGAACTAAATCAACCAGTTTATTTCAAGGATGTGCTGACCTCACAATGGAAGCCAGGAGATGTGCTGCATTGGGGAAGGGATTTTGCTCTTATCTCCACAGGTGAGGAAAAATTGTGGATAAAGTCAAAATTAATAAAGGTTCAGTTTGAAGAAGAGAAGCCACTTGGAAAAGATAAATAACAATTCATTCACAAGGATGTTGAGCATACTGATGATGAGAAATACAGATAGGTTGGGGGCAGGGTTCTTTTCTTATCTCCACAGGAAAATACTCATCTTCAAAGAAATTAAGGGACCCTGAATATTTAATTACTGATGGATGGACACATTTTGTAAGTATTAATTATATATGTATATATGTCTTATTAAACATTTCTTTATAAATATGTAGAGCTGTTTTTGGAGTTGGACTATGGCTCAGTCCCTCTTTAATTCCAAGCCTGTTTATAAGAGATATTTCAGAGTTTCTGTCTCAGGTCAGGAGCCATGAAATGGGACAGAATAAGAATAATTATGTACTTGATAAACTTTCTTTGCTTTTCCTCATATCTGTGTCTTTCTTTATATGTCAGTATATGTCCTTGTTGTTAATGATTAAATTTCCCATAAAAAACAACAACTTTCCCTACAGTAATCTTTAAAGTTTACAGGATGAAGATGGGCCCCACGTCTTCAACTCAATCTGGTTTTTATGACGTCATGAATATTTTTTTAAGTGCTAAAATTAGACCTGTTTTTTGGTACCAACTGCACAAGAAAATTTCAAATGGTGCACATTTTAGACCTCCTCAAAACGCTCAGAGTTATAATTTTCTTAGGTCAAAGGTTAATTTGGGAATTTTATCATCATTTGCTTTCACAGGAGCCCCTAAGAAGAACATCATCCCATGTCAGCTAGAAGCATTTTAGAGGACGATGTCCCCTCTCCAAACAGAGTTTGCCCTCAGGGTTAGGGACATTTTTCAGTGGTTGGTTTAGGGTTGAGGGGATGGGTAGATATTTTATGGAATTATGGGTATTTTCAAAAAAAGGGGGGGGAATTAACTGGTTTGATGGGATGATTGGTATTTGTGAATTACTGTTTTTAGAAAATTGTATCAGTACTCTTTCCTGTATATTGATATATTGAATATTGAATGTGAGTGTTCTTACCTCTATTTTTGTATAAGAGTATGCTTATAACTTTGTCTATATTGTATTGATACATCTACCATATTACAATGTACATTTCTACCTCTGATAGTATTTATATAATAACATTGTTTGCATTTGATATGTAATGACATGGTTTACAGTTGAAGATCATTGTCTTCATATATAACACAGTTGTTTCTTCTTTTAGTCTTCAAGATAGATAGTATAATCTTCAGCCTCTTCAAAGAGCTGTAGAAAATGGCCTTTAATCTAACCTAGAATTCTGTGCCAACAAGACACAATTACTCCTGGCAATGCCACTCTACTCCCGTGAGAATGTTGAGCACCAAAGACACTCCACTGGGAGCTTGTCTTCTTGGCAGAACTGGCCTTTGTGTTAAGAAAAGCCCATACCTCAACTTCTGACAATGAAACAGGATTGTCTTATCCTGCCAAGATAGGGTAGGATAGTTCTAAGAAAGTTCCTTGCCTTTTATAATGGTATATCAGTTATGTTAGGCCTTAGCCAAAGTTGGTTGACCCAACATTGCAAACGAGACTTTGGATGATTGCCCAGGTAGTCAGTTGTCTCTATCAATTGTTGCACATTTTGGATATATCTCATTTGTTAAGTAATATTTATTCCCTTCTCAGATCTTTGACGGAGTTGAAGATTATATAATTGTAGTTAGTCTCTACATTATTTAGACTCCTTGAGATAAAATGTTTAACAAAACTTTTGTTCTCAATATTGCTTGTTATATTAATTATTTGTTATTATTGTATATAGTTGTATTTGGTTTGGTTCTGTCTTATTTAGACAAAAGGGGGAGATGTAGGGATAAGTCCAGCCCCTTAGGGGGTGTGTTCACCTCGGGCTAATGTTTACCTATAAATCTGGCAAGCGTGCTCCCAGTCGCTGCTTCTGCTTTCCTGGTCTCTGCGGGAATGGTGGTTCTGTAAGTCTATTTCCCCATTAAAGTTGTATATATTTTTACACTCTGTCTGCATTCATTTACACCGTTACACAAGGTGATACATATGGATCTGTTTGGATTCTTCTATATGCAACTGTCCAGTTTGGCAACAACCATTTGTTGATGATGCTGTATTTTTTCCAGTGTTTAATTGTTATCTTGTAAAATATTGAATGTTCACAGGTATGTAGATTCACTTTTGGCTCATCAGTTTGATTCCATTGACCAAGGTGACAGTTTTTGTCCCAATACTATGCTGTTTGTAGTACTATAGCTCTGTGGTAGAATGTGATATCAGGTGTTATAAGAGACCACTTGTTTGTTCCCAGCTTCTCAGCTTCAAAATAATTACACAAAACCATATTATTTGCAATATTGTTTGACCAATAGCTTAAGCATATTTCTGGCTAACTCATATCTTATATTAACCTATCTCCATTAATCTGCATATTGCCATGAGGCTATGGCTTACTGGGTAAAGTTCCTGAAAACTTCATAAGGAACCTCTTTGATGCCCATCATTCTCTTGAAGTAGATTGGTGCTGCCAGAAGCATATGTGTTTCACTGTCATGAAAAGTCTTCAGCTCTTAAAACATTTTAAATGCCATATTCTGAAGGTCTCTGAAAGATTTGAAGAATACCTACCTAACTGAAATATATCTCTATATATCTAGAAAACCTAACTGACTACACACTTGACTATTATTGATAATTATCTATTAAGCTATATTTGTTAATTATATATAACATTTCTTAAATGAGCTGCATAAAAACAGCACCATAATCAAGAGCAGAAAGATAGATAACAAAATTGACCTTAAGTTTGCATCAATAGACCAAGATTCTTACCAATGCAAAGTATTCATCTCTATATCATATCCTCCTTTAAATGTAAAGAAACATTTATAAACAATATTTGGAAATTTGGACGAAGCTCTCTCTAAACTGCCTGCTGCTTTTTGTTGGGCAAAGTATTTTTGTGGGTATTCATAGCAACTTTCAGGGGGTATTAGCCATAAAACCACATTAGTCTGGAAGGATTCCACAGGTTCTCATCCTCTGTGGAAACAAAAGCACTGTTTTCCAAAGCAACATATCCTTAGACTCAAATTTTGAAGTCACGAAACCTTTAAAACATATGTGTTTGTTTAGCTTAGTAGCCCATACAATGGAATATCTCTCTATATTTAGCTCCTTCACAGTCAAAAAAGTCAAAGAGAACACAATAATATACATAATCCATATTCTGTATTCATGTTCCATCTTATTTTTCTTTACTCCTATTATTTTTTTCTACAAGGTTATTTTGTCTCTTTAAAGATTTTGTTTTATTTTAGAAATCTGCCCCATCTTTACAATTCACCCTCTCACCTTCTCTTTGTTACTTACCTGCTGATCAGCCTTCTGGAGGGTGTCCCTCAGAGGTGTCCCTAGTTCCTGATCTCAGCAGGTCCTCCACCTGTGGTACCTGCACCACCCAGAACTGTGGTCAGGCAAGAGTTTGGGGAGACATGGGTCACTCTTGAAGCAAGAATACTAATTTTATTATGTCCCAGGCAGCTTATTTAGTGCTCTGCTTGACTAGTAGCCATGCTCTAGCTCTTGGAATTTTTCACTGCAAGCCCACCAGAAACCACTTCCTTGTTATCAGGAACTCATGATGGTTCCATGCTCAGAGCAGCTGCAAGCATAGGAAAACAAGTTGTTTACTCCAGCAAGCAAGGGGTTATAGAAGGTTCCAGGTCTAAGGGTCTGCAGTGCCCAACAATCAGGGATTTTGTTACCTCCAGAAGGTCTTTTATTGAAGCTGCAAAACAATCCCACACCAGTTAAGAATTAGGGATAATAAAAAGGGTTACTTATTTGAGGGGGAAAACTTACAGATCACCATCCCAAACAACAGTCCTCTTGTTGCAAACAGGAAACAAAGTATAATTGCCAGAAAGGAAGCCAGAAGCAAGAGAGAAGGCACCTGGATCCGGCTGCTTTTTAAAGTATGAGACCACACCCCAGTGGGCTGGTATCTTAAAAGCTATTGGCTGAAAGAGCAGAAACAGCACCTCCCCCTTTTGTTTAACTAAGAGAGTTCCAAACCCAATACAAAAAAATACACACTAGAAACAGAAAACAAGTATAATATTAGAATTACAATCAGTATAAACAATATTAAGCAAGGAACATATGCTGTTTTAATAAACATTCTATCCTGTGGAGCCTAAGTCTTGTATAGGAAATGGCTTGGCTAGATCATAAGAGGACAGTAAATACAACTATCTAATCTTCAACCCCATCCAAGGTCTAAGAAGGGAGATAATATTACTTGAGCAGACAGAAAATGCAATTAAGTGGCTTCCAAAGGGAACAATATATGATGGAGACAATTAGCTACCTGAGCAATCACCTAAAGTCTCATTTTGCAAAGTTGAAGCAACCAACTTTGGCTAAGGCACAGTGTAAGTGACAGACCATTTTCAGAGGCAGGAAAATTTTCAAAATCATTTTACCCTGTCTTGGCAAGATTTGACAGTCCTGCTTATCCATTTCCAGATACTATGTAACTTGTCAGTGGTTGAGGCATTGTCAGTTCCTGGCCCAAAGGCCAGTTTTGCCAAGAAGAAAACAAGCTCCAAGTGGAGTGTCTTTGGTGCTCAACATTCTCTTGGGAATAGATTGGTGCTGTCAGAAGCAGTCATGTTTTATGTCAATCAAACCCTAAGTTATTTAAATGCCATGTTCCACATATTCTTAAAGTGGTTGAAGATTGCCAATCTAGACAGAATACAATCTCTATGTATCTAAAGAACCTAATTGATCTGACTGTATGTACAACAAGTATGAACAACTATTTACTGAAAATAATTAATACCTGTATAACTTAGAGAGTAAATCAGAAGTAAGTCAGAATATTAAATAATCTGTAAACAAAGTGCAACAAATGAGGACAATGACTTCAAAATGTAAACAATCTATAAGTATCTTGATCAGAGGTAGGAGTAATATATAATGTGATATGAAAATATATCTTAAAAGTTGTATCAATATACAAAAGTCCCTAAACAGAGATAAGAACATACATATATACAATCTGACAGAATAACTTTGCATACGTGTACAAATAATGTAAACAAAGATAAAATATAATTTGAACTTGTATCAATATACAAAAACCATACCAATGGAAATTATTTATAAATAATAGCTCACACTCTATTACCCCCTATTACTATCTCCCCCTTTTTTAACAAATATATTTTTACCCCAACTCTCTATCTCATACAAGTAATTACCAACAACCCCTAACAGTGTTCCCAACCCTATGGGCAAACTTTTTTGGGATGGGGATGTTGTCATCTAGAATTGTTTCCTGCTGTCATGGGGGCAATGTTCTCTTAATGGGATCCTGCGAAATTAAAGTGATGATTAAGTTTCAAAATTACTGTCTAGAATATTTACAAACAATTTCAAAACAGTCAATAGATAGGGATTTTTGGTTGTTGTTGGTTTGTTTTTTCAAAATTCTTATTTGGAGTTCTGGCTAGAACTTGTCATGAGAAGGTGCAACATTTCAGCAGCTGGCACCCCAAAAAAGAAGCAGTCTTATAGTAGCTCTGTCTTCATCATGATGTCATCTCAACTAGGTAGAGTTGCTGCTGTGGGGCCCCATCTTCTTCCTGGAAAATTCAAAGATTACTGCAGGAAAAGGATCTGTAGGAAAAGCTATTGTTCATAATGAAACACTTAAACATCATTCATATAAACATGCATTCAATGAAGAATATGATATAGACAAAAAAGTCATGGAGAAAGTAAAATTTTTCCTAAAGTTTTTCTTTTGTCCCATACCAGATGTCTCTTGATATGAGACAGAAACTCTGAATGTTCCTTTTAACAACATGCTTGGATTTAGAAAAGTACAGAGCCATTATCCAACTCCAAAACCAGCTGAATGTGTGTGTATGTGTATGTAAATGTAATTATAATCCATACCTGGATTCATAAACCATATTCTGTTTTCTAGATGGTCCTTAGTGGATAGTTATTTTTTCTTCTGTCAGCATTCAAACATCCAGGGTTACTTGAATTTTTGATGGTGTGTATTTTCCTGCAAAGATAAGAGCAGAACCCTGCCCCAACCCTATATGACTTTCCTTACCACCTGTATGGTTGTCACCATTGTGGATGAGCTGTCATTTCTCTGTTTCAATAGGTTTCTCCTTTTCAAAGTGAATCTTTATTAATTTTGATGGTATCCATAATTTTTCTTCTCTTGTGGAAACAAGAGTGAAACCCCTTCCCCCAGTAGTACATCTCGTGGTTTTCATTGGGAGGTCAACACATCCTTGAAATACCCTGGTTGTTTTGATTCAGAAGTTTTTCCCATTATCTAATGCCTCTGGCACTGTTGTTCTCTTCTCATTAGCGTTAAGAAAATTCTGACACGTACTGGTAAGTTTAAATCCTATCCTTGTACCTCCACCCCCTGTTCATCAGTTCTCATAATTTCCTCAATCATTTCAAATCTTTTTACCACTGTCTTCTGTAAAGCCTGAATCTGTTGATCTGTGAATTTTTCTAATCATTTCATTGACTCAAATAACCTCTGTCCTCATTCTGCACATATGATTCCATAGTATGAATTTTTTCCATTAATGATAACTTCTCATCTTTAGATATTATTTAGATGGCGTGCTGAGTGTCTTCCTGGAGAGAGACTCTACCTACTAACTTATAATAATTTTTAAGCAGATTTTGATTGTCAAATTCAACAGTATCACTTCTTTCAGATAATTTTTAGTACCCTTTCACACTGATTGAATTTTTCTGTCAAAGTAATGTTATCCTTTTCTATCATATTAATTTTTTCTGTTAACTTTTGATTTTCAATAGTATAAATTCTGTCAGCTAGCTGTTTATTATTAGTCCATAAAGACCGTATCATTTCTAAAAGTGCCTCATTATTAGCCTGTTATCAAACCATTATTTTAAAGATATAATACGGTTAGGGAGAACATGAGCAAGGAAGTCAGGACCGCTAGGGGTGCACCCACACACTGAGACAGTGGGGCTGATCTATTGGGAGCTCACCAAGGCCAGCTGGACTGGGACTGAAAAAGCATGGGATAAAACTGGACTCTCTGAACATGGCGGAAAATTAGGACTAATGAGAAGCCAAGGACAATGGCACTGGGTTTTGATCCTACTGCATGTACTGGCTTTGTGGGAGCCTAACCTGTTTGGATGTTCACCTTCCTAGACCTGGATGGAGGGGGGAGGTTCTTGGACTTCCCACAGGGCAGGGAACCCTGACTGCTCTGTGGACTGGAGAGAGGGGGGAGAGGAGTAGGGGGAGGAGGAGGGAAATGGGAGGCAGGGAGGAGGCAGAAATTTTTTCAATAAAATAAAGATATAATACAAAAAACAAAGCTAAGTCCCAATATCAAATAAATAGATGTATCAGAAAACCCATATAAGCCTTGTAGAATATCATCCATAATATAAGCAAAAACGTTATTATATTTCTGGATGGTGATAATGGTCTGCCATTATATAACTTTCAAATTTATTGATTATTTTTTAATCAAGTGAACTTTCCTCCATTATGAGAATTCAGTAAATTGTTATCTGGAAACACAAACTACCCAAATTGCTGTGTGCCAGGGAAAACAGCAGGGGAAAAAGTGAGTGTGAGCTGGAGAAATTGCCAAGTCACTGCATGGTGAGCCTACCAATGGGTTACCTCTGCTGTGGTGGGGTTTTGACAGAAAACCACATAGGTTAAATCAAGCCAGGTAGGAGACTTTGGGCCCCAAACATTTTGAGCTGGTTCTAGTAGTCATGGAATCAGTATCCATGTGAATTTGTACCTCAAAACTCCGAGCACCAAATGAAGCATGAATAATATAAGCCTTGTATGTGTATTTATTTTCATATAAGGCTGGTACCTTTTATAAATTTTGAACATATATTCTATCATGTGATGACCAAATTTTATAAAATCTGTATATTAAGATCATATATGTCTTACTAAACTATTCCTAAATTTTTGTGAACTTTGAATTAAAAATAGGAATTTTTCTCTAAATTTAAAAAATATTTTTATAAAATATTTCCTCATTGTTATTTGACCCTTTCAATATCTGTAGATATTTCTCATTATATTCTGATAATTTTACTCTATTTTCTTCCTTAAAATGCAAATGATTTTACTGTTAACTTCATTTTGAGTTTTATATTTATTTTTTAAGTATCTCATAGTAGTGTGTCATAAAAATCATAAAATGTTTTTATTCAGCCTTTCTTTAAACCTTTTGAGAAAATTTTCATATTACTCTGAAATTTCTAATATTAAATCATCAGTGTTTTCCATATTAAAAAATATTCCCCAAAGCACCACTCCAGCCTAAGGGCCCAAGACACATAAGTGCTGCCCTGGTCTCTCAAACCATGGTGGACATGTGCCTCTACAATAAATAAGTGATGGAAAGTGGGGAAAGAAAAACAGAGATGATGAGCTCAGGAAAGAGGTGGAACTGAAGAAATGATGGTTGTGATAGATGAGAGAGGTAAGGTCTACATGCTGTTATTGCCAAGTAGGGTCAACAGATGTTGTAAAACAGCCTGGAGCTTATGCAGATGCACACTCATCCCTGAACCTTCTGTCCAGCTTCAGGATCGCCCTGACCCTGGGCAATGATGGAAGCCCATGATGAGGAAAGGTTCACTTTCAGGATAAGACCTCCTCAAAGGACCACCTTGATCAGTGTTGCTACCAGAGGCCATGTTGATGTCAGTGGTCCATGAAGTTGCCCAGGCTGTGATAAAGCTTGAGATTTATGTGGAGAAATTTAGTCTGTGCCGTTACCTAATACCTTGGTGATGTCCTCGGGATTTGCTCCCTCAGGAAGCCATACCGATGTGAGTGGCATATGAAGCCACCTGAGTAAATGCTGAGGCTCATGGTCCATGCAGTCACTGAGAGCTATGAGTGGGTCAGTGGTCTTGATGTGGCCAAGGACCATGTTGATATCTATGGCCTGGTCAGGGCTGTCACCTGAATCCATGTTAATATCCATGAGAGTAGAAGGGCTGGATCTATCCCTCATGGAAGAGTTTCCCCCTCGTAGGGTCACAGCACTGCAATGCAGGAGGTAGTGTATAGGAGATCTAGTACTGTCCCATTCATGCCACTATACAAATTAATTAAAAATAAGAATTTTTCTAAGATCATTTTAAGTTTTAGTGCCTTTAAATCCAATAATAAAACTAGAAAAAATAATAAGACATGAGTCAAGTAAATGAACTGTGCTGAAGTTAGAAATCCATTTAAATAGTCCCGTTGTAAAATCGATGATACACACAACAGAACAAGAACACATGAAAAATGAAATTGCACACCTATACTGATGATTGTGCAGCTCTTCAACACAATTCACGAAACTAAGGAAACACTATTCAATATTTAAACTCACAAAAAGGAAGTTAATAAAAATCAGAAAACCTTAGAAAGTAAAACAGTTATATGGCATAAAGATGTGTATGCAGATATTCCAGTGATATATTCAGTATATACATTAACTTTGGTACTTTTGTAATTTTGAATACACCTCAGCAAAATAAAACAAAAGCAAAGATACATATAACAACTTGACATACTAAGAGGAATTATTTAAGAAATGGATATGAATCTCAAAATGAACTTCATAGCAAATTCCATGGCAAGTTTAATAGAGAAAACAAGAAGAAAGTACTAGGTAGGATATTTGAGATAGTGAGCATGTCTACTGACATTGAAAGGCTCAGATTATTATGAGAAAATATTTTATGTCATTTCATGGAAATAACTTTTCAAATTCAAGGGAAATGTATAATTTAATTTACATATAAAATTTTGAAATAAGATACATAAATATGAACTAGACAAGCGCAAAATGATACTGACCATCAAATTTTTTGTTAAATAAACTGTGGAAAGATAGTTTTAATCAATTTAATATATATATTTAATTTGGTAGTAATGCATTTAATTATAGTTTTGAAATTATGTAATACCTAGCTATAACACTATTGTTTTATACAAGAAACAATGAAAATCTAGGATATCACCAAAAGAAATAGAAATAAAATTTAGAATCCAAAACTTTGAGATACCTTTGATTGAGCTATGCCATAGATTATTGATAATGTTGCTTTTAGTTCATTCCATAGTTTTGAGGGAAACTTGCAGTCAATGCCAAGGCATTTTTCTTAGTAATATCTTCTTCAAAGCATTTTTTACCTCTGTATTTCTTAAGCTATAAATCAGAGGATTCAGCATTGGGATGATAAGGGTGTAGAACACAGCCACGATCTTATTTTTCTCTGGTGAGGAGATGGACCCAGGCTGGGCATACATGAAGAACACAGTTCCATAGAATAAACTCACCACAATGATATGAGAGCTACAAGTGGAGAAGGTCTTACTCCTGCCGTGGGTGGAGGGGATCTTCAGGACAGTGGAAGGAATGTACCCATAGGAAACCAGAATGATGGTTGTGGTGGAGATGATGATGAGAGCAGAGAGAATAAACAGTACAATCTCATTCACAAAAGTATCAACACAGGAGATCTTAATCAGAGCTGGGACATCACAGAAAAAGTGGTCCAGCCTGTTTTCTCCACAGAAACTCAAGCTGAAGGTGAATCCTGTTTGTATCATGGAGTTTATGCATCCACAGATATAGGAGCCAGCCACCAAACGAATACAAGACGATTGAGACATGCGTACAGTGTACAGAAACGGTGAGCAGATGGCTGAGAAGCGGTCATATGCCATCACGGCCAGGAGGAAGCCTTCTGTCCCAACAAAAAGAGCAAAGAAAAAGAACTGTGTTGCACACTCATTGTATGAAATTTTCTTGTGCTTGGAGAAAAAAGTAGCTAGAGTTTTGGGTGCAATGACTGTGGAATAGCAGAGATCTAAATAAGATAAATTTTGAAGAAAGAAATACATAGGTGTATGAAGTCTGGAGTCTATTTTAATGACAATTAACATGCTGATATTTCCCAATACAATGGTCAAATAGATAAACAGGAACAGTAAGAATAAGGGAACTTGTGCTTTTAGAGATACCGAGAATCCCAGCAGAATAAACTCTGTCAGCTCGGTGTCATTCCTGCTCTGCTCCAGTTTCATAACTGAGACCTATCTGAAAAAAGAGATCACAGGGCACTGTGGTCAACTTGTGGTTCCTTTTGGGGAAAATGCTAATATAAATTGATTCATTTTTAATAATTCATTTGACAAGATAGTTTTGAATTTAGATTAGCCAGTGTAGTGTCAAAGATGAAGCCACCCGTTAACTCTAACATCATAAGCCCTGATATAAATGGAGAAGTATGAATAGAGGAAGGCACACTTCTGGATTGGATGCTACTCAGTCAAGTTAGGACACTTAGGAGTTTTCAACCTAAGTAACTCTAAGATGACTTCTAAACTCTCAGTACATCCAAGTCCTCTTCTGTAGGATGGGAACTACTAATAATACCTACTGTACGAGGTTGTTTCAAGGATTGCAGGAAACAGAGAACGAAGCAGTAGTATTTATAACAAACCAAACACATAAAATTTGATAGTAGTCAAATACTTAAACACATACACATACAATTCTTTGAAATTTAGAAACGAGAAATCTGTTGAATCTACTTCCCCACCAAAAGACATAGTGAACTTGGTTCTTTTAACACAATAATTTATGAAGAAAAGAAACTATAAAGGTGAAAGAGAGCAAGGAGGGGCATCTGGGATATGTTGGAGGAAAAAAACTTAAGTGGGGAATGATGTTTTTACATTTTAATCTAAAAAAATTAAATAAAAAGTTTCATGTGTACATAAAGACATTAGGACACAGGAGGTTGCAGTTTCACATGGTGAAGTAAAGCACCAGCCTGGAGAAATGTCATCCCAATGAGAAATCAGCCCCGTGTCCCCTGTACCTGCCTGACATAGCTAACGTCTGTGTTCTACATCACTTATTGCTCATCTCTGGGAAGCCAAGTCCCAGCACTTCTTTCCTTTGTCCCAGGTTTAAACATATAAATTATTTGTTTATGTAAAATGTCGTGGTTGCCACTTATTATTAACTTCCCCAACAAGAATCATTTTTCTCTGTGAATATTCTAAAAACACAAAATAAATAAATCAGGTTTACTTCTTTAGTAAATATAAATGCTTACTATTAAATAACAAAAAATACATCAATAATGAATTAATGGCAAAAATATTTGAAAAGCTAAATCTAAATAGAAGAATAGATTTTATGATCCTAGGGCCTAACTTGTCATATTTAATTTCAGATTGGCAAAAACAGTTCCTTCTATTTGAGGAACTTTTAATGAACTTCTGAAGTTGCACATTTTTATTTCAAAATCCTATAAATTAAACATACAACAGAGAGAGAAGAAGTGAAAGTGACTTAATTTCTGTCATATTTTATGAAGGATAAAAGTATTTCTTTATAAAATCATGATATTTGGTTCACATTAATTTGGGTTATGCTGGGTGGTGGTGGCACATGACTTTAATACCAGCACTCGGGAGACAGAGGAAGGTGAAGTTCTGTGAGTTCGAAACCAACCTGGTCTACAAGAGCTAATTCCAGGACAGGCTCCAAAGCTACAGAAAAACCCTGTCTAGAAAAAAAAAGAATATAATCCCTGCTTTTTAGGTCTCTGGCTACTTTATCTCAACAATTCAGTTAAATGTTTAATTCCATGTCCTTATTTTATTATCAGTAACTTGTGTAATAGAAAATTGATTCAATAGATTGTCATAAGGATTGCCCAAACTTATATATAAAAAGTAAGTAAAATATCTAGCCCTTGTAAAATGGAAAGTCCTGAATAAATAATTCATACTTGAGAGAATGAACTGAGAAACAAGAATTGTTTGCTAAAGTAAAATAAGATCTACATAAAATCTAATTTTTCAACTTTTGAAATACAGATCTGGCTACCTGAAAAACCTCACTAATGAATTTAAAAGCTTATTGTTTTTTAAGTCATATTGAGAAAAGTATAACAATTAACAAAAGTATTTTATCTTTCATATAGATTCTTCAAGCATCAAACCACATGCACCAAGCAGACCTTTTTGATTTCATGTATAACATGTCCCTACCTCATTACCCTCAGAAGAAATCCCTACACTGGATTTTCAGCTCAAACTCAAGAATACCTTTTTATATTAGTAAATGTAAAAGTGAAAGCATCATAATATTTAGCTGTATAATACTCTCAAACCAGAAAAGCAAATCTGAAATTTCTTGAATATACACATATATTTCTATGAAAATAAAATAAGTCCCAGAGGTCAATTAGGTCAGCATTTGGTGTATTTTCTGATTCACTGGAATCACCTGGGAAATGTTTTGTTCTTATTTTTAATTAATTAATTATTAATTAATATAAAATTGTAAAAGTCTACATGGGACACAGTGCGTTTAGGATAGGAATTCTTCATTGTCTGGTTCCTAATGACTCTTATAATTTCAGTTTCTATGAACAAAGTTCAAAGATAAGTAGAGTAGGCTACAGTGCTTCCAAGTAGAATAGACATTTCCTCACTCAAAATTCACCATTGATTATAAAGAATTTTTGAACGAATATTATATTATTTCACAAAACTGCTTCTAGGAGTCCCTGCATTTATTTAACAAAAATGAAATATTATGAATTTTTTTGTTTCTGATGTCAGTGTATGCTGAGAAGTGGATCACACAAACCTAGTACTGTTCGTTGTATAAATACTTATTTAATAATATTGATGCTTGTAGATCAGGCTGGCCTCGAACTCAGAGATCCACCTGCCTCTGCCTCCTGAGTGCTGGGATTAACGAAACCCTGTCTCGAAAAATCCAAATAATAATAATAATAATAATAATAATAATAATATTGATGCTTGAAATAAAAATTACAATTTCAATCAGAAAATGTTGATGTAAAAGAGATACGAATACATGATATTTTTCAAACTTATAAAACTCTTTAGCTGGGGGCTGGAGAGATGGCTCAGCGGTTAAGAGCATTGCCTGCTCTTCCAGAGGTCCTGAGTTCAATTCCCAGCAACCACATGGTGGCTCACAACCATCTGTAATGAGATCTGGTGCCCTCTTCTGGCCTTCAAGCATACACACAGAAAGACTATTGCATACATAATAAATAAATACTGGAGCACTGGACTGAACTCCCAAAGTCCCAATGAGGAACAGAAGGAGGGTGAACATGAGCAAAGAAGTCAGGACCACAAGGGGTGCACCCACCCACGGAGACAGTGGGGCTGATCTATTGAGAGCTCACCAAGGCCAGCTGGACTGTGACTGAAAAAGCGGAGAATAAAACCGGACTCTCTGAATATGGCGGACAATGAGGGCTGCTGAGAAGCCAGGGACAATGGCACTGGGTTTTGATCCTGCATAATGGTCTGACTTTGAGGGTGCCTAGCCAGTTTGGATGTTCACCTTCCTAGACCAGGATGGAGGGGCAGGGACTTTGGACTTTCCACAGGGCAGGGAACCCTAGCTGCTCTTCAGACTGCAGAGGGAGGGGGAGAGAAGTGAGGGGAGGGGGAGAGGAGTGGGGATAGGGGGAGTGGAGTGGGGGAGGGGGGAAGAGTGGGGGGAGGAGTGGGAGGATGGGAGGAGGCGGAAAATTTTTTTCTCAATAAAAAAAAATAAAAAGAAAAAAAAACAAAAAAAATCCAGAAGAAAAAATAAATAAATAATAAATAAATAAATATTTTTTAAAAAATAAAAAAATAAGAAAAAAACTCTTTAGCTAACAAAACAATAACAATAAACCCCCAGAAGATTAAAGGACAAAAATCTATATTACTAATCTGCAAAATAAAAAGTACTTGAATTTTAATTAAGAAATAAGATTTAGTAATTTGAACAATACTGTACTTCATTTGTTTAAGGTGTATGAACAACTGGAAAAAGATACATAATTTTGTAAGGATATTTGGTAGATGCTGAAATATTCTTGTGTTTTAATATTCACTTTTTAAGATGAGCAAATACTTATAGTTTTTCCTTACAAAATTATGCATCTTTTTTCCAGTTGTTCATACACCTTAAACATATAGGCATCCTCCGGAATATTAACCTTCATCAGGCAATGAAAGGAGACAGAGACAGAGTCCCACATTGGAGCACCGGACCAAAATCCCAAGGTCCAAATCAGGAGCAGAAGGAGAGAGAGCACAAGCAAGGAACTCAGGACCGCGAGGGGTGCACCCACACACTGAGACAATGGGGATGTTCTATGGGGAACTCACCAAGGCCAGCTGACCTGGGTCTTAAAAAGCCTGGGATAAAACCCAACTCGCTGAACATAGCGGACAATGAGGACTACTGAGAACTCAAGAACAATGGCAATGGGTTATTGATCCTACTGCATGTACTGGCTTTGTGTGAGCCTAGGCAGTTTGGATGCTCACCTTACTAGACCTGGATGGAGGTGGGGGTTCCTTGGACTTCCCACAGGGCAGGGAACCCTGATTGCTCTTTGGGCTGACGAGGGAGGGAAACTTGACTGGGGGAGGGGGAGGGAAATGGAAGGCGGTGGCAGGGAAGAGACAGAAATATTTAATAAATAAATAAAAAACAAGAATATTTTTACACATTGTAAGAAAGAAATTGAAGAAGCTATCAGAAGATGGAAAGATCACCCATGCTCTTGGATCAGTAGGACAGATATGGTAAAAAAAAAAATGGCCATTCTAACAAAAGCTATCTATACAGTCTACACAATTCTTCACAGATCTTGAAAGAACAAACTTCAGTTTCATATAGAAACACACAGAGAGATGCAAATCCCAGGATAGCTAAAGCAATCCTTAATACTAGAAGAACTGTTGGAAGTATTTTTTATTTCTGTCTTGAAGTTGTGCTATCAAGCTATAAATAATAAAAATAGCAAAGTGTTGTCACAAAAACAGACACATTGATCAATAGAATAGAACTGAAGACCCAGTCATAAATCCATAAACCTATGGACACCTGATTTTTGACAAGGAAGCAAAAACCACACACAGGAAAAAAAGACATCATCTTTAACAAATGGTATTGATAAAACTGGAAGACTCCAAATAGATTCATATTTATCACCTCACAAAAAAATCCATAAAGGTCAAAGACTTTAACATAAAACCAGATATACTAAACCTGATAGAAGTGAAAGTGGGGAATAGCCTTTAACTCATTGTCTTAGATGAAGACTTTCTGAACAGAACACAGCACAGGCACAAAGATCAACAACAAATAAATGGGACCTTGTAAAGCTGAGAAACTTTGCAGTAAAGGACCCTGTCATTCAAAGCAGTGGCCTACAGAATGGGAAAAGATTACTTTAAATTACTATCTGATAGAAGGCTAATATTCAAGATATATAAAGAACTAAAAAACATGGATATCAATAAAACAAAAAAATCAACTAAAAATGGAGTGCAGATCTAAACAGAGAATTCTCAGTAAAGGAAACGTGAATGACTGAGAAACACTTAAAGAAATGTTCAATATCCTTAGTCAACAGGGAAATGCAATATTAAACTACTTTACTTATGTTACAACCACCAGAATGACTAAAATCAATAAAACAGATAAAATCTCATGCTGGTGGGGATGTAGAGAAAGGGGAACATTCATCCATTGCTGGCAGCACTATACACTTATACAGTCACTAGGGAAATCAGTGTGGCATTCCCTCAGTAAAATGAGAATCGATCTATCTCAATATCCAGCTACACCACTTTTCGGTATAAACCCAATGGATATTTCATCCTATCAGAGAGACACTTGTTCAACCATGCTCATTGCTGCTGTATTCATAATAGCCAGAAACTGGAAACAATGTAGATGTCTCTCAACAGTAAAATAGATACAAAAAAGGTAGTGTATTTACACAATGTAGTAATAATCATCTGTTTCAAACAACAACAAAAAAGAAATCATAAATTTCCAGACAAATTGATGGATGTAGAGGGCAATCACCTCAAATGAGATAACCCAGACCCATAAAGACAAATAAAGACCCAGAAAGTCTTCATCTAAGACAATGAGTTAAAGGCTATTCCCCACTTTCTCTTCTATCAGGTTTAATATATCTGGTTTATGTTGAAGTCTTTGATCCTTATGGAATTTCTTATGGGGTGATAAATATGAATGGTACAATTTGTTTATATTTAGATATTAGCTGCTAAGTCATTGACAACCAAGGTACAGAACTACAGAGATTAAATGTAGAGTAAAGAAATAAGAGGAGACATACAGATGTCTCTAGAAAAGGGAAGTAGAATAGATTGTTTTTAGGTATGTTGGGGGAGACTATAACAAGAGGATCAAGTGGAGAGGGGGAGGGAAGACAGAGATGTGGGAGTAAAGACAGTTAAATATGAAAAGAGACAATTAAAAGGAGTAGTATGGAAACCTAATGCAGTAGAAGATTCCTAAAATATATGCATATATGAAGATGATCTAAAAATTGCCAAATAATAGGGCAGATAGAACCCCAACTGGACATCTCTTGTCATCAAATGAATCTTCCCGTACCAGGGTTGGGTTACCTCTAATTGAGTTGTTGGCCATAGAAATCCCATGGGAATATCCATATTACTTAGACCTTAATCCAGTCTGTAGATTTTTTTTCTATAAACTGAAGGCAAGCCCCACTAACGAAGACAATACCATCGCAACATATTGAACCTTGAGAAGTCAGGCTGGTTCCTACAGAGAAAGCCTTTACTCTGCAGATGTGGAAGCCAATGATGAGTATTCCCATCTTGACTTAAGGTTAGAGAGTTCAGGATTGTAAAGGCCAAATAACAGGATGTTTGGCCAAAGATGTGTTCACTAGATGTGTTTTGCTCCTCAAGGCCAAATAACATAATGTTTGACCAAAGGCATGGTCACTAGATGTTTTATTCCTCAAGGCCAAATAACAAGATGTTTGATCAAAGATGTGGTTACTAGATGTTTTGAGAATTAAGGATGTGATTATGCTTGTTTGTTTCTTGAACCATGGTAAGGAAGCCAAAAGACTTTTTCTTTTGACTTCTTCCTTTTTGCTTTGAGTATAAAAGGTTTATGAAAAATAAACTCAAGGGCTGGAGAGATGGCTCAGAGGTTAAGAGCACTGACTGCTCTTCCAGAGGTCCTGAGTTCAATTCCCAGCAACCACATGGTGGCTTACAGCCATCTATAATGAGATCTGGCGCCCCCTTCTGGCTTGCAGGCACACGTGGAAAGAATATTATATACATAATAAATAAATAAATAAAAAATAAAAAATAAAAAAAATAAACTCAAGTCTGCTAGATTATTTTCTCAGATTCCTCCTGATTCTATCTTTTGACTTTTGCCTCTTTTTTTTCTTAATCCTTTGGATAACTGTCATGGATTAAGTAAAATGCTGCAGGATACCTGGCGGTTGCAGTGGAAAAAACACTGCAGGTCCCTGTCTTATATTATTTTATTGTTATCCCTTAGAAGCCTGTTTGTTTCCTAATGAGAGACAGAAACAGGGTGTATCTGGGTAGAAGGGGAGGGAGGTAGAGATGAGCTCCAGGAGAAGAGACATGGGAAACTATAATTAGAATATGTGAGAAAAAATCTGTTTTCCATAAAAAAGAAAAATATACACATTATAGTATTGAATGTATGTGTTGTGTGCACATATTTTACATTCTCAAACAAATATATTTTAAAATATGTAGTTAATGTAACTACATACTAGTTGAGGGGTGTAGCAAGCTTTTTCATCAGCTGTCACCACAGAAAAAAACTACATGGAAACTTATTATTAATTATGAAAGCTTGGCCTTTAGCTTAGGCTTGTCTCAACTAGCTCGTAACTTAAACCATTTATATTAATCTACATACTGTCACATGACATTACCTCTCATCTTGAACCATCCTTTTCTGCTCATCTGGCTGACAACTTCACCCTTCTCTCTGTCCCTGGAAATCCTGCCTAACCTCTTCCTGCCTAGCATTTGGCCATTCTGCTTTTTATTAAATCAATGAGAAGGCGCCTTGATAAAGACATATATTCACAGTGTAACAAAATATTCTGTAATAGGGGTAAGGACTAGAGAAAGAGTAGGAAAGGGGAGAGAGGGGAAACTGATTGGGTTGTTGAAAATCAACTAATAATAAATAAATAAGTATTAATAATTTAAAAAAACAAAAAACTCTTCTTTCATGATGTATCAATAAAACATAAAAACCATGATGTAGGGTTTTCCTATATCAAACAATTCCCTAAAAGAAACTACTTAATTTATTTGTTTTTGTCAAATTACAGTTTCACGGGTTTAGTCCATAACAATCATGGCAGCACACAGGCAGACATGCTACTGGAGAATTAGCTGAGAGTCCTTCATCTGGATCTGCAAGCAACAGAAAGAGAAAGCCAGTGGGTTTGGCTTAGACTTCTATAACCTCAAAGCCTACACCCAGTGGCACATTCCTCTAACAAGTCTACACCTACTCCAACAAGGCTGCAATTCCTAATTCCTCCCAAGTAGTGCACACACCCTAATGACCAAGTATTCAAATGTATGTGCCTATGGGAGCCATTTTTATTCAAAACATCACATCATCCTCATAGCAGTATGCAAACATAACTCAAATCAAAATAAAAAGAACAAATTAAAACCAAAGTATTACTATGCAATTTTACATTTGTAAAATTTTATACATGTAAAACTTCACATATAAAACAATACATAATGGTGATGACTAAAAATTACATATATTTTCCCATTATAAATAATATTTTAAGTTATTCTTGAGAATTGCTTACATTTATACAATGTATTTTAGTCATATCAATCCACTACTACCTTCCTCTAACTCTCTCTTGTGGCCCCCACACCATCTCCTCCCATTTTCATGTCTTCCTTCTACTCTTTTTTTTTTCTTAAAACAGGTCTTCTTATGTTCTTATGGCTGGATTTGTATTTTCTGTGTACCAGGTTGGCCTTGAATACACAGAACCTACATCTGTATGCTAGGTGCTAGAATTAAAAATGTATCATGAATGAAATCGTCTATTTCTTAGTTATTAATAACATTGAGTCCTATTAGTGCTGCCCATCTTCATGTGGATGTGACTATCTCCTGGGACATGGGCAGCCTATAAGCTGCCATGTTCTCAAAAAAGAGTGAAACTTCCTTTGGTAGGCATCAGTTTCCAAGGTCTGGTAAACCAAAGGCTCATCCCCTGGTCGTGTAGGAATATTGATTGTATGATCTTGTATAGATCTTGTTCATGTAGCCACAAATTGATGAATGCATTAGCCATGCCATGTCAACAAGTCATAATTTTGTAGATTTTACCCCATCGTTTTCATGCTTTCTTCTCTGTCTTCTCCAAAGTCTCCTGAGCTAGGGTGTGAGACAAGGGCTTGATATGAATGATTTATCCACTCATTTACTTGTACACGGTGCTTTGACTTGTTATATATCTGCATTACCTACTGCAAAAAGAAGTTTCTCTGACAAAGGTAGAAGTAACACAAATCTTTAGGAATAAACACAACTATTTAGAGGGCAGCTTGACCCCATAACCATTTAACAAACCAATAGCAGTAACTTTCCCTTTAGAGTCTGTGAGTTCCCCAGTCATGGGATTTTGGCCAATTGACAGTATAAGACATTAAATCCCTCATGTGAGGCAGACTTTATATCAAATCATAAAATGTTTGATTACCCTCCTACCAGTTATATCACTCTTATGCCAATGGGCACATCTTGCCATGTAAGTCAGTGGGAGTTCTAGCATGTAAAGATCAGCAGTTAGAGACACTTATGATTTCTTTTCTCTCTCAGCAGGATGTGTAACACCTTTTGGAGCTATATCAACTACCCAGAAGGGAGAATGCTCCATCTACAGTTGAAGTTGGCTTCCCTATGTCTTACAGACAAAGTGAGTAGTGTCTTCTGTAATAACATTATACCACCTAGCTATGATGAGCAAACTAGAGTAACTGCAACAATATGTTCCACTTTGGGTGCCTCTGGAGGCAAAGAGGTGTTACAATTGTTTACACTACATTATATTACTTAACTGTGTAAAGGTGTGTTACTTTTGTTTACGCTGTATTTGTTTAATGATACAAAGATATGTGATTAATTATATAAAGATGAGTTGCTTCTGTTTTACCTGGCCTGCCTAAGGCACCTGATTGGTCTAATAAATAGCTGAATGACAAGCCATTAAGCGGAGAGGGATAGTTGGGTCTCGTAGGCTAGAGAAATCTAGGCTCAGGGACAGAAAAGATGAAGGAAAGAATGGGGGAGAAGGGGAGGGACACACCCAAGGCCAGAAACCACTCAGCTGCCACCCAGACCCAAGAAACAGTGAAAGTATGATATACACAAAGAAGAAAGGAATAAAAGCCAAGGTAAAAGGTAGATAAAGAGAGGCAAGATAAAGATGAAGACCTAGCCAAAAACAAGCCTAAGCTAGGTTGAGGATTCACAGCTATTAAAGTTCTGTCTCATAACTTGGGAGCTGGCTGGTGGGCCCCCAAAAGCCTTGTACACCTCCTCATTCCTACCAACTGTCTAAATAAGTATCTAATGGTTTGATTTTTGATGCCCCTAACCACCAAGATGAGATTATTTTTACTCTGATAGGATCCCATGTTGGGGATTGGGTTAGTGATAGATAGTATGAAATTAGTGTCTATAGAATGTTTTATGGTCAATTATAAGCAACTAAAATCTACAGATGGAATAAAAATTGAGTCAGACTGTCTGGATGGCATTTTTATATTTTCACTCTATCGGTCCTGTGTGTGGTGTTGAAATGATGAAAATCTAGGACCCTGCAGAGCAACAGAGAATTTCTCTTTATTTAGGTGGGCTTAACCCAGGAAGTGTATGAAAGTCAACAAGCACAGAAAGGTGAGTTGCAGAAATAAGTTTTATTACACGATTACAGATGGGAGCTGCAAAGACAGAGGGTAGAGCTGCAGAAGAGCAGAAATGGGACCCAGGGTATGGAGTTAATAAGGGTTTACTGAAAAGAGGAACTTGGGGTCTTAGTGGGTGATCAACTGTTACATTTATGCAGAAGCTGATTTTTGTGATAATATTGTTTAAAAACAACTCTATTTTCAATAAAGAATTTTAAAGTTTATTATTTCTGTAAAATAATTTATGTAGAACAGATATCTCTCATAAATCCTAGAATAAGAAAATTTCTGCCTCAGTTTCCAAAACTAATATTTAAAAACACATACCCAAACCATTGTAACAGAAAATTCAACATGAACATTTTAATTAGTTACTATTTTAGTTAGGTGTGAATGAGATAAATGTGTGAACAATCAACTTATCCTTGATCTTGCTTTCAGATTTTATACTACATATTTTTAGTGAAACTTTTTTCCATGGAAAATAAAAAACAAAAATAGCAGCTCCTGAATATTGATATAGGTCAAAAAATTATCCTAAAGCAATCACGCACACACACACACACACACACACACACACACACACACACACATACACACACACGGTGGGGGAGAGAGAGAGAGAATATTAGGTCTGTGTCTTAATTTCTTTTTTTGGTAATTATGATTAAATACTCTGATAAAATAATCTTAGGAGAGAAAAGATTTATTTGAGCCCATATTTTCAGGTAAAAACCCATCATTTTTAGTAAACCACAGTGACAGCTACTTGAAACAGCTGTTATATTTTATTCATAGTCAAAAGGCAGAGGGCTATGAATCCTTATCCTTAGACCTCTCTCTCCTTTCAGTCAGTCCAAGACCCAGCCAATGAAACGATGTCACCCCTTTAGAGTGCTGGTCCACCCATTTAGATTAACCCAGTGATGAAAATCACACACAGGCATGTCAACAAGCCAATAGAATATGTACAAGGAGGGCACTGGAGTCCCTTCCCAGGTGACTTCAGGTCCTACCAAGTTGACAATTGAAAATAATCATGAAAGAAAGATGACAGGAACAATTCTAATGTATAAAAAGGTTTTAAAAAGCACATAGTTTCATAACAAAAATTATTAGAATGTTAAATGAAAATAGAAAGAGAATATGTATAACAATAATGGCAGAAATATCAAATGTGTTATGTACCAGGGCTGGCTACATATCTGTAACAGCATTCAACAATGATTGTCTCTACTCTGAGTGACTATGTTTTTATATTGCTTCACATGTACTGGGCTATGTATTTAGCTAATAAAATTTCTAGAACCATTTAGGTATTTGTGTCAACCAAGATTCTTCAGCATCTAGTCATACAGTTTGCTCCTTTGGACAAAATGATGATCAAGATCGTCTGGTACATATGTAGTATTTACATAGGGGCATTTATTACTTGTTAATCATTCTCTCCTAGGAAGACTTTAGCAAATGTCTGTTCCTACAAGATATGGCACTGGGGAGAGACCAATGAAAAGTTTCCACCTAAATCTGGCTTGGGTGAAGAGTGTTTCCATTGGGATTAATTACAGCATTTTGGATGACTCAAAGGCAGATACGGCACTGAAAAGTCACCCTTCATAGGGACAAATCATGAGATCATGTCAGAACCTCCTTGCTCAGTAACCCCCACCAGAGACTCACTCCTTGTCAAAAACTCTCACTAGTTTTATATACTCTGGGAGGGATCTTTTGAATTTTGTAACTTTCTACACTTGATGAATGTTGGGCGAGGCTACTTGTTCATTTCCAGGACACTCAGACTCTCAAAAAAATTAGTCCTAATTGCAATACTGTTTGGCCATAGCTTAAGGGTATTTCTGGCTAATGCTTATATCTTAAATTAACCTGTATCTATTAATCTTTATGATAGCTATCGATAATAAATGACAACCAATACTCCTTTTCTTCATTCTTTCTTACTACATTCCCTGACAAATTTCTGGTTGATGATTAAGCATCCCCATGCATTTTTCCTATGTAATTCATGTCTTGCATAGCTAAGTTTTTCAGGATAGGCATCACTGCCTCAGGTCCATGTCTTAATGTCCATAGTAAAGGTCATGAAACAATTGCCAGAATTTGATTGCATTCCTATCCCTTATATACTTTCACTAACTACAATAGACTGTGGTTCACCCCATTTGGTGCTATCCCTGTACTTATGAAGTGGTCCCCATGCGGCTACCATGTTCTTCATAGAGCAAGATAGTATGGGACTTCCCCTGAAAATACAATGCACTCTTGGATGCATCATTCTTTGTTGCATTGCATATCACCCATCACAAAGAGTATCTAATTGCCACAACAGCAATGAGGCACAGCATTTCATAACATATGGGGAACTGTAGACATATACAGACTGCCCCAATGAATACTTTGCTCTCAGATGGATCAGTCTCAATCATGTTCTGTCATCTAACTCAGGAGCCAAAGAACTGGACCTTGAAACTTAACCTTGGGTCAAAATGTTGGTCCCTCTTTGGGTACCAAATGTGTTTTGTGACTTCTCCTGTGAAGACATGAAAAAATGTTTACTTATCTTATTGATTCCACCAAAATCTAGCTTGTTAGACCAATTAATTTATTTGAAGGATATTTATAGAATAAGTACCACAAAGGTAGCTAAATCACCTTAAATCCACCCTACTCTTATTGGCAACTCATAAAAGCTACAACTATGCAGTTTTCTGATTAATGGCCAGCTCTACTAAAGGGAGTCTTATTTCCACAGCAGTTTTTACTGTTTTATGTCTTTGGAATTCTGAACTTCCAAAGCCTATTATGTTTCCTGAACTTTCTGGGTCATTTAAGTTTCATTTAAATTATAGAGTCCTATGAACTACTATCCTTCCCACAAGAAGACATCTTTAAATTAAAAGAAAATAGCTATAGAGTATCTTTCTAACATAACACTTTATATTAAAAGGGAGAATGGGGAAATACAGTTTAACAAAATACTATTGCCACATATTTGTGTGAAGAAATGCTTCACATAAACTGTTTTATCTAAGAAAGATAGTTCCCAGAATATAAATGTGGCCACTTGGGCCACAATAAGTTTTCATCCAAAATGTATGTCATGTTCATGCTTTCATTTAGCCACTATCACAGAACCTTTGAACTTATAATAAAAAAGAGTATAATATACACATATGGAATAATTTTAACAATTACATAAGGATAAATTTTTCTATTTGCTACCCAATCAATTGAAATTTTATTATAAAGTGAGAAGTTGTATATTTTCATATATTCAGTACACACAAAATAATGTTCTATGCATCTGAACTAGAATTATTACTCTAGGAAACTTATAAAATTATATTTGTGGTCATATACAGCTTAGAAAAGAAATTTTGTTCACTAAATAAAGGTTTCATAAATATCACTGAGAACATTTCCCACCTAATATTTTTTGTATTACGTCTTTTACATCTCTGTTTCTTAGACTATATATTAGAGGGTTCAGCATAGGTATTATAAGTGTGTAGAACACAGCTACAATCTTGCTTTGCTTTGGGGAGGAGATGGACCCAGGCTGGGCATACATGAAGAACACAGTTCCATAGAATAAACTCACTGCTACTATATGAGAGCCACAGGTGGAGAAAGTCTTACTCCTTCCTTGGGTTGAGGGGATCTTCAGGACAGTGGAAAGAATGTACCCATAGGAAGCCAGAATGATGGTTGTACTGGAGACGATGATGAGAGCAGAGAGAATAAACAGTACAATCTCATTCACAAAAGTATCAACACAGGAGATCTTAATCAAAGCTGGGACATCACAGAAAAAGTGGTCCAGCCTGTTTTCTCCACAGAAACGCAAGCTGAAGGTGAATCCTGTCTGTACCATGGAGTTGATGCATCCACAAATGTAGGAGCCAGTAACCAACTGAATACAGACCTTTTGGGACATGTGCACAGGATAAAGGAGAGGAGAGCAAATGGCTGAGAATCGATCAAATGCCATGACAGCAAGAAGGAAGCCTTCAGTTGTAACAAACAAAGCAAAGAAGAAGAACTGGGTGGCACAACCATTGTAGGAAATTTTCTTTTCACTTGTCAAGAAGTTGGCTAAGGTTTTGGATGCAATGACTGTGGAATAGCAGAGATCCAAATAAGACAAGTTTCTAAGGAAGAAATACATAGGTGTTTGGAATCTGGAGTCCATCTTAATAATCATTATCATGCTGACATTCCCTACCACAGTGACCATGTAGATCATCAAGAACACTAAGAATAAAAAGACTTGAAACTTTGGAGGGGTTCTAAATCCCAAGAGAATGAACTCTGTTACCTCTGAGTAATTCCTCTTCTGCTCACCCTTCATAGCTAATATGAAGATAAAACTAGAAAATGGCAAAAATAAAAAAAAAATAAGTGAAGAGTCAGAATTTTAGTAAAACTCCTGCTGATTCAGCATGGGAGCACACTTACCTTGTTCATTTTACTTTATAAAACATGATGGACGTAAACAATCTGTTGTTTTATTAAAGTCTTCCCATTGAGTTGTTTAATCCAGTGAGGGTTTTTCATTATACTTACCTGTAATAAATGCAAATTGGACCTCTAAATTCTATTGGGAAAACAGAGATTCCAGAAAAATGTCTGGAATCAGGAAGTTTTGTTTTGAATTTTCCCATAGATTCTATCACCTGTTTACTGCCATTAAGTTTTGTGACTATAAAAGGTTGATATTTATTGTATACATCATAATCTTTCTAGAATATACAATATATGAAGATTATAATGTAAATATATTTGAATAAATTTTGAGCACAAATTAAAATGTTATTTGGCTTGGTTAGTTTCATCAACAAAATAAAAAGTAACATATACCATTACACATAAATGTGCATATATATACATATATATGTATATATATATATAGTTTTATAGGATAGAGGGAGTCTCTCCAGTTTAGATTATTTTATTTTTACACAATAACTTCATGCCATTAGTTCCTTTGTTGTTCAGCCATAAGATAATTTAAATGCTTGAAAGCACAACTTAACTGCCAAAGACACTCACCATTTTGCTTATATTCATTAAAAGCAATGCAATAAGATTCTTGCTTTGCACCCCATCTCTCCCTCCCTCCTTCTTCTGTTTCTTATTTTCTTTATTAATTTACTTTTTTCTATGTTATCCTTCATTCTTTTTTTCAAATTATCCTTCCTCCTTTCAATTTTTACTATCCTTTTAGAAAAAGCTCTAATATACCCTTGTAAAATGAAAAGACAACACAAAACAATTTAAATATAGTTATTTAAATAGTAAAAGTAAGAACTTAGTCAAGCCACAGTTATCTTTATTTAAACATACACTGTTACAATTGCAGCATATTCTTAAGTAAAATACAGCATAGACATAGAGAAGAGTTTTTTCCAACTCTATGATTTAGACAATTAAAATATCAACAATAGATTTAAGTGACTTGGGGTCACTAGAGTGAGAAACATGCTTGTCTACTACTCAACAATTTATCATAGAGTATAAAAGAATTTGTGTAATCAATAGTTCAATCACATGCTATGAAGTATGAAGCTGACTTTTAAATCGCATAATCATGTGCATTAACCTACAACATGTGTATTTATGCCCAAAAATGTCTCACAATTGCTCCTGTTGGTACTGGAATCACACTATGAAATTTTCATATGCAAGCACGTTTTGAATCTTTGGTGTATATGGAATAGCTGACCATCTTGAATACAAAGGTTAAAATTATATAACTGATCAATGTTTACAGTAGAGAAGTGATAAAAAAAATTACCTCTAGCAAGGACAATTAATTAAAAAACTAAATTTTCTTTAAATCCATAGTTTACATTAACAAGTTCCTGATTTTAGCAGAATTTTCAAAACATGGGTTAGAATTGAAAGCTAAGTCAGGGTACAGATATGAGATTTTTTTTATTATCTTGGTAACCACTAAGTATGCTTAAGAATACACCAAAATGTGGGTATAAACCAACTTTTCATTACCCAGAAGCTATTCCACAGCACTGATTGTTATTCATCAATGTTCAGTTCCTGGTTCAGATTTGCTGGCTTTAGCAAACAGTAGCAACATTTTTAGATGATATCCTAACGTCACGTTGGATGAACTGTACTATTTCAACAATTCAGTGGCAAATAGGCCTGGAATGAATCCAGAAAGAAATTTCCCCATGAGGATGGAAACCAAGGATCTGGGCAGGTAGTGCCTCCATATAATACTCCAAGGAGATCAACAGGCTCTATCATCAGTAAACTACTTTGTGCCATGATGCAGAAAAAAAAAAGAAACAAATAAAAAGAAATAGAATGAAGGAAACAAGGAGAGAAGAGAGAAAATTATTAATTGATGAACTCATTAAGCATTTGGAAAATTAAAAGCATTTTCTGGAGGACATGATAACTGATTTTCTACACAGAAGAAACTAAATAAAACAGATACAATGTGACAAAAAACACACTTGGTTCATTTCTTATAGTCCTGATTATAGCAGCAGGCTGCTTGTTTGTCCCAGCCACCCAGAACTGAAATATTCACACAGAAACTATATTAATTAAATTACTGCTTGGCCCATTAGCTCTAGCTTCTTGTTGGCTAGCTCTTACATCTTAATTTAACCCATCTCCATTAATCTGTGTATCTCCACGTAGCTGTGGCTTACCGGGTAAAGTTTCCAGCATCTGTCTCTGGCGGGCTCCATGGCTTCTCTCTAACTCTGCTTTCTTTCTCCCAGCATTCAGTTTAGTTTTCCCCACCTAGCTCTGCTTCCCTTTGGCTCTGCTATAGGCTCAAAGCAGTTTTCTTTCTTTCTTTTTTTAAAGTATGCCACACAATCTTTAATAAGCAAGACGATTGACAAGAACACGGTCAAATAAACTTGCTTTTCAGGAACAGCAGGTATGTTTTATACCAAATGACTGAAGAAGATGCCCATACTTTTTCAATGTTAGACATATTCTTCGAGCAATAGACTTCATTTGTGTATTTTGACAAGTGTTTACCTCACACTCTAAAATCTTTGAAATGGACATTAATATAATATTTTGAATATATATATATATATATATATATATATATATATGGTTATACTTTGAATCTGAAGTGTCCCCTGAAGATGTGTTTTCTAAAGGGGTGTTTCTCAATCAATGTGGGTGGTTCAGAAGTACTGAAAACAAAGTCTCTGACTTGATTCTGGTTGTAATTGCATATTGAAGGGTATCTTACTCAGGCTCCCTTCTCGTGTGTCCCTCTTGGCTTCTTGGCCACTATGAGATATGTACTTGCTCTACCATCATTCTCTCATCTAGTGATGCTCTATCATGTCAGTACCTAGAAGGAGCTGGCCCAGTCAAGCATGGAGTAAAACTTCCAAAGCAGTTTTCTTTATTCATTAATGGTAATCACAGCATACAGAATGAAACACCATATTACCTCCCCTTTTCTGTTTAAATAAAAAAGAAAGGCTTTATCTTTAACATTGTAAAATTACATATAATAAAGCAAGTATCAAGCAAAAATTACAGTTACAATATTTATATCTACTTTATATCATAACTAAGAAAAACTATAAGTTTTTCAAATCCATCAAAGACTCCAGAAGGATATAATGTTACCTAAATAAACATAAGGTGCATTGTAAAGCAACTTCCAAAACTCTAGTATTAACAGAGACATCTTGCTGCCTGGAAAGTCACCCAATGTTCTTCTGTATCATGGGGCATCCATCTTCAGCGTGCAGTCCCATAGTATCCAGCAGACTTTTCCATGAAGCAGGAAATTTCAAGGACAGTTCTGCCTATATTGGCAGTTTGTCTGTCACTTTCTTCTGTGTGCTGCAGAATGTCTCACAGAGTCTTTCATGAATCAGGAACTATGAAAGATCATCTCACTTTTAGGCAAGTCCAGCAGTCATTTCTCTGCAGGTCTTGCATGTCCAGTTTATCAAGCAGTCCAGGCAAGAGCAGTTTCTTCCCCAATGGCTAACCAACATCATAAAAAGCCTATTCAATGTCCATATTCCTCTTGAAGTAATTGGTGCTCCAACAGGAACAAATGTGTCTCACTGTCATGAAAAGTCCTAAGTTCTTAAACATTTTAAATGCCATATTTTGTAGTCTTTGAAAGGTTTGAAGAATGCCTATCCATCTGAAATATATCTCTGTACATCTAGAAAATCTAACTGACATGACTACAAGCTTGATGATTATCTATTAACCTATATTTCTTAATTATACATTACATTTTAAATTAACTGCATGATTATAATACCTTAATCAAGAGCAGAAATACACATATAACAAAATTAACCTTGTATTTGTATCAATAAACCAAGATCCATACTAATGCAAAGTATGCATCTCTATAGCATATCCCCTTTTAAACGTAAAGAAGCATTTACAAACAATATTTGGGAATATGAGCATAATTTTGTCCAAACTTCTTCCTGCTCTTATTGGGTGAAGTTATTTTGGGGGTGTTCACAGTGACCTCTTGGGGGGTCATGGTCTATCAAACCATATTAGCCTGGAATGAATCCACAGATTCTCATCCTCTGTGGAAACAAAAGAAGAACTTCTTTTTCAAAGCAACATATTCTTAGACCCAAATTCTGAAGTCAAGATACCTTTGTAATATAAATTCTGGTTTAGATTAGCAGCCCATACAACAAAATGTCTCTCTGTACTTAGCTCCTTCACAGTCAAAATATTCAAGGAAAACACAATAATATACATAATCCAGACTCTCTGTGTATAATCCATCTTTATGTGGGTTAATTTTCTTTACTACATTTAATCTATGATTGTCTGTACTGGAAATATCTCTGTGTATGGCAGCAGTAAGAGTCTGTCTCTTTTAGTGTTTGGGTGGAATGTTCTAGAGATATCAGTATCTGATATCTAGTGATTATTTAATTTTTGTCTAGTTGTATAGTTATTGGTAATAGTGCTGTACTTGAGTCACTCTGTATTACTATTTTGTGGATAATCTGTTGTTTTACATCTATTACAAGTTTACAAGTTCTTCTGAAGTTTGATACACTTGAGTTTTGTGATTCTATGTTAGGTTTATAATATTCTCTTGGGGTATTGTTCCTTTGATGTGTAACACTCAAATGCATTTGGTGCCATTCTGTAACATGAAGGGCCTGCTGCTTGTTGGGGTTTCTGTCCTGCCTGGTCCCCCAGCCATTTAGTCCCAGAGAAATTCACACAGAGATCTCCGTAAGTTATAAAACTGATTGGCCCATTAGCTTAAGCTTCTTATTAGCTCTTATCACTTATATTAACCAGTTATTCTGAACTATGTTAGCCACATGACTAGGTACCTTTCTCAGCGGGGAAGGTCACATCCTGCTTGTTTGGGCAGGAGTCGGAGGAATGGGCTAGAATTTTTCTGTTCTCATCACCCTGCCTCTGCTTCCTGTCTGGTTGACCTGCCTATACT
The DNA here is from genome assembly GCA_028537955.1 of Microtus californicus. Taxonomy (NCBI): domain Eukaryota; kingdom Metazoa; phylum Chordata; class Mammalia; order Rodentia; family Cricetidae; genus Microtus; species Microtus californicus. The sequence goes on along the minus strand of JAQJZF010000025.1, from coordinate 44,265,229 downwards.
TCCTGCCTGGCCAATCAGCATTTATTTAAAATATGATTGACAGAATACAGACAATTCTCCCACACCACTGATGAGTATAAAGTGACCTTGTTTAGTTCTCTTGACTATTTTTAGTTTAATATATATATTATATAATATAGAATAGTTACACTTAATCATTTTTAAAAATGATTGATTTCTTTGGAATATACTTTTTAGTCATTTTACCCTATCTAAAACTATCTCTATGGTAAGATGCTAGTTTTTGCTTAGTTTTGTCTCTAATTGCCTAGCTTTATATTTTCACTGTGCTTTGAGACTATTGATAAGAATTATTACTGAAAATGTGGGGCAGATGGCACAGGCGGACACTGGGGACCGGTGCGGCGGCAGACGACGCGCAGGGGCCACAGGCGGCAGGGACCAGCGCGCAACACCGAGAGCAGATCGCCCCACTACAATTAAATCAAAGAGGTAGGCCTTTGGTTGGAGAGGTCCCTGGCAAGCAAGGACCCGGGTCCTGTTCCTGAAGACCCTTCTAAGGGGTGAGAGGGATCATGACCCCTGGCAGGAGCCAGGAAACAGAGTGAGGGCATTTTGTAAGAAGAGCCCCTAGACAGCAGGGAAACCTGAACCAGTTTTAAAAGACCCATTAGATAGCATCGATAGGAGGAGATGGGCAGGCGCCAAGGCAAAAATTCACCCAATAATCTCAAAAACAACATGAAAACACCAGAACCCAATGATCTTACAACAGAAGGTCTTGAACACCCTAACACAGAAGAAGTGGAAAAAATTGACTTTATCAAAGCAATAGAGTCCCTTAAACAACATGTGAAAAACGCCCTTATAGAAATGGATGAGAAGTATAACCAAAAGTTTGAAGAAATGTGTAAATACATACATGATACCCTGGGAAACCAAGAAAGAACGATCAAACAGGTAATGGAAACAGTTCAAGAATTGAAAACTGAAATGGAAGCAAGGAAGAAAACACAAACGGAGGACCAGTTGGATATGGAAAATCTAGGTCAACAAGCAGAGCCTACAGAAACAAGCATAATCAATAGAATACAAGAGATAGAAGAAAGAATCTCAGATTCTGAGGACACTATAGAGAAAATAAACGCACTGATCAAAGAAAATAGCAAAGCCAACAAATTCTTATCACAAAACATTCAGGAAATATGGAACACAATAAAAAGACCAAACCTAAGAATAATAGGAATAGAAGAAGGAGAAGAGTCACAGCTCAAAGGCCCAGAAAATATTTTTAACAAAATTATGGAAGAAAACTTTCCCAACATAAAGAAAGATATTGCTTTGAATATTCAAGAAGCATACAGAACACCAAACAGACTGGATCAAAGAAAAACATCCACTTGCCATATAAAAATCAAAACACTAAATACACAGGTTAAAGAAAGAATATTAAGAGCTGCAAAGGAAAAAGGCCAAGTAACTTATAAAGGTAAACCAATCAGACTTACACCTGACTTCTCTATGGAAACCATGAAAGCCAGAAGGTCCTGGATAGAGGTACTTCAGAAACTAAGAGACCATGATGCAAACCCAAACTACTATACCCAGCCAAGCTACTGTTCACTATCAATGGAGAAATCAAGACATTCCAGGATAAGAACAAATTTAAACAATACGTAGCCACAAATCCAGCCCTACAGAAAGTAATAGAAGGAAAATCGCAACCCAAGGAACCCAACATTGCCAACACTGCCTACAATAACTCAGGCATCTGGAGATCCTTCACCAGCACAACTCAAAGAAGGGAGACACACAAACTCTACTACCAAAAACAATGAGAATAACTGGAGTAAACAACCACTGGTCATTAATATCACTTAATATTAATGGTATCAATTCACCTATAAAAAGGCACAGGCTAAGAGATTGAAAATGTGTGTTAGGTCCTGTAATTTTGTTGAATTGTGATGCTTCCTTTAATCTCTTTTGAGTAATAATTACGGCAGTGTTTCCTTTTCCAAATGACCCTTTGACTATATGTACCCTTCCATACAATAAGGTATTTCCTTCAGTATCTATGTACAGTTGACTTATTATTCATTAATGCCTTTGATTTGCTTTTATTTGAAAGGTTTTTACTTTTTCCTTATTTTTAATTGTTTGTTTTGCTGGGCATAATAGTCTGGGTTGACAGTTTTCCTCTTTCAGGACTTGGAATTAATCTTTTTAGTCCTTCTGGTTTTACATTTTTCTGTTGAATACTCCCAGGTTATTCTAATAGGGCTGCTTTGTAAGTGACTTGATCATTTTCTGTTTCAATTTTCAGAATACTTTATTTTGCACTTTTCATATTTTAACTGTAATATGTCATAGAGAGCTTCTTTTCTCATTCCATCTATTTATACTGTTTTGATCTCTTGGAGCTACAAGGGGATCTCTTCTCTAGGTGGAGAAAATTCGCTAATATAATTTTACTGATAATATTTTGTACTCCTTTTGTATGCTATTCTCCTCATATGCCCATAATGCTAGGGCTGGGTCATTTTATGGTGTTCCAAAGCTTTCTAATGTCTCCTTCACAGATGTTTGTAAACCTATCACTGCATTTTACTGAGAAGCATAATTACTCTGCCTCTCTTCCAGCCTTCTTACTCTGTTTTCCACATGATCCATTCTAGTGGTGAGGATTTCTACTGAGCTGTTAATTTTGCTTTATTATTTTTAGATTATATGCACATATGTGTGTGTCATTATCGGTGAAGCTAGGGTGAGTGTGAGGTGCTGGGCTTGGGTACTGAGAGCTGGATTTTTGCTCACTCCACAGCAGTTACACTCCCCACTTCTTAGCCATCTTTTCAGCTGTCTCCTGGGGTTTTATTTTTATTGAATTTTTCATTATTAGCATTATTTCAGCTTGTGTGTTTTTATGTAACTCTGTATCTTTATTGAACTCTACATTTTATATCAACTTCCATATTTCACTCATCTTATTAGTTTTTAATCTTCTTTTTATGATGTCATTTTTCTCTGTATTTTAATTTTTTGAGTTTTTGGATCTCATTTGGTCAGTTACTCTGGAATTACTTATGTCTTGTGTCTTCTTCAATGTAGCAAGCATTCATGTTAGAATGATGTTTTCCTTCTTCTGAAGAGCTGAATTTTTAGACATAATTATTTAAATTTATTTTGATCATAGAATGTTTTCCCCATGAAGTAGGATCGATAGTTTTGCTGGAAACAGTAACCTGGGTTGTTGTTCATGGTCTTTCAAAACTTGGGCAACATCACACAGGCATTTCCAGCTTTTAGCCTTCACTGAAAAGTTGGGTGTTATTCTAATTGTGCTGTCCTGTTGTATGATTTGTTTTTTTCCCTTGATGTTTTTAAGATCCTGTGTTTTCTGAATATATTTTTTTCTGTTTTATAAACAATTGCATTTGTGGTCCTATTGGTTGTTCAGTATGCTTCTCACATTTTGATGTTTATCACATTCTCTAGATTGGGGAATTTTTCCTCTATGCTCTTGTTTAAAAATTTTCTGTGCCCACACTGATGAATATCTTGCATATCACCCTAGAACCTTCATCTGGTGATGGATGGAGATAGAGAGAGAGACCCACATTGAAGCACTGGACTGAGCTCCCAAGGTCCAGATGAAGAACAGAAGGAGGGAGAACATGAGCAAGGGAGTCAGGACCGCGAGGGGTGTGTCCACCCACTGAGACGGTGGGACTGATCTAATGGGAGATCACCAAGGCCAGTTGGACTGGGACTGAATGAGCATGTGATCAGACCGGACTCTCTGAATGTGGCTGACAATGAGGGCTGACTGAGAAGCCAATGATAATGGCCCTGGGTTTTGATTCACCCTTGCTGTATTCTCAGCAATTCCTTAACATACAACTATGTTGGTTTCATTTGAGCATCAAATGATTCATAGAAAAAATTTCTTATTTAATCTTCTAAAAAGTCAGTGTGTTGGTTTGGCATGCAATACAATATTTCCCTGCAAAATAGAAAGCATGAATAAAGGTATTCTCTAGATACTTAGCTGAGCCATGTGTATCTGAGTATATTTTACCCATTTTGATGAAGGTACCCTTGCCTTCTTAGTTTCTTTGGGTTTTACAACATTTTAACTGTATGCTGGAATTCTCACAGATGTATTTTGTTCTGTACATTATTGTTAAATTTGTGTTTACGTAAAGAAACTCGAAATGGAAATTTCTATTCTTTTATCTTGATGTTTCCACTTCCACAACATGTTTTACATTACTTTTTTATTAAAATATTTTAATTTATTTTACATACCAACCACAGTTTCTCCTTCCTCCTCTTCTACTGTTCTCTTCCCCTACTTCCCCTTTACCCACCTATCCCCCATCCACTCCTCAGAAAGGGTAAGACCTCCCATGGGAGTCAACAAAACATGGCATATCAAGTTGAGGCAGGTCAAAGCTGCTGGGATATTTTACATTGACCTTTATATATTACCCATGCTTCAGGAAACCTGCTATAACTAATTATTAATTGCGGAAAGTTTTATTGCTGCTACTGCTGAGACATTTGAATTTTCTCCATATGTCACCATTTTGTATGCAAACACGTGCCATTGTGTATTTATCATCAACCATCTAATCACACGCGTTTTCTCAGTCTGTCATAACAAAATACAACTAACTGGGTATAGTTATCACAGAAATATTTTCTTATAGCCTTGGAGGCTAATGCCTAAGATGAAGCTACTATCAGAGTGAGTTCATCTTAGATCTTTTTCTTGGTTTGTAAGTGGCAATTTTCTTGGTTTCTCTGCCTAGATTCAACTCTATGCACATGAAACTGAAAATTCCATGTTCTTATAATTTCTTCCAACAAATATCCTGATATACTGTGAATTGTGACCCATTTGCTGTCCAACTTTAACTTTATTTCATTTTCAAGGACACTATCCAAATTATAGTCTTGTTCTGAGCCATTGGAGATTTGGGCATTGTCTTAGTTACTGTTCTACTGCTGTGAAAAGACACCATGATCAAGGCTACTCTTACAAAAGGAACATTTATGGGGGCTTTCTTATAGTTTTGAAAGGTGAGTCTGTGATCATCATGGTCAAAAACAGAAAAGCATCACAATGAGTCAGTAGCTAAAAAGATACATCCTGATCCACAGGCAGAAAGCACAGAAAACCTGAGACTGGTGTAGGATTTTGAAACCTCAAAGCACACTCCCAATGACACAGTTCCTGCAACAAGGCCACATCTCCTCCCTCGGGGCTATACCTCCTAATATGTCCCTAAACAGGTTCTACTCCCTGGTGACTAAGCATTCAAATATGACCTGTGGGGTCATGCACATTCAAACCACCACAAGCTTCAACATAAAAATTTTAAGTTATACAATTAAGCTACAAAACATTTGTTTCCAGCTATCTTATTATATCATCTAGAATTTTATTACAAACTTAAATATATATGTTATAATATGACATTGTAGCATTGTTAACAATTACATGAGGGAAGCTTCAAGTTTTTATCATTAAGGACAATTTTGGCTATAGATCTTCCTAAACATTATAATTATAAAACTGAGGGGCTCTCTTACATTAAACCCTTTAATTGATATTTATTATTGATGCTGAAGGTCAAACCATGGGTCTGATGGATTGGACAGATACACCCTTAACTTAGTTCTTCTCATTGACTTTTCTGCTTAGACAATCACCATAAACATTGATTCTAGTTTAAAAATTGGAGACCATCTCTTTTCACATAGTCTTGACTCACTAGTTCTTTAACTTTTGTTTTTATTTGTTAATCATGATTTTAAAGATGTGCCTTTTCCTCAGTAACATAAGTAAACTTTAAGCTCACACCACCAGCATTAGCCACAGCATCAGTCTTCCTACTTTCAACTTTGTACCTTTAAAATCCATTTTCCTCAGAGCCCAAGAAAAGTATCGCTGCTTACCAACCTTCATCTCTCACTCACTTCACAATGTGATCTCAGAGAGTATCTTTGGCACACAGACTTTGATTTTGAATTGATTTCCCAAAGATTTGACTCATATACTATATTGTGAACTTCTAAAAGAATAAAGTGATTTGTTATTATGGCTATCGTGATACTAAAATGTGGTAAAATGCATTGAATAAAATTTATGACATAAACAAATATAGAAAGAGAGCTAGAGAAATACATTTTAGAAAACATTCTATTTTGGTGGTTCAGCTACTTCTATATATTTATTAAAAACCCCCCAAAATAATTAACACCAGATAAATTGAGGTAATCAGTAATCAAAAATTGACAGTGCTTCATCTTCCAAGTTAGTTCTTTGTATTCAGATTTGTGATTTTTGTGGCTCAAAGGACTTCAAAATGTGTAGCATTCTCAGAAAACTTTTCAAGTTTCTGTATGTAGTGAGGTTACATACAGCTTCTTTGCTATAATTATTACTTCTATGTAGAATACATGTGAAGTACTTATCACACTAAAGTTTGGTAATCACTTAATACATTAATAACAATGGAAAACAAAAGACCAATGTATTCTAGAAAATAAAATCTGTCACTTTGTGGATTATCCAAATTGTGTGTAGAAGACAAATAAAATTTTTAGATAGGGTCAATATTAGATCAAAAGCTACTTAATAAATACAGTAAAATTAAAGCATTTTAAACACTATGAAACATAATTATTATGCAAAATAAAATGATGTTAGATATGGGAAAAAGGGATGATGGATAAAAAGCTTCTGTTATTTCCAGGACGTTCACATGTGCAAGAATTTAAGTATTACTTAGAGGGTCAAAGATGACAGAAAAATGCATTGTATACATCAGGCTACTAATTATTACAGATAGGAGAAAAATTCAGCATTGACAACAAGAAGTATGAAACCAATATTCAAAACACTACTAGTGGAACAGGAGAAAATCAAAGAATGGATTTTTTCTTGTCTAGAAGTTTGCTTAGAGCATCTTTGACATCTTTGTTCCTCAGAGAGTAGATCAGAGGGTTCAGCATTGGTGTGACTAGGGAGTAGCACAAGGAAGCCAGCTTACTCAGTTCAGGGAATCTGTCAGGGGTGAGATACATGAAGAAGACAGCACCGTAGAGCACACTCACAACACCCAGATGAGAGCTGCAAGTGGAGAAGGCCTTCTTCCTTCCCTCCGTGGAGCGTATCTTTAGCACGGTGGACACGATGTACATGTAAGAAACAACGATGACTATGACTGTTGGTAAGATAATGATGCCAGCTAAGGAAAAAGATACTATTTTGTGTATGAAAAGGTCAGAACAGGAGAGTCTCTGAAGTGGACGACTATCGCAGTAAAAGTGGTCAACAGCCCGAGAAGCACAAAACGATAAAGTAAATGTCATGCTGGTCTGGAGAACTGAGCTGATGCAGCCACAGAAGTACGAGCCTGCCACCAGCTGGGCACAGAGGCGTGTGGACATGTGAACAGAATAGAGGAGTGGGTTGCAGATGGCGATGAAACGATCATAGGCCATGGCTGCCAGGAGAAATCCTTCTGCCACAATGAAGAGGGCAAAGAGAAAGATCTGGGCCGCGCAGCCTGCAAACGAGATGGACTTGCTCTCGGTCCAAAAGTTGCTCATAGCCTTCGGCACGATAACAGATGAATAGAAGAGGTCAATGAAGGAGAGGTTGCCTAGGAAGAAATACATTGGTGTGTTCAGCCGGGGATCAGTCAAAATAATGGTCATCATCCCAACGTTTCCTAGAAGGATCATGGCATACACAAGCAGAAAGAGCAGGAAGAGGAGAAGATGGAGCTCAGGGCCGACCCTGAAGCCTACAAGAATGAAGTCAGTCACTCCTGAGTGATTACTTGCTCCCCTGTCACCCATGGAGGAGATCTGATGAGAGGCATAAGGCAAAATAAATAATTACTTAGCTTGATCTTGGCGTTACAAGCAGCTGAGTTTACAAAAGTGTTATATCTGCATTTTTATGTTGTGCTTCATAGCAATACGATGACAAGCTGAATTCACACAAGTGATCACAATTCAAATGCTGCTTTTATTTCCCGTTCCCAAAGTGGCGGAATTAGACTCTTACTCTGTGTGCATTTGATGACTCTGGTCTTTTCGTTGTCACTGGTTTACATATTTCTCTTTCTATTTACATAATGACTCCAATATTATGAAGTGATATTAAAATGGAAGTACCCATATTTTAAGAAATGATATTCATGAAGGAGTTTAAGTGTTGTTTTAGAGATATTGTAAGCTTTATTACTCAAGTTTCACCAGGCTTCAAGTTTTAACTTAGGGATTCAATAGATATCAAAATGGATTTTTTTTTAAATGTCTTCTTTTTTTGCAGCTGAAAAGACTGAACCCAGGGCTTTGCACTTGCTACGCTAATTGAGGTTCTAAAACTAATATATAACTAAGTGTAGAAACAATTAATACCTATCCTAGGGTTTGTCTACCAGATGAAAGATCAGTACCTTTTTTTAATGGTACTGGAAAATGAACTTAGCATCTCACATGTGACCATATGCATTCTATCAGCAAGCCTGATGACTTCCCATTTATTTGCCTTTTATATTGAAATCTTGCTCACTTTCCAGTCTTCTCTTCAACCTGCTCTAGATTTTATAAACCTTGAACTTGTCTTACCTCTGCTTTTTTATTTGTATCCCCAGGCTCAGCAAATAATATTTTAATTATGATTTTTTTCTGAATTTTGTGTGTGTGTAGTTTAGGATTAAAAATATGAAAAGTGACACGTAAGTGTGAAATATTATTTGCCTTTTTTATTTCCCTATACATGATTTTATAACCAGTGCTATATCATTTCTTAGAGACCTCAATTAGATTTTTTTATATTCTTTTATTAAAAAAGCAATCTACTCTTTTTCTTCCCAGTTTGGACTTTGTATTTTTGAGTATATGTAAGAAAAATTATTACAAAAATTAAGGTAATGTTTTATTATGCAAAACAAAATGCTTCAGTCATATTCATTTAATCTATAAGATAATAAAATAAGGAGATAATGTTATATTTCATGTTTATAAGTGAGGTACAAAATGGATTGAGTCTTAAAATTCATCTATTGTGGTCAGAATTGTAATTTGACATGAGGAAAAGCAGCTGTAGAACCCATATTATTGGTCATTCTTAGGACTTAGTACTTTACTATGCTCTGGTAAATTCTTCCTAGTAATCACCTGGCTCACTTCTTTAAGTTCTTGAGTGTTAAATTAAACTTAATTGTCTTAACTACAAATTCCCCAGCTCTCTATTTCATGTCAAAATGTGTTTTCTAAAATTATCTTTATATTTTCCTCACAGAGCAGTCACTTCCATAAATCCTTTATGTTTTAACATTAAAAATGAATGTGCTTTACTCCCCCTTTGGCAATAGCTTTGAGATCAAGTCCAAGTGTTCTCTATATACTCACTAGCACCATAGCATTGTGAGTCTAGCAATAGAAGTTAATCATTATAACACATGTCTACTATGGCTACTAGATAACAGCTGAATGATATGAGGATTCAGAATGAGGGTATTATTCAATAAACTTATGTTATGAATTCGATAGTTTATAACATCAAAAACATTAGTAAATTTATGACTGAATACTTCCTACCTCGTGAAAGGCACCCTTCCTTGAGTATCTAGCATAAAAGGGTCAGCTTGGACATTTATAATTTGTCAAATTTAGATGTTGTAAAAGTTACTTTTACCTTGTGTCGTATGGTAGTCTGTCAGGTTCTGTTAAAGATGAAACAGAATTATGATGCTTCCCTTTCTGGTGTTGTTTGTTTTAGTTCTCCAAATGGCAAGCATAAAGTTCATTATCTTTGAAAAATTACTTTGAGATTAAGATGAATCCACCCTACATGTACGTGTTCATTATCCCACTTTTTAGGGTAGAGCCTTCTCAGAGAAAAAGTGTCATGTATATCCCTTCTGGCTTTGTGGACTGAGCTGCCCTTCAGCTGTGGAATTCTTGAAAAAGTTTCTGAGATCTTTTTCAGAAGAGAATAAAGGTGAATTTCTTCGTGATGCTCTGTCAAAGTTGAGCTAATTTGGGGGAACTGTGGCACGAAGCCACTCAAAAGAAACTGCAGAAGGCAGTGCAGCTTCCCCTCTGCACACTTATAAGGAAGGGAGATCGGTTGTCGGGTGTATATAAGACTTTGACCACATGGTATTTCCCATAAGTCAGACAGAGTATAAAGCAGAGTTACACATGAGGGCTTTGGACTGGGAATAAGAAGGCAGTGCTTTAAGTAAAATTTCTCTCACCTTTTGGGAGGCAGCTCTCCAGAGAGAGAAGGAATTGGGTCGATTATTTAAACTTTATCTGTGTTTCAGAACAAAAAAAAAGTCCAAGAGGAGTTCAGAGGGTACAGATTTAGTGATACAAACCTGGATCATGTGTAAAATACATAATTTTGTCCTTCCTTTTGTGAATCGCTTAGGTTGACAAATGGGATTATCTGATAGTAAATTCTACACATAAAAGGAAACATTTTCAGCTTACCCTTATAAGTTTTGGTAAGGAAGTGGAAACAAACATAAAGGAACAAAATCTTAGTAAGATACACATAACTAATTTCTGTCTTCTTCCAGAATTCCATTCATTAAAATGTCTTTCTGTTTTCAATTATATCTTGTAATATAACTGGTAATAAAGTGTATAAAAACAGAGAGTAGTGTATAGGCAATGTCTAGCAAAGGCCATCTAGTTCATCATTGAAATTTAATAATGACTGACTATATTTAAATTTAGGTTTACTTCTAAGTTTAGTTGCCTGGAGGTTTTTTATCCAGGTACCATGTTGTTACATATTAATTTAATGACCTCTCATTGTATTTTTTAAATAATTTTAAGACTTCTAGTATTGGCAAAAAATCATAATTTGTAGAAGAGAAGAGATATGAAGCAGACATTCTCTACATTTCTTCAAGCTCTTCTCTGAATTTACAGTGTGCTAAACCATGGACTTCCTTAAGTTTTAAAATCTCTCAACATTTCTCACTTTAAAAAAAATGCTAGTCTTTTTTATTACTAGCATTTAGTGGTTTTTTACTCATTTTGAAGTTCTGAAGCTCATACCTTCAATTAGACTGATCACAGGCTTTGATTGCATGCAGATTTATGAAAAAAATTATAACTTAATTTTAGGACATGAAAAATATATGAGAATTGGTGTTTGCCAATGCCTTACTGCAATAGATCTAACTTAAGGAGTCCTTTGGCTTCTATTAATGCATAACACAGCTATGAGATCATAAATCACTTATTGATTTCTCTGGAAGCAATAATGTTATGGCGATTGCTGGTGGGGAAAGCACTTCCGGTTGAAAATAGCAGACTTTTTCTTCCTTCAATGTTCAGTAGAGACCTGCATTACAAATGAAATCACTCAGTCCGTTTTTTCCACACTGTGAAATATTATAATAGGAGGTATAATCACTTGTGTAATGTATCTAGGACACCTTGGTTTTAAAAAAAAATAATCAAGATTTCTGATTTTGTAGAATTATTTTAAGAGTTATTTATCTAATAAAATGAGAGAATCAATAGCTTTATTTGACTTTATGAAAATACATCTTCTGGTCAAGCTCTTCTAGCAAAGACATTACTTCAGGGGATCCAGAGAGATAGGAGAGCTTATCTGAGCACCTGAAGAAAGGCCACTTAGGACAAGAAGTAAATCCCAAGCCTATATTCTTCCTGGGATCCTGTAAACATTTATAAACAGTTGGCAGCCAGAGACGTTGTATCGGCTTTATGTTTTATAGACTATTTCATCTTATTCATTACACAGAAACAATTCAGTCTATTTGACTCTAACCCTTGCTTTTTATTTATAAATAAAGAAAAATTAAAGTTAACACAAAGGGTTAGATGAGTTACTACATAAAACATTTCAATAAATTATCATTATGCTGTTTTAGATATTTATCTTAAATGTAACTCAATAAAGTATCTACCATGTTTATTAATTTTAAAGTAAATGTCTCTAGTGTACCTAAATACAATGTATTTTTCTTCTCAACTTCTTAAATTAAAGAACAAACTACATGCTATACACATATCACATATAAGCCAGGAAAACGAATAAGCAAAATGGAGAATATATTGGTACTCAGGAAGCCCTAATATGTGCAGTTATTCAAAAGTTTATTCATTTATGGAGGCCATAAATTGACATCTAGTGTCTCTAAGTTATTTCTTGAGACAGGGTAAACCTTAATACAAGTCATTGTTATTCCATATTTGTTTTCTTGTCTGCATAGGGTAAAATGGAATCTCTTCATTTTGCATTTCTCTGATGGATATTGTATTAAAATCTTTATTGCCATGATAAACAACAAAAGTAATGTTAGAAAAGATCGATTTCATTTGACTCACATTTCAAAGTTAAAATTTCACCTTGAGAAGAAAGGAGCAAGATATCACTAGTAACATCGCATCTGCAGACAAGGGTCAATAGCAGGAGCGAGATATCATTACTAATATCACATCTGCAGACACGGAGTGACATATCATTAGTAATATCACATTTACTGATGAGCACAAAGCATTGTTGCTGCTAGCACCCTGCTCTTCCTTTTAATTCAGAAAAGGATCTCAGGCCATGGATCATGCTAATGCAGTGAGGTGGGACTTCCTTAATCTAGATAATCCCTTACTGAAATACACATGACTTGTCTTCTAGATGATTATAGCTCTAAGTTGGGTATTCATAAAAAACCATTACAGGTAGTGTGATTAAATTTTTTCATGAGTTATTGGCCAGATGCACGTCATATGTTGAGATGTCTGTACTTTTTATTGTCCCACTTAGTGGTTATGCTTTTTGATTTCTTAAATGAGCTACTTATTTTTTATTTTGCATAGACTAAATATAAACTCTCTCTCAGATGTGTAGATACCAAACAATTTCTCATATTCTGTAAACTGTCTATTCACTTGATTGTTTTAGGCTTCTTAATTTTGTGAAGTACTGTTTGCCAAATGTACCATTGCAACTGGTTTCATTTTCCTAACACTAATTTATGGGTGTAACTGTAAACTGCTAGAACTTGGTTTAATGGGGTGTTCATTTAGCAGAATAATTGTACCAGGTTTTTCCTTAGAACATTTTGAGTTTTTAAGGCACAGATTCTTGACATGATCATGATGCCAGGTATGAATTTCATCTTTTGGGCCAGGTTTTAAATATAACCAAAAATTCACAGGGTTCCCAGATGAGTAAGAGTGATAAATATCTTTACAGGGGATAGTATACTAGCAGGAATACTTCAATATGAAGAGAAGGATAAACACATCCAAGATGTCACAGGGCAACAGATAAACAAAATCAGAGCAGGTAATCAAAAGAATCTGAGTAAAAACAACAAAACCAACAAAATGAAAGGAAATAAGATATATTTTCCCATAGTACCTCTAATAGTAATAGTTTACACTCCATAATCAAAAAGATACTAAGATATTATATTAGAAAATAGGATTCTATAAAACTTTTAACTTCAGATTACAACAGGTATGTGAAAATAAAAAAACATGGATAGCCACCATTTTTGGATGAGGTAAAAGTAAAAACCTCAGTGACATCTTTGGTAAGAGTACCCACATGCACTGGACCTATGAAGGAGAACTTCCACCTCCAATATACTTTGGCTTACTAAAATATTCCTTCTAATCTTCTTGCCTCTACTAGTATTGGTAAGCTGTAATGGATTGTGTAAAGTATTTGTCTAAATTTAACTTATATGTCTAAATTGGATATACCTGACAGGTAATAGTGCCCTGATCCTCAAGTGCCTATACAGATGTGAGAGTATGGCATTTAGCAAAAGAGCTCTTTTGTTGTTTTAGTTTTTGGTTTTAGTTTTCTTTTATTTTGTTTTTGTTTTTTTTTTAATTTATTTATTAAAGATTTCTGCCTCCTCCCCTCCACCGCCTCCCATATCCCTCCCCCTCCCCCAATCAAGTCCCCCTCCCTCATCAGCGTGAAGAGCAGTCCGGGTTCCCTGCTTTGTGGGAAGTCCAAGGACCTCGCACCTCCTTCAAGGTCTAGTAAGCTGAGCATCCAAACCGCCTAAGCTCCTACAAAGCCAGTACGTGCAGTAGGATCAAAACCCAGTGTCACTTTCTTGACTTCTCAGCAGTCCTCATTGTCCACTATGTTCAGCGAGTCCGGTTTTATCCCAGGCTTTTTCAGACCCAGTCCAGCTGGCCTTGTTGAGTTCCTGATAGATCATCCCCAATGTCTCAGTATGTGGGTGCACCCCTCGCAGTCCTGAGTTCTTTGCTCATGCTCTCTCTCCTTCTGCTCCTGATTTGGAACTGGGATTTCTGTCCAGTGTTCCAATTTGGGTCTCTGTCTCTGTCTGCTTTCATCGCCTGATGAAAGTTAATCTCCAGGAGGATGACTATATGTTTTTTCTTTGGGTTCACCTTTTTATTTAGCTTCCCTAGGATCACAAATTATAGGCTCAATGTCCTTTATTTATGGCTAGAAACCAAATATGAGTGAGTACATCCCATGTTCCTCTTTTTGGGTCTGGCTTACCTCACTCAGGATAGTGTTTTCTATTTCTGTCCATTTGCATGCAAAATTCAAGAAGTCATTGTTTTTTACTGCTAAGTAGTACTCTAATGTGTATATATTCCATACTTTCTTCATCCATTCTTCCGTTGAAGGGCATCTAGGTTGTTTCCAGGTTCTGGCTATTACAAACAATGCTGCTATGAACATAGTTGAGCATATACTTTTGTTGTATGAAAAGGTATCTCTTGGGTATATTCCCAAGAGTGGTATTGCTGGGTCCAGGGGTAAGTTGATCCCGAATTTCCTGAGAAACCGCCACACTGCTTTCCAAAGTAGTTGCACAAGTTTGCATTCCCACCAGCAATGGATGGGTGTACCCTTACTCCACAACATCTCCAGCAAAGGCTATCATTGGTGTTTTTGATTTTAGCCATTCTGGCAAGTGTAAGATGGTATCTTAAAGTTGTCTTGACTTGCATTTCCCTGATCGCTAAGGAAGTTGAGCATGACCTTAAGTGTCTTTTGGCCATTTGAACTTCTTTTGTTGAGAATTCTCTGTTCAGCTCAGTGCCCCATTTTATAATTAGTTTTTTACAGTCTAGTTTCTTGAGTTCTTTATATATTTTGGAAATCAGACCTTTGTCAGTTGCGGGGTTGGTGAAGATCTTCTCCCAGTCAGTGGGTTACCTTTTTGTCTTAGTGACAGTGTCCTTTGCTTTACAGAAGCTTCTCAGTTTCAAGAGATCCCATTTATTCAATGTTGCCCTTAATGTCTGTGCTGCTGGGGTTATACATAGGAAGTGGTCTCCTGTGCCCATGTGTTGTAGAGTATGTCCCACTTTCTCTTCTATCTGGTTCAGTGTGTTCGGACTGATATTGAGGTCTTTAATCCATTTGGACTTGAGTTTTGTGCATGGTGATAGATATGGATCTATTTTCATTCTTCTACAGGTTGACATCCAGTTATGCCAGCACACTTTGTTGAAGATGCTCTCTTTTTTCCATTGTATATTTTTAGCTCCTTTATCGAAAATCAGGTGTTCGTAGGTTTGTGGGTTAAAGTCTGGGTCTTCTTTTTGATTCCATTGGTCGACTTCTCTGTTTTTATGCCAATACCAAGCTGTTTTCAGTACTGTAGCTCTGTAATAGAGTTTGAAGTCAGGGATGGTAATGCCTCCAGCCAATCCTTTATTGTATAAGGTTGTTTTAGCTATCCTGGGTTTTTTGTTTTTCCATATAAAGTTGATTATTGTCTTCTCCAGGTCTGTTAAGAAGTTTGATGGGATTTTGATGGGGATTGCATTGAATCCATAGATTGCTTTCGGTAGAATTGCCATTTTTACTATGTTGATCCTCCCAATCCAAGAACAAGGGAGATCCTTCCATTTTCTGGTGTCCTCTTCAATTTATTTCTTCAAAGACTTAAAGTTCTTGTCAATCTTTCACTTCCTTGGTCAGAGTTACCCCAAGATATTTTATGCTATTTGTGGCTATCGTGAAAGGTGATGCTTCTCTGATTTTCCTCTTTGCTTCCTTGTCCTTAGTGTAAAGGAAGGCCACTGATTTTTTGGAGTTGATCTTGTATCCTGCCACATTACTAAAGGTGTTTATCAGCTGTAGGAGTTCTTTGGTAGAGTTTTTGGGGTCGCTTATGTATACTATCATATCATCTGCAAATAACAAGAGCTTAACTTCTTCCTTTCCAATACGAATCCCCTTGATCTCCTTATGTTGTCTTATTGCTATTGCTAGAACTTCAAGCACTATATTGAAGAGGTATGGAGAGAGTGGACATCCTTGTCGTATTCCTGATTTTAGTGAGATAGCTTTAAGTTTTTCTCCATTTAATTTAATGTTAGCTGTTGGCTTGCTGTAAATAGCTTTTATTATATTTAGGTATGACCCTTGTATCCCTAATCTCTCCAAGACCTTCATCATAAAGGGGTGTTGAATTTTGTCAAATGCTTTTTCAGCATCTAATGAAATGATCATATGGTTTTTTTCTTTCAGTTTATTTATATGGTGGATTACATTGATAGATTTGCGTATATTGAACCAGCCCTGCATCTCTGGGATGAAGCCTACTTGATCATAATGGATAATTTTTCTAATGTGTTCTTGGATTCGGTTTGCCAGTATTTTATTGAGAATTTTTGCATCGAGGTGCATGAATGAAATAGGTCTGTAATTCTCTTTCTTGGTTGGATCTTTGTGTGGTTTTGGTATCAGGGTAACTGTAGCTTCATAAAAGGAATTTGGCAATGACTCTTCTGTTTCTATATTGTGAAATACATTAGGGAGTATAGGTATTAGCTCTTCTTGGAAGTTCTGGTAGAATTCTGCATTGAAACCATCTGGTCCTGGGCTTTTTTTGGATGGGAGATTTTTGATAACAGTTTCTAGTTCTTCGCGACTAACAGGTCTATTTAGATCGTTCACCTGGTCTTAGTTTAACTTTGGTATATGGTACTTATCTAAAAAAAAATGACCATTTCTTTTGCATTTTCCAATTTTGTGGCATACAGGCTTTTGTAGTAAGATCTAATGATTCTCTGAATTTCCTCTGTGTCTGTGGTTATGTCCCCCTTTTCATTTCTGAGCTTATTTATTTGTGTGTTCTCTCTCTGTCGTTTAATTAGTTTGGATAGGGGTTTGTCAATCTTGTTGATTTTCTCCAAGAACCAACTTTTTGTTTCATTGATTCTTTGGACTGTTTTCTGTGTTTCTATTTTGTTGATTTCCGCCCTCAGTTTGATTATTTCCAGTCTTTTACTCCTCCTGGGCGCGTTTGCTTCTTTTTTTTCTAGAGCTTTCAGGTGTGCTGTTAATGTAAGCTTTCTCCATTTTTTTTTAAGTGGGCACTTAGTGCTATGAACTTTCCTCTTAGCATTGCTTTCATCGTGTTCCATAGGTTTGAGTATGTTGTCTCTTTATTTTCATTAAATTCAAGGAAGACTTTAATTTCTTTCTTAATTTCTTCCTTGACCCAGGTGTGGCTCAGTTTCCATGAGTTTGTCGGCTTTCTGGGGAGCAAAAGAGCTCTGATGACAGAGAGACATAGCTGCTCCTGAAACATCCTATAGCTTTTCCAAAAAGATGCATGGTGGCAAAAGAACTTCTGCCCTGGAGGCTTGCCCTCGCATATGGCAAAGCCACCCACACAGAAAAAAAAAAAACTGCCTTCCACTTCATCAACTTCCTGGACATTACACCTGGGAATTGATAATCTCATCCTGCCAAGACAGGTATACTGAACCCTACCCCCACAAAAAGAAATCTTCAGGCCTCCTGGTCTTATCAGCTAAAGGCTTCCAAAGAGTACAGAGAGACTTGGGGATTCTCTGCACAACTGAAAAAAAGTTGTCTCACTTCTACTGGTTTATCTATCCCTCTCAGATCTGTCTATGGCACTGGATGACTTAAGGACTGGTAACTCGTTACTTCATTTGTTAAGTTTCCCTGCTAAAAATACAGACAGGTGTGCCTCTTTCGCAGGCTTCATAGTCCAAGATTAACAGGTTTAAGATGCCTCTCCAGCGACTCCTCCCGTTGAGTGTGAGCCCATCAACTCCTTACTCTCCCCTCCCCTACATCGCCCCATGCCCTCAGGAAGTAGCCAGACTTGAGCCAGCACCACTATACCCAAAGAGTCTGGGATGTTTGGGTGGAAGCATTATCCCAGCCATTGGCATCCATATACGCAAAGAGACTGGGATGTTTGGTTGGAAGCGTTACCTCAGTCCCTGGAATCCATATATCCAAAGAATCTGGAATGCTCGGGTGAAAGTTCCATGCCAAGCCCCCTCCCCTGGGAGTTGCCTTAGTCCAGACTCCACCTCTGAGAAAGTCTGCTGAATGGCTGAATGATGACCCCTCCCCAGAGATGCTCAAGACCATTCCCACAGGGTATTTAAATTATATCCCAGAGAGCCTAGCCTGTTTGGATGCTCACCTTCCTAGACCTGGATGAAGGGGGGAGGACCTTGGACTTCACACAGGGCAGGGAACCCGGACTGCTCTTCGGACTGGAGAGGGAGGGGGAGAGGAGCTAGGGGAGGGGGAGGGAAATGGGAGGCGGGGAGGAGGCGGAAATTTTTAATAAAAAAAGTAAATTAGAAAAAATTATATCCGAGAGAACAAATACATGGTTTTCTGGTCTTCCTTCCCTATTTTCTCTTCCAGGGAGCATTGGCATCCATTAAACTTGGAGTTACTCTAGTTTGGTTTGATTTGGATTATCGTATCTGTGGAGAGGTTTATCGGGGTGCAAAACCTTTAACTAACCATCTATTGATGAACATTGAGGCTTGTGTTCTATTTTATTGTAAAGAACAGCAAATACAATGATGAGTGTTCCAGGATGAAGAGTCCTCCTTTTCCTTTTGCTGTGGTAGAGGTTGTGGACCTCTCTAACATTTCCCTTAGTGTTCTATTTTAAAATTTGTTTTCCCTAAAACTCAAAGTTCAGTAATTATGCATTTAATTTGATCTCTGTAATTTATTGTTGGCTAGTATTACTGATCCCTTTGTCTCTTGATACATTCTTCCTCCAGCCATAAATCTGATGGATTGGAGACTCCTGGAGATAGAGAGTGCTTGGTATAGGTAATATAACAGCTTCATCTGTCTCTGAATTGGTATAGCTTGATGCCGTTCTCATACTCAATGATCTTCTATAGCTATTTACTTTGTAGTTACCAGGCATTTACAAGGAATATTAATTAATTAATTAATTAATATTAATAATCAATTTTGACTAAAGATAACTGAACACATACAAATAATTTATAATTCACTATTACCTTATATATACACATTCTATATGCTGTTATAAATTGGATCATCTTATATTTATTATTATACTTATAGTATATTTTATTGAAATTTTAAGCTTTGGGTTTCTTAACTTCTGTCACAGTTTAGTTTTTGCAGCAGCAACTGTGGTGTTTATAACATCCTATATTTTCCGAAATCAATTCTTTGAATGTGATCTCTACTCTTTTCTCTCATGTTAGAAATCATGAACAAACATAACCTCTCAGAACTGAACTCAACCTTTCTGGGGATGTATTACACCTAGAAAAAAATTAAACTATTCTTTTTACTTATTTGAATGAAGCTGTTCTTGACCATATGGTTGCCCCATCCTGATCTCAAAAACATACTGGTATACTTCATGTAGGCACATTTGTGGTATTGAAAGATGAATCTTCAGCATACACATTTGAAAATATCGCAATTTATTTCTTTGTCACATGTTGTTACAGAAGGTAGTGCTATAAACAAAAGATTAGAAAGGTATACCAAGGTGTAACGTCCTTCCTTTGGTCCTAATGTCTGTCTCATCATTAAAGGTGATGTTAGGGTAGGGTACACATACATGAACGCCCTCACTATTATCAAACTGAGGAATACCCCTCTTGTGGACTTACTCTGAGATCATTTGTGTTTAATATTGTTGTTAGGCTTTGTGTTTGCCTTGTGGTACAGAAGTTCAAGCTCAGAGCCTCATTCATGGCAGGCAGGCATTCTACCACTGAGCTGTGACCTCAGTTCCGCTCACTCTATCACCATTAACACTCACACAAGTTCAAAAACTAGAAGACACAATTCTTTCTGGAGTCCTGTCTTATTGATCAGTTAATTTTTCTATATAAATTTCATGTGGATAAACATTGTTGGCTCATTACAGAATTTCTCTGATAGGGCTAAATTCTTAGCCTTTTAAATTTTTCTGAGTACTACCTAAGAAGACATCCACTGGTCCTCAAGTACTTTACTTGGTGTTTTCTTAGAATATTGTTGGCACAGCCCTATGATTATTAATTATCTGTCTAAATATTTAATTCATTAATTAATTTATAAACTCTCTAAAAGGTAGAGTGGCTTACTCCTCTAACATGTAAAAATATTAACATGGGTCTTCACCAAAATTTATCAAATAAACAAATACATCTGTGTGGATAAAAGAGTGAATTTTAGAATGTATTCTACTTTTATGGCTCAATTACACCTAAAACTCCATTAAGTATTTCCCAGTGATAAAAAAAAAAACAAAAATTAATTAAAAAAATAATATGGGGAGAAGGATCACTTAAAGATGTTTTCAGCTTTCTGTCTTTTATTTCACTGAAATCAAATTGAGCAGTGAGCACTGTATCAGAACATTACAAAATGCCTGCAATGTTTAAAGATAATTTCCCAAATAAAGGTGCATAGACAAGGATATTATAATTTGCTTATCTTATTAGCAGTTCTTCCTCGAGTATGAACTATTTGATGAAGCTAAAATATAATAACCAATTAAAAGTACTAGTGGAAAATATAAAATGGAAAAAAATTCTTAAAAATAACTATTATAATTATAAATTTTATACAAATGGAAGAACAATGAAAAATAAACACAATTGTTGCTAATGATTAGAATGAACATTAATATATTATTCTATATATTAATATATACTATAATATGCATACTGATTCTGTGAAGTACATTGAATTGGAGATATGAGAAGGGAGCATAATCAAGAATTATTCTATAATGTCCAGGATGTCCAATATCTAAGATTTCAGAGAAGAAAAAAAGTCATATTAATAAGGGTTTTTTGCATAAATTCTAATAATAGCATAAGAGAAGAAATATTGATTATAAGAGGTATGAAATAACACTCAAAACACTAGTGAGAGAGGAAGAACAATTAAATAATGGATTTTTTCTTGTCTAGAAGTTTGCTTAGAGCATCTTTGACATCTTTGTTCCTCAGAGAGTAGATCAGAGGGTTCAGCATTGGTGTGACTAGGGAGTAGCACAAGGAAGCCAGCTTACTCAGTTCAGGGAATCTGTCAGGGGTGAGATACATGAAGAAGACAGCACCGTAGAGCACACTCACAACACCCAGATGAGAGCTGCAAGTGGAGAAGACCTTCTTCCTTCCCTCCGTGGAGCGTATCTTTAGCACGGTGGACACGATGTACATGTAAGAAACAACGATGACTATGACCGTTGGTAAGATAATGATACTAGACAAGGAAAAGGATACTATTTTATGAACAAAAAGGTCAGTACAAGATAGTCTTTGAATTGGTCTAGTATCGCAGTAAAAGTGGTCAACAGCCCGAGAAGCACAAAACGATAAAGTAAATGTCATGCTGGTCTGGAGAACTGAGCTGATGCAGCCACAGAAGTACGAGCCTGCCACCAGCTGGGCACAGAGGCGTGTGGACATGTGAACAGAGTAGAGGAGTGGGTTGCAGATGGCGATGAAACGATCATAGGCCATGGCTGCCAGGAGAAATCCTTCTGCCACAATGAAGAGAGTAAAGAGAAAAAACTGAGTCAGGCAGCCTGCAAACGAGATGGACTTGCTCTCGGTCCAAAAGTTGCTCATAGCCTTCGGCGCGATAACAGATGAATAGAAGAGGTCAATGAAGGAGAGGTTGCCTAGGAAGAAATACATTGGTGTGTTCAGCCGGGGATCAGTCAAAATAATGGTCATCATCCCAATGTTTCCTAGAAGGATCATGGCATACACAAGCAGAAAGAGCAGGAAGAGGAGAAGATGGAGCTCAGGGCCGACCCTGAAGCCTACAAGGATGAAGTCAGTCACTCCTGAGTGATTGCTTGCTCCCCTGTCACCCATGGAGGAGATCTGATGAGAGGCATAAGGCAAAATAAACAAATTCTTAGCTTGATCTTAGTGTTACAAGTAGCTGATATAGGGCAGGCATTTAAAATGCTCTCAGCAATTTTAGCTTCAAAATCCTTCAACTTAAACTGAATTCAATCAACTAATATAGACTCTACACATTATTTTCAATATAAATTTCTAAAATTGGGATAATTTAGCATTTTTCTTAAATGCCTTTCTGCTAAAATGTTTGTCATATTTACTGTACCATTGATCCATACATTATTTTGCTATTGTATACATTAATTTTTAACATTATGAAGCAGTAACAGGAAGAACTAATCTTGTTAAAATTTGCTAACTAACATCAGAACTATAAATTACAGCAAAGAAATACGTCTCTAGTCTCTTTGCTCCTGATAAACCATGTTGTATTACTATCAGGCATCACTTATCAATAAAAACTTCCTGTTACTTTAACTTTCTTGGACTTATTTTTTGTTTTTAATAAAAATTCCTTAATTCTTCAACGTGGGCCAAACATATTTTATAAGAAGAATAATGATTATTAACAAACATTAAGAGTAATATTAAATACAGATTATTTTTGTAATAATGGCTTTTTTAAGATCACAAATAATTTCTTTTCATATGTGGTCTGTATATCATTTGTGTATTACAAATACCAATTAATCAATGTATACTTGTTCTAGAAATTAAAGTAACCTAATAATAAAACATGCGGACTCAGGGTCACACCTGAAGGCTGCATAGTTATGCATTTATGCAATACAACACAAGCTTTAGGTTGAAATAGACTTTTCCTTTCTAATTTAGACCTTGGATACAAGTCTGCAACTAATGTTATCAGTTTTATCACACTTTTTGGTAATTGGCCAATTAATTCATGCACAGACAATCAATTTTAATTCTGTTGGAAATTTGTGATATGCATATGGACTTTGGGATAAGTCAGTCTAAGTTGCAGTAAGAAACCAGGGAAATTTTTTAAGTCTAGGGAATGAAAGACATCAGTGAGAAATGCAATTATATTATGTCAGAAAGTCAATGACGATGGTAACAGTAATAACCACTATTCAACAACACAGTTTTAAATATTAAAAATAAAATATTAACTAAATTCCTCAAAAGTTACATGTCCAAATATAAAAACACAAACTTCTGAATTAGGAAAAGACAGGGGGTGTTGGAATATGAGATACTAAAGCAATGAAAGAAAGCTGAAGGAGTCATGTAATATTTGTAAACAGCACATTACCTTTACTTTAATATTGCCTAGAGCCAAAGACACCAATGCTTTCATATTTACCCTTATTCCATTTCATCACCATATTTTCATACTAGTGGCAAATATTCCTTACCCCTCCACAGCCCTAGCTCCTTTAAGGTGAAGCTCAACTTGTCCTCTTTGTATTTGTTAGCTTGCTGTTTTTGAATCTAGCCAGTGGTCTTTCGTGATTATGGTACACATTTACTATGTGGGTAATAATTGAGTGATGATGAGCGTGTAAAGTCATAGCCATGTGTTTAAACATGTAATAAACAAAATAGAGTTTAGCATATAAATATCAGAAATAAAGCAAAGTCATTCACATCTTAAGAAAAGAATTCTTCCCTGGGTACCAACCAAGAAACTAGTCATTTGATGATTTATTAGTTGCTGAATCTCAAATATTTTTTAAAGTTACTTTTACCTTCTACGATTAGGTGGTTGATCAGACTCTGTTTAAAATGAAGCAGCAGAATTCCAAGGTTCCTTCTTTTTGGCGTTATTATCTTGGTTCTGTGATGTGTAAATATAAACTTGGTTAATTATTCTATCACAAGCATATTTTAAAATTATTTCAAAATAAAATAAACTCAACCCTTCAAACATCCATCCACAATCTGAGTTTCAGGATCTCTCACAGAGAAGCATAACCTAAACTCATCAATGCCTTCTGTTTAAAAACTTCTGCTTTCTTGAAAAATTCAGGTCTTAGGAGAGTGAAGATAAACTTCATGAATGGTGAACTGTTAAACCTTAAATAATGTTAGGAGCTATAATTTGTGACCATGCAAGGTAAACCAGAAGAATCAACCAACAGAATATTCTCTGCAGTCTTAGACGCTTGTCTGCTTTAAGGAAGGAGTTGGGTTACACTGGATATATATGTCCTGGCTCTGAGCCATCCGGAACCTCCAGTGATATACCATAGCATCAGACAAAGCTATTCACACAGGCTTTAGACTTGGTGTAACATTGTCACTTTTACAAATAAGTGTAGTACTGAGATTTCCCTCACCCTTCTGGGAGACAGCCCTCCAGGGATAAAAGGAAATACAACTTAATTATTAAGATTTCTATGTTCCAAAATCAAGTCCATGAGGACCATGGAGAATCTGGATATTTTTTAAACTAACAATAGGAATTAAGTACATGCCGGAGGACTTTTCCTTCCTTAAATGAGTCTGTGAGATAAGGTAGAAGAATCTTTTTATTTAATGTCTGCATAAAAAAAAACTAGCATCTGCAGCTTTGATTGGAAAACATTTTGTTAAACAAGTAATATAGCTACTAAAGGGTTTAATTCTCTCTGTAACATAGGCATGGCCTAATTTTTTAAATTATTTTTAACTGTTTTGTCATTTGTAATTGAGAATATAAAACACAATACTAAGATGATGACATGGATGAGCAGAGCAATACACCTAGTTTACTAAGTTCTGAGTAAATTATGACTGACTGAACTTAAAGTCAGGTTCATTTCCACTTTTAATATATCTTATTAATTCTTGATAATTTCACACATGTATATAACACCCACTCCTAGACTATTGCTAAAAATGCTCAATTTAATCTTCTTTTTTATTATAATCCACAAATTCCAATTTTTGTTTTCCACACAATCATAAGATGTAAAGGTTATGGAGTGAGGTTTGCCTTCTAGGACCCACATTAATAAATAAAACTGACCGTTCCTTACCAAGACACCATCAGCAGATGAGAAATCATAACCCCCTACCCTTCTATATTAGCCAAGGCTATCTAAAGTTACAGAAGTGATTAGAAACTAAACAGTTGTCCTATTGGGTTTGCTTAGCATCATTCAATGAGTAGAGTTCATAAAATATTCTTTTTATTTAAAATTTTATGGAATATATTTTGATGATGTTTTTCATATTCTAGAACTCCTTCTAAACTCTTTACTCCATACTTTTATGTTTCCTCTCAAAAAAAGAAAGAATAGAAGGAACAAAGGAAGAAAGAAAAAACACAAAAATGAGAATTTAAACAAAGAAAAAAAGACAAAAGTCAAAATAAAACAAATAAAACTAAAATCAGGGCGCTCGTGCTCGCACACACACACACACACACAAAATAAATAGCCATTGGGTTTGTTTTGTGTTGGCCAGCTATTCCTAGATCTGCACAAGAGTGTGGTTGTTACACCCAGTGACACTCCATCCATTTCAAAAATCTTCTCAGTTAGGGGTGTGAGTTTGTTTGGCTTGCATCTGTGAAGGTCTTGTTTGTACTGCTAAAGGACAAGATCAATAAGACAAATGACAGCACATGTTGATAATATGTGGGGGACTGGGGACACTATTCATAGCCAGTGAGAGGGAAAATTGGTGCAGCCACTTTGGAAATCAGTGTGACAGTGCCTCATGAAACTGAGAATCGATTTGCCTCAAGATCCTGCTATATCACTCTTGGGTATACACCTAAGGACTCTAGATCTCACTACACTGATCCTTACTCATCCTTGTTATTGCCACTCTATTAATAATAGCGAGAAATTGGAAACAGCCTGAAGCTTCATCAGGTGATGAATGGAGATGAATCAGGTAATGAACATGAGGCACATTTACATATTGGATTTTTTTTAAGCTCAAGGGCAATTTTATTGGTGTTTAAAGAAAAAACCCAGGACAAGTAAGCTGTGGATTGTGGAAGCTGCCTATAGGAGAAAAATCAGCAGAGAGGGGAAATGTGGCTTGAGTTAAGTCAGCATTAGAGATCAGCCACATATCAGACAAGCAGCCTCATGGTGGGGAAGAGAGTTTGAAGAAAGAGTGAAGTCCAAAGGGCTAGGAAAAGGGTGCTTCAAAAAGAGATGAGGTTGGGAAAGGGACAGATCTGATTTTCTGAGATTGGAGAACCAGACAGACTTAGAAGCTGCATAGCTGCATTCTGCAAAGGACTCTACTAGAGGGTGGAAATTCTGCAAAGGCAAAGTCCATTATCTCATTAAAAGGCCAATTACTCCTTCTACCTCTTAATTTAGCTTCCAGTGAACCAGCATCCTGAAGGCTGGTTCCTTGGCAAGTTGATTGGCTGAACCAGCTGGACTGACTTTTGTTTAACATTTTACCTCTTTTTTTTTTTTTTTGGGTTTTTTGAAACAGGGTTTCTCTGTAACTTTGGAGCCTGTCCTGGAACTCGCTCTGTAGACCAGGCTGGTCTCGAACTCACAGAGATCCGCCTGCCTCTTCCTCCCCAGTGCTGGGATTAAAGGCATGCGCCACCACCACCCAGCCCCATTTTACCTCATTTTATATATAAGCTTACCTTCTCTCCATATACTCTGTGCACCTCATGTGTCCCTGTTGCCCACGGAGGCTAGAAGAGGACACCAGATCCCCTGGAACTGGAGCTCCAGGTGATTGTGAACTGCCTTGTGGGTAGTGGTAGACAAACTTTGTTCCTCTGCAAGAGCAGTAGGAACTCTTAATGGCTAAGCCATCTCTCTAGGCCCTTTTGTTAATGAAAGACAGAAAGAGAGTGAATCTGTGGGGGAGGAGAGGTGGGGAGGAACTGGCAGGAGTAGAGTGAGGGGAAACTGTAATCAGTATATATTATATAAAAAAAAAGAAATCTATGCCTGAAAAAAGGAAAAAAAGTATTAAAAAGAGGAAGAATTGCATGACAGGATAAAGGGCAGGGCCAATTGAACTAGCACACTGGTCCAGTATCGGACAGACTTAGGTTCAAGGTTCCCATGTTCACAGAATTCTCAAATGTCAGTTCAGAAGACATTACAGGCAGGGTAATTGCTATTTGCCGCTCTGTTGTTTGAGACATTTGAAATTATCCTTGAGCAAGAAAATTTATCCCTCTGCTAGTACAAAGGCTTCTGTTACCATGAAAACTTGCATAAAGGAAAAGCTGAGCCACACAACATACAAAGGATACTGTTTTCCATGATAAGATGTTGGCCATGGCTTTAGGTACAGTAACAGTGGAGTAGGAGAGGTCAATGACAGAGAGGTTGCCTAGGAAGAAATACATTGGTGTATTCAGTCTAGGGTCAGTCACTACAATGCCAATAATGTTAAAGTTCCCCAGAAGAACCATCTCAGAAATAGAAGAGGACACTGTAGAGTTCTGGACGGACCTTGATGCCTACAAGAATGAAGTCAGTCACTTCTGAGTTGTGAATGAAATCAGTGACGTCTGATTGGTTGACTCTTCCCATGTCACCCATGGCAAATTTCTGCTTCTGGTTATAAAAGAAAATCACAATATAACTCCCCACATTTTATCAGCTATAACGAATAAAATTTCACATTGAAGAAACTTAGACTTGACATAAGCTTTCAAATCCACTACCCAACTAATTTACACAGCAGCAAACTATAGATGAGAGATACCTTGCTGTTGCCTAAGACAACACAATTGGATCATTGATATTTCATATATCTGTACTGTCATATGAGATCCTGTGAATTGTAATTTATGGCTAAGATAATATCAAAATTTTAAAGAGTGATAAACCCATAATACTAAAATTACAGTTTTCTAAAATTTTAGTTTACTATTTAATATTTGTTTTTCTTTTTAATAACATGCATTGCCTTTTGTCTGTAATAAAAATTTAAAAAAGAAAGCTAAGAGTAAAATGCAAGGTAGTATCTTTTTAATGAATGAACACTTACAACTACAGATATTTATCAAGAAATTATTTTCTTCGGAGAGAGATCTTTTATAAACTGGCTAATCTTCAGTTCATGAAACACACCCAATCAGTAAGACATTTATAGTTTTACCCTTTGGAGTTTGATTCTTCTTATTTCTGTGTAAATATGTCAGAAAACACATCTGAAACATTTTAGAATGTGAGAAAAAATTAGAAGCTTAAAGAAATGAGCCAATTAAAAACCTCTTGACTCCATAGAAGAAAAATAGATTATATTAGACAGGAATTATTAATGAGTTCTTAATCTAACAATAATGGCTCAGTAGTTTTAAGAATAAATACATGTTAACTTTCTAAAAACACCCAAACCACTCAATTTTCTTGTAGGCTAACTGATAAACAATGAAAACAACTTGAATTATTTTGAAGCATTTCTGGTTTTCTTAAAATATGAAACATACATTCATTATTAATTAAGTTGTCTAATAGCTAAACATATCATTTTCTTCTTTTTTATTTAATCCAAATGTTATTCATTCTTCCCATTAGTGTTATGAATAATAAATACTACAATAATCCAGGGAACTTCTGAGATTAGTGGCAGAGCCACAATCAAAAATGGTGATAGGTGGTTTCCCTTTGACTCACCAGCCTCTCTGGTTATAAAAAGTGTAGTGATATTGTTTCTTTTCTTAGGATTACAAGACTCCTTCAAAACCCAAAGGCTTTATTACCTATTATGTCTTTAGCTTGCTGCTTCTTTCAATAAATTTTTCATAAAAATCCAAAAAAATAAAAACATATGCATTTGAATGCATAGAAATAATGACTCTACAGAACAATACTGGCTCTTCTTGATCTCCATCCTCTCTCTTCTCTATCATTCTCTAAAATTCATTCTGAAGGGTTTACAATGGTTTGATTTCAATGGCGGTGGACATGATTTAAACTTGCTGCATAAAGTGGATAATGGTGTTCATCTTCATTGGAGAATGATAGAAGAAGTCTTCTCAGGTTCCCAAGTCCGCAGAGCACATCCAGGTGCTGTCCATTGGTTGGTTTGGAGTGGGAAAGGATTCTCTTAAAGGAGACAGAAGGTTAAATCATTTTACGTGTTTCTGCCTGTCGCAATAAATCATAAGCTTGTGACTTAATGAGCTTGATTGTGACAATCATTTCAAAATGTGTAGTGCATCCAAATAGGACTAGATACCTACAGTTACCTTTGCTATATTAAGAAGACTTTTGTGAAAATGTCACAAGTTTAATTGGCTTTGAAGTTTAATCTAAATTTAAAATAAAAGGAGGATTTAGTAAGGAAGAAATCTCATTTCTTTAACAAATCAAGAGCTACTTTGTTGCTACACCCATGAAAGCAACATAATTTTTCAAAACTAATCTGTCCGTATTTGACAGATTACTCATTAATGTGTTTAGTCAGTATTTATAAGCATCTAATCTCTGGCAAGAATTGTTTGCCACTGAATATAAAGGTTTTTAAAATATTCAATTCAGGACTAGTTTATGGCATGAAATGGTGTTATTTCATGAAGCGTTTATCATGACGTGAAAGTGATCTTTAGTTCACTGTTAAGTGACCAACAACAACTTACTCATTGCTGGTTTTTTAAAAACACATTTTGCAATAGGATATGGTGACGCTGCTGAAGGTTATAGGTAAGATATTGAATGAGCACAACAGCCTTACATGACTTTACGAGCAAACCTGACTGTCAGGGCTCCTGGGTATTTTTCAGTCACACTGTAGATAACTTTAGATTTAGAAAAGTTTTTAATATATCCGTGAAGAACAGCTGACTATTCTAACCTAAACACACAGTTGGTACTGTTCATATCTTGCATACAAAATTACAAAAGATAGATTTATCTGTATTTATAATTAAATTGATCATATTACATATGAAAAGACTGGAACAATATTATAAAGGAAATGTATGAATTCTATGATTGTAAAATTTACTAAGCAGTGAAAGCAAGTAAAATAATAGAATTCATGTAACTCAAACTATACTTTAAATATCAACTATTGTATATTGTTTGATTCAGCCATTATCTTTCTTCAGGGTAATGGAATATGATTTTCTGATGTGGGAGTCCCCTCTGTGTGCTGTGGTTACCATTAATGAATAAAGAAACTGTCTTGGCCTGTTGAGAGGGCAGAACTTAAGTAGGAGGACTGGACTGAATGCTGGGAGAAAGAAAGGCAGAGTCAGGAGACGCCATGGATCCGCCGCTGGAGATAAACATGCTGAAACTTTGCTGGTAAGCCACGACCTCATGGTGATATACAGATCACTAGAAATGGGGTAAACTAAGATGTAAACGTTAGCCAATAAGAAGCTAGAGCTAATGGGCCAAGCAGTGATTTAATTAATACAGTTTCTGTGTGGTTATTTTGGTTCTGGGAGGCCAGGACAAACAAGCAGCTTCCTCCAACAATTCTCAAAGATTATGTTCACCTGAATAATCATTAAATTATGTCATCACATTTTGAGATTCAATAAAAGTATGTTTTAGGAATCTAGATAAAGCCCTGGGTTTTTCTACAGACCAAAAACACATAATTATTTGATAAATATTCTTACCTTAATTTATACTTGTTTCTCTCTTGTGGCCTTTTCTACATGAAGCTGAAGGATTCCAATTTTTTTATTTTATTCTAAAATGAAAGATAAATTTGTAAAATAAAGATAAAAGATCAAAATTAAACATTAAATAATTCCCAGGAAAATAACAACCCTCACAGGCTCAATATGCATATCTTGGTGGCTTTGCTTAACTTCATAATTTCCCATTACCAATTATTAAGGTTTGTTCTCTCTTTAATTTAACCTTGTTAGGAAACTGTTGATATTATTTTCACAGATGCAAAAAATAATGGCCTCTGGATTGCCTCAGTTTGCTCACGGAATTCTATTTCTCTGCCAAAACTGAAATGCCACTGACTGAATCTATGAATGTAGCGGCATGCAGAGTTCCAAGCTCCATGCTGACAGACCTCGTACTGCAGACTGCAGCAAAAATGTGAACAAGAGTAACAAAACCTCTGATCCCTGATGACTGTGGGGAAAGCAGCAGCCAGAACTGTGGTCTTAGTTTAATCCAATCCAACGAAACAGTTTCAGAGAATTGCAGCATCAAAGTTTTTTAGAACTTTGGAAGATAAGGTGCCTCTGAGAGCGGGCTAGAAATGAAGTCAATTAAAATTTCTTAACAAGGGCAAAGTTCAGTGCCATACCATGAGGCTACACGAGGAGCAGTAACCAAGTGTGATTTCTTGGTTGAATACTCTTGACATAATCACAAACTCATCTTGGACGAATCTCCTTTTGAAAAAGGTTTGCTCATAATGAGTTGGAGTCTGGGTCTCTGTACCTTAACTTGCCTGGTTGCCACAGAGTCAGATGCTATCTTGGTCTCTGAACCTACTTCTACTTTAGCCACTGGTGTCTTTCCAACTTTAACAAGGCTTTGCTGGATTTAATATTCTTGATTACTACTTATTCGTTTATGTTGTTAAGATTATAGCTCAGCAACAGACTAGTCTGAAGCACTCTGTGTGGCCCAGGCTGAATTCAAATAAACATCAAACCTCCTAGTTCAGCTTCCTGAGTGCTGGAATGACATATTTACACCACAATAGATGTTCTACTTTCTGTCAGAATCTCTTTTGCAATATCTGGATAATTTCTAACTTTCTTTAAAGATATCTGATGTCAGAAACTATTTTTCTAAGCAGTAGGAGTTATTAAATTTCAGCATAAATATGTTAGCCACAAAAATCCTAAATAAGCTACTCAATCCATGTAACAAAATGTATAGTGTTAACCTAGAAAGTACAGTTCTGCTCTGAACATTCCAGATTATTATACACCAATGTGTCAAATGACTATGAATTACAAAGACAAAAGAATAATTGGACTTTGAAACACTATTGGGTTCTCTGGCACACAGCATCTGTGTGAATTTCATGTAAAAAGCAATCCCCAAACCTTACTCTGAGATTATGCAGCTTGGCCACTATTTAGAGAAAAGTACAAGAAGATATCTTGTAATCTATAAATTACTTGGGGTTTGAATAGACACAATACGCATGCAAAAAAAATAGGTCTTTCAAACACAGGTGCCCCTTTACTTCTGGTTAATATTTGCAACTATAAACCTAAGAGTTCTTTCATTTTTAATTTTTTCCAACAAACCCAGGCTCTTTCCACTGGGATTTATCAAATGCCAGCTATCTTCCTGCATAAAAGAATTTACATTAATATTTAACTTGTAAATTTCTTGGCAAACTTTTCTCCCCAATTTGACAAGGTCCCTAATCCTATGAAACTGTAAGCCATCCCTAGCTAGATGGTTTCCTTTATAAGAGTTACCTTGGTCATGGTGTCTCTTCACAGCAAAACAACCCTAAGACACAGGGCCACATGTGTGCTATTATTAAAGCGTTGACTTGTTGATTGCTAGACACATGGAGTAGTTTCTCCCTGAGAGGTCATACTCTCTCCCAGAGCCCTGCTAGTCTTCATTTCTTTATGGTACCTCAAAGAATAGATCATCTCAAAACACACACACACACACATGCACACACACACACACGCACACACATGCACACACACACGCACACACATGCACACACACGCGCACGCATGCACACACGCATGCACACACACGCATGCAAGCACATGCAAACACAAGCACACAAACACATATATGCTTACACACAAACACAAACACTCACACACGCACACATGCACAACATGCAAACACAGGCACGCAAACACATACATATGCACACACGCAAACACAAACACTCACACATGCACATGCGCGCACACACACCTAGATTCATGGTGTCCCCGTTTCTTGGTGTTCACACAATAAATACTTGGTGAAAAAGCCTCTATACAATGAAATACATGTGTAAGATGGTATTAATAAGTAGAACCACTTTGCATGTAATATTGAAGAAATAAACGACTTTGTCTCCTCATTTAAAGAAAAACTAATTTTTTTCAATAAAGCAAGCTATTGTTGTGTATGTTTATATAATAATTCTGACCTCATAAATGATGAATATGTATGTGTAGAAATAAGATCTGGGTTAAGGTATTATACCCCCAAGTTTCCTCAGCCTAAACAAGTGTGTGTGTTCCTTTGAAGGGGGAAGAAGCCACATAAAATAAACCCGAATTAACCTAACTATGCAAACAATTGATTCTACCACAAGGTGGCAGCACATCCCCACTGTATCACCACTAACAGGCCCCCTAGTGTCCAGAGGAAACCTTGACTTGAGTGAGATTGCTCCCCGGCAGCATTATAATCCATTGTGTGTCCTTTCTCTACCCTAAAACCTCCAGATTGTGGTTGGTGCTTAAATAACTGACCCCAAAGAGAAAAAAAATGAACCTTTGCCAGAACACCTATTCCCAATTCTCCCTGACTGACACTAACCTTCCAGAATCTCCCCTTGTCTAACCTCTTGAAGGAGAGATACTTGAGATGGTGTCATTCATATTTTAACTGAAATTATTTTGTTTGATTTCACTATAAAATCACTGGATAGTTTTGATGATATTGTATTATTTAAGTAGATAAACATTTGCTTCTTTAAAATCGGTTTCCTTTTAAGAAAAGTCAAGTTACTAACTTTCTTGAACCTGGGGTGTTGTTACATTCTAGACTTTCAGCCTGTACTGGCTGTTTTTATGTCAACTTAATACATGCCAGAGTTATCAGAGAGGAAGGAGCCTTTTGAGGAAAGGCCTCCGTGAGATCCAGCTGTATAGTTTTTCCTCAATTAGCAATCAAAGCGGGAGGGCCCAGCCATCTGTGTGCTCGTGGTCCTGGGTTCTTTAAGAAAGTGGACTGAGCAAAGCCATGGAAAGCAAGTCAATAAGCAGCACCCCTTCATGGCCTCTGCATCAACTCCTGCCTCCAGGATCCTGCCATGTTTGAGTTCCTGCCCTGATTTCTTTCAGTGAGGAACAGTAGTGTCGAAATGTAAGCCAACTTGTTTACAACTCCCTGCTTGCTTTTTGGTCATGGTGTTTTGTCACAGCAAAAGAAACCCCAAGATAAGTTCTAACCTAGTCTTGAGCATGTTCACCAGGATGGCAAGTCTCCCTAATCCACTTATTAACATTGGGGGCTTGTGTGAATGTGTACTATGTGACAAGCCAGACAAAACAGCAGACTTGTGAAAGCTACCCTGTTCTTCCCTGCCACTTTGTCCCTCAGCTCAGTCAACACCCATGAACACTTTGTGTAAGGCGAAATGCTAAGGAGTGAAGGGAGCAGAAAAAATCACCTTGGCTTGAAAACTGCCATTTTGACTTCAGACACCCATTATACCTGAGGCATAAAATAAAGTTCAGGTTCCCAAGGCCTAGGGGAGCTGAGAACTTTCCAGTGGCCGATCAGCGTCCTTCCTAAACCATAGAAATAGTCATTAGGCATCTTAAGTTCTTTAGAAGCTCCTAACAACAGAAGGAACAAATAGATCTGATTGGTTGGACTGAATGCCCTGCAATGTATGCCAGTTGGCAATGATGGAAACCCCAGGAAACTCCCTAATCACTAACTTCTGGTTGGTGAAAACTGTAACTGTAACTTGACAACAAATGTTTGTGATTTTTATGCTTATAAAGCCCGCTTCTGGCCCAGTTTGGGGCTGTCAAAAGAAACAAGGTTCCTGAGTTCTTGTCCTATAGCCCTGATGGATCAGTGACCCGCTTATGTGATGATTTATGAAATTTTTGGAACCCCTAAGGTTTCTCTTTCTCCTTCCTTGTGGTTCATAATGCGCTAGGTGTAACACCACCAAATCAACTAAGCAGGGCCCATATGAACTCACAGAGACTCACATGGCAAGCTCAGGACTTGTATGGCTCTTCACCAGGTCCTCTAACAGCCATAGCACTGTTAATCTGGTGGCTTTTGTGCGACTCCTCAGTGGGAGCAGATGTGTCTGACTCTTCTCTGCTCCCAGGACTCTTTTCCTCCCATTGTGTTGCCTTGTCCAGTCTTGATAAGAGGGCTTTTGACTTGTCATATTCTATCTTGTTTTATCCTGTCTGGCTATCATTTCTTAGAGGCCTGACCTTTTCTGAAGAGGAAACAAGGGAAGGGCATCTTGGGTAGAGAGGAGGTAAGTGGGAGCTGGGGAAAGTAGAAGGAGAAACTGTGGTTGGGATGTATTGTATGAGAGAAAAATCTATTTTCAACAAAATAAATAAAAATGAAGTCTTACATGAGTGCTCCAATAATGTAACTTACACTTTATATATCCCCTTTGATAATTGATCACAGTGCATAATACACTTCGAGTCATCATTATGTAACTTGAAATGTATTCGTTATACTAACCTGGAAAGAAATTTTCAGCAAACTTGCCTGTCTAGCCCCACTGTAATGCAGTATCGCTGAGTTTACAATCACCGTCCCTCTCTTTGAAGAAAAGATGCTGAATCTGGTCTACTTGGTGTTGGTTTACCCTTTCAGAAGAAAAAAAAAGGATTAACTTGGGCTTCGAAAGAACTTGTCTAAATGACAAATGCCATTAACTTGTAGATCTCCTTTGAGGACTATTCTGGACAGGATCTGAATAACTGCTCCTTCTCTCTTCTGATAAGAAAGCAAATAAGAACACAGACCCTCAGAGTCACTGTTCTAGGCAACTGCCAATGGCCCCAGTAGGAGGGGATTGGCCCAGGCTGCGCTAGAACAAGCAGTCTCAACATCGCAGCTTAAGCCCTGAGATGTTATAATTTCTCAAAGTTGAACTTGAAAACAAAATTACAGAAGGCCTTCCATCCTTTCTACACCAGGGTCACACCCACCACTGCAGCACTCTTCATTTTTAAGGGCTTTGGTCACCCAAGTATTTAATATTAAAGATTTCTACACATTCTTCTGTCCTGAAAGGCCAGCCCTTAGCAAATTCTGTATCAGAGTCAGATATCTGACTGTGGCCTCTACCATATGGAAACATGGCCTGATCCTGGAGCCTGTTGAGTCAGAACAGAACCCTGTCTGAAATTACAACAGGAGACGAAAGAGAGTTAACAGGACAGGGTGACAGGTCTAGGGGCTTCTGAGGGTGTCAAGGGGAGCAACCAGTAAGGCTTTGTCTAAAGAAGGTTTTCATCTTGTGTTTGCTTCTTTAGTCCAATTTACCGACTCCCCATCTATAAAGTGTTTTGTAGATGCTGATCATACCCTCCCTGTCTTTTCTTCTGTCCTCTAGGGAGGTCTGACACACATCTCTCCTGGATGAGAGATGCTGCTGCTGGGCCATCTGTCAAGCTTCTAGCATCTGCATCTCTCTCTCCCAGCAGGCTGGGGCCTCAGCCCAGGGATGATGCTGCAACCACAGTGTAACCGTGAAGCCAACGATAGGGCCAAGGAGAAAGAAGCTTATTTTGAGACTCACAGAAGAAACTCCAGGTATTTGCTCAAGATTCAGATAATCAAAATATGTAGGACAGAATCTATGAAACATAAATTTATTTTAAGGGGCTAATCCTCACCCCTAGTGATCATGAATTATAGTCTTCATGAAAGAACTATAAGGGGCTGCCATCAAATATGTCCAAACCATGCTGAAGATCACTGAATAAAACCTCTCTAGCTTCAGATATAAAACAATGGAATTCAGAGTTGAAGATGAAGGGGCCTTTACATACAGTCTGCCCTCCTCGCCCATAATTTCAACACTTAAGTTTGACCAACACAAAATTAAAGTGATCAAACAAAAAAAATGCATCATTTTGAATATCTACAGACTTATTTTTCTTGTACTTACTAAATAATAAAGTTTAGCAAACTATTTGCTTAGCGCTTATATTGTATTAACTATGATATGCTATCAGGAGATATTTAAAGTATATAAGCTTTATACAAATGCTACACAAATAAGAGTAAAGAAATTATGCGTTGCAGAGTTTGATAGCCCTGGGTAAGGTCTGGAACTAAACTTTCATGGATACAATGGGCAACTCTGTGTACATGGGTGTGTGTGTCTGTCTGTCTGTCTGTCTGTCTGTCTCTGTGTCTATCTTGTGTCTGTAAGTGTCTGTATGTCTGTGTGTGTGTCTGTATTGTATGTGTCTGTGTGTGTATTTATGTATGAGTACAGCACACATACACATAAATATGATTGGGTAAACTAGAAGACTTAATGTTTATAGAATTAAGATCTTTTAAGAAGAACAGGGGTTCAAATAAGGAAAGACATCTATTGTTGTTGATGGTGGTCTTAACTGTAGTTGGACCTTGAATGTGACTGAAAAAAAATGCAAAAAGTGATCAACAACAGAGAAGTAAGAATTGTCATTAACACTAAAAGGAAGAAGCCAAATTATTTCTGAGTGATTTGAAGATGTCAAGAGAAATAAAAGTAGGTATCCAGTAGGAAAACTGTTGAGTAAGGACAATTATATGGATTCCAAGCAAAAAATAAAATAAAATAAAAGCACGTAGGAGCAGAATCTCTGAGCCAGGAAAATCCAAAAGCAGAGCCTGCATCAAATTGGTTTTGTGTGTTATCAGAAAGCACTTGTCCTGGGGGATATGGGCTATTTTGTGGGGAAGGATTTGACATACAAAAGTGCTTCCTTAATTCAATATAAATTAGGAAGCCTTTGCAATTTCCTACTAAGAGGGCAGTTCTGATAAGCTGCAACCAAAGAATAAGTGCAAGGCAAAGTACAGCAAGAGGCACCACTATTTTGTGTCTACGTTCCTCCAATCAAATAAAAGAATCACACTCTCAGCTGTTGGGGGTCTGTCCCTCACCCTCTAATGTACCTTTAATCCCAAATTGTCCCTGGGGAGAATACTTGAGGCCTGGCCTCCTTCAGCTTCCAATTTATGCAAATATCTCAAGTTATCAGAAATCGTTCTGGCTTCACATCATCAAAATTTCCCTCACAGGTCAGGTTTTTTTTGTTTGTTTGTTCTATAAATGAAGGCATTCAGTAAGTATCTTATGTTTGCTTTTGCTGCAAAAAAGAATTTAAAAACTGGGGAAAACAAGGGTTCTGAAGAAGAGCATTTACCAAAGTTTTGAAAGAATATTGGGCTTCCTGAGACACTCATTGTTGTTCTTTTGCGGAACTACAGCCCCCAGCAATCTCCTGGACTACGGACACATTTCCCAGAAGCCTTGGCATTCCTCGTTAAAAGGCCAGGGTCGCCACAACCTGCCCCTTTTCCCCTTTTTCCCCCTTTTCCTGCCCCTCCTTCCGTGTCGCACACCTGTACCTACCTTTCGTTACCCCTCCCCCCATTAAAGTGCACCCACGTGGGACCGCCACATGTCTGTGTCTTCTTCCCTGCGTAACGTCTCTACCTTTAACCCCGCAGACAGAAAAGCCAGCCTATTAAATTAACAACATTTTGGTGCCGTCGTCGACTCGGTGACCTTTCCGTCCCGGTGCCTGAGGCTTTGCCTCTGGGCTCCACCGGCACGAGGTCTGAACCGGCTGCTGCGTACAACTAGTACAACTATCTCCACCTGTTCACCACGGCCTCTACTACCAACTGATTCGTGAGTTAACCTAAGTTGGCTTCCTTCTCCCAGGGGTGCTCAGACTGTCCGGCCGGCTTTCTTGGGCTCATCCTGGGCAAGGTCGCTGACCTCCCTCCCCCCCCTTTCCTCCCGGCTTTCTGCCCTCGGCTACCTATCTTTGTCCGCGCCTGGAAGTTTGGTGCTTCCAGCTTCTTTCTCTCTTTTTCTAATCTTTCCTGTCTTCTTACCGGCCCGCTACGGTGCGGTTGCCCCTGGCTGTGAATCAGCCCCCGAAAGCTTAATTGTCTCCTCCCAGCCAGGGTTTTTCCCTGTCGGTAGCTGGGTTCGGGCCAATTTAGCTCTAGCATGCCCCTTGAGTCCAGGGACGCCTGCACTTGAGGCTGCCATGCTCGCTTTTTGCGGACAGATTTACGTTTAGTCATGGGCTCCAAGCCATCCAAAACAATTCCCCCATCCTGTCCTCTCGGGCAGCTTCTGGAGGCTCTAGAGCCTCACGCCCTCATCCCCTCCGTAAAACTATCTACATTAATCCGCCTTTAGCAATGCCTTCCCTCCAGGAACCCTCTGTTCCCGCCATGGACAAACCTCCACCAACACACCACCCCCTCCCGGGCCTGGGGGGGGCTCTCACTCCGCCCAGTCGCCAAAGCCCCTCTAGGCTCCCGCCGTCACTATAATCCTTCATTTACGGTAACTCAGATGGGACCTTGTTCTCTTAAGTTCCAAAGGACACCGGGTTCAGCCCCCTCTACTCCAGTCTAAGGAAAACAGTGGTCCCATCCGTCGCTGTGTTAACACAACCTCTTTTCTTTAAATTCATAAATAACCATCCAGCTGTCGTTACAGGTACCATCATCAGATACGGAGTCAAGGGCTCAGGTGGTAAGCAGATTCTCAACAAAGCTCCTTAACATAACAGGCCAGCCGCTGACTGCACCAGTGGCCCCTGAAATGTTAAGGAATATACAGTTAAAATGTTAAGGAATATACAGTTAAAATCTATTTCTTTTAAGACACTTTAAGCTCCAGGATGCCACCTAAACAAATCAAACACAAGCGGATCATTAACGGAATAAGTATCATTTAATTTTTTTTATCATTCTCAACCCCCCCATCCTGGATCTCCCCTCTAATCCCACCCCCCTCTTAACCCCCTCTCCTCTTCAATTTTTTTTCTCCTCTCTAATGCAACTTTTGTCTTCCAGCATATTAACGATGACCCAGCTACTCAGAAAAAGCCAGGCAGATTTCTCCAATCAGCCAGACACCAGCAATCGCAAGTGCCAGTGAGACAATCAGCCACCCCGGACACCAGCGACCTCAAGGAAGGACAGCACCCCGGACATCAGGAAGGACAGCACCCCGGACATCAGCAAAACGCCAGCACATCGCCAGAATAATTGGACACCCCCTGGATCCCTCGACGCCCAAAGCCAGCAGGAAGCAGTCATGAGAGACCAGTCGACGCCCCCATTCCCTACCCTTCAATTTTTTTTAATCAAACCAAAAGGGTGAAATGTTGTTCTTTTGCGGAACTACAGCCCCCAGCAATCTCCTGGACTACGGACACATTTCCCAGAAGCCTTGGCATTCCTCGTTAAAAGGCCAGGGTCGCCACAACCTGCCCCTTTTCCCCTTTTTCCCCCTTTTCCTGCCCCTCCTTCCGTGTCGCACACCTGTACCTACCTTTCGTTACCCCTCCCCCCATTAAAGTGCACCCACGTGGGACCGCCACATGTCTGTGTCTTCTTCCCTGCATAACGTCTCTACCTTTAACCCCGCAGACAGAAAAGCCAGCCTATTAAAATTAACAACACTCATCAACTGCAAATAATTCTAGTGCAGTTTTAAAGGAATGTGGGAACATAAGAGCTAAAAATCATATGAACTCTAAAACCAGATTTGCAGGTTTTTATCTGCACAAAACAGATATTCATCGTGAACAGCCCTAAGTAACTAACAAAGTATCAAAATAAATACAAATAAACATCTAGCTCTGTCCAGTAGAATAAGAAATAAAAAATAATTTTCAGACGTGTGTGTTTGCTTATAGAATTTTAGATATATAACAATATAGCTAATAACATATCTGTACACTTTCCTACTAAGATCCCAGTATACTAGATACAGAATAATAAAGTGGTTACTCTTTTTGTTTTCAGAATCCTGTAAATCTGACATTCTCCTCAAACAATGTTATGACTTAGGCAAGCAATTCCATGATGACTCCCCGTTTCCTTTTCATTTTATACCACTCTGTACCTCCTGGTCTCTTGTCTACCTCTACATCCCTTTCCTATTGTCTCTCCCCAAAAGGTGAAGGGTTAGAGACTGCTCTCCCTACTCCTAGTCCACACCGGAGGAAAATGAAAACAAAAGAGCAGAGCTTCCCCCGCCTGAGGCTCTCTGCATGGTTGATTTCCATAGGAAACAATCAACTTGACTCTGACTTGCTTGTGTGGCTTTCAGAAGCCGGTTGAGGGGGAGGTGGAAAGTAGGGGTGTCCCTGCCTGCTGCTTTAATGAGAGTCAGGACTGGGACAGTAATCATGACAGATGGCATATGAATATCAGACTGGCACCTTAGCAAAATTTTTCTTGAGCCTGCTGAGGACAGAGAGGTGTCCAAATCAACTGTCTCTGCACCTGACATGCTCCAAGCAAGAAAGAACCCACACCTACCCTGGCTGGTTTGGGGAAAGACTTACCATCAAAACACATTTCCTTCCAGAAGCACTGGTTTGTTAGCGCACGCTCACTAGCTGAGCCATTCCTAGAATGGTCACTGTGCCTGACATTGGATCTCTTGGCTCTTCTGGGTAGAAACCTCACAATGTTTTCCCAGGTCTAACACCTTCTACTATTTGGTAAGCCATGTCAATGCCCAGTCCTAAATGTGTTCCCTTAACAATGTTCTTACATCAAGATAACACAGTCACTTCCAAATGGGGGTTTTGTCCATGGCTGCTTCTTTCAGTAGAGCTTTATATGAAATTCTCTCTTTACAATTCTGCTTTATCTGAATGATGTTTTTGACACGTAAACATTCTTCCCTGGCAATGTATGTTATAATTTGTCCCTCTAATAAGTATACATCTTCAAAAAAAAAACTCAGAAAAGCTTTATGATGTTTTTAGACATTGTCTTAATTAGTAAATAAGAGTGGCTTCTTTTTTTTTTTGACCCATTTTTTTTTATTGAGAAAAAAATTTTCCGCCTCCTCCCATCCTCCCACTCCTCCCCCCACTCTTTCCCCCTCCCCCACTCCACTCCCCCTATCCCCACTCCTCTCCCCCTCCCCTCACTTCTCTCCCCCTCCCTCTGCAGTCTGAAGAGCAGCCAGGGTTCCCTGCCCTGTGGAAATTCCAAAGTCCTTGCCCCTCCATCCTGGTCTAGGAAGGTGAACATCCAAACTGGCTAGGCACCCTCAAAGTCAGAACATGATGCAGGATCAAAACCCAGTGCCATTGTCCCTGGCTTCTCAGCAGCCCTCATTGTCCGCCATATTCAGAGAGTCCGGTTTTATTCTCTGTTTTTTCAGTCACAGTCCAGCTGGCCTTGGTGAGCTCTCAATAGATCAGCCCCACTGTCTCCGTGGGTGGGTGCACCCCTTGTGGTCCTGACTTCTTTGCTCATGTTCACCCTCCTTCTGTTCCTCATTGGGACTTTGGGAGTTCAGTCCAGTGCTCCAGTGTGTCTCTGTCTATATCTCCATCCATCGCCAGATGAAGGTTCTATGGTGATATGCAAGATATTCATCAATATGAGTATAGGATAGGATCATTTCAGGTTCCCTATCCTCAACTGCCCCAGGAACTAACTGGGGACCACGCCTTGGGCATCTGGAAGCACCTCTAGGTCCAAGTCTCTTGCCAACCCTAAGATGGCTCCCTTAATTAAGATATGTGCTTCCCTGCTCCCCTATCCAAACTTCCTTTATCCCAATCATCCCATTTCCCCAAGTTCTCCCCAACCTACCCTTCTCACTTTTCTCTCCCCATCTCCCCTTACCCCCTCCCACCACACCCCCAAGATCCCGATTTTTTGCCCGGCAATCTTGTCTACTTCCCAAACCCAGGAGGATAGCTATATGTTTTTCTTTGGGTCCACCTTCTTATCTAGCTTCTTTAGGTTAACAAATTATAGACTCACTGACCTTTATTTCTGGCTAGAACCCAATTATGAGTGAGTACATCCCTTGTTCATCTTTTTGGGTCTGGGTTACCTCACTCAGGATAGTATTTTCTATTTCCATCCATTTGCATGCAAAATTCGAGAAGTCATTGTTTTTTACCGCTGAGTAGTACTCTAATGTGTATATATTCCACACTTTCTTCATCCATTCTTCCATTGATGGACATCTACATTGTTTCCAGGTTCTGGCTATTACAAACAATGCTGCTATGAACATAGTTGAACAAATGCCCTTGTCATATGATCGGGCAACTCTTGGGTATATTCCCAAGAGTGGCATTGCTGGGTCCAGGGGTAGGTTGATCCCAAATTTCCTGAGAAACCAAAACACTGCTTTCCAAAGTGGTTGCACAAGTTTGCATTCCCACCAGCAACGGATGAGGGTACCCCTTCCTCCACAACCTCTCCAGCAGAGGCTATCATTGGTGTTTTTGATTTTAGCCAATCTGACAGGTATCTCAAAGTTGTTTTGATTTGCATTTCCCTGATCGCTAAGGAGGTTGAGCATGACCTTAAGTGTCTTTTGGCCATTTGAACTTCTTCTTTTGTGAATTCTCTGTTCAGTTCAGTGCCCCATTTTTTAATTGGGTTAATTCGCCTTTTACGGTCTAGTTTCTTGAGTTCTTTATATATTTTGGAGATCAGACCTCTGTCTGTTGTGGGGTTGGTGAAGATCTTTTCCCAGTCAGTGGGCTGCCTTTTTGTCTTAGTGACAGTGTCCTTTGCTTTACAGAAGCTTCTCAGTTTCAGTAGGTCCCATTTATTCAATGTTCTCCTTAATGTCTGTACTGCTGGGGATATACGTAGCAAGTGATGTCCTGTGCCCATATGTTGTAGAGTACTTCCCACTTTCTCTTCTATCAGGTTCAGTGCTGTTTTAAAATGCCAGCTTTGTGGGCCATCCTGCCAGGGCAAACCCTGACTCTTTGAGGCAGGAGGTCACCTACAGAGGGAGCATTTGAGTGTTGTAGCTTATTTGCTGGCAAGGACCTTGAAACACTGTAGACTTGTGGTACTGAATGTGGCTCTGGCTCATACCTTAGCCACAATGTTGGAATAGCAGAAAGCAAAGGAATAGGATGGATCCAGCCACCAAAGCCATGGCTTTAATACTACCCATATTGCTCAGTAATTTAAAGGCTCATGTGGTCAGAAAAAGAGAGAGATACAGTAAAGAGAGATTCAAAAAAAAAACTTCTAAATGATTTACATTGTGTTAAAAATATATGCAGACTAAAAGTTAAAGTTCTTAAAGTAAAAGAAAAGGAAGAAAGAGATTAGTTGGGTGTGGTAGTACACACCTTTAATCCCAACACTTGGGAGGCAGAGGGAGATTGACCTCTGTGACCTCAAGGTGTGGCAGAACACGCCTTTAATCCGAATGCCTGGGAGGCAGATTCAGGTGGATCTCTGAGAGTTCAAGGACAGTATGGTCCACAGAGTTATTCCAGGTCAAAGATATACAAAGAACCTGTCTCAAAAAGCAAAAAGTTAAAAGTAAAAATAAATGAAATAGAGGTTAAAACAAAACTGCACAATATGGAAAATACACAGAGAATCTTGATACTGTATGCTATTATGCTCTCTTTGAATTGTTTGAATGCTGAGGAAAGAGCAACAGCTGCTAAAAGATATTTGTTTATAAATGCTGCTGTATTAATCCAACATAGATATTTTGAAAATGCCTTGACTTTGTAATTTGGATCTAAAAACACGATGCTTTGGAAAGGAGTTTCTTATTTTGTTTTCACAGAGGGTGAGAGTCTGTGGAATGCCTCTATCCCAATATGGTATGATGGACCATGCCCTTCTGAAGGGTTGCTGTGAACACCTTCAGAAAATTGCTTTGTTCAACTGCCAACTAAGATGAAACTAGCACACAGGTTATACCATGAAAGACCTAATTAACGATGCCTCCATTCAGCAGGAAGCAGTTTGGAGAGAAAAAAACTGTGC
The DNA here is from genome assembly GCA_028537955.1 of Microtus californicus. Classification (NCBI taxonomy): domain Eukaryota; kingdom Metazoa; phylum Chordata; class Mammalia; order Rodentia; family Cricetidae; genus Microtus; species Microtus californicus. The sequence goes on along the minus strand of JAQJZF010000025.1, from coordinate 44,220,455 downwards.
CCATGTTCCCAAATATTGTTTTTAAATGTCCTTTTACATTTAATGGGGGATATGAAATAGGCATGAATAATTTACATTGATATGAATTTTGCTTTAGTGATTTAAATTTAAGGTCAATTTTGTTATACGTATATGTGTTTCTGATCTTGATTAAGGTATTGTGATTGTGTAGTTCATTTAAAAATGTAATGGATATAGTTTGTTAATGGATAATCATTAATAATAGTCAAGTTTGTAGTCATGTTAGATTTTCTAGATATATAGATATATATTTCAGTTAGATCTGCATTCTTCATATCTTTCAAAACATACAGAATATGCTATTTAATGTTTTAATAACTTAGGGTTTTTCTTGACAATGAGACACGTCTGCTCCTGGCAGCACCAATCTACTTCAAGAAGAAGATGGGCATCGAAGAGGCACCTTATGGAGTTTGATAGCCATTTGGGCAAGAAACTGCTCTTGCCTGGACTGATGCATAAACTGGACACAGAGAACCCGCAAAGAGAGCACTAGTGAACTTGCCTAAAGGTGAGATGATCTTTCGTGGTTCCTGATTCATGAAGGAGTGCAAGACATTCTGCAGGGCACAACAGATAGTGACTGAACTGACTTTGAATTTCCTGCTTCATGGAAATGTCTCTGGATACTATGGGCCTGTAGGCCGAAGATGGATGCCCCAACGGTACAGAGAAACTTTGGGTGACTGTCAAGGCAGCGAGATGTCTCTGTCATTTCTAGAGTTTGAAAGTTGCTTATTTCTTGTTTGCTTAGGTAATATTGTATCTTTTTGGAGTCTTGGATGGAGTTGAAGAATAGTTAGTTATAGTTATAGTTTTCCTTAGATATGATAAAGATAAAATGGATGTAAATATTGTAATTTTTACTTGATAATTGTTTTGTTATATGTAATTTTACTATGTTAAAGTTAAAGCCTTTCTTTTTTGTTTAAACAGAAAAAGGGGAAATGATAGAGGAGCGTCATCTTTCTATCTGTTGTTTCATTGGTTAAGTAATAAAGAAACTGCTTGGCCTCATAGCTTAGAACATAGGTGGGTGGAATAAACAGAACAGAATGCTGGGAGGAAGAGGAAGTGAGGTAAGACACCTCAGACAGACACCATGCAGCTCATTGCCAGGGCAGACGCGATGTAGCTCCGACCCAGGATGGACGTAGGCTAGAATCTTCCCAGTAAGCGCACCTTGGGGTGCTAAACACATTATTAGAAATGGGCTAGTCCAGGTGCGAGAGAGAGCCGAGAAGAGGCTAGATATAACGGTCCAAGTAGTGTTTAAAAGAATACAATTTGTCTGTTGTTATTTCGAGGCATAAGCTAGCCAGGCGACCAGGAGCTGGGGCGGCAGGAACACAGCCTGCAGCCCCTACTACAACTTGCGATGGATCCAGATAGAGACAGAGACCCAAATTGGAGCACTGGACTGAGCTCAAGATCCCAATGAGGAGCAAAAGGAGGGAGAACATGAGCAAGGAAGTCAGGACTGCGAGGGGTGCGCCACCCACTGTGACAGTGGAACTGATCTATTGTGAGCTCACCAAGGTCAGCAGGACTGGGACTGAATAAGCATGGGATGAAACCGGACTTTTTGAACATGGCAGACAATGAAGGCTGATGAGAAGCCAAGGATAATGGCACTAGGTTTCGATCCTAATACATGAACTGTCTTTGTGGGAGCATAGCCTGTTTGGATTCTCACCTGGATAGAAGTGGGAGGACCTTGGACTTCCCGCAGGGCAGGGAATATGGACTGCTCTTCATTTTTGAGAGGGAGGGGGAATGAAGTGGGGAGGAGAGAGGGAGAGGGGAAGGGGAGTGGGAGTAGGGGACTAAGTGTGGGAGGAGGGGGAGGGAAATGGGAAACGGGGAGGAGGCAAAAAATTTTATTTTTTAAACAACTAACTAAATAAATAAATAAATAAATAAATAAATTTCCCAAGATCAACATCTCAGTGAAGTCATATATGCTAATTTTTAAAGACCATTTTGGTTCTATGGTCTTGACATTGTGTTTTATAGCAGCTTTGAGTGCTTGGGACAGGGCTGAAGGACCAGGAAAGAGGACTGAATCATTTACTAAAATTATACTTGGTCAAAAAATGTCTTCACTGTCTGTTTTATTTACAAAGATGACTTCAACTGTAAATAGAATGATACCAGATTCAGAAGTTAGACAAATATTAATTTAATATTTTTCTTTTGAAAATGATAATTCACAAAGCAAAATGTAGACTAGGCCCTTAAAGGCAAGATCGGCACCAATAGATGAATGGAGTAGAAACAGTGACAGTTCTAGAGATAATCCAAACAGAAGGATTAAAGGTGTGAGCTGCCACACCCAGCTAAGCAGTCCCTCAGGGAAGCTTGTTGTGGAGATTTGCTTGGGGAGGTTGGCCTCAGAGTTAATCCAGTCTTCCATCCAGTCAGAATACTGGCACTGACAAAGGGCCACCAATGGGATGTGTTAATGAAAGCAACCATGGGAGGAAGTAGGCGTGGCCTTCAGAGAGTATATAAGGACGCACCAGAGCTTAGCCTGGTGCATTCTTCACCGGAGCAGATAGAGAGTGTTTCCAGACATTCTGACTCTTCAACCGGTGGATCTATCTTCTACATACATTGAGGATTGGACCCTAGAGCTGGGGAAATATTGTGGTGTTCTCATTCAGCACTGCTGAGGCCAGAGACAATTCCTTGGCAAAATGGAGTCAGGCTTCTTACAAGCCTTCACTGAAGAACTCAACTGCTCTATCTGCCTGAGCTACCTTACAGACCCAGTCACCATAAGCTGTGGCCACAGCTTCTGTCGAGCCTGCCTCCACCTTTTCTGGGAAGACGGTCTCTTTCCAGGCCATTGTCCTTCGTGTAGGGAACGAACCAAGCAGAAGGAGGACTTCAGAACCAACATTGTTCTGAAGAAGCTGGTGTCCATCGCCAAACAAGCCAGCCTCATGAAGTACCTGATTTCGGAGGAGAATAAGTGTGTGATCCACAAGGAGCCCAAGGGGATCTTCTGTATGGAGACCAGGATCTACCTCTGTCAGCTCTGCTCTGACTCCCACATGCACAGAGGTCACAGACACTCTCCCATTGAAGCAGCTGCTGAGGGTGAAATGGAGAGACTTCTAAAGCAAATGGCATCTTTACAGGAGAAGATGCAAGAAATTAAAGAGACTTTAGAGGCAGAGTGCAGAATGAAACTTTTGTTTAGAAACTTCCTGGTTATGAGGGAAGACATGATCAGGACAGAGTATAGGAAATGGCGTGCAGTCCCACATGAGCAGGAAGATCAACATATTGTGCGCATGAAAAATGAAGGCGATTGTGTTTTAGAGAAACTCGGAGAAAGTGAAGCCATGATGATCCAAAAGAGAAAACAACTAAGCGAAATGTTTCAGGAACTCATGGCCATGTCCCAGGAGCCATATGTGGTACTACTCCAGGGTTTGGATAATATATTGAGAAGGAGTGAGGCAGTGGAGCTGAGTATACCCCAAGCTATGAAACCAGAACTCTCTGCCCTCCCCATCACTGGACTGACTGAAAGTTTCAACCACTTCAAAGTGCACATTTCCTTTGAAAAACTCCTTGAATTGCATTTTAAGAAGAACCTATTTAATGTCATGAGAAGAGCCAGCTTCGAACTTCACCATCAGTACACATCTGTGGATCCTGCTGGACACTATTGGGCCTCCTGGGGATCACGGAACTTCATCTCAGGGAAATATTACTGGGAACTGGATTTGAAGGACTCTAGTGACTGGGCTGTAGGAGTCTGTACCAATTCCTGGTTAATGAATAGAAACAAAGAAGTTGAAACTGAGGGTGCGTTTCTTCTTTTCTGTATGAAGGAGGGTAGTCATTACAGTCTCCTCACCACAAACCCAGTAATCCATCACTATATAGAGAAGCCACTGGACAAGATCGGTGTGTTCCTTGATTGTGAGGCTGGATATTTAAGTTTCCTGAATATTGCCAAGAGTTCCCTCATATACAGATATCCTCATAAGACTTTTAAGTACCGTGTCTGGCCTTTCTTCTCCTATGGTCAAATAATACCATAGGAAGTTGTAATAGAGTTTTCGTTGTTTTTAAGTATTTCCTATTGTAATGATATAAGTTTTATTGTATTAAATATTAAAACACTATTAAGTGAAAAAAATGGTTAATAAGTACCGTAAAAATAGAGAATCTGCAGAAGTCACTCCACCAAGATGGCCAACATTGTTAACTGAAGTGTATGAAGCTCAAGCTTTTCTTCTACGAGCAACCATTGCCTGAAGAAAAATATAAACATTAAATTATCTGCATGTAACATTAAATGGTGAAGATTCAAGACCTCTTCCATATGAGCATGAAGGTGTTGCTCATCGTGTGAACATCTGGATCGTGAGCTGAGATTCGTTATGCAGTGAGAAATACTCAGATGTGAGTTTACCTATGACTGCTTGAATGGACACACTCTGTCCTAAGACTTGTCTGTCTAAATGGGGCTGACACAGCCATTAGTGATTATTTCTGCGGTTTTCACCATTTATTAACATCTAGCAGTAGTAATTCTCTTTGCAAGTAATGATAAATAACTCATGCTAGGTGGCACTCTTCTATTGTGGAAATTAGCAAACTTTCTATGTGTCTGAGGACAGGAGGGAATTTCTTAGGCAAAAGGGACAGGGAGGCAAGATTCAAGAGAGTGTCAGAGAGATAGATAGATTGTCCTGCTGGGTTCTACCCTAATTCAGATTTCTGAGCCAACAGAAATTTGATTCTCTCTATTCTTTCTTGATTCTTCTATCTTTTCCTCCCCAAAATGCACCCCAACTATCATGACTTACTTACCAGTCCATGATACTTTTTCCACTTGGAAGTATAAACCCAAAGTTGTTCTTCAGTGAGCTTACTATTTACTAAGGATTAAAACCAATGTGCTGTAAATCCTATAGACTAGAATAGAGTTAAACTATTGCTTGGAAATAAAATTCATCACACTTTGAACATTTTCCAGTTATATTTAGGCTCATTTGTTGGTTGGCTTTACTTTTCACCTAACTGTGCGTTAGCATGCCCCGTGATGTTCTGAAATTGTAAAGGTCTTTGTTCCTGAATAAATTTACAGATATGTTTTATGTGTGTGGACACACAAGGCCAATTACAGACACCTTTCGTGTTTGCTCTCCATTTTGTATTTGAGACAATGTTTCTTATTAAAACTTGCTTCAACCAGCTGAGATGTTGAGGTTCTGTTATTTCACCTTTACAGCACTGTGGTACAGTCTCACACTGCGTGCCTGGCTTTTTATATGAGTGCTGGAAATTTGGCTCAGACCATCATGCATGTGTGTCAAAGCCTTTACACACTGAGCCGTTTACCGATCTTTTTTCATCTTATGTTTTATAGTTTTGTGACCAGCCTAAGAATTTTAAAATTATAAATTCTGTGTTTCTTCTTTTTTTTAAAATTTATTTATTTATTTATTTATTTATTTATTTAAAGCCTGGGATAAAACCGGACTCGCTGAACATAGCGGACAATGAGGACTACTGAGAACTCAAGAACAATGGCAATGGGTTTTTGATCCTACTGCACGTGCTGGCTTTGTGGGAGCCTAGGCAGTTTGGATGCTCACCTTACTAGACCTCGATGGAGGTGGGTGGTCCTTGGACTTCCCACAGGGCAGGGAACCCTGATTGCTCTTTGGGCTGACGAGGGAGGGGGACTTGATTGGGGAAGGGGGAGCGAAATGGGAGGCGGTGGCGGGGAAGAGACAGAAATCTTTAATAAATAAATAAATTAAAAAAAATAAAATTATAAATTCTGGATATAAAAGAAGAAACTTGATATTAGGTTATTTTAAGATTAACAAGGATTTGAAAGCCCCTTTGGTTAACTCCTCTTCACATGCTGATTCTGTCATAAAGGAAAAGCTTTGCTAATGTGACATTGGATTAGTGAAGAGACTGATAAAATAAGAATGATAAAGCTAGAACATGTAGTGCTTTATGATAATTCTAAAATATTGCCGCTAAGGAGACTTGTTTAAAAATACCTCTGTAGCAGTGATTTGACACATGGCTAATTTCCCTTTGATCTGCAACAGCAAACTTAAACAGAGTGAATAGTGACGGCATACAGGGAACCTCAACAGTTAATCGAACAAATATTGCTCTGTTGTTTTATGAAAAAAAGTCGGAAATATTTATATTCTTTAGAAAGACAGATGCAGTTTTAAATTAATTAGTTGTCCAGTTAGCATACAGTATCTGGCCTATTTGCCAGTACCCTTGGAGATGCATAACCTTGCCCTTAAAAATGAATTAATTTTGACAGTCTGTATTTATTTATTTATTTTTGACAGAGACATATCCAAAAATGTCCCCTTTACCATGTTCAGGGGCAGCTTATAGAGGGATAGCAACGCCCCAGCCAAACGCACCAGAAACCATTCCCCTGCCATCAGGAACTCCTGAGGGTCTCATGCTCAGAGCAGCTGTAGGCACTCAGATCAGGGGGAAACAAGTTGTTTACAAAAAAATCAGGATCTGGGGGTTCACAGCTCCCAACATTGTACTTTGTTCATTCTGGTGGCTACACTTTGCTCCTAGATAATGACTTGGTGAAAAGTCGGTATTTAAAACCTGGCATTGATGCCATCATCTGATAGATGCAGCCTATCCAGGCAAAAATTTCATGCATAGAGGTGTTACATATTAGCCTCTAATTTATAGTTTAGAAAGTACTTTTGTATTTTATATTATATTTCACTCTAACTTTGTAAAACAAAGCTTATTATTACCATGTAAACTGAGGAAAGTAATAGAAGGAAAATCACAAGCCAAGGAGTCCAACAATGCCCACAATAACTCAGACATATAATGACACTTCACCAGCAGAACTCCAAGAAGGGAAACACACACACTCTACTACCAAAAAAAAAGGAAAAGAAAAGAAAAAAAGAAAAAATGACCGGAGTTAACAACCACTGGTCATTAATATCACTTAATATCAATGGACTCAACTCACCTGTAAAGAGGCACAGGCTAAGAGAGTGGATACGAAAACAGGATCCAACATTCTGTTGTTTACAAGAAACACACCTCAACCACAAAGACAGACATCTACTCAGAGTAAAGGGCTGGGAAAAGGTTTATCAAGCAAATGGACCTAAGAAACAAGCAGGTGTGGCCATACTAATTTCTAACAAAGTTGACGTCAAACTAAAATCAATCAGAAGAGATGGAGAGGGACATGTTTTACCCATAACAGGAACAATTCATCAGGACAAAGTCTCAATCCTGAATATCTATGCCCCTACTACAAAAGCACCCACTTATGTAAAAGAAACAATACTAAAACTCAAGACAGTCATCAAACCACACACACACTAATAATAGGAGATTTCAACACTCCTCTCTCACCAATGGACAGGTCAAGCAGAATCCTAACAGAGAAATAAGAGGATTAAGGGATGTAATGAATCAAATGGACTTAACAGACATTTATAGATCATTCCACCCAAATAGGAAAGAATATACCTTCTTCTCTGCAACTCATGGAACCTTCTCGAAAATTGACCACGTACTCGGTAACAAAGCAAACTTGCACAGTTACAAAAAAAATTAGTAACCACCTGTGTCTTATCGGATCACCATGGATTAAAGTTAGAATTCAACAACAATGCTACCCCCAGAAAGCCTACAAACTCAAGGAAACTGGACAGTCAACTACTGAACCACACCTGGATCAAGGAAGAAATAAAGAAAGAAATTAAAGTCTTTCTTGAATTCAATGAAAATAAAGACTCAACATACTCAAACCTATGGGACACTAAAGCAGTGCTAAGAGGAAAGTTCATAGCACTAAGTGCCCACTTAAAGAAAACGGAGAAAGCACACATTGGAGACTTAACAGCCCACCTGAAAGCTCTAGAAAAAAAAAAGAAGCAGACTCACCTAGGAGGAGTAGAAGACTGGAAATAATCAAACTAAGGGCTGAAATCAACAAAATAGAAACACAGAAAACAATCCAAAGAATCAATGAAACAAAAAGCAGGTTCTTGGTGAAAATCAACAAGATTGAAAAAGCCCCATCCAAACGGCGGAGAGAGGATACGCAAATTAACAATATTAGAAATGAAAAGGGAGAGATAAACACAGACACAGAGGAAATTCAGAAAATCACTAGATCTTACTACAAAAGCCTGTATGCCACAAAATTGGAAAATGTTAAATGGACACTCTTTTAGATAAGTACCATATACCTAAGTTATATAAGGTGAACAATCTAAATAGACCTGTTAGTCGTGAAGAATTAGAAGTTGTTATAAAAATTCTCTCTACCAAAAAAAGCCCAGGTCCAGACGGTTTCAATGCAGAATTCTACCAGAACTTCCAAGAAGACCTAATACCTGTACTCCTTAAAGTATTTCACCATATAGAAACACAAAAGTCATTGCCAAATTCCTTTTATGAAGCTACAGTTACCCTGATACCAAAACCACACAAAGACTCAACCAAGAAAGAAAATTACAGGCCAATCTCACTCATGAACATCGATGCGAAAATCCTCAATAAAATACTGGCAAACCGAATCCAAGAGCACATTAGAAAAATTATCCATTATGATCAAGTAGGCTTCAACCCAGGGATGCAGGGCTGGCTCAACATACGCAAATCTATCAATGTAATCCATCATATGAATAAACTGAAAGAAAAAAACCATATGATCATTTCATTAGATGCTGAAGAAGCATTTGACAAAATTCAACATCCCTTTATGATAAAGGTCTTAGAGAGATTAGGGATACAAGGGTCATACCTAACTATAATAAAAGCTATTTATAGCAAGCCGACAGCTAACATCAAATTAAATGGAGAGAAACTCAAAGCCATCCCACTAAAATCAGGAACATGACAAGGCTGTCCACTCTCTCCATACCTCTTCAATATACTGCTTGAAGTTCTAGCAATAGCAATAAGACAACATAAGGGGATCAAGGGGATTCGAATTGGAAAAAAAGAAATTAAACTTCCATTATTTCCAGATGATATGATAGTGTACATAAGCCACCCCAAAAACTCCAGCAAAGAACTCCTACAGCTGATAAACACCTTTAGTAGCGTGGCAGGATACAAGATCGATTCCAAAAATCAGTTGTCCCCCTATACACAAAGGATAAGGAAGCAGAGAGGGAAATCAGAGAAGCATCACCTTTCACAATAGCCACAAATAGCATAAAATATCTTGGGGTAACTCTAAGGAAGGAAGTGAAGGATCTATTTGACAAGAATTTTAAGGAATTGAAGAAAGAAATTGAGGAGGATACCAGAAAATGGAAGGACCTCCCTTGCTCTTGGATTGGGAGGATCAACATAGTAAAAATGGCAATTCTACCAAAGGCAATTTATAGATTCAATGCCATCCCCATCAAGGTCCCATCAAAATTCTTCACAGATCTTGAGAGGACAATAATCAACTTTATATGGATAAACAAAAAACCCAGGATAGCCAAAACAGTCTTATATAATAAAGGAACTTCTGGAGGCATTACCATCCCTGATTTCAAACTCTATTACAGAGCCACAGTAATGAAAACAGTGTGGTATTGGTATAAAAACAGAGAAGTCGACCAATGGAATCGTATTGAGGACCCAGATTTTAACCCACAAACCTATGAACACCTGATTTTCGATAAAAGAGCTAAAAGTATACAATGGAAGAAAGAAAGCATATTCAACAAATGGTGCTGGCACAACTGGATGTCAACCTGTAGAAGAATGAAAATTGACCCATATCTATCACCATGCACAAAACTCAAGTCCAAATGGATCAAAGACCTCAATATCAATCCGAACACACTGAACCTGATAGAAGAGAAATTGGGAAGTACCCTACAACAGATGGGCACAGGCGATCGCTTCCTAGGTATAACCCCAGCAGCACAGACATTAAGGGCAACATTGAATAAATGGGACCTACTGAAACTGAGAAGCTTCTGTAAAGCAAAGGACACTGTCACTAAGACACAAAGAGTGGCTTCTAATTTTGGAGAATTATCCTGCCTCTGTCTTCCTAGGGCTGGAAGTACAGGCATGTGTTGCGCTGCTGTTACAGGCTCATCTTATGCTTTACATGCTGAGGTTGGATTCTGATGACAATTTTTAAAAATGTCTGTGGAGATGATTTCATTGCTCTCCTCGCTGTCTCTTGAGATTATAGATGTACCTGAAGCATATAATACATTCGTCTTTAGTTAATGCCCAATACAGCAAGCGGAAGCCAATACAGCACTTTCAACAGTGAGTAACAAAATTAATGTTTATAGGTTACTATTTGTTTAGTGCGTGTGTGTGCCTTCTGTTACATAGAAAATACCTATTTATTATTAAAACTGTCTCAAGAGGGTGACAGAGATAAGGAAGACTGAAGCTTAGGTATGCAGCTTGCTAACCACTACATAAGAGGTGACTACTACTAAGAACGCGGCTAGAACCCTGGTTCAACCAGATGAGTTATCAGCGGACCTCTGTGTTCCATGAAGATGATGAATTCACCAACACACTTATCCTGAAACTCCAGATATTTGCTGTTTCTTCACTTCTGAGAGCAGCTTAGGAGATATGAACCTTTTATGGAAATTTGCTGTTTCCCTACAAGTTTAAAGTAGAAAATAGGCAAGAATAAAATGTTATAGATTCAACCCAAAATTTTCCTCTACAGAGCTGGAGAGATGGCTCAGTGGTTAAGAGCACTGACTGCTCTTCCAGAGGACCTGGGTTCAATTCCCAGCACCCACACGGCAGCTCACAACTGTCTAAAGATCCAGTTCCAGAAGATCTAACACTTTATACCAATGCACATAAAATAAAAGTTAAATAAGCCATAAAATTATTTTAAGGGCTGGAGAGAGATGGCTCAGCAGTTGAGAGCACTGACTGCTCTTCCAGAGGTCATGAGTTCAATTCCCAGCAATCACATGGTGGCTCAAAACCATCTGTAAAGAGGTCTGGCGCCCTCTTCTGACCTTCAGGCATACAGACAGAATATTGTATACATAATAAATAAATAAACAAACAAACAAGCAAATAAATAAATAAATAAAAGATTTCCTCTACAAAAGAAGTACATGAGGTGTAAATATTACAACTCTGTGAAATACTTAAAAATAGTAACCGGAGGGAAACTTAATTATTAAATGATTGCATATAACAACCGGTAGTGAAAAGAACATTATTAAGGATGCGTGGTCCTTGGTTTTAATTCTCTATACCATAGTGAGATGGGCTAAGTTCATTTTGTTCATCTCACTAGCCCAATTGAATTACAACTCTGTATGTTAGCCTAGATATTTAACTGTCTTAAACATTATTCTGTAATGTTTTGTGTCCTTCAACATCTTTAATAATTTAAATAGGGGATATCAGAAGTGCCTGAACTATATATACGTAAGTTTAAAAATTATCTTTTTGATGATTAAAAGTACATGCAGTGATATCAATGATCCAGGCAAGTTGTGGGCAATATAATATAGAGTCTGCGGATGTTTTCATTGAGTATTCTAGAGTAGTAAAGTATTGCTCTTAATAAGCTAAATAATCTACTGTTAAGCATGTAGGAAGAGAGGCAGGTGATGGAAGATTTATCAGAAAAATCAGAAACTCAACAGTGGAAATCTGGATGGAAGAAAGATACATTCTTGCTCAGAGTCACAGTGTCCCTTCAAAAGAGAATAGGAGAAAAATCCAAATTGTTTATCTGTCCTTCTATTTCTATGCAGAGCATAGAGTCCTGGGACCAGATGTGACCAGAGTCCCATCTGAGCAGTTAGCACAGTTAGCATTGCTGCCCCTAGTCCTTCAGACTAGGACAGAAAGCACTTCATTGTTTGAATATTTTTTTAATTAATTGATTTTGAAAAACTTCTCCCTGTTGGAGTTTTGCAAAACAAAGACAGATAAACGAAGTTCCATCTTCATCTGAGCCCTATTTTCTGCAAAGTTGGAGGCATTAAACCATAATCCCTTGGGCCTTAGGGAGCTGCCACACTTTGACTATGACCCTTAATCCTCTCTTATAGGTCCCCTAGAGTTAAGTGATACTGGGCTAACTGCTCAGATGGGACTCTGGTCACATCTGGTTCCAGGACTCTATGCTCTGCATAGAAACAGAAGGACAGATAAACAATTTGGATTTTTCTCCTATTCTCTTTTGAAGGGTACACCTTATTATACAATGTGCTGTGACCCCAACTCCATTTGTCCGCTAATGTGATTATATGCTAATTTGAGTTTTATTTTGCATCTGATTTTCATGCTATTTACTTTATTTTCAAATAAGCTAGGGTCCTCTCAACTATGAGTCCCATCATCCAATATTGGACATCAGTCCTTCCACGCTCTGTGACAAAAGAGTAGGTTTTTCTTTCCCTCTCTTTTTATTGCTATTTTATCAATCCTCAAAATGTCATTTGTTCAGACCCTGACAAGCATATATCATTAAAAATGGAATTTTTTAGCCAATTTAATATTTTACTAGAGAAATATAACAACATATCAGTGGATTCTGACTGCACTTGATAGATTTTATTTTACTTTTCTGTCTTCAATAGAAACATAGAAAGTACATGTTCACTTGTTAAACCTCCAAATGGTATAGTCATTCTGTGTGGGAGATATAATTATTAGACGTGTTTTAAAGGCAAATTGGTTGAGTTACTGAGAAATGGTATGTTCTTAAAGCTAAAGTGTTAATAAAAAAGCAGGACTGGGATAAGGTTTCCTGTCATTTGGTGAATAAAAGTTAAAAATGAAAACAAAGTACATGAGCATACCAAAATACATTACTATTAAAATAATCTTATCTAAATTCATTGCAAAAGATTGTTGTGCCTCTCAAACCTATACTTTCAGACATATCAGGTCAGAATAATTATAATCAGAGCAACAAATATAAGGACAAAGGGGTTAACAAAACAATTAGCCATCATTTTTGAAAATTTTGTCTTATTTTTTAAAATTGGTTTGCTTGGTTTTTCTCTTTGGAAACACAAAAGTCCTTCAAATACATAATTCTTTCATTCTTCTCAGAAACCCTGAATTTAGTGACCATTACAGAAAAACTTAAGATGACTTGAGAAAAGTAACCTAAGAAGTCAGTTTATTAACCAGTTTTAAAAAGATAAAAATGGGGCTTGGAGGTACCGTTTAACAGATTACAGCACTTGCTGTTCTGGCAGAGAACCCGAACTCAGCTCCCAACACCCACATGGCAGCTCATAACTGTTCTTCTCTCCAGTTCCAGAGATCCAATGCCCTCTTCTGGCCTCTGTGGGCACCAGACATGTAACGGTGCACAGACACACATGAAGGAAAAATATTCATATATATAAACATATATGTATATATAAGCTAATATTTAGAAAAAGTTAAATATATGTAAAACAAGTATGTAAATGTCTCTAATGAAAGGCAGAATGTGATTGGTTTTATTGAAAAGGCCACATAGTGTCATGGATACTTAGGACTAAAAAGAAAAACCACAAAAACAGACCCCTACTGGCTTCAAAGAATCTTCTGAGGAAACATCCTTATTGAAAGATGGATGCTAACTGTGCCAGCAGAGAGTAAGGCAGAATGGGAACCCATAAAATCTTTAATGGTATAAGTAGGGGTTTCAACAAAGTAAATTATTATTGCCTTCAAAAACCCAGAGAACAGGCTATCCCTTGCCAAAACTGTATATACTCTTCAAAAGAGGAAGTAGAAGGGTGGAGGTGGAAGACGCACAGCAGTCAGAACGGTTTCAGATTGCACCTCCACCCAGGAATTGGGGGAAAGAAAGATCAGAGAAAAGTTGCTTTCTTCTGACCTGACCATAAAAAAAGGACAAAAAATAAAACAGTAAAAACCCCTCCCGGCCTAACAGTCATTATTGTGAGCACTGTTGACCCTCATTGTGTTCATGAGATTGTGTCCAACCTCTAACGGCAGGCCTCGCTAGCACAGATGGGGCTTTTCAACCTAGCCTGACTGTCTATTCTCTGGCTAGCATCAGACTCCAGCCAACACAAAACTCCCCTCTAATGGTAATTGAATCCACACTTTTATAGTTCATTACCTCTCTGATAGAGTAGATTAGATTAGGCTGAGCTGTGGCTGCTTTTGCCAACGGTTTAGGTTGGAGCAAAGAAAAGGAGAGGAGCCTGAAATAGGGGAGAAAAATTAAAAGGGCATGATAGAGTGATCTTTCTTTCCAGACGCCAATCTTTTTTTTTTTTTCACAACACCTTCTCCAGCCCATGTGCGTGCCCATGAGCACGGTCACACACACACACACCTTTTCTGAATGTCAAAAATCGAAAGTTGTTGTAAAATTCAAGAATTGAAAGTGATATCTCAGAACTGAAGACTGTCTTGCCTAAAATGCTTTGGTTAAAATGAAGATACTGAAGCTCAGATGAAGAAGGATATTCTCCAGATTCTGAACCCAGAGGTGGTTACCATGAAAATGTACTATACAGGACTATATGCAAGAGAGATTATTGAAGTGAGTTTATTTGACAAACAGGTCCAGTCTCGGGTCTCTGGATGCACTCCTGTATGCAGTGAGGCCACATCAGTCCTGTGGCACCCCCAATGTGATTGAGCACAGCACAGATCAGCAGCTGGCAAGACTCCTCCATGGGCAATTTTGACTCAGAGATACTTTATGCTTTGACTTAGTCAAAACTCCAAGAGTTTGAGTTCACTCCCTGTACAACCATCCTCCCGTCTCTTTTTCCTAGGCATCAGAATTGCCCTGTGCTCTCAGGGTTTTCCTTGCCTGTTCAAGCTGGCTTTCCTTTATCCTTCACGGATATCTTCTAACCTTGAACTCCACCCCTTCAAAAAATTATCTTGCTTATCTAGTCCAATTATTATCTGCTGCTCAATCTCCTAAAGTGATATCCTTGGTCTCTTCCTTACATTGGCTTAATACCCTCCACACACACACACACACACACACACGGTAACATATTTCCTCTATGCAGTAACCTTGGCTTTTTATTTTCATGAACTGAAAGACTTAGAAATTCATTATCATTTTTATGCAGGTCTTCATTTTCTAGGGCCACGGATAAGGGAATTTAAGATAAATCTCCTTAGACAGTGGGAAGTGGAAGGTGGTTTCCAGATGTGTTCACCCATTTGGACCCTGGATGCTCAAGAGCAATGAGCAGGAATCTTTTAGAGTGCTCCTGGGGAAGTCCAGGCCACTGCTTCATCTCGGGAAAGCTGCATTTTCCTAGAGAACGGTTCTCATTGCAATATTGGAGGGATTCGCTTAGAATTCAAAGAATGGATTATTTCTGCACAAATTCTGATTAAAATGGGTTCCCCAAACCTCAGCCAAAAAGATTAACAACTGCTCAATCTCCTACAACCAGCACATCTTCGTAAATAACTCCTAATCTCCCTACTGTTAGTTTATCTGCCAAGCATTAAACAGAAAGGCTGATCCCTAAACTTGTATTAAAAATAATGACACGATACAGCACTCTGGCTCCTGACAGTTGTTAAGCTCAGAGTAAGGGACCTAAGAGTCTCTTCTTCCAGCTAACTCTAACCAAGGGTATATGAGCATTTAGAGAAGGGAGTAAAAGGACCCTGCCTAAATTTTAAAATTCCTGAGATCCTCAAAAAAAAAATAGAAATAAAAATATTAAAAAATAAAGAGTTGCTACCATCAGAATAAACATAAAATCCCAAAATAACAAACACACAGAAGTTCCTGGAGGGATATGAGCTGTGATTGGCCACTGGCTATAATGAGGAAAGACATGAGCTTCCATCTTCACACTACGATATTTACAAGTAACCCAAAAGAGTGGCTAGAGGGCTGGAGAGATGGCCCAGAGGTTAAGAGCATTGCCTGCTCTTCCAAAGGTCCTGAGTTCAATTCCCAGCAACCACATGGTGGCTCACAACCATCTGTAATGAGGTCTGGTGCCCTCTTCTGGCCTGCAGACATACACACAGACAGAATATTGTATACATAATAAATAAATAAATATTTTTTTAAAAAAAGAGTGGCTAGAAGAGGAAATTAGTTATCGAAAGGCTGGAATTCAACTCAGCTACTGTTCACTTAGACACCTAATGTTCTCATTAAAAGCCAAAATAATGTTTGCCATATTGCCAACAATAAGCCATGTGTCAGGTTTTATTATGGGAAAGATAGTTGAAATCCATTAATGTTTGTTCTTTGTTCTTATTTATAGGAAAAAGGGGAGCCAGACATTCCGTTGCTCAACACCTTTGCAACCGAGACTAAGTTCAGGCCATTGATAATAGTCACAGGTTATGGTCTCCCACTGCAGGTTTGCCCTTGCCCTCTCTATGTCTACCCTCACTACTTAGTCTCTGTCCTCATATGACCCAAATATAACCATAAGGGCAGGATCTAAAGCAACAGCTCTTGAGATTAAATAAAAGCTTAAACTGATGAGAAACTAAGTTTCTGAGTCATTGGTGCTGTATATTTTCCCCCAATGAATCTTATTTATTATTTTGAGATTTTTTTGTTTCTTTTTTTTAATTGAGATTTATTTTTAATCAGAGAAAACTAGACTTCTATACTTCTCAAGCCACAATTGTTGGTTTTTGTTTTACAGTTTTTTGCTAAGTAGTCAGACAAGTGCCACAATATTTTACTACGTAAGTATACAAGTTTTTTTATTGATTTTTATTGAGCACTATATTTTTCTCTGCCCCCCTCCCTGACTCTCCCCTCCACTTCCGCCCTCTCCCAAGGTCCCCATGCTCCCAATTTACTGAAGGGATCATGTTTTTTTTTTACTTGCCATGTAGATTAGATCTATGTATGCCTCTATGAGGGTCCTCATTGTTGTCTAGTCTCTGGGATTGTGATTTGTAGGCTGGTTTTCTTTGCTTTATGCTTAAAAATAACTTATAAGTGAGTACATGTGATAACTGTCTTTCTGAGTCTGGGTTACCTCACTCAAAATGCTGTTTTTTAGTTCCGTCTATTTGCCTGCAGAAGTCAATATGTCATTAATTTTTTCTGCTGTGTAGTACTCCATTGGTACACAAGTATTTTCATAGATGTCACTTCAGTAACCCAAAGGCACAGGGACAATTCAAGTTCTCATAAACTATGTAGATCTTAATGAGAGATTCAAATTTTAGCCACAAAGATCAAAAGCTTCTAGAAACCAGAGAACTGTTTTCACTTTCATGCTAATTTAATACAGAGAAAAGTGAATTATAATTTTGAAGTGTGTCTGTTTCATAAGTACTTTCATATTTGATGGTGTTAGGATTCAGAGATGAAATGGCTTCCTTTGGTTCATGTGATTGAACTCCTGGTCCCCAGCTTGTGGTGTTTATTTGGGAGGGCTGTTGAACTGTTAGGAGGTGGGTCACGACTACTCAGAGGTTCCTGAGGACAGGCCTCTGTGGGTCATAGTAGAGTCTTGCCTCTCGTTACTTAATCTTGCTGTCATGAGCCCTACCATCCCAGCCATTGCTGACTGCAAAAAGCCACTAAAACCATGAGTTAAAATGAATCTGCCATCTCTTATTTTTCTTCTCTTAAGTACTTCGCCTCAGTAATGAGAAAAGTAATATGTAGGGACCGCCCTTGTCTGTCACTTTTCCTTTAACTCATTACCTCCAAGATATTCTTTTTTTTTTTTGAGAGTTTCATAAAGTGTGTTTTGATTATATTCACCCCTTCTCTGATTCTTCCCAGGTCTATTCCTCTGCCATTCCTCACCCACCCAGCTTCGTGTTCTTTTTCGAGGAAATAAAATCCTATCAATACCAATTTATGCTGCCCAAATATTCTTGAATGTGTTGTCTCCCACTGGAGTGTGGTCGGCTTTCCAGAGGCTACACTCTGAGAAATCCATCTCTCCTTTTCTTGCTAGCTAATAATTGCCAGTAGTTCCATGGCTAGGGGTGAAATTCTCTGTACATCTCCATGCTGGTCATTTATTTATTTATTTTTGGTCTGTCCTGAGCTTTCACGGGTCTTGTGAATGCTATTGTGGCCGTTATGTCTTCATGAGCAACTGCTCTGCTATGTTCTGAAGAGCCTGCTTTCTTGTGGTCATTCTTCACCTCTGGCTCTTAAGTTCTCTCTGTCCTCTCTTTCTCCAGTGATGCCTGAGCCTTCAGAAGCCTCAGCTCCACTTATCCCTAAGTGAAGCTGAGAATTCTAAAGTCTCTTATTCGCTACACCTTGGCCAGCTGTGTGTCTCTGTGTGAATCTCCCTCTACTGAACATAGAGGTTTCTCTGATGAGGGATGAGGGATGCATCCATCTATAACCATGACCATCTCATTAGGAGTCAGTTCAGTGTTATGTCTAGTTAGCCAGAATAATAGTTGTTTCTCCCCTAGGGCCTGTGACTGTTCTGGTCATGGGTTCCACAGCATTCTTTTTCTACAAACATTTGGCTTCTTTCACTCCCAGAGAATACCCTTTTTTTCTTATCTAACTACATGACTCTTCCCTTTTTTCTTTCTATTCACTGTTTCCCCACCTTTTCTACCCTCACTTTCAAAATGTTATTATTAATCTGTTAAATTACTATTGTCAGTTTATAACCTCAGGAAAAAAATTAAGTTTACCATTTCTAAGGTTCTTACCAAAAACATATATACCATGTTCACCATAACGTTTATTTTAATTTGTCTTTTTTGCTGTGATAAAACATTTACCAAAACCAACTTGGGAAGAAAGGGTTTTTCTAGCTTACACTCCCAGGTCACTGTCCATTACTGAGGGAGATCAGTGCCGGAACCTGGAAGCAGGAACTGAAGCAGAGACCATGGAGAATGCTGCTTACTGCATCACTTCCTCTTGCTTGCTCAGCTACCTTGCCTGTGTACTCTGAGTCCATCATCTTAGGGAGGTAATACTGTGCACAGCAAACATGGCCCTCCCACATCAATCATTGATCGAGAAATTATCCCACAGACAGGCCCACGGGCCAATCAGATGAATAAATTCCTCAACTGAGGTTCCCTCTTCCCAAGTGACTCTAGTTTGTGCCAAGCTGACACAGACTAAGCAACACAGTTACTAAATATGAATGTGCTGACATATTCCTAAAAAGCAGATGTCTGCTCATTCCCTTGCACTTCCCATAAGAGCACAAGGCACCAATCTTATGCTTGCTGACAGCTGAGAATAAAGAGCTGTCGGGAAACCATACATACATATTTTCATTCCTTTTTTATCTGAAAATTGCATTTCCACTTAATAATTTTAGGGGACGCTGTCACAGTTATTATGACAAAGAAGAAGAGAAAAGGGGAAAATGACTTCATAGATACACAGCATGATTATTGGCAAATTTCAAGTTTTTCATTAAGTTTTATCAAAAAATCTTAGTATAAAAATTTATACTATTATTATTTATTATCATATCATGATATAATTATATATTGTATATACACAATTATATGTTATATATCATTCTGTGTCTCTCATAACTCCAAGGAAAGGTTAAATGCGCCCCAATACTATGGCTCCTAAAGCCAATAAAAGGGGCACTATAGTGATATACCATTTGTGTTTTAATAAATAAAGCTTGCCTGAAGGTCATTGCAAAGCAACCACACTAGTCAGCCATACAGGCCAGGATGTGGTTGCACACACACATTTAATCCCAGCAGCCACACTAGTTAGCAATAGAGGCCAGGCAATGGTGATGCAGGCCATTAATCCCAGCTCTAGAGAGGAGTATAAAACAGGAGAAAACAGGTCTCACTCTCAGTCTCTTCCTGAACATTTGTGGAGGCAGGATCGTCATTTCAGTTTGAGGTAGAGGTAAGAGCCTGTGGCTGGCTGGTTTGCTTCTCTGATTTTTCAGGTTGAACCCCAGTATCTGTCTCTGGGGTTTTATTATTCGTGCTACAAGGCACAGAGTTGTTTTCAGACCAAAGGATTCAAAGGAGAGGGCAGAGATGCCTGCTGGACATGCCCTCAGAGGCAGATGCCATTTCCTAGGGAAGTATAGCACGTTTGCTGGCAAAGGAAATCTCCCTCTAGGGCAGGCAAGGAAGGACAATAAAGACACGTCACCACCCACCATCTGTCCTGAAAACCAACACCAGCTGACAGGGAGGACAGCTCAAATCCTGCCTCCACCCCCAGACTGACGTCAGCAACCCTTTTGCCTGACCTCCTGAAAGGCTGGCAGGGAGTGAGGGGAGAGGTCGGGATTATCCACAGGGGAGTATGGGGATCAAATTTGGGGTCACCCTGCCCAGATTGCTTGCACTTCTCTTACCATAATCCCAAAGCATCAGATTTTCGGTGTGAGAGGAAGGAGCAAACCACGTCAGGTAAATAGAGGTTAGAGTAAAGAACCCAGAAAAGCAAGTCCCTTTATAGATGAGCAGACAGACTGTCGTGTCTAAGACCCCAGAGGGATAATAAGATGAGAGAGATCCAACCTAGGATTGGATAATAGCCAACACAAACAATTGAACAAACAAAAGAACCAGGCAAAACCAAGTGTAATACAAATAGAAATCCCAGAATCAAGGTGGTTCATGAGAGAAAAGGCATTCAGAACTGTCATGGAGAAAAGACTCGGCTTTTCCCCACTTGTAACAGAACCAGTATATATAAGAGAAGCAGAAGACCTGGCCTCTGTGCTGCCCACCGCAGGAAAGGTCTTTATTAGTTCAAAAAATCATTCTTCTCTGATTCATGAGTAGCATAAGTGGATGCTCTCAGGACAAAAAAAAAATACATTTAAAAAGTCTGAGGCAAAGCCAAAGATGTGACAAACCTTAATAATAAAATTTTTATATTTCCATCCCCAATACAGTAATTCAGAACCTCGAATTTCTAGGAGACCTAATCTGAGGAGTTTAGACTCAGACAGTGAACCCATGGAAGAGCTCGAATTATACTGTTATTTTCTTGTATCTTTCAGCATTTCCTTAGGAAACTTAGAACTGTAAAGTTGAGGTCTGTTCATTTGAAAAAAAGGCTAAGACCCTATGGGCTTTCCCCTGTCTATTTTGGGAATAGCTTCTGACTTTAGTAGGAGACACAGTCTCACAGCAAACTCCCTGATTCCCTGGCTCTTACAATCTTACTATTCCCTGACTTTAACAAGCCTTTATTCTGTAAGATGCTGGAATGTTTTCTGGATGTATCCTTAGGACTGGGCTCCACAACTACATTTTGGTTGATTGTAATGGTCTATCTGTTGCAAAGACAAGTTTCCTTAGTCTTCTCCAGGGAAGAGAACACCAATTAGTTATTCAAGACCAAATGGTCAGCCCTGAAAACATATATACAAGTAACATAATACAGACTGAGCAGGTTACAGCTAAGGATATAAATGCATATGCACGTACATACATGTATGCAACAGCTCTTAATGAAAAAAAGAAGCCATGAATTTTAAAGAGGGAGAGGAGAGACAGGAAAATGATGTAATTATAATGTTAAATATAAAAGAAAAATTCAAAATAAATAATAAATCTTTTAAAAGTACCCTCACTAGTTCTACAAATTGAGAACTCATTCATCAACGAAGGTAGTATTTATAGTCAGTTTTTCTTGTCATTGTAAGAGAAACAGCGTAAAAGAGAGAAAGATTTATTCTAACTCATACTTTATGGAAATTCAAGTGGCGCTGGTGGAAAAAAACATGTCAGCAGTAGCAACATTTGTGGATACAAGAACGTGGGTTTATATATACATCTTGGTAGATCAGGGAGCAGAGACCGTGAACCAAAGTGAGGTCAAGATATAACCCACGAGGCCCAACTTCTAGCAACTCACTTTCTATTCCAGTCTTCCAAAACAGTACCACCATGGGGGGCCAGTGTTCAAACACATGAGCCACTGACTGATAGTTTACCTCCAAACTCTAGCATTCTGCTCCTGGACTTCATAGGTTCATGATTATGTCATATTGAAAAATGCATTCAGTTTAATCTCAGGAGTCCTCACAGTGGTAAATTGTTGAAATATGCAAATGTTCCAAGTCTCTTTTGAGACTCAAGGCAAACTCTTATTTGAGTGTCCTTGTAAAAATGAAAATAACCAAGTTTATGCTTTTAATTACAATGACACTAAATATCTCCTCAGGGGAGAAAGAACATAGCAAGGGTAGGATGAGACAAGGTAAGATGGAAATGCAGAATGGCAAACCCCAAATCCAGAAGTTCTACATCTGATATCTAGAGCTTATGGTGGCATCAACTAAGAGCCACAATGGTTTTGAGTATTCCCACACACACAGTCCAGTCACTTGCAGCACACACGGTCTCCTTCCTGGGCCAGATCTCCTTCTGCCTTCACTTTTTCTTTATGATTCTTTTTTATTTTATGTGCACTGGTGTTTTGCCTGTATGTCTGTGTAAGGATCTTGGATCCCATGGAACTGGAGTTACAGACAGTTGTGGACTGGCATGTGGGGACTGGGATTTGAACCCAGGTCCTCTGGAAGAGCAACCAGTGCTCTTAACCACTAAGCAATCTCTGCAGCCCCACTTTTTCCTAACAGACATTTCATGTTTTAGATATTTCCAAAATCCCGGGGTCCCTGTTGAAAATTAGGTTTTGCTGTCACTGCTTCATAGACAGTCGGGAACTGTCTCCAGGGAATTCACTCTTGTTACACATTTCCTGATCTCTTCAGCTCTTTTGTGGAACCACGGTGTAAGATATAATAACCCTTCTTCCATATTCTTCTGGAGACCAGTTCTGAGGCACAAGAAGAGCACTGTCAGATTTATTACATCAAAAACTCCAGTCCTGGCACCATTTCTGTGGTAGTTAGCTTGTCTGGTTACTGTGACAATTTTATGAGGGATATTTATCCTACTTCATGGTTTAAGAAGCGGGTTTATGGGGCTGGAGAGATGGCTCAGAGGTTAAGAGCATTGCCTCCTCTTCCGAAGGTCCTGAGTTCAATTCCCAGCAACCACATGGTGGCTCACAACCATCTGTAATGGGGTCTGGTGCCCTCTTCTGGCCTGCAGGCATACAAACAGACAGAATATTGTATACATAATAAGTAAATAAATAGATAAATAAATAAATAGATAGATAAATAAATATTAAAAAAAGAAGCAGGTTCATATCTTCTCAGAGAAAACATGGTAGCGAAAGAAAAACTACAACATGATTTGGAAGGGTGATATGGATGTTCCAATTTATGGTGATCATTCAATTATCAATTAGTCTCCAATATTTGACCTGTTTTGAGTCTCCACAGTTACCACTGCCCACTGCAAATATAAATAAATGAATGAATGAATAAATAAATAAATAAATAAATAAATAAATAAATAAATAAATAAATAAAATTCTGACCAAAGCCGACAGCAGCACTGATCTTTAGGGATAAGTACAATGACAACACTTTCTCAAAAGTTTCTCTGCTACTTCTGTCTTTGACAAATGTAGAAAAAGAGCAATTAATGTCATGTATGGTAAACTCCATACAAGCTCCACAGAGCTACTCCACAGAAAGCGGTGCAGTCAACTCAAAGGATATTGATCAGAATTGCCTTTCTTTTCCTCAGTCTTGCCAATTATAGTACTTTCTCCTTTCCCAAAGTCATTTCCTTCAGTACAGCAACTTAATGCAAGATCTAGAATTCACATGTATGTTAGCTTACTAATGTACATATATTTTGAGGAATAGACTTCAATATAAAATCTTAAAAACGTGCGTTTTTATGTTTTTGCTTTGGGAGGGCTTCTTTTAAGTCGGGCTCCCATTATGTAGTTCAGGCTGTCTTTGAACTCACCTGCTCTATCTTTCTAACAGCTGGATCTACAGAAATGAAATAGCATGTTTGGTTCTGAAAGTCTTCTTTTGCATTGCATTTTAATACATAAATATATTTTTGTGTCCCTCATCAAGATAAAAATAAAGCCTAAAATAATTGTTATTACCATTGGTAACAGGATTATCTGGCTGTTATTCTGCCTGAAGACTCTGGACCAATCACATAACAGAAAAGATTCTTTAAGTTGGAAATCATGCCCAGGGTCAGTGCATAATATAATATCAGGGCAAATGAATGAGAGCTCTTGATCTCCGCAACAAATTGAAAACTAAAAATCACCTCTCAGAATGGGTAATTTCAATTTGTGTACAGTCCTCTGACTTCTTGATTAGTCCTGCTTTTCCACTAATCTTAACCAGTGGAAATGAAAACAGAATAGCAAGGAGAAAAGGGAGGACAACCACTGTGTCTACATATTAATCCAAACGCACATCACTTGCAAATCTCATTAAAAGTTATATAAGAAAGATTGTCATCTTTATTTTACAAATGAAAAGCAAAGTCAGAATATAGTGGATGGATTTTTTTTTCCCAGAACACAAAGCAAGAAAACAATAAACCACCATTTTTAGGCAAATTCCAGTCACATTGAACCAGAAGAATGGCATTCCAAATCCTCTCGTATGATTCGCCAACCTCTAGTCCTTCAAATTCAAGGAATAAACTAATCTTTAAATCCTCAACTTAGTCAATAAAGTCTTCATCACACATCAGTATGGTCTGAATGCTTGTGTCCTCACAAATTCATATGTTGGAACTTGATACACAATGTCATATTAGCAGGTGTTGTTTTTAGGAGGTTGTAAGATTTTGAAGGCAAGTCCTCATGAATGGTACTTCCCTCTCTTAAAAGAAACTTGGGGAGCCTCGTACTCTGCTACCATGTGAGGACACAGATAAAAGCCATCACTGAAAGAAGAAAATTCTTAGAAGACAGTGAACTAATTGGTGTCTTGGTATTGGGCTTTCTAACTGCAAATGCATGCTGTTTAAGAATACCCCAGCCTGAGGCATGGTGTTGTGATAACCCAAACAGACTGTGGTTATAGTGTCAAGTGCCTGAAAATGAACTGGGACAAGAACATAATCCTGAGCAAAAGTGTCCAAGGATAATTGCTGGGGCAATGGGGGATAAGCTCATATACCCTCCTTCTCCATATGTCCTACTAATTGCAAATAAAATGAGGAAGAAAAACACTAATATTTTTGTGGGTAGTGCATATTAATTTGATCAGCTCACACAGGAACTCTGTCATTAAATGATAAAAGGGTACACATATCCCAAGCAAAGTTCAGGGCTGATGGTTTGATGTTTCACTAGTCATAACCATCACCTGTTATAAGAATAAAGAAAATAGGAAGACAGGGAGTATTTCAGTGTTGAGAAGCGTAATTGGATGGAAGTGAAATTTAACCCTGTAATCTAGTCATGCTGAAAAAAAAATATTTATTGATCACCTAGGAGATGCCAACACCTGTGTGACGACTAATAGTCTTAGTCGCTGCAAACTAACCTGGGTGACCTGAAGTAACCTCTTAGATACTGTGGTTGATGCTGATGGAAAAGAGTAGAGAAGTAGCTGCAAGCAAACACAATCTTTCCTTGAGTCTCAGACACTGGTTTAATTGGCTTTGCATCCCTTCAAAGCAAGACTTTCTCTGCCTTCTAAGAAGAGCAGTTTTTAACCCCAATCACTCCCTGACTCCATTAATATGAGGAAAATGTCCTCTTCTTTGGAGAAAAGAGTTAAAGTCAAAACATTTAAGCCTAGAAAGTGATTTCTGAGTCTGACTTCAGCCTGTGTCACACAGCTTCGGGTGTTTCTTTCTTCACAGCATAGAGGACATGCCTATTTCAGTATTTAGAAGTGGGATGACCACTATAGTTCTCTTCCATCTCAGTACATAATTCTTAGGATGCCTGTAATTTTTATTCACCATTTACCTTTTAACCGTTAAATTTTGTGAAATTCAGACCTGCTGAAATATTTTTAAAGTATTCTAGAAAGTGTCGGGGACTCTCCTTGACAAAAATACCACTCACCATGGTAGAGGCATGGGGATTTAGAAATTTAGTAATCTTTATTTTTTTTATTGGTGTAGGAGGTCCTTTTGTCTTTGTGTTGCTTGTATTGGTTAATGAATAAAGAAAATGCCTTGGTTTCTAGCCATAAATAAAGGACATTGAACTTATAATTCATGTTCCTAGAGAAGCTAAATAAGAAGGTGAACCCAAAGAAAGACATATAGTCATCCTCCTGAATATTAACCTTCATCAGGCGATGAAAGGAGACAGAGACAGAGACCCACATTAGAGCACCAGACAGAAATCTCAAGGTCCAAATCAGGAGCAGAAGGAGAGGGAGCACGAGCAAGGAACTCAGGACCGCGAGGGGTGCACCCACACACTGAGACAAAGGGGATGTTCTATCGGGATCTCACCAAGGCCAGCTGGCCTGGGTCTGAAAAAGCATGGGATAAATCCGGACTAACTGAACATAGCAGACAATGAGGAATACTGAGAACTCAAGTTCAAATGGCCAAAAGACACTTAAGGTTATGCTCAACTTCCTTAGCGATCAGGGAAATGCAAATCAAGACAACTTTAAGATACCATCTTACACCGGTCAGAATGGCTAAAATAAAAAACACCAATGATAGCCTTTTCTGGAGAGGTTGTGGAGAAAGAGGTACACTCATCCATTGCTGGTGGGAATGCAAACTTGTGCAACCATTCTGGAAAGCAGTGTGGCGGTTTCTCAGGAAATTTGGGATCAACCTACCCCTGGACCCAGCAATTCCACTCTTGGGAATATACCCAAGAGAGGCCCTATCATACAACAAAAGTATATGCTCAACCATTTTCATAGCAGCATTTTTTGTAATAGCCAGAACCTGGAAACAACCTAGATGCCCTTCAATGGAAGAATGGATGAAGAAAGTATGGAATATATACATATTAGAGTATTACTCAGCAGTAAAAAACAAGGACTTCTTGAATTTTGCATACAAATGGATGGAAATAGAAAACACTATCCTGAGTGAGGTAAGCCAGACCCAAAAAGAAGAACATGGGATGTACTCACTCATATTTGGTTTCTAGCCATAAATAAAGGACATTGAACTTATAATTCACGATCCTAGAGAAGCTAAATAAGAAGGTGAATCCAAAGACAAACATATAGGCATCCTCCTGAATATTAACCTTCATCAGGCGATGAAAGGAGACAGAGACCCACATTGGGGCACGGACACAAACCTCAAGGTCCAAATCAGGAGCAGAAGGAGAGGGAGCACGAGCAAGGAACTCAGGACCACGAGGGGTGCTCCCACACACTGAGACATAGGGGATGTTCTATCGGGATCTCACCAAGGCCAGCTGGCCTGGGTCTGAAAAAGCATGGGATAAATCCAGACTAGCTGAATATAGTGGACAATGACGAATACTAAGAACTCAAGAATAATGGCAGTGGGTTTTTGACCCTACTGCACGTACTGGCTTTGTGGGAGCCTAGGCAGTTTGAATGCTCACCTTACTAGACCTGGATAGAGGTGGGCGGCCCTTGGGCTTCCCACAGGTCAGGGAACCCTGATTGCTCTTCGAGCTAATAAGGGAGGGGGACTTGATCGGGGGAGGGGGAGGAAAATGGGAGGCAGTGGCGGGGAGGAGGCAGAAATCCTTAATAAATAAATATGAAAAAAAAAGAAATAAGCCCGACTAAAGCCGGGCATTCATAAGTAAGAAAAAAAAAAAGAAAATGCCTTGGCCTAATAGGGCAAAACTTAGGTAGGCAGAAAAGACAGAACTAAATTCTGAAAGAAAAAAAGGCAGAGTCAGAGAAACGCCATGGATCCACTGGAGACAGACGCTGGAAATTTTCCCGGTAAGCCACTGTCACGTGGTGATATATAGATTAATAAAAATTAGTTAAAATAAAATAAGAGTTAACCAATAAGAAACTAGAGCTAATGGGCCAAGCAGTGTTTTAATTAATACAGTTTCTGTATAGTTATTTTGGGGCTAAGCTAGCTGGGCGGACAGGATGAACAAGTGGCCTCCCCCTGCAACATTTTATTATATATGCTCTTTATTTATATGAAGATACAAATGAAAATAATAAAACGGAGAAACATAGGATACTACTGGGAGGGAGTTTCAGTGAGTACTGAAATCACCCACATTTAATTTCCAACTTCTTAAAATACCCCTGACCCCAGAAGGTAGGAGTAAGACAAAAACTGCATTAACATGATACAAGGAAATAAACAGACCAGTTGAAGGTTGCAGGCTACATTCATAGTTAAGCATTCTTTTACTGGGGGGGGGGAGAAAACAAGTCACGCTCACCCCCTAGACCAAAACATTCTGTAGGCAAACCACTCCCTGGGTAGAATCCTATGTTATCTCCTTAAGGGAACTGGAACTTAGTTGAATCCATAGATAAGAGAAAGAAGAAAATCAATCATGCAGAGTTTCAATCATTAGAAAATGTGCTAGTGGAGGTGCACGGAACCCGGACGCGGAGGCGTCCAGAAGGCGCATGGAACCCGGACGCGGAGGCGCACGGAGGACGCCCCCCGCAACCGGTGGGGACCGGCTGGGACCCGAGCCGCAGCAGAGGACGCAGGCCGCAGGCGGCAGGAACCATCGTGGCAGCAGATGCAGGCTACAGGGACCGCGCGCACCTAGAGCAGATCGCCCCACTACAATTAAATCAAAGAGGTAGGCCTTGGGTTGGTGAGATCCCTGGCAAAGGAGGAGCCAGACCCTATTCCTGAAGACCCTTCTGAGGGGTGAGAGGGACCTTGCCCCCCCCCAGCAGGAACCAGGAAACAGAGCAAGAGCATTTTTTAAGAGGAGCCCCTGGCCAGCAGGGAAACCTGAACCAGTTTTAAAAGACCCATTAGATAGCATCGATAGGAGGAGATGGGCAGGCGCCAAGGCAAGAATTCACCCAATAATCCGAAAAACAGCATGAAAACACCAGAACCCAATGATCTTACAACAGAAGGTCTTCAAAACCCTAGCACAGAAGAAGTGGAAAAAATTGACTTTATGAAAGCAATAGAGTCCCTTAAACAACATGTGAAAAATGCCCTTATAGAAATGGATGAGAAGTATAACCAAAAGTATGAAGAAATGAGTAAATACGTACATAATACCCTGGGAAACCAAGAAAGAACAATCAAACAGGTAATGGAAACAGTTCAAGAATTGAAAACTGAAATGGAAGCAAGGAAGAAAACACAAACTGAGGACCAGCTGGATATGGAAAATCTAGGTCAACGAGCAGAGCCTACAGAAACAAGCATAATCAATAGAATACAAGAAATAGAAGAAAGAATCTCAGATTCTGAAGACACCATAGAGAAAATAAATGCACTGATCAAAGAAAACTGCAAAGCCAACAAAGTCTCATCACAAAACATTCAGGAATTATGGGACACAATAAAAAGACCAAACCTAAGAATAATAGGTATAGAAGAAGGAGAAGAGTCACAGCTCAAAGGCCCAGAAAATATTTTTAACAAAATTATGGAAGAAAACTTTCCCAACATAAAGAAAGATATTCCTCTGAATATTCAAGAAGCTTACAGAACACCAAACAGACTAGACCAAAGAAAAACATCCCCTCAACATATAATAATCAAAACACAAAATATACAGGTTAAAGAAAGAATATTAAGAGCTGCAAAGGAAAAAGGCCAAGTAACTTATAAAGGTAAACCGATCAGACTTACACCCGACTTCTCTATGGAAACAATGAAAGCCAGAAGGTCCTGGATAGAAGTACTGCAGAAGCTAAGAGACCATGGATGCAAGCCCAGACTACTATACCCAGCCAAGCTTTCATTCACTATAAATGGAGAAAACAAGACATTCCAGGATAAGAACAAATTTAAACAATACGTAGCCACGAATCCAGCCCTACAGAAAGTAATAGAAGGAAAATCGCAACCCAAAGAATCCAACATTGCCAACACTGCCTACAGTAACTGAGGCATCTAGCGACCCTTCACCAACACAACTCAAAGAAGGGAGACACACAAATTTTACCTCCAAAAACAATAAGAATATCTGGAGTAAACAACCACTGGTCATTAATATCACTTAATATTAATGGTCTCAATTCACCTATAAAAAGGCACAGGCTAAGAGATTGGTTACGAAAACAGGATCCAACATTCTGCTGTTTGCAAGAAACACATCTCAACCACAAAGACAGGCATCTACTCAGAGTAAAGGGTTGGGAAAAGGTCTTTCAAGCAAATGGTCCTAAGAAAAAAGCAGGTGTGGCCATATTAATTTCTAACAAAACTGACTTCAAACTAAAATCAATCAGAAAAGATCGAGATGGACACTTTATACTCATAACAGGAACAATTCGTCAGGAAGAAGTCTCAATCCTGAATATCTACGCCCCTAATATAAAAGCACCCACTTATGTAAAAGAAATATTACTAAAACTCAAGGCAGACATCAAACCACACACACTAGTAGTAGGAGACTTCAATACACCTCTCTCAGCAATGGACAGGTCAATCAGACAGAAACCTAATAGAGAATTAAGAGAATTATTAGAGGTAATGAAGCAAATGGACTTAACAGACATCTATAGAACATTCCACCCAAATAGGAAAGAATATACCTTCTTCTCTGCAGCTCATGGAACCTTCTCAAAAATTGACCACATACTCGGAAACAAAGGATACCTCCACAGATACAAAAAAATATCAGTGTCCACCTGTGTCTTATCAGATCACCACGGATTAAAGATAGAAGGCAACATCCATGCTACCCCGAGAAAACCGACAAACTCATGGAAACTGAACAGTCAACTACTGAACCACACCTGGGTCAAGGAAGAAATCAAGAAAGAAATTAAAGTCTTCCTTGAATTTAATGAAAATAAAGAGACAACATACTCAAACCTATGGGACACTATGAAAGCAGTGCTAAGAGGAAAGTTCATAGCACTAAGTGCCCACTTAAAGAAAACGGAGAAAGCATACATCGGAGACTTAACAGCACACCTGAAAGCTTTAGAAAAAAAAGAAGCAGACGCACCCAGGAGAATTAGAATACTGGAAATAATCAAACTGAGGGCTGAAATCAACAAAATAGAAACACAGAAGACAGTCCAAAGAATCAATGAAACAAAAAGTTGGTTCTTAGAGAAAATCAACAAGATTGACAAACCCCTTTCCAAACTAATTAAACGACAGAGAGAGAACACACAAATAAATAAGATCAGAAATGAAAAGGGGGACATAACCACAGACACAGAGGAAATTCAGAGACTCATTAGATCCTACTACAAAAGCCTATATGCCACAAAACTAGAAAATGCAAAAGAAATGGACATTTTTTTAGATAAGTACCATATACCAAAGCTAAATCAAGACCAGGTGAATGATCTAAATAGACCTGTTAGTCGCGAAGAACTAGAAACTGTTATCAAAAATCTCCCTTCCAAAAAATGCCCAGGGCCAGATGGTTTCAATGCAGAATTCTACCAGAACTTCCAAGAAGAGCTAATACCTATACTCCTTAATGTATTTCACAATATAGAAACAGAAGAGTCATTGCCAAACTCCTTTTATGAAGCTACAGTTACCCTGATACAGAAACCACACAAAGACCCAACCAAGAAAGAGAATTACAGGCCTATCTCACTCATGAATATCGACGCAAAAATTCTCAATAAAATACTGGCAAACTGAATCCAAGAACACATTAGAAAAATTATCCATCATGATCAAGTAGGCTTCATCCCAGAGATGCAGGGCTGGTTCAACATACGAAAATCTATCAATGTAATCCATCATATAAATAAACTGAAAGAAAAAAACCATATGATCATTTCATTAGATGCTGAAAAAGCATTTGACAAAATTCAACACCTCTTTATGATAAAAGTCTTGGAGAGATTAGGGCTACAAGGGTCATACCTAAATATAATAAAAGCTATTTACAGCAAGCCGACAGCTAACATTAAGTTAAATGGAGAAAAACTCAAAGCCATCCCACTAAAATCAGGAACACGACAAGGATGTCCACTCTCTCCATACCTCTTCAATATAGTGCTTGAAGTTCTAGCAATAGCGATAAGACAACATAAGGGGATCAAGGGGATTCGTATCGGAAAAGAAGAAGTTAAGCTCTCGTTATTTGCAGATGATATGATAGTATACATAAGCGACCCCAAAAACTCTACCAAAGAACTCCTACAGCTGATAAACACCTTTAGTAATGTGGCAGGATACAAGATCAACTCCAAAAAATCAGTCGCCTTCCTATACACTAAGGATAAGGAAACAGAGAGGGAAATTAGAGAAGCATCACCTTTCACGATCGCCACAAATAGCATAAAATATCTTGGGGTAACTCTGACCAAGGATGTGAAAGACCTATTTGACAAAAACTTCAAGGCTTTGAAGAAAGAAATTGAAGAGGACACCAGAAAATGGAAGGATCTCCCTTGCTCCTGGATTGGGAGGATCAACATAGTAAAAAATGGCAATTTTACCAAAAGCAATCTATAGATTCAATGCAATCCCCATCAAAATCCCATCAAAATTCTTCTCAGATCTGTAGAAGACAATAATCAACTTTATATGGAAAAACAAAAAACCCAGGATAGCCAAAACAATCTTATACAACAAAGGATCGTCTGGAGGCATTACCATCCCTGACTTCAAACTCTACTACAGAGCTACAGTATTGAAAACAGCTTGGTATTAGCATAAAAACAGAGAAGTCGACCAATGGAATCGAATAGAAGACCCTGACATTTACCCACAAACCTATGAACACCTGATTTTCGATAAAGGAGCTAAAAGTATACAATGGATAAAAGAGAGCATCTTCAACAAATTGTGCTGGCAAAACTGGATGTCAACATGTAGAAGAATGAAAATAGATCCATATCTATCACCATGCACAAAACTCAAGTCCAAATGGATTAAAGACCTCAATATCAGTCCGAACACACTGAACCTGTTAGAAGAGAAAGTGGGAGGTACTCTACAACACATGGGCACAGGAGACCACTTCCTACGTATAACCCCAGCAGCACAGACATTAAGGACCTCATTAAATAAATGGGACCTCCTGAGACTGAGAAGCTTCTGTAAAGCAAAGGACACTGTCGCTAAGACACAAAGGCAACCCACTGACTGTGAGAAGATCTTCACCAACCCCGCAACTGACAAAGGTCTGATCTCCAAAATATATAAAGTTCTCAAGAAACTAGACCGTAAAAGACTAATCAACCCAATTATAAAATGGGGCACTGAGCTGAGCAGAGAATTCTCAACAGAAGAAGTTCAAATGGCCAAAAGACACTTAAGGTCATGCTCAACTTCCTTAGCGATCAGGGAAATGCAAATCAAGACAACTTTAAGATACCATCTTACACCTGTCAGAATGGCTAAAATAAAAAACACCAATGACAGTCTTTGCTGGAGAGGTTGTGGAGAAAGGGGTACCCTCATCCATTGCTGGTGGGAATGCAAACTTGTACAACCACTTTGGAAATCAGTGTTTCAGTTTCTCAGGAAATTCGGGATCAACTTACCCCTGGACCCAGCAATACCACTCTTGGGAATATACCCAAGGGAGGCCTTATCATACAACAAAAATATATGCTCTACTATGTTCATAGCAGCATTGTTTGTAATAGCCAGAACCTGGAAACAACCTAGATGCCCTTCAATGGAAGAATGGATGAAGAAAGTATGGAATATATACATATTAGAGTACTACTCAGCAGTAAAAAACAAGGGCTTCTTGAATTTTGCAGGCAAATGGATGGAAATAGAAAACACTATCCTGAGTGAGGTAAGCCAGACCCAAAAAGAGGAGCATGGTATGTACTCACTCATATTTGGTTTCTAGCCATAAACAAAGGACATTGAGCCTATAGTTAGGGATCCTAGAGAAGCTAAATAAGGAGAACCCAAAGAAAAACATATAGGCATCCTCCTGAATATTAACCTTCATCAGGCGATGAAAGGAGACAGAAACAGAGTCCCACATTGGAGCACTGGACAGAAATCTCAAGGTCCAAATCAGGAACAGAAGGAGAGAGAGCACGAGCAAGGAACTCAGGACCTCAAGGGGTGCACCCGCACACTGAGACAATGGGGATGTTCTATTGAGATCTCACCAAGGCCAGCTGGCCTGGGTCTGAAAAAGCATGGGATAAAACTGGACTCGCTGAACATAGTGGACAATGAGGACTACTGAGAACTCAAGAACAATGGCAATGGGTTTCTAATCCTACTGCACGTACTGGCTTTGTGGGAGCCTAGGCAGTTTGGAGGCTCACCTTACTAGACCTGGATGGAGGTGAGGGTTCCTTGGAATTCCCACAGGGCAGGGAACCCTAATTGCTCTGCGGGCTGAGGAGGGAGGGAGTCTTGATTGGGGGAGGGGGAGGGAAATGGGAGGCAGTGGCGGGGAAGAGACTGAAATCTTTAATTAAAAAATAAATTAATTAATTAATTAAAAAAAAAAGAAAATGTGCTAGTGACCATTTGCAGAAGAGGTAACAAAGACCATAGCTGGGGTTTGGGAACTCAGAGATTAATAGCATACAGATACGACTAAGAAGAGATGTACACAAAGTACATGCAACTGTCTTCTCCTGTTATGCCTGTACCGGTCATGCTAATCTCACAGATACCATCAGTCCCTAAGCTGGAGCCTGGGAGGCGGCAGTGGACTTGTGGAAATAGTGGGAGGGATGGGAATATTAAGTTTGACTATTAAGCATTTTAGCATCTGTCAGAGATGCTTTGGGGATGCTGGACTTATCCTACTAGGGCCCAGCTGTCAGCTGAGTCCTCCTGACTTCTAACAATGAGCAGCTGAGAGGTCAGCAGGGAATGAGGCAGGGAGGACAATGAGATTCCAATGCTATAGAAAGAGGAACAATTGGGATAGAGAGAAAAGAAGCCAAGTGTTTCAGAACTGTATGGAATGGGTAGCTGCAAGGAGGGAAGAGACAAACGTGAAGATAACACTAAGATGACTGAATTTCTACAGGGTGTCAGGAAACAATGAGGAGAGACTCGATCCTTGGTTATTCTGCTTAGAAGAGAAAAGATTAGATTGAGAACAGAGAACATGTTCTTTTGTTCCTAACCTTGGGTTTGTCTGTCTCAAATATGGATTTGCTCTGCCAAAGGAATCTGATCTTATGTAGTTCAGTTTTTCATACTTTTGTCCACTCACTGCGTATTTATTTAGCTCTTGATAAGATCAAGAGTTTGGAATATCTTAGGGAAAGACAACTGTAACCTAATCTTCCTGCCGTTGTTGAGCTAGGAGCTTTTGGCAGAGACAGATTTGGAAGCATGGTATTGCAGTTGAATGAGTTAAATGTTCTTTTGGAGGTTTGAGTCAAATACTTTGTGAGGATTAGAAAAGAGAAGTTAGTAGATCACAAAGAAGGGGAGCCTTACTCTCCTGGGGTGATTGTGCTCAAGAAAGGATCAAAGAAGCTGTCAAAGGCAGATGACTTTGTATCTATCTCATGAAATTTAAGAAGAAATTTAACAGATAGAAAACCAAGTGAAGGCAAGGAAGCTTGGTAATTCTAATTTGCTAAAAGACAAAAAGTTTGAGAAATCAAGTAGGAAATACTTGACTACTAAGGCCCTGGAATGTCTAGAGGACTAGTAGATCAATGCTCGGGTGGATTATTTAAGGCACCTCCAGTGATCAAAATAAAACATTAGTAAGATTATTGTATGGATAAATGTGGGGGTTTTATGTATATTTGTAAGAACTAATAACCCGCCAAGACTCTGATGAGTCATTGCAGGCAACTTTTTCAGTGATATATTTAACATTTTTTAAAAAGTTTCTATTTATGTCTGCAGAAAGAAAATTGACAACAAAGTGAAGTGCTTGGATCAGGCCTTTTCAGAAAACCAGCAAGGAATAGGAAATCAAGTGGAAGAAGGGTATTGGAGTGGGGTTGCAATTGTGCTACCTAAATTGAAAGGGCCATAGAGACAGCATCTGTAAGGACAACTCTTTTTTTTATTCCTAAATCAATTGATTTCCTTGGAGTCCATAGAAAATGTCTTCTCAAACAGAGAATCTATCATCATACTCATGATGATTGAGAATCTTCTGTCATGATAGATTCTGAGAAATTTCCATGGTCACATAAGTGGGTCACACTTGATTAATGATCTATGTGTGACCGAAGTCATACAATCTTATGTTGAAAAATATTAGTAACAGGTTGATAAAGGGGCAGTATGAAGCTGGAATACTGGTTGGGTAGGTCCTAGTCATATGATAATACTTGAGTTTAATTATAATTAAATAAATTGAAATATCTCCTCAGATGTGCCAGCCAAATTTGAAAAACGCAGTGTACTATTGGACAGATTTGGTTGAGAATAGAAGATTAAAACGCAAACTCGGATTCGCCCAGCTAAAATGAATGTCATCAAAATACAGATAAGTCTGGCAGGGGTGAGGAGAAAATGAACTCTCACATACTTTCCATAAAAACATAAATCAGTATAGCCATTGTGGAAAACAGTATGGAGTAAGCTTAGAAAAATTAGAACTAAAGGTGCCACTTGACTTAGCAATCCCACTGTACAGATCTCCAAAGTAAAGACATATCTGCACCCCTATGTTTATTACAAAATTACCCCCCCAACATCAAAGACATGCTATCAACTAAGGGGTCTACTGAGAGACAAAAAGATGCAGATAATGTGTTTCATATATACAATAGGATATAATTCAACCATAACAAGAATGGGAGCTAACCATCTGCAGCACCAAAGATGGAACTTAAGGACATTATGCTAAGTGAGGTCATCTAGGTTCAGGAAGACAAATACCTCATGTTTTTACTCATGTACAAGCTGAAAAGTCTGATCTTATGGAAGTAGGAGAATGGTGATTGCGAACAGCACAGAAAGAGGAAGAGGAGGGAAGGGGATGGCTATTGGGTGCAATTAGTCAGAAGGAATCACTTCCTAAAGTTCTATAGCTCAGTGAGGTAACTAAGACTGATGGCAATTAATTGTGCATTTCAAACTAGAGAGAGTGTTGAGTTTTTAATATAAAGTAATTATGTTTTAGATTAATATGCCAATTTTCCACATGAAATCATTGTACATTGCTTATGTGTTTTGAAATATCACCTTGAATTCATTAAAAATGCATAAAATTACATGTCAATAAAAACAATTAAAACATAATCCAAAAATATATAGGCCCAATGTCCTGAAATCTCCATCCTGATAAGTGTTACTTATGTGCCCTGATGGAGGGACACTCTGCTCTTGTACCTCAGACTTCCATGTGAAAAATTCAAAACTCTTGCTGCAGATATAATGCTATCATAAGAATTATTTCACAAATGCAAATAGTAAGCATTTTTAATCCTTGACTAGCATTCAATCAGTATTATCTCTTAGAATAATTATTTATCCATATTTATGTTGCAATCTAAGGGCATAGATGAAGTTCCAGATCTTATTTAGGTCTTTCTACAATTATATCAGCCAGTTTCCAATAGAGAACATCATTTCACATCCATAACAGCCTCTCCTTGCCACCCTACACATCTCCCTCTTTGCTCAATTTCCTTATGCTGTGCAACGGAATCTCCCATCCTGGGAGCCCATGCCTGCCTCTTCCCCATTTGCTTTGCCTGATGCTCACTTTCCCAGGGAATCCAGGCTCCTTAGAACAGCTGCAGCTGCTCCATCTGCCTGCAGCTGCTGCTCAGAAGCAGGGCAACATGTCAGCAGTGCTCCCTCCCAGGACTGATTTTCTTTCTCATTTATCCTTGAAAACCTTGTCAGACTGTGCCAACTGTGGGCACAGAATCAGCTGCCCCCCCCCCGTGTGTCCCTGATGCTTTTGCTCAGGGACCTTTTGTATCCAGGCTCCAGCTGAGTCACACACTCCAGCCTGTAACCTAATAATTCCTTCTGATGACTTTTGTGAGTATTCAAAACCACCTTCTATTCCCATGCGTCACCTTTTCTCTTTGCCCCGATACTGCATTCATCTCTTTCACCAGCCCAGTGTGACAAATATCTCATCCTACTAGGAGGAACTGTAGATGGTGATGAAGGTAATAATGACTACAAATTAGTAATGAAGAAAGTGCCAGGTCTCTTAGACTACATATCATATCAAGTATGATGAATGTCATAAAAAATCACTGAATGTTTTTGTTATTATTTTGCAGGTAAAGTCTTTGAAGTTTAGAAAATTATGAAATTTGTCCAAAGTCAGTGACAGTATGTGAAACACCTGGCCCTTATCTAGGGCTTGTTGGATCATCAATCCAGAAATAAATCATGTACCTCTGATGATTATAAGGGAAAGATCCTTCCCCACCTGCACAGTTGGTGAAGATAGTTCTGCTTGTCACACCATGACATAAGTGAAGGCATATCCAGTGATTAAACAGAAAAATTTACCTTGCAACAGAAGTTTTGAAGGGAATGAAATTATACAAGAACTTTTGTTGTGGAATATTATTTTAACTAGGCAAAGATGTATCACATTGACTTATGGTGAGGAATATTACTTTAACTGTGTAAAGATGTGTTCAATTTGTCTATGCTGCATTTGTTTAATGATGTAAGGATTGTGTGTTTAATTATGTAAAGATGCATTGCATTTGTTTCCCCTTGCCTGCCTGAGGTACCAGATTGGTCTAATAAAAAGCTGAATGGACAATAGCTAGGCATGAGAGGGATAGGCAGGGATGATGGGCAGAAAGAATAAATAGGAAGAGAAATCCAGAGAAGAGAAAGGAAGAGAGAATGAGGAAAAAGAAGAGGGAGACACTGGAGGTCAGCCAGCCAGCCAGAAGAAGCAGGAAAAGTATGACATACAAAAAGAAAGGTAAAGCCGGGCGGTGGTGGCGCACGCCTTTAATCCCAGCACTTGGGAGGCAGAGGCAGGCGGATCTTTGTGAGTTCGAGACCAGCCTGGTCTACAAGAGCTAGTCCAGGACAGGCTCCAAAACCACAGACAAACCCTGTCTCGAAAAACCAAAAAAAAAAAAAAAAAAAAAAAAAAGAAAGGTAAAAAGTCCCAAGGTAAAACTTGGATAAAGAAAACAATTAAAATAAGAGCTAAGCTTTTGCTGAGTGTTTAAAGCTAATAAATCTCTGTATCATGATTTGGGATCTGGTTGGCAGTTCAAAAGAAAAATACCTGTTGTAAACTCTGAAAACGAAATTTCTGTTTTTCTCCAAATAGGAAATTGCAGTTTGCATATAAAATGCTCATGCTTTCAGAGACTGATCTCCAAATTATGAATCCAGTCTTTGAAATGTGGTTGAGTTATAGAGACTTCAACCTAGAAAAAAATTAGCTCATTGATTTATGACAATTGAATAAACTCTTAAGAGTTGGTGGAGAGTGTAGCACATGGGCTTAATGGTGGTAATCAAGTTGCTGAAGCATTTGAAGAGTTTTCTCTCTCTATTTTCTCACCACGACAAGTCTATGATGATAAGGTCAAATGACTTTAACTGGACTCATGAGCCACAAATTAATAATAATAATAATAAACCTTTAGTCACTGAATTATATCTTCTATGATATTTTGTAACAATGACAAAAACAAAAACCTTACACAATGAATTGTGATTTTTCTGTTGCTCTGAAAACATAACCAGAGACTACACTCAAAGAGGATTGGTTCACAGTATGGTGAACCCTAGAATTTGGGCAGCAGGAACCAAAACAGAGAGCTCTTGCCTCAGATACACGGAGGCAGCAGCTGTCTCTTTTCTTTTAATAGACTGCTGAGTTTTCCTCCTACCCAGTGAATGATTTAGCCCTTCAGGAAACTATCCAAAAACATTTGCTATATTCAAGTTAGAGAAATTGGACCCACAATCCTTTCTTCTCATTTTGATTCTATTGCTCAGCTTTCTAAAACTGTGCTGCTTCAACAATGTTTATGTTATCTGCATCTTGCTCTATATTTTTATTTGTACAAAAATCATTCTGAAGAAAATAACAACTCAAGAGGATAGCTAGGGACATGGTTTAGTTGGTAGTGTGTTTGTGTAGCTCGTACTAAACCCTGGATTCACTCTCTAGCTCCACATAAAACTGAGCATGTTGGCATACAGCTGCAATCCTAGCACACAGGAAGCCAATATAGATGGTCAGAAATTCAAAGTCATTCTTTGCTGCATAGTGAGTGTGAGGGCAGTCTGGGCTACTTGAGACCCCATCTCAAATAAATAGGTAAGCAAGCAAACATAATCCTAGATAAAAATCCTAATCACTCCCATCTTGATTTTTTATGTATTTCTCCCCTCCCCTCTCAGTGTGTGTGTGCACACGTGAATGCATGCATGCACATGTGTGTGCAAGAGAACAACTGAAACAGTGCATGCGTGCATGAAGCTCAGGTCATCAGACTTTGTCGCATGCAAGCTCACTCACTGAGCTATCTCACTGTACCACCTTGCTGTAAGTACATTTGGGCATTATTGGACAGAGAACAGTGGATAAATTGTGTAATCCCAGCACTCAGTAGCCTTGTACAGAATAGCAAAGAAAAAGAAAGAGCATGAAATACGAAGAATTAGTGGTATCTGTATATAGAGAACTGTACATTTGGGTGAGGGGTACTAAATATTATGTTTAGAAGTTTATTGGGGGCTGCATGCTGTGACAGGACAATCATTTCAGAACTTTTAAATCTGTGTGTGTCTATGGATGTGTGCATATGAGTCCATATTTGTGTTGGTGAGCACAGGCATTCACTAACCACGGTGCATGCCAGAGGGAGAGCTCGGGTGTCTGACCTTCTCCTCTTGTTGATCACTGCTGCATAGGTTAAGTTGCTGGCCCAAAAGATTCTGGGGATTAAGGTGTCTCTGCCGGGCACCTCACTGTATGAGCACTGAATCTGTAGAGCTGAGTGTGTTGCTGCACCCTGCTTTCTGTGGGTTCTGGGGTCTGATCTCAGGTCCCCACACATGTGTGGCAAATGTGTGGTACCTGTTTATTCATTTCCTTGAGCTAGGGAAGATTTTTGACAATAAGAATAACATGATAAAACATGGTTCTTGCCTTCCTTTAAAGTAGTCTTCTAGGATATAGTGATAGAGGAAAGGAGACATTGCGTATGAGAAGTATCATCACTGTTGTATGCATCCAGATGCACTGGTACTCAAGGTCTGAAACCAGGTCGTTGGAGCAGCAAGGGAAAGGAAGCATGCCCAGGATCAGGTGCATGAAACATTCAGATCCTTATTAAGGTTCTTCTCTTTTTCATATCTGGCTCTATTTTACTTTCCCTAGATCAGTTTTCCTGGTACTTTGAGTTTCCTGTATTATTTTCTGTCAGTACCTGCTCGTGTTTTTCTCTTCTTTGTGGAAATCCGAACACCAAGATTCGGTTTTTAATCTCAAGGCATTTGCTAGGTCTAGGTTCTTCCTTCCAGAGTTTCTGTTTGGATGAAAGATTTACCTCAGAGCTGCAGAGAGAGAGAGGAGCTTTCAGGACTGTCTCTCAGGCTAGCCTGTGACTCTCAGACTAGTCTCTAATCCCTCCTCTAACACAAGGCCCCTCTGATTCCCCCTGGTCCTCCATCTGTCTACATGTGTCCTAGATCTCCTTAGGCAGGGATTAGGTAATTATGCCATTCCCATCAGCATGCCCAGGGGTCTGGCAGGAGGGAAGCTGTAGGCTGGCAGCAGTGGGGTGGGCAGGAGCCAGGGGATAGTCTGCTCCCGAAGCCCCCAAGCAGCTTGCGACTGTGCTTGGCCCTCAGTGGGTCAGCCACGTGCCTGCCTGCTCTGAATCTGGCTAAGCTTAGAGGCCAGCTCTCAAAGGAGAAGAAACACATTAGACAAGGAAGAATGATTGCCATTGTCAAACTGTCCCTCTAGGTCCAGTCCAAGGGGAAGAAATAGCCGCCCCCCTCCCAATTCCCACTTTCTACCCTACCTCCTCTCTTGGAGCCTAAACTTCCAATTTAGGTATAAAAACTGTTATTGAATGAAAGAACTGTCTATAGACTTGCCAAAAATTAAGTGATCCAAAAGTATTTCTATTTAGGATATATTCAAACATATTACACACGCGCGTGAGCATGCATACGTATATGTTCAATGTACATTAAACTATGTTGAAATATCCACATTTTCAAGTGTACATGGACACAGCAGACATTTATATATGCTTATTTCAACTTGGATTCATTTCTATATGAGTCTATACAGAAACACAATGTAAAATTAAGAGCACCTGAGCTGATACTGAGAAATGCGTTTCCTATAAATATTTTCAACAGTCCTCAGCATAGATAGGAGATATTTTCTCCAGTGCTGTAGTCACTAGCAAGTCACCCACACTTCGGTAAATACTGCCTAAGCCATGTGGATAAAAGCATCCCAGACTGAGCTAGGTGGGTCACATACAAAAGAGACAAGGTAATAGGAGGGCTGTACTTGGGAAGAAGGACTTCAGCTGGAGAAGGAGGGGATGAGAGAAAGTAAGAGAGGATGAACATGTCTGAAACACATTCTATACACGTATGGAATTGTCCATAAAATAATTAAGCCCAAAACTAATCCCCAGTACAGAATATGCTTAAGAAGTAGTTTAGGATTGACCATATTTGCAATAAAGTAAATGATCCAGTCAACTTCAGTCTGTTTTGGTTTTTTTTTTTTACAACTTCGGGAAGAAACAGAAGTTTATCAATTATAGAAATATAACTTTTAATTTAAATATAACTTTTCCATTTGGCCTTTGAGAAATATGTTTTAGCTAACTGGAGACTAAGAATAAGTTCATTGCCAAAAAAATCATTTCCTTAAATGACAAAAAAGTAAAAACACACCACAACTTAAATAGTTAAATGCCATTGTGTGGTTTTGCAGTTGCTAATCAGCTATCTTAAACTATCCCCTAGAGTTTAAAAGGAAGTTAATAATTTGTTTATTTATAAACTTCTATTCAATCATTCATTTTTTTCCAAAATATTTAAATTTGTTGTTCTGTCAGGTAGAAAATAAGCATAAAATGTTAATAGAATTAGTAATGCATTTAACTAAACATCAGGTGTCTAATGTCTAAGCCATCTTACTTTATAGGTAAGATGATGGAAGTTTGGAAAGTTTATTAAACAGCACACTTATCTAATCTCTGTCCTG
This sequence comes from Microtus californicus, assembly GCA_028537955.1. Classification (NCBI taxonomy): domain Eukaryota; kingdom Metazoa; phylum Chordata; class Mammalia; order Rodentia; family Cricetidae; genus Microtus; species Microtus californicus. The sequence goes on along the minus strand of JAQJZF010000025.1, from coordinate 44,177,407 downwards.
GGACATCTATCACACATGTGGACAGACTAGGAGGAAAGGGTACTTCCTTACTTATTATATTATTATTATTATACTTACTTATTGTTGTTGTTGTTGTTGTTTGTTTGTTTGTTTTTGTTTTCTCGCTGTGTATCCCTGGCATTTCTGGAACTGGCTCTATAGATCATCCTAGCTTTGAACTCACAGAGATCTACCTGCCTCTGCCTCCTGAGTGCTGGAAATAAAGGCATGTACCAGCATAAGTATGTCCCACTACAGCCTTAGCGATTGTTTCTTAAAGTTGCCTTTGATTCGCATTTAATAAGTCATTAGTTTCGTATAGACACATGCAAACTGTGTATTATGACAATCAAGATGGGGACTTTTCATTATAATCATATGTTTCCCTGGGTCTACTATGTCCACCCAAAGCATTGCTTAGAATTTTCTTTGCATTGTTAATCAAGATGGGGACTTTTCATTATAATCATATGTTTCCCTGGGTCTACTATGTCCACCCAAAGCATTGCTTGGAATTTCCTTTGCGTTACATTGCTTTTGTTAGCCACTTTAGGAAAACAAAGTAGACTTTTAAAGGTGAACTAATTTAAGCAAGCTTATTCCCCCATAAGACATCTAAAATCGTCATATTAATACCCTAACTTCATCCCAGGAAATATATTTTTACTTAACCATATATAAAGTATGAATTCACTAATCTAAGACAAATGTGTAAAAGAAAATGACATTATGGTCTGTCTTAACTATAAACTAGTTAACATGCAAATAAGAAAAGGCCTCAAGCCTCTTTGTCAAATGCTTTGTGTAATATTTGATCTGTGTGCCTCACACTGCTACTAACAATGTGTAAAAGGACATATTCCCAATAACAACTTAAAAAACAGAATCAAAGCCCAGTATTACTACATATTTTTGAGGTGAGCGTATACTGCTGTACACCACTGTAGGCCAGATCAGAGCAAAAAGCTACAACAAGGTTCCTTTCAGCTATACGTCAATTTCTATAAAGTAAACAAAATTCAAATGTCCTATTTCCTAAATTCAGAAAGTTTGCTTTTAAATATGTCTATTTAAAAGAAAATGTGGTACATTTATGCAATGGAGTACTACTCAGGGGTTAAAAAAAAGACATTGTGAAATTTGCAGGCAAATGGATGGAACTAGAAAAAAAATAAATAAATAAAAAACATCCTGAGTGAGGTAACCCAGACCCAGAAAGACAAACACAGTATGTACTCACTCATAAGTGAATATTAGACATTAAGCAAAGGATAACCAGCCTATAGTCTACAACCCCAGAAAAGCTAGGTAACAAGGAGAACCCTAAGAGAAACATGCATGAATTCCCCTGGAAAGGGGAAATAAACAAGATATACTGAGAAAATTGGAAGCATGGGGGTCAGGGGAGAAGGGAGTGCAGAAGGGGAGGAAGAGGGGAGGAGGGGAGGAGGGAAGGGAGGAGGAGAACTTGAGGGAATGGGATGGTTAGGACACAGAAGGAGAGCAACGAAAGAGATATCTTGATTGATGGAGTCATTATGGCACTAGGGCCAGGCAGTGGTGGTGCATGAGGCAGGCAGATCTCTGTGAGTTCGAGGTCAGCCTGGTTTATAAGAGCTAGTTCCAGGATAAGCTCGAAAGCTACTGATAAACCCTGTCTCGGGAGAAAAAAGGGAGGGAGGGAGGGAGGGAGGGAGGGAGGGAGGGAGGGAGGGAGGGAGGGAGGGAGAAAGGGAGGGAGGGAGGGAGGGAGGGAGGGAGGAAGGAAGGAAGGAAGGAAGGAAGGAAGGAAGGAAGGAAGGAAGGAAGGAAGGAAGGAAGGAAGGAAGAAAGAAATCTGGCACCAGAGAAATTCCCAGGAATTCACAAGGACGACCCCAGTTAAGACCTTAAGCAATTGTGGAGAGGGTGCCTGAACTGGCCTTGACCTGTAGTCAGATTGATGACTATCTTAAATGTCATCATAGAAACTTCCTCCAACAACTGTTGGAAGCAGATGCAGAGACCACAGCAGAGCACTGGACTGGGCTGTCAAAGTCCAGTCAAAGAGACGGAGGAGCGATAATATGAGCTAAAGGGTCAAGACCATGGTGGGGATACCCACTAAAACAGCTTACCTGAGCTAATGGGAGCTCAGTGACTGTGGCCTGACAGTAGTGAACCAGCATAGGCCCAAACTAGACCCTCTGAATGTGGGTGACAGTTGCACGGCAGGACGGACTGTGGGGCCACTAGCAGTGAGACCAGGATTTATCCCTACTGCATGTACTGGCTTGGAACACATTCTATTTAGAGGAATATCTTGCTCCGTCTAGATATAAAGAGGAGGGCCTTGGTCCAGCCTTAAAGTGATGTGCTAGACTTTGTTGACTCCCCATAAGAAGCCTTACCCTCTCTGAGGAATGGATGGGGAGTGGAGGAAGAGAAAGGTAGAGGGAGCAGGAGGAGGGGAGGAACTGGGAACAAGGATTAGTATGTAAAAATGAGAAAAGACTATTTTTTTAATAAAAAATGTTTTGACTAGTTAGAAATAGCAAATACTAGTGTATGGGTTCTGGACAGTCCTAGATTTTGAAGCTGGTTCCAGTTGCCAATACTATATAAATTAAAAGGACCTGCCCCTCCCTTGTTCTCAGGGATCTCAGCTGTTTTCAGCCTATTGTCAGTAACAAAATTAAAAGGAAAAACAGAGTCAGGTGGTGAAGGGGAAAGTGTCAGATGAGGGGAAAGTGAATCAAATAATCTCACACTAACCTTGAATAGGGTATACTAAGGTTTTTCTTTATTAAAAGGAAAACTCACGGATCACAACCAGGAAACAGGAACAGGGTATGGTGAGTGGGAAGAGAGAGGCCAAGTGGGCGCTCCTGTGGGTTTTTTGGTACCTAAAAGCCAAACCCTACATGGTCCAGCCTCTCAAAGACCATTGGCTGAAGGAGGTTCCCCATCAGGGTGGTGGTGGCACACTCCTTTAATCCCAGCACTTGGGAGGCAGAGGCAGGCAGATCTCTCTGAGATTGAGGCCAACTTGGTCTACAAGTGCTAATTCCAGGCAGCTAGGACTGTCACACAGAGAAACTCTGTCTTGACGAAAGAAAGAAAGAAAGAAAGAAAGAAAGAAAGAAAGAAAGAAAGAAAGAAAGAAAGAAAGAAAGAAAGAAAGAAAGAAAACAAAAGGAAAAACAGAGAGGTATGTTCCTCATGCCTAAACCTGATCAAAATACTCTTCTGGAATTATTAACAGTTTTAATAAGCATATCAACTCTCTGGATTAGCTAAGATAGAGATGTTATTCAACTTGCTTAGAACTACATATCCAGTTAGCTTCAGATATAAGGCTGTCTGATTTAACACTCTTAACTAAAGAACTCTATGGACATTTGAAGGAGACACCATCTGGACTCCTCAGACATGTATTAGAGACAAATTAACATTAATATATAAAAAATAAATGAATAGTAACAAATGGTGCCAATCATCTCTTATTAAATATGAGCTAAAAAGCCGGGCGGTGGTGGCACACGCCTTTAATCCCAGCACTTGGGAGGCAGAGGCAGGTGGATCTTTGTGAGTTCGAGACCAGCCTGGTCTATAAGAGCTAGTTCCAGGACAGGCTCCAAAACCACAGAGAAACCCTGTCTCGAAAAACAAAAAATAAATAAATAAATAAATAAAATAAAATAAAATAAAATAAAATAAAATAAAATAAATATGAGCTAAATACTTTAGGTATGGAATCTCAATTAATTCACCATCATAACCCATGAAGATGACACAAATAGCATTTCCATGATCTTTCTTATAAATATTGGGGGACATGAGGCTATAAAGTTAGCCAATTGAACAAAGATTGTTCCATCCAGTAAATAGCCTAGCTAAAATGAAATGAAATTTGAAATTTATGCTTTGTCAATGCTGAAGCATGCATGAGCAGCCCATGTATAGTGGGTCTGTTGAACTTGTTCGTATTGGGTTCCATGGTCTAAGTTGACAAGGATGGCTGACCAGGTCTCTTTCTCAAGAGGGCACCAGATCTCATTACAGATGGTTGTGAGCCACCAATTGGTTGCTGAGAATTTAACTCAGGACCTTTGGAAGAGCAGGCAGTACTCTTAACTGCTTAGCCATCTTTCCAGCCATGCCGTATATGGACTGCCCATGCGTGCTATCTAAGGTCAAATGTTATGCGTGTCAAATGTTATGATGCAACCATTATACCATACTATCCTTCAATTACACAGGCTGAAGAAGCTAAGTTTGAACATTTGGCATTTCTATGCTGATATATTTTATTTTCATATCTCTGATTTTCTAGTAAAGCATCTTTCTTATATCACAAAATTATGAAAATGAAATAATGAAATGGATGTTACCACTAAGAATGGTGGGTGCTTTCAGGCAACAACAAACTAAACTAGGGTCTTCCCATCTTCTTCATAAAATACACAGGTCATATCCAATAAAAAAAATTCATATTTTGTGAAGGAAGAGAGTGTTCCTTTCTCAGATTCTGTTGTGGATGTGGTAATTGGTCAGACTGGAATCTTTCTTATAAGATTTCTTATAATCTTGTACCATGCAAAGATTGTCTCCTTGGAACAACGACAAAGCAAAGAAACTCTTGTAACTGCCAAATGATGTGTCATTCAATATTGCAACCTAAATTCTTTATCTTAATTTCATGGATTATAGTATTTTATTGTTTAATGATAGCCAGTTGTAACATCACAGTAAAAATATTTTAAATATAAAAAATCTGATGATATGTGCTAAAATATTAAGCCAATACACAAAACTACTTACAAGGATATTTGTAGAAAAGGAGAGGAGACACTATTATCAATGTTTATGATAAATGTACCAAATATTTGCTTCTGTTTGTATAAAACATCTCTGGTAACTATTAACTAATGTATTTAAAACAATGGTGTCTATGTGGAGACCAGGAACAGCAGACAAGAGACAGACTGGAAGATGACATTCCTTTGTACATTTGTTTCTTAAATATTTAAGTTCAAGTCTTTCCTTTGTTAACCAACTTTATTTATATTAATCGTCATCATTATTGGATCCTTTTAATTTGAATTTTATCTGTTTAAGAGGAACCCTTGAAAAATACTAACAAAAGAAGATTAACAATCAGAAGGCATTAAAAGGCAATAGCCAAAAACATAAAAACATACTTCATATTTTTTTCAAAAGTAGGCAAGCCCATTGAAATTGAGGAAACTAGTTCATCCCTCGATGGGCTACCCTCTGTGGCTGAACTAACACCCTAACTGCAAATTTTATAGTTTACTATATGAATGATGGAGATGCTTATCTACTAAATTGTGACCTTCCAAATCTTCCAGACAGAAGACATGGAATAAGGAATATGGAAAGCTTCTGCTCTGGCTGAAACTACTGTGCTAGCTGCTTGTCAAACATAAATGCAAAGATTAAATGAAAACTTCAGAGAAACACAGTCAAGTAAAACACAATGTGTAATAATGCCCAAGGCTTTATTGCTACTGAAAAAGGAGAGAAAACATAGTCATTTCTTTTAAATAATTGCTTACTTTTACCTGAAAATGTTCTCAGAAGAATGGCTATTATTTGAAGAAAGAGTTCTTTTCAAACATGGTACAGTTCGAAATTTGTATTCAGTTATAAAATCTCTCTTCACAACTCTACAGTCTTGATTCATATGTACTACACTCTTCAAAGGCATAAACAAAAATTTTACTCTGGTGTACCTTACAGGGGAAAATCTAAAACCATTAAGTTGCATAGCTATTCAAATTATTGTTCCTTTTTATAAAACCATCACAAGCCACCAAGAACTGGTTTTCTCCTTTCTTCTCATTGCAAACTTGTAAGCTACTTTCCCACTGAAGCTTTATGAAGTTGCAGATATATCTGTGGGACCCAAACTTTTGCATTAAAAAAGATAAATAAGTTAAATAAATAGTGTCTAATAAATAATGCAGATAGCAATTATTATCTACAAACATAAATGCTACAAACATTAAATTCTTAAAAAAAAAACCCACCACGGATGACTCTATAGATATCTCCCTTTGCCTATTCACACTAGGGAAATTCAAGGTATGTGTAAGGGGGGATAATGTGGTGGTATAGTTTAAGATCTCTCTACAAAATTTTAAATATATTTATAAGCCAGGGGTGCAAAGTGGAGCAGAGTAAGTGCTGCAATAAGATGGACACAAAATAACTTATATGTGAAGAAATAAATAAAAGCAATAAAGAAAAAAGATGCTTAGTTTGGTAGATAAAATGGAATATGCATCTGTCATTAAAATTGCTCAGATTTATTCATATAGATGTACCCACTATCAAATAAGCTATTTATATTCTTGGGTAGGGCCTAAATAATTGTTAGGTAAGATGGATCAGGATAGTAAAAATTCACAGAATGAATTCTCTGTAAAAGAGAAACTTGACCGAGCCAGTGTGGATACAAAGAAAAGAGATGTCACATAAAGAAAAATGAATATTCTTCAGACTGATCAAAACTCGTGTTGAAGATTCACATTCACTGACCCTGAATTTTGATTCTCAATTCTAAGTCACTTCTCTTGAAACGACTGCTATAATATAAAGCAATATTATATCTCAGGAATGAGGACAAGGTAACTATCAGTGGAAGATGTGGAGTGACGATGTGTTGTCAGAATTCAAGCTTGATTAGTGACTGTGGTTTTGGAAAGTATGATGCTGGAGCAAATGGAGCTCCATGGATTTAGTCACTTTCCTTTAAACAGTGAAATTCATCTTGTTTGAGAAAAATTCATATTTTTCTGTTGGTTACGTGTTAGGCAGAGTCCCTCAACTTGTGTTAGCTAGTAAGGCAGCCAACCACCATTTTATTACTCTGCAGTGGGAACTTGGCTGTGTTCTGATTCTAGCAGAAGCACCTAGACACTGGCAGAATTCCCATAGCCCTTTAGTCATGGAAGCTAGGAAATGAACTAACTGATATTTCTGTGTTCCATTGGCCACACAAGTCAGATATTTCACTGTCTTTCTTGCTCAACTCCTAGGACTAAGATAGTTGTTTTTTAAATAGTATCAATCAAGAATAAAATTTATAAAAACAGAGGTGGAGAAGTAGATGGAAGGAGCATAGGTGGGAGGGGAGGAATTGTTAGGAGGGGAGGAAGGGGAAATTTTAGTTGGTATGTGAAAGGAAAAGAAACAAACAAACAAACAATACATTTTTTAAAAAGGAAAAGAAGAAAAAGTTTGTGTGAGGTTTCTGTCATGGTTCTGAAATCACTAAAAGTGGTATGCATACCTTTCAGCACGGCAATACATAGAACTAATCTCTTAAAGGACATGGCTATTTACATTAATAATCAAGTTGTTATATTAGACTCTGAACGTTATGTTTAGATAGATATAAAGATCTGTCAAATTCACACAAATTTCATGGTCTATAAGCCAACAGACGTGTACCTGATGTCTTCCAATTCCATTTAATCATTCCATTCATGCTATTTCCCCTTATTGCTTTTTAGTTTAAGAAACTTATGAGAGATGGAAGGTATATGTTGACTTAGAACGGTTGCTCTATGTTTATCAGAAAGCAACACCAGAATTGGAAAGTTACTTGGCATAGCATCCAATGAGTCTTTGGTACCACTGGAGCAGGGTCTTGGTTTTCTATACTATTACCATGTGAACACAAACCACCAAATATTTTCACATGAGAATCCCAAATACAGGAATTGGTGCAATGTAAGACATTAATGAGAAGGAAGTTATCAGGAATAGGAGATTCTGATTGGACTAGGGTCATTGTGTTTGATGTATATCCAAAGGGTTCTTTTAAATTCTCTGAGGGTTTAACTCAGCCACTAGAAACAGAGAAAATATCTCCACCTCATTTTCTGAAGTGTTGATGTTTATCTTCCTGAGCTAATCAGTGAAGATAGTATTGAGCTGAGTTCCAATACCATGGTTGGGGTAAGAATCATAGGTCATGTCTATAGGAACATCATAGCGTGAAGTGCCAGCCTGAAAAGGAGTAGAATGTGCATGCCCTGAACTTAGACTTGTGGAGGTATAATGTGGCATGAAGCTGTAGGATTTTTCCAAGTCAGGGGAGCCACCTTGCTTCAAGGAGAAGTTGCCACTGATGCTCAGTGGTGGTGTGAGTGGACCCTCATAAGGTGGGGTACTGCAATCAGGTGGATGGCTCCCAAAAGAAGAGTCTTCCAAACTCTTAAATGGTTGAGGCTTGAGATGGAGAAGATGTGTTTCCATATGGCCATAAGGAGGGCTGGGGAGCCCTGGAGACTGATAGTTGAAGCTGTGGACAGAGACAGTAGAGTCACAAATTGGAGATTTTTCCTCATGCTTCTCCAAGAGGGCAGACTGAGGTCCCAGTTGGAGGCATCCAGCAACCAGGTTGCTTGTGGGCTGAGAGAGCCCTTTACAGAGCATCTCCACAAATCCCTTGCCTTCAAGTGTCTGACCAGTCTCCAGGACTTCAGACAAGGCCCAGATATAGTTCCTTGCTAGTCGAAGAGTCTCTATCTTGGAAAGCTTTTGGGTTTTAGAGTAGCATGGCATGACTCTTCTAAGGTTATCCAAGGCATCATTCAGGCCATGCATCCGGGTCCGCTCTCTAGCATTGGCCTTAACTCTTCGAGCCCTGAACCTCTCCAGGCGTGCTTTGGTCATCTTCTTTTTCTTGGGACCTCTTCTTTTAGGTTTTTCTCCATCACCTTCCTCTTCTTCCTCTTCTTCAATACTGTCATGCTCTTCAGTTAAGGTTCCAAGCATCCCATAAGAGCCTGATCTTCTCTCCTGTTCCTTCATCTCATTTTGAGAATTCAGACCTTTGTCCATCCAGGATTGTGTGTTGACCAGCTCTACTATATCCTTCGATTTCATGTACATTTTTGCCATTATAGATTCTGGAAAAGGAAAATATAAAAAGGTAAACCCCAAAATACTTGATGTAAATCTAAACTGATGATGGCTCATGCCCATGATCCCAGCCCTTGGGAGGTGGAGACAAGAAGACCAGGAGTTCAAAGTCATCTTTAACAGCATTGAAAGCTCAAGGCCGAGACCCTGTCAAAAGACACATAAACTTTGGTTTTATTTCATGATTATAGAGCACATTGTGTTGGGACTTCATATTTCATGATTTATTTGACCATCTGTTATTTTAAATTAAGCCAAGGCTCAAAGAATTGCCCTAGACATACATCTCTTTACAGTACACTACAAAAAAAAAAAACTAGCACAAAAGAATAAAATGAATACTCATTGTGGTTCTAGTGTCTGACTTTTTATTATCAGATTATTTATCTTATGGAAATTTTACACAAAAATAACACAAATAAAATTCCAAGCACACATTCTTTCTTTTGTAAATTTACAATGTGAAGAAAAATAGATGAACATATAAATTATTGTCCCAATAGAAAAAATACATGATAGCTAAAGCAATAAAAGAACTTCCAGAGGTATTACCATCCCTGATTTCAAACTGTACTACAAGGCTATAATAGTAAAAACTGCTTGGTATTGACATAAAAACAGACAGGTTGATCAATAGAATCAAATCAAAGACCCATATGTAAACCCACACACCTATGGACACCTGAGTCAGAGCAGTGTAGGACACTAGAAGAATATGGCTCACAGAATCAACTAATTAAGGTTCATAGGGCTCACAGAAACTGAAGCAACAATCACAAAGCCTGCATGGGTCCTGAACTAGGTCCTCTGCAAATATGTTATGGTTGTGTAGCATGTTGCTATTGTAAGACTCCTAACAGTGGGAGAAGGAAGTGTCTCTGACTCTTTTGCCTCCTCTTAGGATCCTTTTCCTCCTACTGGATTGCCTTGCCCAGCCTTGATTTAAGTGTTTGTATCTAGTCTTATTGTAACTTGTTCTGCCATCAGGTTGATGTCCTTGGGAGAATTGTTCTTTTCTGAAGGAAAAGGGGGAGAGAAGTGGAGGGAGGGAGTGGGGCTGGGATGTGTAAAAGGAGGGGAAACCTCAGCTGGAATGTAATAAAAAGTAAAACATAATAAACAAAAAATAAATAAATAATTGCTGAAAGTGAAAAGTGATTTTTAAATAATTATATATAGTATAAGCATAAATCTGTTATTACCAAATAAGATACACATTGAACAGTTAAGCAAGCAAACTGTTCTGAGTTTCTACCGTAAAATAAATGAAAAGCTATAGCAATCAAGACTACCTTCCTGTGTTTTCTAGAGATGTGTCACATGCATTTGGCTCGTACAATCCCATATTCCCCACTGACTCTGCTAACAGGTGACTTCGAGTACCTCCTATAAAATAGTACCATCTTGGCTGGCCTGCTTCATGTGCAGAAGAGCCTTGTGTTTCTTCCTAAGCATACTGTGTTCTCTCAGGGCTAAGGGTATCAGACATTCTAGCAACACAGCATCTTGAAGGGACCATGAAGAAAAGCTGCCGCTGGTCATCTATCATAAAACAGTTCTTCCTTTTGCATATGCACCTCACACCATCAGAAAGACCATGGCAACATCTAGATGCAGAAGTCGATAATCTGCAAAAGACCACAGCAACAGCTAGACACAACAGTGATCTACCATCATTGCAACAGCTAGACACAGAAGTCAGTGATCTACTACCATGGCAGCGGCAGATGCAGAAGTCGGTAGTTTACTAAATCTATTCAAGACTGTTTTAATGAAACAGTCAGAAAACTCTTAATTAAAAATGAAGAAAATGGAACTAATATAAAACAAAAGAGAATATAGTGACTGTGAGCATACCATGGGGCTATTTTGGGTAAACACAGAAAAAAACACTTCAATTCACTTGCCTAACAGATACTGTTTGGTATGGTTTATGTGAAAATTTTACTATATTAAAAATAGAGACTGGTTATTTAGTAAATATCTTGCATTTGATATTATAAGAGTTTGAACTGTTTTCAGATCATTTGAGTTATTTCTAGGTACACAGTTTACCAGATAAAAGAATCTGATAAACCCACTGGGATATCACAGTTTACTAGCTAGTCTTTGAAACATTAAACCCTCCCTCACCTTTCATTATGAGAAAGGGAAAAACATGATAACATGCCATTTGATCCTTGAAGCTGGAGTCTCCATCCAGTCAATGAATTCAGGGATTAGTGCCTGGAGTTTACAAAAATATTAAAATATGATTTGAATTGTTTCTGGTAATTGGAGCTTGTTTTCATTGTAACCTCATTTGCCTCCTGTAAATAATTAATGTTACTGAATTGCGAAAGCAGCCTAGGTTTCATATTAATCAGCAAGGAAATCATGTCAGCTTGACTTACTCACTTCATAAGGCTTCCTGGGTAAGCAGCTTTATTGAAAACACACATTGGAACCTATTGGTCAACTGGCTGCTCAGGCCAAGGCAGAAAATCCCACTTTTAATATGGATGATGGAGCTTGTGTGCTGAGCTGAACTTCTAACTCGGGCAAATATCCAGAGGGAGGGGTAAGGACCTAATTAATTTTCTGTTAAAGTAACACAGAGCTTCCAGAGGCAGGTGCATGCTGAGACTAAAAAGGGAGGGTGGGCTTGGGAAACCCAATGCTCTCAGTGTAATTACAGTAGCATTTGTGTAGCATTCTAAAGTTTGCAGCACTTTTACACTCATTAATTTATGTATTCCATAGAGCACACTGTTGAGGGCAATGAGTACAGCCCTGTTCACTTTACAGCCAGCAGAACCATGGGGCCCATCCTCTAAATGATGGACATGTAAAGACATAACATAACAGGGCATAAAACTATTTCTGATCTCAAATCCTAGGTTTTACAGTCCTTTTCATCATTTGTTCCCACCAGATTAAAAGAAAAATACTTTAGCAAACGTAGCTAGATCAGTAGAGCTAAGTCAACAGGCATGACCACTATGCAATGAATGATGGCTAAGATGTTCTGAGACAGCTTTTAACTCTCCTATTCTAGGATTCATTCCTCTCTCAAAGGCTTTCTTTGCTGCTTTTGACTACTCGTTCTATCCCTCTTCTGTACCCTTTTCCTTTTCCTCCTCTTCTTTTCCCCATCTTCATTAGAATCATTGCATTGCACTGTGTCTTGCTGATGTGCGTGGGGAGAAGGAAGCTGACAGACAGGAGAGCCACCTGACCCAGCGGGATCCAAGCACCGCTCTCACTTCTGTTCTTGACTTTCCTCACTACCACCTCTCCACATTCCCTAAGCCTTGCTCCATCTTGCTAGATGTGTGAGCAGGCACACTACCAGGAAATAGAATATAAAGATAGAGTTGACTGATCTTTGTCTTTAAAGTATTTGGTGATTTTTAAGAAGCTGTTTAAAAATCATACTGATGATAGGTATACAGGAAAAGAACTTACTGGATTTAGCTAAGCAATGTGAAGCAAAACAAAGCAGTGAAATTTCACCTTTTGTCTTTTACCAACTATGAAGAGAAAAGGGGTTCAGTTTCCTCTGTTTCTATACATACTTGTCCATTCACTCTAAGATAATTCTGTGGGTATACAAACGTGACTTCAAAACTGTGGTGACTAGAATGGATGGAACTTTCTCCCAGAATTTTCAACTCCTGCTTCCTAATCCCAGCTTTATTTTTACATTCTTTTTGATAGTATAAAGATAAGATATAGTTTACATTCTTCTCATAAGACAAAATCATGCCAAAGTAAAATGCTGTAGAGCAATATCCATGTGTTTACTTTTGAAATTTTGAAAGTCTATCCTAACCTTCCATTTGTTTTCTTCATTCAAAATTGAAACTTTCCCACAGATGAATAAACGCAAGGTATTTGTTAGTGTCTCTTGTTATCTGTATGCCACATCACCTGATTGGTACAGAGGTAAATCTGCTAACTGCTCCATATTCTGCCCTTCTCAGCGGGACTAGACAGCATACATTCTAGAGTCGGATTGACTGCGTCCAAATTTCAATTTTACTACTTACTAGACTTCTGACTTAGACTTTTATCTACCTTAATGTTCTCCTCCTTGAATGGAATAATAATAGACCTAACTCAAAGATAATTCTCAGCATAAAATGAGTTGACATATTTAAACTTAGGATTAGTGCCAGGTGTCACAAATTCAACCTAAGTGTGACATATGACTACTCCTAAGTATCATGAGTCACAATGACAATAGTAGGTACATATAACTATAATCTATGCTTATATGTTGATTTTATGACAATGAAAATTAGTGGTCTATTTTAGTTTTTGTTTTAAAGTGTTTGAAAATTTTCTACTTTCCCTGTATGCCAATGAGGCTAAATATCAAAGGGATGAATGAAGATATCGAGTTCTATCAAATGCCTCTACAGTCAGACATGAAATTAGCTTCCAAATTTCCATTCTGTTTGTATTTGTGGAGATGAGAGAAGGAAGGTTAAAGAGAGAAGATTCTCTCTCATGAAGACATTTGACTTGACATTCATTCTTAGTTACATGTTCATAAAGTTTCTATGGAATGCACACACCCTCATCGATTCAGACCTTTTACCTTTGGTTTTCAGTATGAGGAATACAACTTCTCCACAAGCTCCAGGGAAAAGATGAAGTATCTCACAAACAGAAGTAAAAGCTAGAAATCTCCAAAGATAAACTTTTCTATTTTTCTACCTTTAATACTCTCATGGCATCACAAGATTGACAAAGACAACTCAGTTTCAGATCTGAGTGCTGAAAATATGTAATGCATTTCTGGTTTGGTTTGGTTTTTTTAACAAATTAAACTTAAGTGATTCTCTTCAGAGCAAGGAACTAAACCCAGTGTGGCCTTTATACTGTTAACATGCTCTCTCAGAGGTGTCCTGAAAGAAACATGAAAATAAGATATGTTCTTGTCTTTAAAGTATGAGATGAACATAGCAAAGTTGCTTTAATGTTTTGTAGATAGTGTATGGATATGAAAGACTATGGTACTGCCACATAGAGCAGACGGATAAATCATATCAAGTTTCTCTCAATTTCTAGAAGAGAAATTAGCCTTCAAAATATACAGGAAACATGCCAATGTGGCTAAAATGTATTGATGAATACGAGATTTTGAGTACAGAATTCGCCTATCTCCCAACATGTGCAAACATGTTCTGATCTCATAAAGTCCATTTTTGTTTTGGTATTAGTATTTGGGTTTCCCCGAACACCTGCATAGAATCTTCCTACTTATTTCCTTCAATAAAATGTCAGTTTTTGAGTTATTTTCTCTATTTAAAAATTTTACTCTCCCTTTTTTTTCACTTTAAACCTCTTTTGAAAAGAAGTGTTTGCCATAGACAATTCTGACTGCACACTATCCAATCTGATGCCATAGGCAATCCTGACTGCCCACTATCTCGGCTCATGCAATAGACAATTCTGACTGCCCACTATCATTGTGCCCTTCTACTACATAGGGCTGTCACGGAATTCTTCCTATACTTTTCTAATTGTCGTTTATTTTGGAGAAGTTTGATTGAAGAGCGAGTGTAAAGTTTTTATGTGTGTTTATGGGTAGACTAGCTAGTATCTTTCCCTTTAAAAGCCCATGGTGCCTGACTACCTCCTGGTGGTGGGACTCTAAATCAATAGGAGGCAAATATCTAGACTAATTTCTAGAGAATCAAAGGACCACATACACTAAATGCTTTGCTCATAGCTATGGAGCCTGCAACTAAAAAAAAACAAAAAACAAAAAAAAAACAAACAAAACACAGATCAAGGTGTTCACAAGTGGTACTGCATCAAATCAATGAGTAGGCTGGTGGGTCCTTCCTTCCTAGTCATGCTTTTATATCTTCAACTGCAAGTCCCCATTGATTAGTAACTATGCATGTGCTCTCTCTCTCTCTCTCTCTCTCTCTCTCTCTCTCTCTCTCTCTCCCCTCTATGTGTGTGTGTCTCTCTCTCTTACACACACATACATACACAGAGAGGGGCAGCAAGGGCATACTGTACTTCATTGACTTCTATAGCCTCGGACCATAATAGTGAGCTTCCTTAGCAGAATTTAAACAATTATCCAATTTTCCCTTCATGTTCTTCTTCACTATGTTAGAAACTAAAATGGGGTCATTTGCATTTGTTAGTATTTCTGGAATATATACATATATTTCGGTGGGAAAGTGGCGAGTATATGGCAGAAGAGGAAAGACACACTTGAACAATCATTTTCTTCTAATTTGCAATCTCGAATAGCTGGGGGAAAACACATTTTCCATTCCATCCAAACTATTCAAAACTTTTGACAAAGCAAGTGGGAACAGCGACGAGAATCTTTGCCTGTGGCCTTCCAAGATCGCCCTCTACTTATCTGATTTCTATTCCGCTTCCTCTCCCTGCACTCGTCGCCTAGACCTCAAGGTTCATCAGCAGAGCACTGAATTGGGCCAATTCTTCAACTTACTTTCTAAGGCACTTTGGGGAAATAGCTAAACTTTTGCAGCTTTTTAGCATTATTAAGATGGAACGTTGGGCTTCGCGGGGACAGAGGAGTCATTTGCGACCTCTTTTCTGAATCTGTGGGAACTTTACACAGAAACTTTAATACCCGCACCACCACCACCACCACCACCACCCCCCATCGGCTCACCTTAGGCAGTGGAGTTCCAAGATTAAACTCTAATCTGTATTCTGGAGGAAAGTCAGAGCAGCCAAATCCACCCTAACCAGGCCGATCATGGGAGACAGGGGATGCTTTCAGCCATCCATGTTAAGCCGGTAGCTCCCTCCTAGTGCCTGTTCCTGGTCTGGGTCCCCTGGCTGTGACTTATTCTACTTCTTCCTGAAGTTCTGGTGCATCCCCAGGACGCCTTTGGGCTGGCGCCTCCACCAAAGCTGTTTTCCCAAATCTCTTCAGGACCTCCTGGCCTCGGTTAGCTCCCTTGAACCGCTCTTTCAGGACCACAGTCTCTGGGCAGCTCCTGTGATCTGACGGGAGCTTCTGACCTGCTGCAGTTTTAATGGCTCTGGCAGCTGACCAGAGCGGAGTGATGTGGCCCACAGGCAAGCCCCTCCTCTTCCCAGCCTAAAGACCCACCTCCTTCACAGGGCTCCTCTGAGGAGGTCCAGCTTTGCCCCCGCGTGTTTGTTTTTGTTTAAAAGAGGAAGGGTCTGGAGAAGGAGGGCTGCTGAAATTGAGGGGTGAAAATCAAGAGAATTGAAAAAACTTGTTGTTAGAAAGGTACAAGACTCTGTTCAGTCGAGCAGGCTGAACAGAATGGGGTCAGAAAACTGGAGACAGACTTGGAGAGCAAGCTAGAAAGGTGGGTGAGGCTGCTGGCCCGCTCCTAAAAAGAATCAAAAGCTAAGAAAACTGAACAGCAAGGGTACAGTATCAGTAAGCGTGTGGGAGCGTTCGTTTGTTTGTTCTTTTCTCAGAGGTTTTGTTTTTGCGCCTTGTGGATGCTAAACAAGCACTTTACCACTAAGCTAAGTCCCCTGCTTTTTTTCTCAGAGTTTTAAGTGTAAAAGAAGGAAGTCTCTGTCTCCCTTTTCAGCATAACAAAACATATTCCTGTTATAACCGTATTTGCTGTACTGTTGTGTCCTGTGACATTTACGAAAATAAAAGCAAGTTCTGGCTCCAAAAGATAGTTTTAGTAGCAGTGTAACTAAAGACTATCTTAGGTCTGAAATAGTTAATATTTAGAACTCTGACACAGGCACATTGTGACTCTTGGCCTTCATAGAAAACTAGGAAAGGAAAATGAACTACCCCCCGCCCCCAGTTTTTATAGACAACTAAAAATTTTCAGCAAATTTTTAAGGTCCCACTAATCTTTTTGTTTTCTTATCCAAGAGTTATCTAATCAGCAAAATAAACTTCATTTTTGGCGTAATTAACCAATACATGTTATGTATGGCAAATTTCTGGAAAACATCAGAACTTATTCCTCAGCCAGAGGAAGGTTACATATGAGACAGTTTGCCTCCAGATAGAGCAGTCTAATAATTTCTAGATGAATGCATATTAGATGGCTTGGTCTCCTGATTTGTGTCTTTAAAGACTCGTCCCTGGATATTAAAATGTTGTTGTTGGACGTGGCACCCTGCCTGTGAGATTTACTGTGGGAGGGGAGGAGTCGAATATTAGCAGAAAGGTGAACATATTGAGACAAAGATGAGGGTGGAGATGGAGCATTGTGCGCGGCCTTGATTCTTCTGACAGATGTAAGGAATTGAACATAAGAGGATTAGCTCACAAAATGCATTCAATTGTGTGTGTGCACGTGTGGTGTGTGCATGTGCGTGTGCATACTCGTGTCATGGCAGAGGGAGTGCTGGACACTGAGCTTTATTGCTTTTTTTTTTTTATCCCCAGAAAAGTGGGTGGAATCCATTTCACTGGGGTTGCTCTCAAAACTCCTGGACAGTTGTGGGGTTGGCTGTTGAACTCTGAAAGGGCAGGAAGGGGCAGGGAGGGTGTGCAATAGCAAAGGGGAGGGCATGGAGACAGCCTTGGGGAAAGAGAATGAAGGGTATTTGCATTCAGTCTCCTCCCCCGTGTTTCCTAGGCCAGAGGGCCAATCCACAGCCCTTCCCTCTCTCTCTATTGCTTTTTTGTGAAGCTCTGAGGTAACCTGTTAGAACCATCTGCTGAGTAGGAAAAGGGAGACCAGACCAGCACTTAGTTGCTGGCCCACAGGCCTGACACTAGGAACCATTGAGAAAGAAAAGGGAGGCAACAGGCAGATTTATGGGCAACAATCTGTTACAGCCCACCCCCACGCCCCTCTGCCAGGAGACAGACTGATAATCCATCAACCCCACTAATGAATTAATTAGTATTCCCAGTAATCCTGACCCCCAAAGGAGACCTGCCTGTAGGCCTGTAAGTAGAGTAGAAACTGCCTTCTGCAACCAGACACCGAAGAAGAGGGACCAATGTGTGACAGTGGCCCCAGGGCACTGGGCTGCAAGCCTCAGACACTGTGGGTAACTGTCCCCAGATGTCCCTCCTTCTCATCTTCTTCTCTGGAGACCACTTGCCTTTGCCGAATTAAACCATTGCTTCCAAACAAATGGGGTCTAAAGGCAATAAATCAGGAAACTATAGAAAGGGGGAGGCTGAGCTTTAGGAAAGAAATTTCTGGACTGGCCATATTCACAGTAAAACTTGAGCAGATCTTAAACTTGTTCCACAAGAACTACCCCGGGGTGGGGACAGCAATGGCAGGGCAGGAGCTGGGGAGAAGGCAAAGGAGACAGTCTCTGATCTAAGGAAGCTCAGTGTTCAAGCAGCAGAGTGATAAAGAGTCAAAATTGGTTTTAAAATGGTTGGTGACTTGAGATACTCCTGAACATGGTCTGGAGCAGAGTATAAAGACACTGGATGGAAAAAAAAAATAAAAAGGAAAGGAAACATGACTGTTTTTTAGGTGTGGCAAAAGAGAAAGTTTATTGTAGATAAAAGGGAGAACACATCCAGGGGTAGAGACCTCTGGGAGAATTCAAAGTGGACATGGCCCTGAGCCCTGTGAGGAGAAAGGAGAAGGGAGAGAGAAGAGAGGAGTAGATAAAAAAAAAGGGAAGATAACCAAAATGGTTGGATTATAAAGGGAAGGGCAGCTGGGGAGAGGATAGATAGCCCAGCCCCTGGGCTGGAGAAGTTTAAGGGAGGGCTTAGGGTATGACAGCCAGGAAGGTGACCCAACAGATAGGGACTGAGGGATAGCAGGGAGAACCTGGTGGCCAGGGCAGCTTTGATATGTTGACTATGTCATGCTAACTTTTAATTTTTCCTACGTTTTGAACTATGGCTATCCTACTCGGTTACTGTAACTCCACCACTACCAGCAGAAGTTCTGCAGTAAGAACTGCAGTCTGCGGAAATCTGTTTTCTAGGGCACTGACTCTTTCAACGCTACAAAGGGAATTTATCTAAACCTCTATCCCTCTAGAGAACTCAAAATCCAAAGGTTGGGTTCTGAACCTTAACCTGGGACCAGACCTCATTTGTTTGACAGTATTAATCTGAATGCAATAAAAGCAAGTAGGCTTTCCAGGATCTTGGTAAGAAGGGTCTAATGGCCCAGGCCTGGCAAGTAGTCCCCATAGTCAAGAATCAAGGTGGGCCAGGATCTCTGATCTTCAATCTCTCATGTTCTTTCTACCTCTAACATTCAGTAATGCCAACATGGTTGAATATTACAATCATCTTTTGAGGCTAAATAATTCAAAAGCCTTCAGGCTTGAATACGGTTTCAACCCTGGTTAGTGACCAGGTCATAAACATCAGTGGGAGTGTGTCTCCAAACTGCTAATTTGGTCCAGTTTTCCTCTACTCCATTCGTTCAAAGGCTGCACATCTAAGCATTTGCAGTGTGTGTCATTCTAGCTACATAACGTTACCCGCATTTGCTTAAATCTGCTGAACAACTCTCTTTAAAAACCCCTGTACTCCTTGGCAATTGCTGTCCCCAAAAGTCCTCCAGGATTCACTGGATCTTAGTGATACTATTTACTAATGATGGGACATCAGACAGTTTATTTGCTTCTGTACTTCTAAGTTCCACCATCTGTAACTGGGGGTAATCAGGCTTGGCTAATGAATTGGCTCTGAAGAGTATAAATAAACAACAGATGGTGAGTTTGCTAACTCCTTAGTAGAATGTCTGACACTTAGCAAGAGACCAGTGAATACTACTTGTTGATATTTTATCTTAAATATTAGATTCTAGTCTTTTATTCCCTAGAGACAAAAGGAGATCTAATATTAGGATCTCCTCTTACAAGATCAGTTTCTGTATTTCTGTGTTACAATAATAATCACACTATATTATTTTGTCTAGTAAATATGCTTTATACAGACTTGCCTAAAGATTAAACTGATAGAGGTATTTTCAAAGCTGAACTTCCCTCTTCCCAAATGACCTTAGCTTGTATCAAGCTGACAAAATGCTAACTAGACAGCACTCTTAATTTTTAAAATATACAAATATATATTAAATGATGTACATTTTTACACATGCATTCACAACTTGTATAACAGCACATTTTTACATAAAGATACCTCTGCTACAGCATAGAGTTAGACAGTCATCAAGAAAGATTGTTTCCATTTGCATATGTATAAACTAGTCATTTGTAAATTGTGAAAGTAAAATTGGTTTTAGGACAGAACTACAATGTATTGTTTTTAAACTGACATTTTCTATTACATTAATTACTTTTCTCATTGTTGTAAAATATCCCTGACAGAAGCAACTACAAGAAGGAAGGGTTTGTTTTGAGTCATAGTTTGAGGGTGCAGACCATCGTTGTGTGGACAGCACCACTGTTTGAGGGTGCAGTCCATTCTTGTGTGGACATCATCAGAGTTTGAGGGTGCAGCCCATCATTGTGTGGACATCATCAGAGTTTGAGGGTGCAGTCCATCGTTGTGTGGACATCATCACATTTGAGGGTACAGTCCATCGTTGTGCAGACATCACGTAACAGGAGTCAGAAGCAGCTATTCACATTGTATCCACAGTCAGGAAGCAGAGAGAAATGAACGTTTGCATACAAGTCTCTTTCTTTTTTATTGCTTCTCTCTTTTTATGCCATTCAGGGTGTGTGTCATGAGATGGTGCTACCCACATCCAAGGTGGACCTTCCTTGCTTTGTTAAATTGTTTGTCTAACATGCTTGTTCACATACCCAGAGGCTTGTTTCTATGGTAATCTTAGGTTGTATCAAGTTGATAATCCAGGTAACAATAGCATCTACTCATTAGCTCCCACCAACTCCACCCTGCTCTTCTCAACCCCAGGAACATCTGCCAAGTCTTTTTCGTTTTTCATTTATCAGACAAAATATATTTATAATCTACAAATATGAACCACATATGACTGTCTTTCTTGTTAAGATTACCTTTTATTCCCACAGAAATGTAAAGTAACCCAGTTGAACAAAGACAGGCAAAAATGTACTGATTGCCCCAGTGGTCCTCCAGTGGAATGATGTCTAAAGCAAATGTAGTCTCTTTATACAATGGAATACTGTTCAGCATAGGGAGAGAGAGAGAAAGAGAGAGAGAGAGAGAGAGAGAGAGAGAGAGAGAGAGAGGAAACCCTGCATTCACATATACATGATAGAAGTAAAAGGCATCATGCTATGTTAAATAAGCCAGACACAAACACCATCGCATGCTCTTTCCTATATGAGGACACATATAACAATCTCATAGAAAAGTGAATCAGAAGAGTGTGCACCAGAGGTGGGGAGAGGGAGAAGACACAAGAGACACAAACACAGAGAAGAGGTGTGCTGATGCTTCCGTGCACACAGCTTAACAACCTACAATATAATCTGCAATGAGAGGAGAGCAAAAATTCCCAACACATAAAATGATGAATGGTTAAAAATAAGTTTTAAGAATGATAAATGGCTGAGAAGAAAATACCAACTTAACGATCACATCTTTACCACAGATTCTGACGCGTCATCCTGTATCACCCATTGGCATCATCTGTCAATATGTGTCAGTTAAAAGCGAAAAGGAAGTTCTGGAGCAGCAAAAAACAGAAAGCAAATAAAGAAAATTAAGAGTTGATGACACATCATAAGCAATTGTTTTCAATCTTCAGTAAGATACATGTGATGTATTGTAGCACATTGTCTGACATTTTTCTTATGAGTAGGTAGGTTAATCCTTTTTAATGATTTTCTTCTTCTTCTTCTTCTTCTTCTTCCTCCTCCTCCTCCTCCTCCTCCTCCTCCTCCTCCTCCTCCTCCTCCTCTTCTTCTTCTTCTTCTTCTTCTTCTTCTTCTTCTTCTTCTTCTTCTTCTTCTTGTTTTTACATCCTGACCACAGTCTCCCCCACACCACTCTAGACATGCCCTATCTCATCTGCAGAGTATAAGAACACACTTTAATTTGAATTTGAGAAACTGCGATTTTATGACCCCCTCAACCTAGAAAATACATGGTGCAGGTCAGTGGGGATTTTCTGTACAGAAACAAAGCTACAACACAACACAATGAAGAGGTAAATGAAGCAAACACAACTTTCAAATACTTCCAGTTGTCTGTGAGAAGCAGACAGAGCACTGGTCTGTGTACTTGCAGATCAAAATCAAAACTGTTTCACTAAGGAGGCCCTTGAAGGGCGAAGCCTGGCCCCAGCTCAAGACATCATCTGTTTCATGGTCTTGTCTTAGGATTGATGTCTGCCACCGGGTACCACTGCTACAGAGCGAGTTCCTCTGTACTTAATGCCTTCTCCACTATAATGGAAAGACACTCCTAAAACTATGAATCTAAATTAATCTTTCTTACTTGATTTCTGTCGATTATTTTGGTCATAGTGGCACAAAGTAACTAACGCCTACTTCTACAGTAAATGGTTCTTCAACAATGTTCCAGTTTTACTTTGCTCTCTCTCTGCTCTCATAGCCAGAACTATTTTCTTTTCCAAACATGCTAATGTAAGTATGAGCTGGGAAGGCAGGAAATCAGGCAACACAAAGAACACATTGCTGTGCTTACCCATTAAGACTCAAACTGAGTATGTCAATATATCAGAATTATAGAGAAGGGTAAGGGATAAAATAAATGAGGAAACCAACATCCTCTTGATGAGTCTATGCTACAGTCCTTACATCAGCACTCTGACTAGTTATCATTTTTGAAATACATATTTCTCTGTTGCAGAAGAATTGTCTGTATTCTGTCAATCATGTTATAAATAAACACTGATTGGCCAGGTAGGAAATATAGGCGGGAAAACCAGACAGGAAGTAGAAATGATGTAATGAGAACAGGAGAATTCTGGGAAGGAGGAAGTTGATTCCTCCCACTCCTGCCCAGACCACCGAAGCAGCAGGATGTGATCTGCCCCACTGAAAAAAGGTACTGAGCCACATGGCTAACATAGATCAGAAAAATGAATTAATCAAGATGTGAGAGTTAGCCAGTGAGAGGCTAAAGCTAATGGGCCAATCAGCTTATAATTTATGGAGACCTATGTGTGATTTTCTTTGGAGCTAAACAATTGTGGGGAACCAGGCAGGACAGAAACACAAACAAGCAGACCGTTCATGTTACACTCTGTTTCCATGTAGATAACTTTACCTACAATAGTTCTTGTGATAGATGTGATTATTATTACTTTTTGTTTGCTTCTTTGTCTTTTTTTCCTAATCATCAAACTGAAGGCCTTGCACATTCTAAACCATTATTTGATAATAGAACTACCTCCCTAACTCTTTATCAATTTTTAATAGAAGAGAACAAATTTCATTAATTAATTTATTCAATAAATATTTGAGTGTTTCACATGCATCATGGGTACTGGGGATGTATCAGCATCCAATACAGAAATGATAGCTTGCTAAGGTAACAAAACCAAGGAATGAATGTGCTTCTTTTAATGTCTACTTACTTCCATGCCTCCTGATTGGTTTGGTTTTTCTATGTGTCTAAGTGTTTACCTTCATGTATTTTCTGTGTACCATATGTATACCTGATGCCAGGGAGTCCAGAAAGGATATCAGATTCCCCTTGAACTGAAGTTACGTGTACTTGTGAGTGCTGGGAATTGAAACCGAGTCCCCTGTAAGAGTATCCAGTGTACTTAAAACACTAAGTAATCTCTCCATCCCCTTATTTTTATTTTTAATATCTGAGCTCTAAGAGAATATATTTAAATGAAAATTCTGTAACTTGGCACTCCATTCCAGAAACCTACCTATTCCCAGGAGTAAGGTTGTTTATATCAAGGTAAGCCCTTACGTCACTATAAACCTTTTCTCTTCTCCTCCGAGCACCTTTCCCCCACCGCACCCCTGTCTCCATTCACATTACATCCGAATTTAGTTGTATCTACAATGCCATTAAGTTCTGATTTACTTAAATACAGTCATAGCTTATACGTGTTATAGACCTATGATTCCCTACTAATGATTTTAATTTTTTATTTTATTAGTGTGTGAACAGTTTTCAGGACTTTGGTATCATTTTTCACTTTGGGTCGAGGCTAGCTGGCTTGTAATCATCTGACCAAATCTCCTATTTCTGCCTCTGATTGCACTATATGAATGCTGGGAATACAGATAGACACCATTGCATGTGGTTTTTATATGGGTTCTGGGGACTGAACTAAGATCATCAGGCTTGTGTAGTAAATATTTTTTAACCATAAATCCCTGTCTTTGGCCCCTTTTTAGTTAGTTTAGAAGTTCTTTGACATTCTAAAACATCCCAACTTGGAGGCTCATGGTAGGGTCTCTTTACTTACGCTCTTTACTGAGGTATAGAACTTACCCATTCCTGGATTTTTTAACTATCGTATTGCCTTCTTTATCTAGGCTGTACAGGATTGTAGTAAAGGGAGTCAGAGGATTATAGGTACAGGTTGGGGTTGGGGGTTACTAGGTAAAAGAAACTGAGATGAGAACTGAGAAAGATAAAGTGGGGAAAATGGGAAATAGAAGGTGAAGGAAAAAAAGGAGGGAGGGAAGGAGGAAGAAAAGGAAGGAGGAAGGTAAGAAGGGAGAGAGGAAGGGAGGGAGGGAGGAAGAGAGGGGTGGGAGAGGGAGGGAGGAAAGGAGGGAGGAAGAGAGGGAGAGAGAAAGGGAGGGAGGGAGGAAGGGAGGGAGGGAGAGGGAAGGAGAAAGGGAGCGAGGGAGAAAGAGAAGTCCTTCTTATTCCATTCTGTGACTCAGAGGGAAAATAGCCCCCGGCTCATCTTCTTGATATTCAACCCCCATCATCCTCCCTTCACCCTGATGAACCAGAGTTAGAGCATGAATAAATCTTTAAGGGTTAGCACTATTTCCCCTCGGGCTAGGATGGATTTACCATATTTAAAGGCTTAATTAAGACTCTGAATATTTTCTGTGGATGTCAGCTAAAGCCAGACTGTATTCTCTAGGAACCCTCTACAGTATTCTGGGGTTGATATTGCCACCTGGTATTTGGAACGCTGGTGGAGCTTGGCCACGCGACTCAACCTTGTCAAAACAGCTAGCTACTTGTAAGGCTGAGCCAGGAAAGTGCAAAGCCAGCTTCCACTATGAAGTGAGTTCAGTTCAGCTTTATTACTTGGAATATGGAGTCCTGTGTACAGGTTTTTAGACTCTCAGATACAATTATTTAAAAGCAGGTGCAGGAGGAAATTTGAGGACGATTTGACGAGAGTTGGAGAGTGAAACAGTAAGGCAGTAATGTTAAGAATTTCAGCAGCTGCCAGGGAAGGATAGAGTAAAAGGAGAAGAGGGAGGAGGGGGGAAGGAGAGAGAAGAGGCGGAGGGGTGGGGGGAGCAGGGTTGCGGAGAGAATGCACGTGCACAGTTCACAGTTTTAGGGCAAGCAGGCTTAGGACTCGGTCTGGTTTCCATAGAAAGGAAATAGAGAGTAAGAAGGAAAAAGTCATACTTCTTCACGCTAAACTCAGAAAAGTGGGCAGACTTAGTGCTAAGAGTCCGTAAGCAACCGCATTGAGTGGCGAGGTTCTTGGGTACACAGATTATATATTACAAAGGATTTTGCTTTTCCTTCCATCCCTTAAACATAGTCCGATGTCTACAGCACAGATTATTGGCAGGTCCATTCAGATTAACTTCCTTATTTAGTTTTACTTAGTGCTTAGGATGCAGGTTTTTTTTAAAAACATATATAATTTTTTAAGTTGTTAAGAATGCCATGCTAAGAGATGGCTCCGAAGTTAAGAGCACTGGCTGCTCTTCCAGAAGTCCTGAGTTCAACTCCTAGCAACCACATGCAGAACACTCTATATACATAACAAATAAATCTTGAAAAAATAAAAAGAAAATATCATGGTTTTTTGTTTGTTTGTTTGTTTGTTTGTTTGGCCAAAAATGATGTGATAGAGTAAATTAAGAAACATTAATCAGGAAATAGGTAATTCACCTATAAAGTTTCCCCAGGAGGAAGCAGCATCTTAATGCCTCCAACCAAATCTTGCTCCTACATCAGGTCCTATCCTGTGCTGTTTCAACAATCATTTGGGATGGTTCCTCCTCTAACACACAGTATTGCAAATTCTAAGGAGAGTAATCATGGTATTTATTTATTCATTAATATCATGTTGCTGTTCACAAGGGAAGGGCCTATATCTAAGAGTCTGCAATCATGATAATAATCTGACCACCCACCTAAGCATTTGGGCAATTTAGCAAGACTTGGTTTCAAAATAACATGACTAGAATTCTAGGTTTATAGCTCATATGGCAATGCTCCCAGGGCCTGCTGTTATATATATACAGAATGAATAATTTAATTTTGCTTAGAGTTTTGAAAATGAATTAGATAGCTAAATTCCCTGAGGCCTGAGGATACTGAACCTTAATCTTTCCCTGTCCACCTCAGCCCCTCACTTCTCAATTGCTATAGAATAATAATTTCCTAAATACCCCCCCCACAACTACTTTAAGGCTTCAGGGCATCTCTGTGTCCCTGTTAGGCCCCTCACTGTGTGTCCTCTTGCCCCTCCCTTCTTTCTCCTTCCTTTAGTGCACATGTTCCCCAATTTGATTTACTTCTGGACATTGTGTGGTTTTTGCAATGACTGGTCCTCAGAGAGCCCTCAAAGGGAGCCCTCCATCTGTCAGCCTTTTATCATGTGCTCCCTGGCCTGCAGCACCCCCCCCCAAGCCCCAGCTCCTTCTTTGTAAGCAGATTCTAAGTAAGCCATTGATTTAGGCAAACTTTCCCTTCCAGACTTTGTCCCATCTCTGCCCTACTTTCTGCCACCCTTACTCAACTTGATTCTGTTTATCTCCTTAAGAAACCTTCAAAATTGTACAAGTCTGTGAACATACAGCTCAGTGAAGTTACTTTGCCTTTTCTTGCCTGTAGGGATGACTTGTACTATGCAATTAAGAAGAAACAGTGCATTGAGTTATCAGTAAACTCGGGATTAGGCACACTAGCAGAAGGGAGCAATGGTGCAGAAAATCTGGGTCGGCAGATAATCTAAAATTATATCCTATTTACCGAGTAGTATTTATTCAAATCCATGAGGACACAAACTGGAGTGAAAGAGCACATGCCCCAGTTAACAAAGACCTCCATTGTCTCCCGATGGCTACGCACGTATATGAACAATTTAAGTTCGGAAGATGCTGTACTAGGAATGAGCGCATAACAATTTACAGGTCAGGGACTGGGGTTTAGGCTCTGCTTTGAAACACCATGGCCTTTGATTTTATCCCACACACTCAGCACCGAATGTGAAGTGGATGTATATATACATCTTTTATCTTTAAACTCCACAGTAACCTATTTTACATACCGTGTATACGTCAGCTTACAGGGAGACATTTATTTAATGTTGTAAAAAGCTATTTTTGATGTTCATTTTGGTGTGTGTGTTGTGTGTGGGGAGTTCGGTGGGGGTTGTGGGAGTTGAGGAAAGTCAGTCTATCTCCTGTTCTATCATATACTACTGGTGTCAAAGTTCACAGACATATTTTCTCGGAAAAGTGCGGCATAATAGTGGCAGCATTTAAGATTTTAAGTGTTTGGAATTGTGCTGGGTAGCAAAGCAATCTATGTATCTACCACTTACGTTTTATTCAGAAAATCTGAGTAATTTGAAGGGCAAAAAACAAAGGGTAAAATATACAGTAAACTTGAATAAAGTTATACCCAAAGGTGACTTTGAGGCAGGGTAGAAAGGTGGGGGGAAATTATGGAGCAGAGATGACCTTCGTTCCATGGTTTGGTTGAAGAATCCCTCCAGTTCAGAGTTGATAATCCCCAAACAATTCACATTTGTTTCAGGCCTTTCTCCCCTCTCAGCTGAAAACCTGGAATTTTCTAGTTCAGACACCCCCGTTTACAGTAAAATATATGCCTTGATTCCCCTGTGTAATCCTAGTGGCTTCTAATTTTACTTTACCTGATTATAATCTCATCCAAGGCATCTCCCCAACTATGAAATGAAAATTTAAAACTTTTGCCCTGGCAATGCTGAAGCATGCATGGGCAGCCCGTATATGTCAATTATGTTGAACTTGTCCATATTGGGTTTCAAGGTCTAAGTTGGCAAGGATGACTGACCAGGTCTCTTCCTCAAGGGGGCACCAGATCTCATTACAGATGGCTGTGAGTCACCATGTGGTTGCTGAGAATTGAACTCAGGACCTTTGGAAGGGCGGGCCGTGCTCTTAACTGCTGAGCCATCTCTTCAGCCCATAGGCATCCTATAATCTCACTTAAATAAAAAGATAGAAACAATAGGGGGAAGTTTCCTTAGCAACCCTTCAACAAGTGACTTGAGAAACACTAATGTGGCACCTATGGTATGTAATTATGACTCTCGCTTGAGACTACTGTGCCCTCACTTGGGCATGTCTTGTTCTTCTCCTGGACATTTCTCTCTCCTTTTTAACACACATTTCTAAAGCCTTCTGATAGACAATGACTTTTTGAGAAGCTCACATCCATGTTCTTATGCTGTATTTTCTCCTTGAACTCCATATTTTTTTGTGTGTTGTATTCTTTCCCTGAGTGCTTGTTTACATAAAATTGA
This sequence comes from Microtus californicus, assembly GCA_028537955.1. NCBI lineage: Eukaryota > Metazoa > Chordata > Mammalia > Rodentia > Cricetidae > Microtus > Microtus californicus. Next base: position 44,148,920 of record JAQJZF010000025.1, on the reverse strand, counting down.
AATAAAATACAATAAATTAAAATAAATCACAATTCTGTTCCACCCTGGTTCAACCTGAAATTCCTTTCTTCATCAAAGTCAACTCAGGTTTCTCCTGAGTTTAGGGCCCTGAAAGATTAATTTCTCAGGCTGCTGAGGGTGAGAGCATGGGGTTGTCTGCCTCCCTGCCACAGTCAGGGTCCACTTTTGATCCTGTCTCTTCTCTGCACTAGGCAAGCATTCTACTACAAGAGTTCCTTAGTCTCCTTCTAACCTCCTAATATCCATTCATACTAAAGAATATTTGGTCATCTCATTAATTTTAAAAAGTCCAGATATTTTGATTAAAAGACTATTTAAATTGTCCTGTGGTAGATCATTGATATTAAAAATAAGCAGTATTTGTATTTTTCCATTAAAACATAAATGGAAAATATTACCAGCTGCCTACCTATCATATTTCCTTTCTGATTATGAAATAAATTGTGATTATGACCACAAAACATATGAAATCCTGATTTTTTTTTCAGAAGTTAAGATTGCTGTTTCTGTGGCTGAAACTACTTGGTATATGGGAAGATATAATTTTGTAGACATGAATTTAAGGCCAGGGAGATGGCTCAGCAGGGAGAAGTACTTGCTGCCAAGATTGTCAATCCCTGGAACCCATGTAGTGGAAGGAGAGAACCAGCTCCCAAAAGCTGTCCTCTGATTGCTACACTTTGGTCTTGCCACATATTATTAAGTACATGAAATAAATAAATCTAGAAAATTAAATTTAAAGTGATACTGCATTGTTACCTGATTTCTTCAATTCCATTTACTTATGCAAACTAAAATCCTGCCGTGGGGTGGTCTTTCTGTATACTGTGAATATGCATTCCTGTCATTGGTTAATAATAAAAGCTGTTTGACCAATAGCCAGGCAAGAAAAGGTTAGGTGGAACAATCAAACCTAGAACTCAGATGCGGAGGGGCAGAGTTGGGAGAGATGCCAGCCAGCTGTTGAACAAGCAGGAAGTGTAGAAAATTAGGTAGCAAGCCTTGACCCATGTGGCAAAACATAGATAGAAATATAAGTTGATTTAAATATAAAACCCAGGCTATTTATTGAGCATTAATAATTAATGTAAACCGCTAAGTGATTATTTGGAGATAACAAAGTAATACTTGGCTTCCACGTGGATAAAATATGGTGGTTGGTGAACAGGGAGAACTATACATCGAAACTTCCAGAAAATAATTCATACTTTTGTGAAAGATTTTATTAGGTTAATTGATTGACTAGAACTTTTGTTTTATGAGGATTTGGTTTGTTTTAGAGTCAAAATATTTTGAGCCATAATTAATAGCTTCAGTAGCTGCTTGTTACCCACCATTATGTGTGACAACTTCCTTGCTATTATATGAACTCTTTTTGGAATGTTTTAGAAGACCGTTAACTTTTAGCAACACAAAACTAAAACTGTTATCAGTATCTGAAACCAGTAACAGAGATTTTTTTTTTTATTGAGGAAAAAATTTCTGCCTCATCCCATCCTCCCACTCCTCCCCCCCTCCCCCCACTTCTCTCCCCCTCTCCCCACTCCTCTCCCCCTCCCCCCACTTCTCTCCCCCTCCCTCTGCAGTCTGAAGAGCAGCCAGGGTTCCCTGCCCTGTGGAAAGTCCAAAGTCCTTGCCCCTCTATCCTGGTCTAGGAAGGTGAACATCCAAACTGGCTAGGCACCCTCAAAGCCAGAACATGATGCAGGAAGTAACAGAGATTTTTATGCTTTGTTGTAACCTGCTTACTTGCTGCTTCCAACCATGTGTTTGAACAGTGCCCTGCATTTTTTACTTTTATTTCTTCTGTAACTATAAAAACTGCACAAGACTGTTAGAATGCTGCAATTATAGTGATATTTGAGGTAACCAGAATCTCTGCTCCTAGGAGTTGGTCATTCACATTGGGCTTAGAGTAAACTTATCTTATTACCTTTGATGTGAAGAAATGGCGGACTAGCCTGGAGCATATGCCAATTGAAGAATGACAATGATTTTGATCAAACCATCATAATTTTACAGGATTTCACTCATAGGATACCTCTTCAATAATATTTGTTCTGACTCCTTCTCTAACTGTGTGGTGTGTGTGTGTGTGTGTGTGTGTGTGTGTGTGTGTGTGTGTGTGTGTGTGTATGTATGTGTGTATTGTTTTGCAGGTATGTAAGGTGTGTACATGTGGGTGTGTTTCCACCTGTGTATTAGTGGAGAAGTTGGGAGATAACATTGGCTATCTTTCTCTATTATTCTCCAGCTTATTTTTTGAGACAAAATCTTTCACTGCAACTAAAGCTTGTCATGACTAGCAACTCCAGGAAACACTTTGTCTTTTGTTTTGTTTTGTTTTTTTCCCTAAAAATCTGTGGTTACAGACATCCATGTATCACAGAAAACTGGGAGGTCCCAGCACATCCCTAAGATTGTACTGGATAATTGAGGTCCCTCTTCTAGTGCTTAGTTTCCTTAACAAAAGAACTTAAGATTAGACTGAAAGAGAAGCTCACAAACAATTTTTTTTAGAGCTTGAAAGAAAAACCCCAGGGTAAGCTGGCTGTAAATATCAGCAGCCACAAACAGGAAGGGAATGGAGAAGGGAAGCAGAGAGAATCCATACCATTTGAGATAAGCTGACTGGAGGTTAGTGACGTGGTTGGCAGGGAGCTTCCTGGTGGGGAGTGAGACTTTAGAGAAGATGCAAGGAACCCCATGATAGACCAGCAAAGGTGCACTTAGGTTCTTGCCTGCATCTAAAAGAAAGATACGGAAAAGAAAAGGAAAATTTGTGCCTTTCTTAGTCAGGACCCAGAAACATAGACACATCAAAGGTGGGTAGACAAGACACTACAGAAGCCTATGGGATTGTGCTAGCTGGTAGGAGTTCTGGGAGGGAAAAGAACACTATCTAATTAAAGGAATACTTATCAGTCCCATCTCTTTAGCAGGGTTTAAGGTGAACCCACTGTTTCAGAGTAGTTCAGCTTTCCTTAGGAATGGGTGCTTTATCCAGGTCATTGACCTGCCAAATTGGAATACTAGGTCTCTACCCAAGCCAGAGAGTTTGTTTTCTTGGCAAGAAGAAGGAAATAGTGTTCTCTTGATGGACTTTTAATACCTGTATAGCACAATCATGTGATTAGCTTTTATATGAGTTTGGAATTCAAATGCAGGTGCAAAACTTGACATATTCTGTACAAAGAGCAGACGTACCCACTAAGGCATCTTCCTAGCCTCCCAAGTCTCTTGTGCTTACTATGAACCTTGCACAGGAGCTAGGAAGAGGCAGCCATGGATTTCTCTATAGGTTTCAGAGGAGGTGTGGTCATGGCAGGCTGACAGCTTGATGCTTGATTTTAGCATACAGTTCATATGAAACCAGGAGTCCAGTGTTTTGTTAAAGTAGCCTAGGCAACTTTGCTGTGCCTTAGTTCACATTGCACCCACTTTTAAAAAATAATATATGTTTTTATTTTCTGGGATTTTAATACAATTACATCATTTCCCCCATCCCTTTCCTTTCTCCAACCCACCCTTCCTTTGTTATCATTCAAATTCAAGGCCACTTTTTAATTTTAATTGTTTCACACAAACACACACACATGCGCATATACACACATACAAACACACACACACATATGTATCTAAGCATGAATCCATTTTTAATTACCTAGGTACCAGACATCTTCAAGCAAAATATCCTTTCATCTTCTTGATACTGTATTATCTTTTTTTTATGAAACCAGATTTTTTAAAAATATGTATTTATTATATATACAATATTCTTTCTGCATGTATGCCTGAAGGCCAGAAGAGGGCACCAGACCTCATTACAGATGGTCGTGAGTCATCATGTGGTTGCTGGGAATTGAATTCAGGACCTTTGGAAGAGCCATCTCTCCAGCCCGATACTGTGTTATCTTTAGAGTAGTAATTGATACAATGAAGAGAAAAATATATGCTGAATTGATGTATGAAGAAACCAGGTAGCAAAGGAGCTCACTGATTGTGAAAGTTAACACCAATAATCTGGGCAGAGATTTGATGATTTTTAAGTAATTCTACTGCCAGAATTTCCCTTTTTAATTCTTTGAAAGTTTTAAGTTATTCTTTTGTGTACAAAGGGAATAGTCACATTATAACAGGGCAGTTAGTTGTGGAAGGAATATTACAGGCATATTTTGAAATAGTTATGACTTAGGCAATTCTGAATTTAAAGAAAAAGACCTGTCCCCCTCAGCTAAGTAGTTTGAGTCCATTGAGTTTTATAAATAAAGCATCATTTTACTCCTCAAAATTACTCCCTCCCACCCTTAACCAAGAAGGCAACTTATATATTCTGTAACAGGAAAACCAGTTTCCTTAAAGGGGGTGATGATGGGTATATCAACCACACTCCAGGACAGGCCCTATGCTCAAGAGTTGATCAATTCATGGTTTTTTGGTTTGGTTTTGTTTGTGTGCTTTTGTTTCTATCTATCTATCTATCTATCTACCTACCTATCTATCTATCTATCTATCTATCTATCTATCTATCTGTTCATTTATCTTAAGAGGGAGAAAAAACATAAAGCAATGTGGGTTGGAGGATGGGGAAGGCTCTGGGAGGAGATGGGGAAGGGCAAGAATATGATCAATAAATATTGGATGAAATTCTCAACTAAATATTAAAACCACCCTCACCTTTGGATAGTTTCTTCATATTTTCCATGCTTGCAAGTCATGAAATTGTTGTTATAGTTTAAAGAACTGAGAAAGATGCCATGCAACAGAGTTCACGTGGAGGGTTATTTTTAATTGGGGGGGAAAGGGGATGGAAAAAGGGGGAGAGGGAGGGACCCGCCTCTGGAGACAGCCTTGAACTCCTGATTCTCCTGCCTCTTCCCTCCAAATCCATTCGCCACCATGCCTAATGGCTAAGGCCTTCTTCAAAGCAAGAATTATGACTTTACATTTTCTGTCCCCTTCTTGCTAGATACAAATACCATACTATAAAAGCACAAGATAAATATTAGTGTAACAAATATTGATGGATATTTTTACTCTCTATTAAAGATAAATTTAAAAAAGAAGGAAACTTAGTCATCATGAAAAAGGGTAGCAATTTTCTCCCAGCCATAAGTAAGGAAAAGCATAAACTGGGAAGCAGTTCCTGAAAATGGTTTGTAAGCACGCTAATGTGTTTCTTCACGAGAGAGTATCCCCCAAGGCTTGGTGGCATGTGCCTGCAATCCCAGCTACTAGGGAAGCTGAGGTAGGGTTAGCTACTTTTATACACTACAGAATGCATTCAAAGCTAGCCTGAGCAACCCAATAAGACCCTGCCTGTCTCCAAATAAAAAGTTAAGCGAGTGTGGAAAGTGTGACTCAGTACTACAGCACCTTTCCCATCAGTGCAAGGCTCTAAACCCAGTCTCCGGTGCAATGATTTGATTACCGCAGGAAAAGGGGCACAGGCGTGTGACAGAAAGACTGTGCTTGGCAAGAAAAGACATGTTCAGGTGGTGGCTCCAGGAAACGTCTGCTGTCATTTTCCCTTGGCCCTGCTGAACTGACCACCAGCAGGACTGAAAACTTCTTGTCCTAGTCTAATTCAAGGGGGCCAGTTGGCCGGGAAGACAATGGCACCCATGCAAGAAGAGGCAAATGTCCTCAGCAAATATTGGTAGTGTTCATGTCCTCTTTATTGGTCCAGTAGCCCAAAGGTTGAGGAAGACAATTCTAACCCAGAAAATATAATTAGTCAGCCTGCTGGTTTGCGTTCTAATTTAATCTGGGCAGCTGGGCCAGGAGTTTGTATTAGCATGACACTGGGAGGTGGAGAATACAATTACCAAGCCAATAGAGAAGGGCAGGAGCCGTAGGCCGGCAATGGGATGCAGTGGGGGCAGGGTGTCATAGAGGGTGAGATTTCCCTTGGGAGAAGGGAAAACGGAAAGAGGCTTCTGACCACAAATCGACAGTGGCATTAGTTTGGTTTCAGAGAAATTATACATGTGTGTGCTTGAGTATATAGGTGTCTGTGTATGCTTGTGATGTGTGTGCGTGCGTGCGTGCGTGCGTGTGTGTGTGCGTGTGTGCGTGTGTGTGTGTGTGTGTGTGTGTGTGTGTGTGTGATGGCCATGCTGCGGTGTCTTGGGAGGAGGATTTGTAACTGAGAACTGGTTTATTGCATGATGAATGTGAGTCTGAGAGTGCGTGGATCCTTCCTGGGTCACCCTGGACCTGGGTTAAGGGTTGTTGTAGCAAGTTATGGTTGAACTGGGGGAGATGCTCTCAGATATATTTCAGTGCATCAAGTTCAAAGTAGAAAGTAGAGTAAGATCTCTGCATACCCGTTGTGTTATTCCTGTTTAAGACAGAATAACTGTGATTTTAAAAAGTATTCCTTAGATTATTTCACCCATATAGAGAAGCCTACAGCTACTAATTTGCTTTCAGGGTGTTCACTTTGTGTTGAGCTCTGGCTAAGGGGCTTATGTTTATTATCATATGGAATCTTTACAAAGCCAAACAAGATATTAAATATTATAATACACCCACTGAATGACTGAGGAAACAGGTTCAGGAAAATAAAACAAAATGTCCATGGTCACATGATTAGGAAATGTGGAAAGCAGGAGCCAAATCTGGGCAGATCTGATTCTAATATTCCAAATATTGCTTTCTCCATTTAACTGTGGGGAACTGGACCTCGTAGCAACAGAGCCATTTACATTAGCAGTAAATTTCACTTAGTGCCAGAACTGCAGATAGACTTCCATCTCACGAGTTTGCTCTTTTGTGGGGTGCCCATAGGAGGATATTGCTTGCCAGACGGAGAGCTGCATATTCAGAAAGAAACAAATGGATACCTGGTTTCCTCACTGTTAAGATAAGTTGGGACCTTGTAGGGTCGGGTGAGGACCTCGGTGGGTGAAAGAATGCGCCATGCAGAGAGGGCTTGAGTGTGGCCTTTATATGAGATAAAAGGAATGAGAGAAAGGAAGAGAGAATGGGAAAGACAGAGAGACGGAGAGACAGCGAGGGAGGGAAGAAGAGAGGAGAGGAGAGGAGAGGAGAGGAGAGGAGAGGAGAGGAGAGGAGAGGAGAGGAGAGGAGAGGAGAGGAGAGGAGAGGAGAGGAGAGGAGAGGAGAGGAGAGGAGAGGAGAGGAGAGGGAGAGAGGCTGAGACCTGCTTGCCTCAGAGGGGATAGAGGAGAGAGAGAGAGAGAGAGAGAGAGAGAGAGAGAGAGAGAGAGAGAGAGAGAGAGAGAGAGACTACTTACCTTATGCAGAGGAGTGCCAGGTTCCATGGGGCAGGGCCAAGGTGTGCCTGAATACTGACGTTCCTTCCCTCCTTTTTATTAAAAAGGTGAGGGGTTAGGCATGGCAGGTTAAGGGGATGAGGGCGTCGAGTTCTCCAGTCTGTTTCCTGCTAATTTGGGGCATGAGGGGACTTGAGACAGTTAGGGTGCTGCCAAGTCCTGGGGTTGCTGATTGCTTCACTGCTGTCCAGTCTCTGTGGAACTGTCTAGTGTCTCTTGGAGGTGGCGAGGTGCTGGCAGAGCTGAGGACAAGGATAAGCTTAGGAAAAAAATATTTTTTTCTTTAGGTCCTGGTGATTGAGGGGGAGGGGTCAAGACTAGGGGAAGTTGGGAAGACTTGTGCTTTTAGGACCTGGTAATTTAGGGATAAGTGCACCTGACCTATTGGGGGTGAATCAACAAAGTCAGCTCCTGGAATTCTTTGTGTTTGTGAAAACCTAAATTTAGACACATTAGCATTTTTACTGTTTATAATCTGCACTGAAATTTGTTCCATAGAAAGGCAGTATACTGATGTCAGAAGTAACTGTGACAAGTTTTTTGCATAATGAAAAGTATCTTTTAGATTTATAGTTAGAAAACGACCAAAGAGAATTTAGAATCTTGATCTTTCAGTTATGATAGTGGGAATACTCTGCCAGAGCTAGATTAATGGCTTATCAGAATTGTTTTGATTAATGTTAAGACTATGGACCCTTGGAGTCCTAATACAACTACAACACAATGAAACAGAAAAATCTGGAACATGTTTCATTCTTTCAAACATCTCAAATTACTTGCCTTTGTTATCACTTAAGCTTTTTATCCTCAGACCTTTATAACTTGCAGGTACACACCTTAATAACTTGTATGAACACACCTTAATAACTTGTATGAACACACCTTAATAACTTGTATGAACACACTTAATAACTTGTATGAACACACTTAATAACTTGTATGAACACACCTTAATAACGTGTATGAACACACTTTAATAACTTGTATGAACACACCTTAATAACTTGCATGAACACACCTTAATAACTTGCATGAACACACCTTAATAACTTGCATGAACACACCTTAAAACACCTTCTTAGACCCTAAACCATTTAGATCCTCACATCTTGAGCTTTGCATCCTAAAATACCTTTTGTTTAAACATGGTAAGAAGTTATGCTGAAGTCTGTTTTGTGAGGTGGTCCCTTTTAAACTGGCAAACTTCCCAGCCATAAAAGTGCATCAGAGATCTTGAGAAGAATTGAATTTTACCTGAGTTATTGATTTAAAAATGACAGAGAACTTACTTGATTGGCTACCTAGACAGCCACCCCAGGGTCCTCCGTGGTGGTTAAGGGCAGGTTTCAGGGCAAAGTCTTATGACTGGCAGTGTGGGATCTAACAGGCTTCAGAAGATCCTGTCTTCCTTCCCCCGGGGAAACAAGGAAGTTGATTCCAGTGTCCTCTTGTCCACTGTCTGGAGAGATCTTTGCAGTAGTTTAGATAAAAGGCAGTTTTTCTCAGTGGCTAGTGCTTTTGTTTGATGAAGAGAGTTACGGATGGAAGCTTTTCTATGCCCGTTCATCTTCTTTGAAGGAAATAGGAAAATGGTTGCTGCCAAGAGCTAACCTGTCTCTCTGTTATAAAAAGCCTTTTAAAAATTATATTCCCAAAGACAAACATATAGGCATCCTCCTGAATATTAACCTTCATCAGGCGATGAAAGGAGACAGAGACCCACATTGGGGCACCGGACAGAAACCTCAAGGTCCAAATCAGGAGCAGAAGGAGAGGGAGCACAGGCAAAGAACTCAGGACCGCGAGGGGTGCTCCCACACACTGAGACATAGGGGATGTTCTATTGGGATCTCACCAAGGCCAGCTGGCCTGGGTCTGAAAAAGCATGGGATAAATCCGGACTAGCTGAACATAGTGGACAATGACGAATACTGGAACTCAAGAACAATGGCAGAGGGTTTTTGACCATACTGCACGCAGTAGGCAGTTTGAATGCTCACCTTACTAGACCTGGATAGAGGTGGGCGGTCCTTGGGCTTCCCACAGGTCAGGGAACCCTGATTGCTCTTAGAGCTAATAAGGGAGGGGGACTTGATGGGGGAGGGGGAGGGAAATGGGAGGCAGTGGCGGGGAGGAGGCAGAAATCCTTAATAAATAAATAAATTAAAAAAAAATTATATTCCCCAGATCTCTGAGTATCTTAGGCCTCTCTACTGAGTATTATATGAGTTATGACTACAGTATAGGATCTATCTGAAGAGCTGGATCCAAGCTGAGAGGTTGTGGAGGAATGTTTTACCCAGAGTCCTCCAGCTTGACTGTAACCGGCTTTAACTTAGCAGGTGAGATTTATACTTGCAATGGACAAAGAAGAAAAAAAAAAAAACCTTTTGCAATAGAAGCTTAACAGTAAAAACTATCAATAGTGAAGAACAGCTTACAGCAAATCTCTAGGTTAGCTTTTGTTTATCTGAAATAGATCTTTATAACCTTAAACTTTTATTACTTTGTAGAATATATTTTAAAGCAGAGTTGAATCACATAGACAGTATGTTGTAACAAATGTAACCATATATTTATCACCATTTAAAAGTACATGCCAATTTACAATATTGGAGACTTATTGCTCACTTAGTCTAGAAGGAGATATAATGAACAGAGCTCATTGGGATTAAGAAACCATTGTGGCTGTTTAAAACATTTTTCTAGTCGGGCAATGGTGACGCACGCCTTTAATTCCAGCACTTTGGGAGGCAGAGGTAGGTGGATCTCTGTGAGTTCCAGGCCAACCTGCTCTACAAGAGCTAGTTTCAGGACAGGCTCCAAAGCTACAGAGTAACCCTGTTTCGAACTCCCCCCCCAAAAAAAAATCTAAATTGTAGCTGAATTTAAGATGCATACATACATATGTACACACACATACACACACACACACAGAAAGAGAGATAAATTAGCTTAAAAGTCATGTGACTAGTAAGAGTGAGGAGGCTTGGCTTCTCTGATTCCCATGTTGCAGACCCAGCTGCAGGCACTGAGGAAAAGGCAAAGATTTGTTACAGGTGTAAGAGAGCTGTTACAAGTGGGTAGGATCCTGTGGTGCTTGGTTAGGGGCAGAACCGCTTGAGTCTACGGATCCTCCCTGTCTCAGTCCCAGTTACTACCTGGGCTGAGTGGAGGTATAGGGGTGGCTGGTCACATGGTCGTCCCTAGCAAAGATGGCGGTGAAGTCATTTGACCTGCCCTTAACCAGGATGGCACCTGCCTACCTGTTGTAAGGCACTGAGAATCCACATGTCTCTTAGAACAGTTGTGCAAATTTTAAACGAACCCAAATAACAAGGCAGACATACAGAGCACACAAAACATACATGTAAAACAGTCAGAATCACATCTGTGTGGCCACACCATTCACACCTTCTTTCATATATGAAGTAGATAGGAAAGTTCCCCAGCATGTGCTGCCAGCCCGCAGTCAGGCCAGAAGGAGGGAACCCCCGACTCCAGGCTGGATGACATGGTAGCAATTGTGGCAGAGACAGGACAGATAGAAGAGAGAGACAATTTGAACAGGACAGCGAAACAGAACACTTCCAGGTGGAGGGATGATCCCGACCCAGACGGCTTAGTCACGGTGGGAGGCGGCAGGAGGCTGCTCACAAGACAGAGTTTAGTGTGGCTGGATCACACACCAGGAATGGGGGGCAGACAGAGGAGCAAAGAGAAAAGGGACAAAGAGCAGAGGCCACAGTTCCAACTACCAACCACCAGCAGAACGTAGAGTGAAAATAAACAGCTCTAGGTGGTTTGATTTCTGAAGGGGTGGGTGCGGTTTCTGCAACTGAGGTAGAAAAGAAAAGGTCCAAGAGACTGAACTCCACCTTCCCAGAGGTTCAGCACGGACAGCGGCTCAAGCTGTGTTTGGGTTGTCCCCTACAAGGTCCAGGGGCCATGAGGAATGGGTAGGCACATATGATTATGCCAGTTGTGAGATGGTTGTGATAGACTTTGAAGTGCTTCAGAGCAGCAGAAATGATGGTCCCAGAAAGAGACATCTGGGGTCACACCCTGGCTATCCACTGAGACTGCTGGAGCTGAGCTTGATCCTCATCTGTGTGATGGGAATCTTTGTTCAGTGGGACACCTGGGAGAGAGGCTGTGCAGGTAGCCTGAGCTGCACCACCCTTGTTCTGTCCCCAGATCAAAGCCAGGGCTACAGTTCTCAGTGCATGTGATTGTGTAGATTGTGCTTTGCCTAAGAAAAACATCAAAATCTCTGATGAGAAACTGGGTAGCCTCAGCTGGAAGCAGGTCCACATCCTTAACTGATCTACTGCTTTTGTGTGTTAGACTCAGGGTCCAAAGCTTGCCTGAACCCAGTATCAGGGATTCAGGCAGAATGAAAGTGTATAGGAGCTAGAGGTTCAAAAGGCTCCTTTTCTTTCTTCCTCCCTCCCTCCCTCCCTCCCTCCCTCCCTCCCTCCCTCTCTCCCTCCTTTCTTTTCTCCTTCCCCTCCTCCTTCATAGTTTTATTTCTAAGTAACTTTATCCCAGTAAGCTCAATTTTTAATGATTCCTCATTGAACACACAAAGTCTCCTAAACAGAAGTTGAAAGTTTTATAAGAAACAGAATGTTTATATAGTTTTAAAATATTTAAAAGAGCTCCATAATTTTAAAAGAAAAACCATAAATTTATAGGAGAGAGAGAAAAAGAGAGTGTGTGCATGACTACAAAATTCCACAGAGAGTAGAGCTTTCCCATGTTCTTCTTGGTGCTGTGCGCTGAGGCAGATACACACACAGCAACCACCTGTCCAAATCTGATTACATGCACTCCGTAGAAATCAGACTGAAGGACACTCTACAACGCCACATCACATTCTTCAAAATCGTCAATTTCGACGTCATGAAAAGTAAAAAAGGACAAAAGAACAGTTATGGACTTAAAAAGACAAGAGAAATGAAAACTGTATGTAATACATGATTCTGAACACAATCAGGAAGGTGAATTTTTTGTGCATGTGTGTGCAGTGTATTCATGTGTATGATGTTTGTGGGATGGTGCTTGCCAATTGTGCGTGTCTGAGCAGGGCTTCATGTTGAGATATCTTCCTCAGTTGCTTCTCTGACTTCTTTACTTTTGACAAGCTCTCACTGAACCCAGCTTGCCATCTGGATTGAGATGGTTATCCTATTAGGTCCAAGGATCTGCCTGTTTCCACCCCCACTCAACAGGGTTGCAGGCATGAAGTGTCCCCAAGCTGTTTTACAAGGATGCTGGGGATCCAAACTTCAGACCTCACGCTTGCCGAGGAACCCCTTTAGTCAGTGATTCGACTCCCTAGCCCAGAAAGTAAAATTGAATTAAACCTGGCAATATTGCATCATTGTGAAAATTCCTGATTCTCCTTAATTATAGTTAAGCTATGAAATAGCTAAGAAAATCACTATGCTTGTTTTAAGCTTGATGGTAAGGGGACATAATATCTACAAAATATCCTCAGAAAGTTCAGGGGGGAAAGTAGATAAAGCAAGGTATTAATAATCATAAATTAGAATGGCAGGCATAGAGTTACAACCTCTGTAAATTTGAAATACTTTCCAAATAACTGGATGTTTCTACCAAATTCTGATCCTGAAACAAGGCACTGAGTTCCCTATATCCAGCCTGGCATCATGTCATCTTAGGGCTTACACTTTTCCCCCTGGCAGTGTAACCACTTGATTTTCCCCAAATCTGTGCAGCTTTTTCCATCTTAGACTGTGTTGTCTCTTAGCATTCTCTTGTCTAGGTAGCCTTTTTGTTGCGGCCTTGTCTTTGAAATCCTGTTCAACCCTTAATTAAATATGAGCAATTTAAGAAAAAAAAATCCATTCAGTTGTCAACTTTGCTGCAAATTTGTCCCCTCCAGTTATTCAAATTAGATAAGCACACTTGTCTATGTGCTGCAGGAAAGATTCTGCTCTGGTTTAGGTCATCAACATGGGGAATAAGACCTGTGTAATTGTGCTCTTGGAAATGGATGTCGGCTGCCCCCTGCTGGTCTTCAACAGCATATCAGCCTGAACTTTTCTTTCTGATAAAAGACTTTCATTTAGTTCATCTGTTGAACACAATAACCATTTAAGAGATTATTTTAATGAGAGTTAATAAAAGTTACTTTCAAGTAGTAGTTGATATCATTATTAGAAGCAAAGGAACTGCAAAGAATCTCTTATTTCATCATTTTCCTATTAAGAAACATAATATTTGAGGGAAAATAAAAGGGAGCCTGAAGGGCTGGCTCTTGCTCCTCACCCATTCTCTGAACACACACAGAAGAAACAAGTTGAATGAGAGCTACAGGAAATTGGAGTATGTAGGTGTAGGTGGCTTTAAGGTGTTTGGATCGCACATGTAACCACCCTTTCTTGAGTCTGGTCTTCAAAGACCCTCGGGGCAGCCACAGGGGACAGAGGCTGGCTATGCCCCAGGGCAGTACAAGTGCTTAAGGAAGGGAAGCCACTTTTTAAACGTTTTTTATTTTTTATTTTTTTTATCCAGTTATTCGGCTTTACAATTCAGTTTCACTTTTTCCGGATGGTGAGTCACTTCCTTTAAGGTTCTGTTCCTGCCTCTGAGGCCTCTTTCTCAAAGCCCAACAAAGAGCTCTGAGCCTGGTCTCCCGCACTGATCCCTCAGAGGAGCTCCTGCTGACTTCTGATCAGAAATCAGTAGTCTCATTTCCTCCAAGGAACTGATGCGGAAGATGGCGTTCTGCAACGCTCCTCCCTCTCTGTCCCGCCGCCCACAGGGTTCTTTCTGCCAGACTTGGAGGGAGTGATGCAGATGTCCTGTTTCCGGCTGAGCGTTTTAACAGTTCTCATCCCTTTGACAGTTAGGAGTCTGTGTTAACTGCTGCCCACTGAAAAAGGAAACTGCCCTGATCAGTGTATTTTGAAATCTCAGTCTTCAAGGTTAATTGTGTTAAAAGACAAGACATTTAAGAAATGATTAGTTCATGAGGATAGAGCCCTTGTGAATTGAATTCATACCCTTGTAAAACCAATTCCAGAGAGCAAACTCTCCCTGACTACCACAGAAAGACGGAGAACAGACAGCCACACATGACCCAAGCAGCAGCTCCTCACCAGAATGTACCCTCAAATTTGAGCATGGATTTCCAGCCTTCAGGATGGATGCAAAAATAATTTCTTTTGCTTATAAACCACCCACTTTTATTTTTGTTATAACAGTCTGTTTTATTACACTATTTCTAGGGAGACCTAAACAAACATCTCCGCATCCCAGATAGGGACCCAGGACAAACCAAAATAAAAGTACCGTCAAGGTTCACCATGGTGAGCCAGTGAGATTCCTTGGGGTTACTTAAAGGAATATTGTTAAGGGTTACTTAGAGAAACAGAAAAGACTCAAGGACACCATATCACCAAAACCCCACCCCAGCGTGGGTGACGCTCATGGAAGTCGGAAACCTGGCTGACTGCAAAGCCTGCGGGTCTTTTCAGGTGGCTCCCCTGGTCCCCGCCACTTCAGACAGCTGGGCTAGTCTCGGGGTATTTCCCAACAGTTCTTACTGCTTAATAAGTTTGGGGAAAAAGGGGACTAGTGAATCCAGTCCGTTCCAGGGACTAGTGAATCCAGTCCGTTCCAGGGACTTCTTGAAGCCTTTGTGTTGTTTACTGCCTGAGTTTTAAGTAAGCATTCCTAGGAATTTTCCACTCAACTCTAAAACATGGAGGTCTTAAGAAGCCACCATCCAAGATCAAATGTTTTATCTCAGAATAAATTGCTACACAACCTACCCCAACTTGACTAGGAAAGTTTCAATTCTAAAGCCTAATGTTAGTTACTCTTTGATCTCAGAACAGCCTGTTTTTCTCCTCCCTCACCTCCTCTCCTATGAGTGGTTACTTTGTACTATGTATGTGGTAAGAAAGCAAGCCTTCTAGAAGCTTTCTTCTAGGCAGAGAGATCAGATTTGAAACTATTGAAGTACATCAATTTCTCCAAATGGATTTTTTTAAGGTCTATATTTTATTGAGGTTTTCACCAAAAATCTTTTTCTTTTCTGTTCAAGGATCTCACACAGGACACCGAAGCACACTTAGCATCCACTTCTTCTTATTTTCTCTTTCATATGACAGTTTCTAGGGCTGCCCTTGCTTTTTTTTTTATTAAAGATTTCTGCCTCCTCCTCGCCATCCCCTCCCATTTCCCTCCCCCTCCCCCATCAAGTCCCCTTCCCTTGTCAGCCCAAAGAGCAATCTGGGTTCCCCGCCCTGTGGGAAGTCCAAGGACCACCCACCTCCATCCAGGTCTAGTAAGGTGAGCATCCAAACTGCCTAGGCTCCCACAAAGCCTAGACTTTCAGTCAACTATTCAGTCCCCAAATGACCCTTCTCTATACTTCCATTTCCATCTCATCCTAGGGCCTTGGGCTTGAAATAAAACACCTTCGAATTCACTTGGAATATCCATAAGCCCATTGCTTCTGAGCTGAAGGGGCTTGGGCAGAAGAGAGATGGTCCATGGGCCATCGGTCAATCAAATATTTGCATGTGAGTATGGTCAAAGACGAAAATGCCAGTATCTAATCCAGAGAAGACAGAAGCAGGGGACTACTTTCCAACACTAACACCCTCAGTCCTACCTCAAAAAAAAAAAAGGGGGGGTACAAAGCAGGGTTGGTGAAGTGACTGAGTATAGCACTATGCACAGGCCTGAAGCCCTGATTTGATTTCCAGATCCTACAAGGTGGCAGAAGAGAACCTAATAGTTGTTCTCTGACACATACCTTATACACACACACGCACAGAGAGAGAGAGAGAGAGAGAGAGAGAGAGAGAGAGAGAGAGAGAGAGAGAGAAACACATGATCAGTCATTCAGAAAAATAGAATGCTCCCACTTCCTTGAAGAGACACATTCCAAATATGTTTATAAAAATCTCCAAAAAGTTAAGCTTTAAAGAAAGACTCTTGACCTTTTAAAACTTCATATTTCCCCAATTTATCTGATCATAGTACAGTATAATATTTGAGAGATAATGCTTCTCTTTCAGATGCTTGTGCCCATGAATGTGTACGTGCACACGTCGCGCACCGCGCCCCCGTGTCTGCGCTCTGTGCGCTGGCACCCAGTTCACGAGCTTCGGGCAAGGGGCTGGAGGTTAAAATACACAAACACACACAGACAGAGAGACAGCGACACGGGTCATCCTTGAATTCCCCAAGAATGCCCCCTTTATTGTGTTCAGGGGCAGATTATATAGAGATAGCCACGCCCCAGCCAAACCCACCAGAAACCACTCTCCTGCCATCAGGAACTCCTGAAGGTCTCGTGCTCAGAGCAGCTGTAGGCACTCAGATCAGGGGATTACAAGAAATTCAGGATCTGGGGTCTCACTGCTCCCAACATGCACATATACACAGATACTTGGAAGGTAGCCAGTATCACAGCGTTAGTGGCCTTACCATCCTGATTTCTGAAAGACTATCTTGTTCCTTAGTTCTGCTGGACTTATCTAGACAGAGGAAAGAACCTCTGTGCACTGAGAGGAGGGATTCAGGAGAAGGGGCAGGCAAGAAGAGAGGGTCCCACTTCTCAAGATCTTTCACTCCCAGGATGGAAAAGAACAGTGCCTTGACAGACATATTTCTCGTCATAAGAAACCCCTGATGAACTGCCCCTGTTCCTCCTCCCCATCCACAGCTACAGCCCAGGCTGGCCTGGGAGTCGCTTCTGCCTCCCAAGGGATAAGATTAGAATCGGGAGCCCCATATCTGGCTCTCCTCCTACTCTGGTCCTTTGATACATGTAGGAATCAAATCATGAAACATCTCACATGAGCAGTTTAACGAAACAGACTCCTACACAAAAGAGCTTTTTTCTTATTATAGGAGCCCAGCTCTGAATGGAGCAGATGTCACGCATCTGGGCCTGGACAGTGGGGCCCAGCTACTAAGGCAGCGCAGGGCTGTTAGCAGCAGCAGCTTCTGTATCATGGGGCAGCCTCTCTGGGCAGCTGTCCTGGCTATGCTCCAGGTCTGGGCAGCCTTCCAGATGAGCCTTAGCTCTTCATCTTCAAACTTGTGCCTGGTCCCACCCATCTGTCTGATGGGCACATCAGAGCTCAGAATGCTTCGAATGTCACTGCCTACGGATATTATTCAAAAGTGGTGTATATTTGGCTTAAGCGGACAAGAGTCTTGAAAACATTTTCTGTTACATTTATGATATATTTTGCCAAATATCTTAATATCTTAATTCTCCATAACAAACCACATTATAGATATTAACTAATAAAAATGGTGTAGATGCGGGCACAGGAGACCACTTCCTACGTATAACCCCAGCAGCACAGACATTAAGGGCCTCATTGAATAAATGGGACCTCCTGAGACTGAGAAGCTTCTGTAAAGCAAAGGACACTGTCACTAAGACAGAAAGGCAACCCACTTACTGGGAGAAGATCTTCACCAACCCCACAACAGACAAAGGTCTGATCTCCAAAATATATAAAGAACTCAAGAAACTAGACCGTAAAAGGCTAATGAACCCAATTATAAAATGGGGCACTGAGCTGAACAGAGAATTCTCAACAGAAGAAGTTCAAATGGCCAAAAGACACTTAAGGTCATGCTCAACTTCCTTAGCGATCAGGGAAATGCAAATCAAGACAACTTTAAGATACCATCTTACACCGGTCAGAATGGCTAAAATAAAAAACACCAATGATAGCCTTTGCTGGAGAGGTTGTGGAGAAAGGGGTACACTCATCCATTGCTGGTGGGAATGCAAACTTGTGCAACCATTCTGGAAAGCAGTGTGGCGGTTTCTCAGGAAATTTGGGATCAACCTACCCCTGGACCCAGCAATACCACTCTTGGGAATATACCCAAGAGAGGCCCTATCATACAACAAAAGTATATGCTCAACTATGTTCATAGCAGCATTGTTTGTAATAGCCAGAACCTGGAAACAACCTAGATGCCCTTCAATGGAAGAATGGATGAAGAAAGTATGGAATATATACATATTAGAGTATTACTCAGCAGTAAAAAACAAGGACTTCTTGAATTTTGCATACAAATGGATGGAAATAGAAAACACTATCCTGAGTGAGGTAAGCCAGACCCAAAAAGAGGAGCATGGGATGTACTCACTCATATTTGGTTTATAGCCATAAATAAAGGACATTGAACTTATAATTCACGATCCTAGAGAAGCTAAATAAGAAGGTGAATCCAAAGACAAACATATAGGCATCCTCCTGAATATTAACCTTCATCAGGCGATGAAAGGAGACAGAGACCCACATTGGGGCACCGGACAGAAACCTCAAGGTCCAAATTAGGAGCAGAAGGAGAGGGAACACGAGCAATGAATACAGGACCGCGAGGGGTGCTCCCACACACTGAGACATAGGGGATGTTCTATTGGGATCTCACCAAGGCCAGCTGGCCTGGGTCTGAAAAAGCATGGGATAAATCCGGACTAGCTGAACATAGTGGACAATGACGAATACTGAGAACTCAAGAACAATGGCAGTGGGTTTTTGACCCTACTGCACGTACTGGCTTTGTGGGAGCCTAGGCAGTTTGGATGCTCACCTTACTAGACCTGGATAGAGGTGGGCGGCCCTTGGGCTTCCCACAGGTCAGGGAACCCTGATTGCTCTTAGAGCTAATAAAGGAGAGGGACTTGATGGGGGAGGGGGAGGGAAATGGGAGGCAGTGGCGGGGAGGAGGCAGAAATCCTTAATAAATAAATAAATTATAAAAAAAAGAAAAAATGATGTAGATGCTATATATATTTTTTTAAGAAGGAAAGCATTTATTTGGCTTAAATAGCACAAGTCACAGTCCACTGAGGGAAGCTAAAGCAGGAACTCAAACTGGGTGGGAACCTGGAGACAGGAGTTAAGGCAGAGGCCACAGAGGAGTGCTACTTTCTGGCTTGATCTTCCTTGGTGTGGGAGGTCCTTCTGTCTATGTGCTGTTTTTATTGGTTAATGAATGAAGAATTGCTTTGAGCCTGTGGCAACTAGGCAGAGAAAACTAGGCTGTATGCTGGGAGAAAGAAGGGAGGAGTCAGAGAGAAGAGATGGAGTTACCAGATTCAGACACTGGGAACTTTAGCCAGTAAGCCACTGTCACATGATGATATGCAGATTAATAGAAATGGGTTAAATTAATATAAGAGTTGATGCTATATATTTTAAAGTCAAGAGAATCTTAGTGGATTATTTTACTTTGTCTGAAGAGGACACTGATATTGAGTAAAATCAAGTAATTGGCATATACTCATATTGAAATCAGGTGTATCTTAATCCAACTCTGTGCTTTTATCTAATTCTATAAAGAATAAAGGAAGCCATCTTGGAACGACAAATTGGCCATAAGATGCAGCATCAAACCCTTGAGGCATACATACAGATGCTACATACTTTGTTATTTCAGTTAGTATATGAGTTTTGTTTATAAACAAAGGAAAAATAAAAGTATTGTTAAAATGCTGACATCTTGAATGGCATCCACTTCATAAATGTCAAATGACTATATTTTCATGAGCTGTGTGAAAAACATGATCAGTGAAGTCTGTGGTGTTAAATATAGTCAGAGGCTGGAGGCAGGGCAGATGAAAGATAAGGGGGCTGGGTATCAGAGAGAGCAGAGGCCTAATGAGTCAGCAGACAGCACGGATAAACACTGCAGAAAGCACAGTCTTTATCTTTATGTTTCAGCAATTGCTTGTAGAAGAACATTTTTTTTTCTTTAAAAAGGAAAGGTCAAGTAGTAATTTTCTTTTTTATGAACCAAGTTCCCTAGAAATTATTTGTGAAAAAGATTTAATGAAATATAGCTGAATAAATTGGAAACAGTTTATCTATTGAAACGTTAAGAATAGCTGTGATAACTGATTCTTTGAGATGGGCATAACTGGCCATTCTAGATGGCCCCATCCCTCTACCTTTGAAATTGTTTCTTCAGGATCATCATCCCATTTTGTACCCAGGAAAACTGAGGCCTACAGATGTTAGCATGCCCATGACTGCAGAGCTACTAAGAGCTGGACTGTCACTCCATGGGCTGATCTTCTAACACAAAAACTATATGATTAAAAAAAAAAGAAAAGAAAAAAACTATTTGATTGGCATTCACAAAATGTTGGCTTTTTGGCCAAGATAATTTTTTCTTATTCTGAACAATTACATGCTTTCAAAGGTATCTTTGCCTTTCAGACACCAAATGCCAATATCAATATCCTAATTCTGCAAAAGCTAAAATTTCCTCTTATGTTTCCAGATTTCTAGTTGACATAGCTAATCTTCATACCCAAAACATGTAAAATGCAACAGTTAAAGAAAATAATGAATTCTATAAACTTAAAAAGTTTAAATTAAATTTAAGAATTCCTCAATTTTTACAGATAATTTGTAGATGAAAAAACTATTAATGAAGAACAGGAAATGCTGGAATTATAGTAGATTTAAATTTTATCTTTTGTGTAAACTTAACATCTATCTTGTAATTTGTTCAACATTTTCATATCTGGCTATAAAAGAATGAGATAGGGTGAAGGTTTAAAGAGATGAGAGACAGAAAGAACAATTATCATTTCCTTGTAGTATATTTAATAAAATAATCTGCGAGAGAGCCAGTGAGGTGACTCAGTAAGAAAAGGTGCTTGGGCCAGGCATGCCTTGAGTTTGGTCCTCGGAACTCACATGCTGGAAGGAGAAAACTGACTCCCACAAATTATCTTCTGACCTTCACATGTGAGCCATAGCATATGTGTACACACACACATACACACACACATACACATGCTAAATAAATAAATGTAAAATATTACAATTTTACTCCCATATGATTTATTGATCAGCAGGCCCCCAATGGTACCAAAAACAATATACACAATTGCCTTTGTTCTTAATTATCCAGTGAAACAATACAGTAAGGCTCTATTGCTGAAGACACCACACACTTTAGTGGCAAGACACAGAAAACTCAATCAAATGAACCCAGAATCTCACTGATGCTGGCTTTCATAATTCTGGAAGATTCTATGAAGGCTGATGGGAGGAAAATAAGGCATTAATGGTCTTATCCCGGATGGTCCCTGCATTATACAATATTGGCCTGGCTGGCAGATGTGTTCATTTGGTGCAATAGTGGCAAGACTATGGAATTAATCAATTGTTCTCTAGATAGTCTTCTTCACAGGAGGAAATGTATGCATAATGCTGTAAACATGGACAAAATTCACAGCCTAGGTAAGTCACAGGCCTTATGGAAGAATTTTGGGTGATGCTGTCTGTCTAATGACTAAGTTATCAAATGTCTCCTATTTGTAGGCTGGTGCTGCTGCTCAATTTTGGTCAGTGAGCTTCTCAAATGGTAGCAGTGAATGAAGGATACGTTACTGTACAGAGTGCCAAGATGAATGGACTGCAAATGCTCAGTTGTAAATGGGACATCTGCGTCAACTCCATGCCAAAGCTCAGGGACTTCATCAAAGAGGTAAGGAATGTAAGAACCAGAGGATGTGGCAGGGAGGCATGAAATACTGTTCCCTGGACTCTTAAACTCATGAACCCAGTACAGCAGTGATTGCCCATTGAAGATCCATAGACAAGACCAAGCCAGATAAAAATTCCAGCATGAAGAACTATTTAGCAGTCTCTGACCAATGAAAGAGAGAGCCACTTTTCTTTAGGGGTGTGGCACTACTTGAATTTAGTGATCTGAAAGTAAAGGATAAAAGGAGAATACGAAGTTGGAAGGTTGATGTTATGGCATGGCCCTGTAAGGAGTTGGAGGGTGGGAGATGAAGGATGAATGTGATTCAGATACAGTGAATAAATACATGACATTTTCAAAGAATAAGGAAATAAAAGATGAAAAGAAAATCATGTCCCCAGAACTTAATTTTTTAAGCAAAAACTTCACTTGGACTTTTCCCTACCATATTGTGCTTAACTTGTTTCAGAAGGTTCTCCAATGGGTCTTGAAATGGAATTTGGAACCATGGTGAAAATGAAACCCAACACACTACAATCCTAAAATTAAAAGAGAATATACATGTGGAAGCAGTTAGATTTAGCAAATGAGAGGAGCGCTTTGTAAAATGATTATTGCGATAAGTATTTATAAGTAAGTGTAATACTTAATTTCAATTGTCAGTTTAATGAGCTTGGAGTCACCTAGGAAAAGAGCATGCCGTGGGGGATTACCTTGATAAGTTTTTGAGGTTGGAAGACCCACCCACTGTGTGTGGCACCATCCCCTCGACTGGGATTCTGGACTGTATAAAGAGAAAAAGGTGAGTTGAGCACAAGCATTTGTGGCTCTCTCTTTCTTGACTGCAGATGCAATGTCACCAGCTGCATCAAGCTTTTCCTGTGACTTTTCTACTGTGATGGACATCAGTTCTTTCCTTAAAGTGCTTTGATCAAATCCTTTTATCATAGTGACTGGGAAAAGGCAACTAAGAAAGAATAAAATCAGGAGAGAGGTGTAGCAGATATCTAGACTGAACAGAGAACCATCAAAGACACAAAGAAAAAGCCCAACAGGAGAGGCTGGAGCAATGGTGGAGGCATGGTCAGTGGTGCTAACTGCTACCTGGGACGAAAATGAAAGAGGGGAACTCTTCAAGAGTTCAGTAAGGCTCCCTGAAACTGGGAGACGGCAAACTGAAGCCAGCTCGAGGGTGTAATAGACTTTGAAAGTCCAACTCTTTGAAAAAGGTCGTCATTTCCCAGGATAAGGAAAACTGAACTGGTTTAAGCATAATAAGCAAAGTGTTCAGTAATAAACCTGTGGCCAGTGAGTGAAGACACCTGCTAAACCTGATGACCTGAGTTCAAACCCCAGGATCGACATGGCAGAAGGGGCAGACCCACTCCTTCAAACTGTCCTCTAGCCATAGCATGCATGCTGTGACATGGGTATGTACACACACAATGCATGTATGCATAAACAAATACAAATAAATGCAATAAAAATTGAAAAAAAAATCCACATAAAAATTGCTTTCACTGATAGTATTTAAGAGGAAGCTTCTGGGAATTTACCTGAAAGTGAAAGTTATGAAAATCCCAGGTTAGGGAGAAGTCCTCTTCTCTGAGATAACTGTGAATAGATTTTTATGGAGAGACAAGTCTCGTTTTTAAATCCTTTTCCCTTTGACTGCAAGGGTGGATTTTACTTCTAAGTAATTGAAGGGAGACTTTCCCAGATTCCCATCATCCTCAAGTGTGGTAGACACAACAGCGGTCCTCTCAGAGGATGAGTTCTCTACCTATGAGCTGACAGGTAATAGATGCTTTGTTCTTCAGTCTCCTACGCTAAAGCAGAGGATGTGGGTAGTGAGGAGGCGGGGACAGTGCAGATGCATGTGCAGATGTGTGTGTGTTTTCTCACATCCGCTTCCCCTTTTGAGCTGACAGTTGAATGAGAACAGAGAGAAAGTCACTATCTTCGATATGAGACAGCCTCACCGTTCTCCCCTCTGTCACCACGTCTGAGAAGGGCTCAGGCCCATTTGGAGAACTCTCTTACCTCTGGTAAGTGTAGCTTTTACCTTGGTTTCAGGGTGGGGCTGGTAGTAATAGAGAGAAGGACATGGGTAGGAAAAAAATTCTTGCTTCCAAGGAAAGAGATGTGTCAAGAGACAACCTCCCATCCCTGACTTCGACTCTACGCTTTATCATTGGCCTTACTGAACAAGGATGCCTCACTTTCCCTCCTGATAACCAGATGAGATTGTTCTAGGGTCACGAATCATGGTCTCACTTGATGAGTTGAATTGCTATTTACAAAATTTCATTTTTTTTCCATGAGAGCTCTTCTTAGCATCTTGCGGAACTCACATGTGGGCTCACTTCATTCTATTTCCAACTATAAAAAGTTCTGAAGGAGAACAATTTCAGGACAACAATTTCTGGATGGCAGGTCCCATTCTAGAGCCCATATCTCTGAATTTAGGAATACCTAAATCTGGATCTTTTCCTTTAGAATCTTCAGGGAAGAGGTGGAGGAAAAAATGCAATGGTGTGTGTGAAAGTTATTATGTAGGAGAATTTACATGGCTGGACAATGACAGGCCAGATTTACTAGAGGCCCACGGTTCATATTTTGTGAAGACTAAATTTTTCTTCATATCTCATTCTAGATATGTTTACCTCTCAGTGATCTACATAATAACGGGGCTGAAGTTGAAGTCGCCAAGACCCTTTGTTTCAGGGTAACCACCCATCTGTACCCTGAGGAGGGAGGAGGCATGGAAATACCATTCACACCAGGCTTTCCCCTTAGCCCTGTGTACTACTAAGGTCATCAGTGGATGGAAGAGGTGAGGTGGCGATTTAGGGCAGAGCTCCATCATGATAAAGGTGTACTGTAAACATGGTTTAATAAGATAATAATCATTTGGAAGCAATGACCAAGGACATACTTGTGATTTGTAGTTCATAAATATCCTTAACGGGAGGTTTTATGCATTTCAGGGGGATGTAGTGTTTGGAAGCTTGAAAATTGTGTGCCTGAACTTCTGATTCAGCAGACATTCGGCCAGAGTGGTGAGAGCCACAGATCTGTGTTCTCCTATGCATGAAACCATGGTGAAAAGAGGAGAGGCCAGGTTTATTGGTTGACTGCTACTGAGGAATTATCAATGACAGCAAGATGAAGCCATAGTAGGAGGGATAGAAACAGAATCAACACGTGATTTATTTACAAGCACCCAGGTCGTTTAGGGGCTATTTATAATCATATTAATAATTTTCTTCTAACTCCTTTGACCCTCTGAAGGTTAAAATATTTTTCTAGGATGAGGCATTATATAGTGGCTGTGGGGAACCAGCACAATCCTTTTAGGTCTGGGATTCATATTCTAACAGATGATAAAGAGAAAGTTTGATTCTTCACCCGTAGTGACAGCAAGGATAAAGATAAAGGCATTTCTTTCTACCTGCAGACCAGTAGCTCTCCTGATTTCCACTTAGGGGTCAAGGAAAGTGACAAACCACAAACACACAGCACTGTACCCAGACCATGCCCAGGCCCAGTGAGAAAGTCTAAAACACAGATTTGGGCTGAGAAGAGAAGTTTGTCAAATAAACTGAAGGATGAGAAGATTATGTGTATCTACTGTGTAATAAAAAGGAGTGAAATAACTTTATGACCATGAAAACAAGACTTTGAATCAATGCTGTCAATGCAAAGGGATCACTCAGTGGTCAAGAAGTCACTTCACTCATCCTAAACATGTCTGTACGAAGCCATGTCAAGTCAGAGCGAGTTGTTATTTCTTATTCATGATATGTTTTAGCTTACCCAGATTTTTTTAAAATGGCATCTCTCACACATCAACAGTACAGGATGACTCGCTCCAATTATATGAGTTTAATATTTCCCATGGTCATACACAAAACTCACGCACATCTGAATGCTGAAGGAAGAAGAAAGGGAAAGAAAGGGAAAGAACTTGGACAGTTTGTTTTCAGTATTCAGCTAAGTTAGTTTGTGGAAAGAAGGACATGAAAAAGAAAAGGCCAAGGAGTTACACTGAGTAGGTGACATTTTCTCCTTTTACTATTTCATGAATAACACCCTATTTTTCCACCCCCTGAAACAGAGATTGAAGTGCTCCCTTAGGCCATAAATGTTTCAGGATGCTCCTACACCATAAGGGTAAGCTTTGATCCGATGATCTTCCTAGTGACATATTGAGAAACAGAAACTAGGAAGATGGCTATCACTGATCTAGGAAAAAAAATGTGATGGTCTATTGTAAGTTCTGGGTATTTAGGGTCGAAGAAGGTCAGTCTGGCTTGAGGTTAAGTTTGCTCTGTTCATAGAGAAATGTTGCCTGCTCTGGGATTTCCCCCAGTCTTCTGAATCAGTAAGACTATGCCTGGGCTATGGATGCAGAAATTCTGTTGGGCCACATCATGGAAACTCTATTTCCTTTTTCTCTTTTCTTATGCTTGATCTCACTTTCAGTCCAAATTCACAGGTACTACATGGGGCATAAGTAACATACAAACAGAAAAGAGAAAACTTTATAGTTTGTGTCTGTGGAAGAAGGCCCACTGAAGACTCATCCAAAACCAAGAGTGGCAGGAAGAAGGCTGTGTGAAAAAAGAGAGAACACATTTGGGATACAAACTTGTGAGTCCTATTTTCAATCCTCCTTTTTCCCCTCCTATCCTTCCTCCGTCCCTCTCTCCTTCCTTCCCTTCCTTCCTCCCTTGTCTCTCCTTAGTCCTCCTTATGTCTGTCTAGTGTTCTCTACTCTAAAATGAGTGACAAGGATTAGATTTCTCTCTGATCCGGATCTCTGATCATTATATAAGGATAGGTAGTCATGGGTTAGAGAGATGGTTTAATGGGTAAAACTTCATGAGGACCTAAACTCAGATCCTCAGTACTCACGCAAAAATTTGGAGGTGGCGGTGCACATCCATTATCAAAGTTGAAGTAGCAGGGACAAAAGATTCCCAAGGACTCACTGTCTGGCCAGCCTAGCAATTCAGTGTATCCCAAATTTTGTGAGAGACTATTTCAGAGAATGATAGAGGAAAATATCAAATATGGTTCTTTGGCCTCTATGGGTACATGTATCTGTAAATATATACCACACACATACACACTCACAGTTAGAAAAGATGGAGGCTTTGTTTTATCTCACGGTGCCTATCGTGAGCACACCTATTTAACATTTCGGTGTTACACATTCTAGTGTATTCTGATGGCCACTTTCTTTTCTCCATTCTAATTCTTAAAACTATTGTACTTTTAGAGATTGGCATATAGTAAGAGAAAATTAATTGCAATGTTGCATGTTATTTATTACCTACTTTAACATCTTTTAATATTAATACACTTTTAATATCTTTTAATAGCCCAAAATGTGTGACAATTATCTGTTTACATATTGAAAGCACTTAACATACAGAGAGGTTCAATAATTTTTCCGAAGACTCACAAGTATAAATGGACAGACTATGGTTTTAAACAGGAATATTCTGATTCCAAGGCCCAAGCTCTTCCTAAATTTTCCTCCTGAGTTTCTAAATAACACTCTACAGAAAAAGAAAGACTGCCTACTGTTACTGGGCCTTTAAAAACATCCCCAAGTTGAGCCACATATAAACAGAGCTGATATTTGTCAACTTCACGGTGGTAGGCCCATTTGTCGTATTTAAATATTAAACTGGGTGGGGAGGAAGAGAGAGCAGTAGAGGGAGGGGAAACTGTAGCCAGGATATATTATATGAAAAAGGTCTATTTTCAATACACATAAAAGAAAGAAGAAGAAGAAATGGAAGAGAAGAAGGAAAAGGATGATCAGGAGGAGCAGCAGCAGCTGCAGTCCATTTGGCACATTGTTAATATAGCACAGCACAGAGAAATTCACCAACCACAATTTCCAGTTTTAAATAAAAATCAAGTTTCTCCCTTGGGGGAGAAGGCTATGTTCATAGCGAATTGTGGTAGATATTTGTTGCTCTTGTGATAGATATTCATTGTTCCAGGCCTTCTGAAAGCAATCAATCCATCCCTGCTCTTCCCACAATGTTTCCCAGACTGTTCTAAAAAAAAATCCAGTATTGTATACTCTGTTAGTTCAGTCAGTGCCTTTCTACAGCTGCTAAATATTCTAATTCTACAACATCAAAACAATGAAGAATTCTTTCATGTAATCCCAAATTGGACCTTGTTGGAAAACTGCCCTGAAAGCCCAAGGGAGGGTTGTGTGTTTCAAGATCAATCACCAAGATGGAGTCAGGAAGAAAACCATGCTGGTAGCACAAACAAAGCAATACTTTTGCTGTGATTATCACACAGCTAAGTACAAAATGTGTTGGGTTTATGCTATTTCTCCTGTACTAGATTGTAAAATAGAAATCTGAACAGTGTGTCAAGTGGAGAATTTACTATAATGTCTCTACTTTCCTTCATCCCAGATATTTGGATAATAATAGGCTACTTTATTATTTCAGTATTTGTGGAAAGATTTTCCAACATGGAATCAGTCCAATGTAACCTTAAACCCAAGCCCCTCGAGGCCCCAAATACCCATCTGTGAATGGGGCATTCTCCCTGAGCTTCAGATGCTAATGATTAGCTCTAAGGTTTTGGTCAGGATTAAGTGAAGTAATTTATATTATATATATATATATATATATATATATATATATATATATATGATGATCTACACAAATCAGTTCCCAGTTATTATTACTAATGCCTGCTTCTTTGATTCACCATGTCAGTACATGTATGACTGGCAAGATGCTGGTAATGTTCTCAGTTCAGCAATAATGACACTTTCTCAATTTTCACTACTGCTGCAGTCATTGCTCTTGATGATATTTTATTGGAAGACAGACATTCAGAGTTCTTAAATAATCCTGTGCTCTTAAGCCACAGATGTGATTTCATCCTGACTTCTATAAATTCTGCCTTTTCTATACCCTTCACAGAACAAAGAACATCTTCTCTTGCTCTATTTGGTTGTAGTTAGATTCCAGACCTCCTGGTGGGCTATGGTAAATGATTCAAGGAAAACAATTCTAGAGAAACATCTAAGGGAAGTGGAAGGACAAAAGGCAATGGGGGGTGGGAAGAAACCGTTGTGGGAATTCAGGCAAACCCTGTGTGGCACTTTTCTTGAGTTAGTGGGAAAATGGGAGAAAAGAGATATGCAGGCTTCTGTCTCCACACTGGACACAGTACAGTCAATGTTATAACAGAATCAACATCAAGGAAGATTGTAGAGTTCAGAGAAGTTTTTTTGAGTAGGAAATGAAAATGTAGAGTGGAAAATAATTTTCTAAAGATAGGATAATTTGCTAGTTTAAGCTTTAATCCTTAATTAGACTTGAGTTGACCTTATGCTGTGTTAACTAAAGCCTGAGAAGATGAGGCCCCATAGCTTCTCTTCACTACAAGGCAGGTAACACACACACGGAAGATCTGAGGCTATTGAGAGAGGTAGTTGGTCTGTACCTCTTCAGTGACATGTACTAGGTGAGTGCAACTTCCCAGCAAAAGTATGACTCTTGCTCTTCAGGAGGTGAAGGGTTTGCTGAGTTACCTCCATTGGAAAAACACCACACTATGTCCTGTTGTTGGGCTCCAGGGAGGTTGTACAGAGAATGGTCCCATTAACACAGACATGGCACACACTCTCTTCTTGAATATAACACAAGCACACATGCTGGTTGCTAGACACTGATTGGTGAGGTGAAATGGCATGAATGCAAATGGCTGTTTATTTTTTAAGCTTTTACTTTTTATTATCATTGCCACTATCATTGTTATGTGTTGCATGTGTATGTGTAGCAAAGTCAGAGGGCAACCTTCAAAACTCAGCTTTTTCCTTCTACCTTAGATTGCAGCAGTTGAACTTAGGTCATCAAGCTTGTGTGGCAGGCATTCTGACCTGATTCCTGGCTGTGCTCTTTGCCCCTCACCATGTTTCTTTATATTGTGGGGATGCATTTTTGTCTGATGACTCTTGTTGTGACCGGAACATTTTGAATAACCATTTTCATCCCTATCTCTATATTAGACAGGCTCCCTCCAAAAGCCTCCAAAGCTTCACCTTGCTCTCTCTGGCCCCATCTGTCATTTCTCTGTAGTATACTCACAGCTGCTGTGTTTATCTGATATCATTTGCCACTTCCTCCAAATTTCCAGAAAGAGTACTTAGTTTTTTTATCCGCCAGCAGTATATTTTAATCTTGTTACCATCAACCAGATCCTTCTATTTATTTCTGTTTCCCAATATTGCTGCCCATTCTTACAATAGTTACATTTACTACTTTGTGAACAGTTCATTATAAAGCCAAATATGACAAAGATTAGGGAAAATTAATTTCTATTTAGGTCCCACACCAGTGAGCCATATTTGGTAAGGTTGGTTCCTTTACATCTTCTCTCCTGAGATGATTGGTGTGCGGTGTTGGTAGGAGTGGGTGTGAGTGGGTATTTTCACATGCGCATGTACACACAGGCATGTGGAGACCAGAAGTCAAGGTCAGGTGTTCACCTCCATCAGTCTCCATCTTAAATCGAGAGATGGCATCTTTCACTGATGCTGGAATTTGCTAGACTGGCTGGCCAGAAGACTAAGGAATCCCTCTATGCCACTCTCAGTGTTGGGATTACAGGCTTGTACTATAGCTTTTGCTTTTTCTTATAGGTTCTGAGAATCTAACTTGGGTCCTTTTGCTAGCAAGTCAAGCACTTAGGGGTTAAGCCATATTTCTAGCCCCTGCAATAGCTGTCTTTTAAGGTGAAGAAATAATTCCATTCTCATCCAAATTGCCAGAAAATGACTGCTCTTTGCAGTGGGTGGTAGAGCTCTTAGCTCACTGCTTTCTGCTGCTTGTAATTACAGCCTGTTTTGGAAGCCTTCCATTGTGACTCCTTAAGTACTGAACATTCTGCTTCCATGCACACTTTCCTTTAGGTATTTTCAGGAAGTAGAAATTCTGTGTAAGGATACACAGACGAGGAACAGACATTTCCAGGCACATGTCAGTGCTGTCTTCAGTTATCACCTCTTTTTTTCCCAACGTTCTGCTCCAAGACACCGTTAAATGTTTTTGGAAGCCGTGAAGCTGAGCACTGAGTATGTCTCTGGTGACTTGTAAGGGGTATAATCACCTAGGAAGCACTCATTTATTTAGAGTATATGTTTAGCCAATAGCATGTTTGATTCTGTTTTAGACATTGGAAACATAGCAGTGGACAATCCAAAGAAGCACCTCTTACCCTGGAGCTTATGTTTCAATTAGAAGAGTAAGTAAAACATAAGAGAGATTAATAAAAGTGTAATGTATGTTGATGATAATAACCAAAAAGAAAAGTCAAGCAGAAGAAAGCACACAGGGACAGGGTTAAGGCCAACTGCAGAAGCCACATCTGGGTTCCTGGAGAAAATGGGTTGAGAATGGATTGGGGGCTTTGTGGTTTGAGTGTGGCAAATACTTACGGTGAAAAGGGAGAGGAAAAGGTGTAAGAAAAACCATGGCTAAAACAGGTGGAGAGGAAATTAGCTTATTTGAATGAGATCCTCAAAAATGTGAGGAACATAATCTAGAGACATATCCAAGAGGGTGCAGAGCCCTTTTCTTGGCATTCCAGGTAGGGAATCTCCTCTAACAAGGGGCTCCAGGAGGTTTTTGATACTGGCAATAAGGTGTCAGAGTACAGTGCGGAAGCCCTTCCTCATTCCAGGTAGGGAATCTCCTCTAACAAGGGGCTCCAGGAGGTTTTCGATACTGACAATAAGGTGTCAGAGTACAGTGCGGAAGCCCTTCCTCATTGTGTCGCTCCTCTCTTTCTCTCTCTCCTTCCTTCAATCTCTTCCTCTCATACATTCCTTCTTCATTCTCTCCCTTTCTCTCTCAACTCCCTCAACCTCCATCTTTAGCTCTCCCTCCCTCCACCATCCTGCCTTTTCCCCATCCTTCCCTTCCTTGCTGACCTCCTTTGAAGTTTTGCTATCCACCAAAAATGTCCTTGTGCACCAAGGATTCCCTGTGATTTATGTGAGGGAATTAAAGAAACAGGCAAGTCAACCTCTGGTATTTTCTTTTCTGGGCTGGCTGGAAGCAGCCTATTAAATATTTTGGAAGGCAGAACTAGGAAAATACACTTGATTCAGGCTTTATGGAGACTTCATGAATTCTGGAGGCAGCTCCATCCTCGATCACCTAATGCCAGCAAGTCTCCTCTGATGACCTTCTTTGTAGCTTTCCTTTGACCTGAGCTTAGCTAAAAATATTGAAATACTGAATATTTCCTAAAAGGCAAAAAGGAGTGCAGAGCATAACAGTCTCACAATGCTAACAGCTGCCTTCCCTAGAAGAGAAAACCTGGACTGGGCTTGAAGGGAAGGGTCCAAAATTAGACAGCAGCAATATACATTGTCTTTCCTCAGCATACATCTTATCTGTAGCAAGACAAAGCAACTAAAAAAAATTATTGCACTAACAGAACATTTTATGCTCAGGATGTTCTTTTTAAAAGTAGCTGTTTTACTATCCTGAGTGAGGTAAGCCAGACCCAAAAAGAGGAACATGGGATGTACTCACTCATATTTGGTTTCTAGCCATAAATAAAGGACATTGAACTTATAATTCACGATCCTAGAGAAGCTAAATAAGAAGGTGAATCCAAAGACAAACATATAGGCATCCTCCTGAATATTAATCTTCATCAGGCGATGAAAGGAGACAGAGACCCACATTGGGGCACTGGACAGAAACCTCAAGGTCCAAATCAGGAGCAGAAGGAGAGGGAGCACGAGCAATGAACTCAGGACCGCGAGGGGTGCTCCCACACACTGAGACATAGGGGATGTTCTATCGGGATCTCACCAAGGCCAGCTGGCCTGGGTCTGAAGAAGCATGGGATAAATCCGGACTAGCTGAACATAGTGGACAATGACGAATACTGAGAACTCAAGAACAATGGCAGTGGGTTTTTGACCCTACTGCACGTACTGGCTTTGGGGGAGCCTAGGCAGTTTGAATGCTCACCTTACTAGACCTGGATAGAGGTGGGCGGCCCTTGGGCTTCCCACAGGTCAGGGAACCCTGATTGCTCTTCGAGCTAATAAGGGAGGGGGACTTGATGGGGGAGGGGGAGGGAAATGGGAGGCAGTGGCGGGGAGGAGGCAGAAATCCTTAATAAATAAATAAATTTAAAAAAAAAAACATTATCCGCCAAAAAAAAAAAAGTAGCTGTTTTAGTACTCGAGTCTTTGACCATCTCACTATAGGATAGGGTCATTTCAGGTTCCCTATCCTCAGCTGCCCAGGGAACTAACTGGGGACATCGCCTTGGGCTTCTTGGAGCCACTCTAGGTTCATGTCTCTTGCCAACCCCAAGAAAGAAAGCAATTCTTGAAACAGGCAGGTGTTGAACTGTAGCTTAGATTCATCTGCCTTAACCTTCTGAGTTCTAGAGCTACAGGTATGAGCTAACAAACATGCCTTAAGAAAAGTGTTCCATAATAGGGCATTTCAGTTATCATGGAAATAGAGACACCTTAAGTCAGAAACGTTTCCTCAGTGGCCTCAAAGTCCTGTGATGTTTGAAGCTTTTAGACTTGAAAGCCTTGACCTGGTACTTAAATTTTTCAGGGCATTCCTTTTTTTTTTTTTTTTTTTTTTGGTGGTGATAGTGGATGGGTTGAAACAGCAAATAGCTATGCATAATTTCTTTCCCAATTAGGCAAATAGAACAGGCTCTCCGTACAGACAGAAAATTAGGAGTCACCTTGGTAGGAGTGGATTCTGAATAGAGGGTGAAAGACTTCCCTTGTGTTTCATCTTCCAGGAGGGTGTCAGTGTGGTAGAAAGGCCTGAAAGTGGCCCAGGACCATGGAGGCATCAGTGCTGAGCCCCACATCCTGGGAGAAACGAAGAGCATGGTTACAACAAGGTCGTAACTGGCAAACCCAGGTCCTGGAAGAGGAGGCTGCAGCTGCCCTGCAGGATGCACTGGATCCCGAGCCTTCCAGCTTGGATGATGTTTTCCAGGAAGGTAAGAAGCTGCTGGACATCACACAGATATCCACTGTGTCTTGCAGTAGTCTGCAAAGGCTGGAAAGTGGCCTCGGTTTAAAGCAGGACCTGACAGAGGCTCATTTCAAAGAGCGTAAGGGAGAGGTGTAGTGTAATATGAAAAACGAATTATGTGAGGAA
The DNA here is from genome assembly GCA_028537955.1 of Microtus californicus. Taxonomy (NCBI): domain Eukaryota; kingdom Metazoa; phylum Chordata; class Mammalia; order Rodentia; family Cricetidae; genus Microtus; species Microtus californicus. Next base: position 44,114,857 of record JAQJZF010000025.1, on the reverse strand, counting down.
GAGGGAGGCATATGTTTAGGAAACAGAAAGGAACACATTTGCACCATCCTGAGAATCTTCTATGAGAGTCAAAGGAAGAGGATTTGTTTGGGAATTAAGTTTACTTGTGTAACAAGACTACATACAGTCTATGCCCAGATTCAGGCTGCAACTCTGACAACTGTGTGGCTGTTGAGAAGTCTCTCTGAAGATTCTTTGCTCAATGAAGCAGTGGTTTCTTTCTCACATACCCATATTAGCTGAAGTACAAAGAGAAAGACCAGAAATGTAGTCTGAAACAAAAACTTTTGGACACATAAACCCACCCTTTTTTTTTTTAATTTGTCAGAAAACAAAAGCCTAGGGCTGTCCTCTTCTGATATTTCCTTCCTTCCTTTCTTCCTGTATTCCTCCCTACCATTCTTCATTTCTTTTTTTTTTTCTTTTTCTTTTTTTTTTTTTTTTGGCAAAGGAACCATCTCTATTGCCAATCTTTGGGAAAAGAAAGCAGAAGCATAGTAGCCTGGACACTGAGAACTTGCCATTTTCTGAGGTAGATAGAAGAGAGGCAGAGGCAGGAGACATATACATCATCTTTACATACGAATGCATCCCTTTCATATCTCCCCTCCATGGGTAAAAAGAGCCATTTTGTGGCTTTTGTGAAGACAGCTTGCTGAATGCCCTGATTGTTTGAGGCGGTGTGCTTTTTTTCAGTTTCACAATAACCAGTGTCTGCTTTTTCTAGGAAATCCAATCAATAAGATTGAGGACTGGCTGCAGGGCTGTGGGTAAGTTCTCAAGCAAAGATGTGGCTGGTGGATGGCTGTGATGATGGATACAGGCCTTGTGAACTCAGACACAGGAAAAGAGTGAGAATCAATTTGGTGTGCAGGCATGATGAAGAGACTTAGGTCTTGGATCAGTTGGTGATCCAGGCTGTGAGTCAAATGTAACTCAGAACTGAGATACAGTTCAACTGGTTGAGAATCCAGGATAGGTCTGGGATAGAGCTAAGAATAGATGGAAATTGGCCTCTTTTTAGAAGTCCAGGGATGAGTGACAGCCCCACCCACTCGCTTTTCCCATTCTGATTGCAGTTTTACGTGGTGTGACAAAAATGAAAGAGTTGGAGGTGGACCATTCCTCCTCAGTAGCAGAACGCAGGAAAGGCTCAGGGACTTCAAAACCATGAAGAGTTCAGAGACTTTAAGATAGTATTATCTCTTTTCTTGAAAACAATTTACTATATACCACAAAGAAGCCTGCAAACTTGCTTACTTTTGTTCTTGAAGGGTAATTTAATATATTTATGTAGTATATACACATATTTTTAAATATAATACGATTCATCTGTAATATTACTTGTATGTATATTTTCAGGGATAATCTTTGGATATTAGATCATGATATTGGATGACAATTTGTTGTGCTCCTTCCTAGGAAAAACTGTTTTCCCCACTCTCAGCATTCCTTAGTTGGTCTTTATGTAGGGTTGAGGTTTCATGGGCTTTCCTCCATCCACTTTAGCATGTCTATCAGTGTCCTTTCTCAATCCATGCTTAGACAGTCATGTTGATGAGGCTTTATGTGTGTAGCTTCTGGCAGTCATAGAAGACACAATCTTACAGAAAGCTCCCTGTTCTTCTGGCTCTTACAATCTTTGTGTCCCATCCCTGATCCTTAGGTGTAGATGCTGTATTTAGTGATATTAGTTAGGACTGGGATCCAAAACTCTGCATCTTTATTGGTTGCAGTTTTCTACAATAGTCTCCATCATTTGCAAACAAGAGTTTTGTTGATGAGACTTGATGATTATACTTATGGATATAAGGACAAATAATTAGAGTGTAAGTAGAGATTATGATGATTAAGTAAAGCAATGATTGTAAGTTTTCCTCCACAATCCATAACTTCACCAGCCCTAGGTGGCTGGATAGGTTTCCAGTACCAGAGATGATTTCCCTCTTGTTGAGCAGTCTCATGTCCAATTACAGAACTATTGAATACTGCTAAGATATGGGTGCCACTACTGTATTACTGGGGTTATCCTGTAATGCTGGTCCTTGTTGTGGTTCATAGGCACCATAGCTGTGGAGGAATGTTGGTTGCTTTTCATCCCTTGAAACTTGCTTGGCACCTTATTGTACCCAGCTTTTACACAGATTACTTTGCTTACCAATTTCAGAGGAAGGGAATTTGTTTTGTTTGTCCAACTGCTGCTGTTTCTTACTATCTGTTATGCTGATATTTCTGTTTTTCAGGTTGGTGAATGATTGATAAGGCATCATTACAAAACCTAAAACTATCTAACAGGAAGCAGTTTTTCTGTTTCCTGAAAGATGTGATATTCAAATAAGAGTTTGGGTGCTAGGAAAGCGAAGGGATGTGGGTAGATATGGTGAACTGACAAAAACCTGAAAAAAATGACCTTTGTATATGTTATATAAAAATTAGGACGTCAGATATTGTCAAATTCTAGCTATTAGATCACTAGGAAGTGATAGATATCATGGCATCAAAAACCTCTATTCTAATAACGTATTTCCCCAGTTTTGCTTCTATTTTTTTTTCTTATTTTGATAAAGACTGATGAACCATTGCAAAACCAATTTTAGGGTATGCAGCCTTAACAACAGTAGCACGTTTAGGAAATACAACATATGGCAACCTCAGGCTCTCATCACTCCTTCTATGAACCTGCCAGTCAAGTAGTCAGAGCCTAATTGTCTTCAATGTGAAAGCAAATTCAGTAGTGCTAATTATCACTGGAAAATTATATAAACATGTGGGAGATATTTGAAGAAAGGCATGAAAATGTAATTTTTTTCTTTTGGTTTTAGAGACACTGAGGAGGGACTTTCTGAAGAAATAGGGCAATCCAACTGCAGTGGTGAGCTGCTCTAGTTTCTTTTCTTTTTGGATGCTGTGCAGCCATGTGTGTGTGTGTGTGTGTGTGTGTGTGTGTGTGTGTGTGTGTGTGCGTGCATGTGTGTGTGTGTGTTTACACTACTACATTTATGTGTATGCTTGAGATTATGATTGTCTTTAGTTTCTGAAAAATACCATTTGTTTGTTAGAGAACAGTTTAGAAAGTCCAAAAAGAAGTGCTACCACAAAGGAAATGATTCTAATATTCATAGATTACTACTATTGGAGAAAAACCTTGTGAACTTTGTGAATTTATATTTGTGTGTCCCTAAGGGTGGTCACACACCTGCATGTGTTAACTACTTGGCAGAGGATTGTGTGCATGATTATGATTATCTGTGGCAAAGTACACAGATAAATCACACATGAATGTATATAATTCTTAATCAAAATATAACTGTGATTGCTGACATAAAGCTGGGAGAATATTTGTGAACATGAAGATATCTAGCATGTTTGTGTAGTTATATAAGTCATGTCCTTGGACATGATCAAGTGTGCATTTGTGTGTGTGTGTGTTCTGACTTTATTTTCTGCAATTTTTCTGTGACGTTTTTGGCAGGGTACTCTAGCCATGGGACTAGCTTTGAAGATGACTTGAGTCTTGGAGCGGAGGGTGAGTGGCATGGCTGTATGAGGTTGGAATCAGTGCAGACGAATCATGTGATTTAAGACTAGGGTGGAGCAGAAACTTAAAGAAGAATCGGGGTCATCTTGGGTTCTTCTGGATGGAAAGAATAGTTTGGTTTTCTTGTTGTTTGTTTGTTGTGATGTGGGATAAACACAGAAAGTGTTCCAGATTTAGAAACATTTCTTCACCTGCCTATTATGATTTCTGACAGTCTTTTTATGGTGGTTGAGGAGACAATATCAAAGTACCATAAAATCTGCTATATATTTTCCTTTGTGATTTCTTTCTTTGTTAGCAGTCCAAAGAGCCAAAGAAGTTTGAGAGCTTCTTCCTCCTCTTCTACTCCATCTTCTTTATATTGGGTATCAGATCCAGTGATTCATTCTGATAGGCAAATGCTCTATCACTGAACTATATCCCCATCGCTGAGAAGTTGTTTTAAGGGGTAAATTTTGCTACAGAGGATAAGGGTTTAAATAAAAGATAGAAGAACTGTCTCCTTCCAGTATCTCCAGAGACTTGTAAGAGACCCATATGATGGGCAGGAACAAGACCCTAAAGATCTGAGTGACCCACATGCTTAGATCAGAGAGTTCCTTGACTAGATCTCAGTTACAGATCGTAAGTTCAGACTACAGGCTGGGTGTTTGATTGACATGTCCACTGCGCTTCTTAGGCTGTGTTAGATGATACTGAGATTCCCAAACTCTGTACCACTGAGCTGGCCTGCAGTAATAACAGAGGTGAAGAGTGGAGCTATTTTATGGCCTAAGAAACAGCACAGGTGTTTTTAATTTTCTTTTTAACTTATTTTTACCTTTCTGTTCCTATCCAGCCACACTACTAGCCACCAATGGAAACCTCTTCTCCAGGTAAGAATGACATGTAGACTGTTGAAATGGTGTCTCCCAAGGAGACAATAAACTGGAGGAGGTACAGAATCAGAAATTTTAAGCAAAGAGCTAAAGATACATGGCAAAGAGGAAGGCTTTCTAAGCAGCAAAGGAAGGCACAGTCCTTGGCATAAGAAAAATATACCCAGTAGGGGGAACTTGAGGCCGGGTATAGATTAGAAACTAGAGCTAAATGTCATCCAACTTTTATCTCTGCAGGAAATTCCTCCAGACACCCAGGCCTTGTCAGTTACTTGATCTTGGCTGTAGTTTGGCTTCCAGCAGCATGACTGGTGGAACCAACAAAACCAGTTCAAGGTAAGTAGGAAAGTTTGGAGGGTTAAGTTCATTGAGGGATAAAAGGCTGTGGAGAATGAGCTGAGAGTCTGCATACCAGAGCTTTGATCCATTGTCTAGGTACAGTCAAGAAATATGATGATGTTTGTACCATGATGAGGGAGAAGTGTAGAGGAATATTCATCTCAGAGATGGATGCTGTGTATGTAACGAACCTGTACTCCAAGAGGTATAGTAACAATATTATCACAGTACCTAGATGTATAATAGGTGTTCAGCAAACAGTGTGTATTATGTAATCAACTAATTTGTTGATAGAAGCAATGCAAGGTCTTGTTCAGTCCACGCATTGCAAAGATAAAGCTGAGTTTCTCTTGAGGGTCTCAATTATTCCACAGAATGGACAAGGTACACATGCAAATAAATCTAAAACAAGTTAGAAAGTGATTAGAATTAGTGGAATATAATGAGAGTGTCAAAAATTTGGGGACTAAGTTTTTTTTTTTTTTTTTGGATTTTTTCGAGACAGGGTTTCTCCGTAGCTTTTGGTTCCTGTCCTGGAACTAGCTCTTGTAGACCAGGCTGGCCTTGAACTCACCGAGATCCGCCTGCCTCTGCGGGGCAGAGTGCGGGGAGTAAAGGCGTGCGCCACCAATGCCCGGCTGGGGACCAAGTTTTAATTTGAGTCATAATACTTAGGCTTAACATTTTACTTCCACGGGGACTAACCCTACATACGTGGAACTCAATTAAATGGGAACGTATAGAAGTAGGATTCAGATATTAAATTAGTCAGTGTTTTCTAGTGAAACAGAACTTATATTATGAATATTTCCCTATATAAGGAAAGGGTGTTTATTAGAATACCTTACAGGCTGTGGTCCAGCTAATCCAACAAAGGCTGTCTACTAATGAAAAGTCCAAGAATCAAGTAGTTTCTCAGTCCAGGAGTCTGGACATCTCAGCTGACTTCCAGTATATTTTGGAATCCCAAAGCTGTAATGCTTTGAAGGAATGAGCTTGCTAGGGAGTCAAGAGCAGACAGGCAAAGAGAAAAAGTTTCCTTATTCCTTGTGTTTATATAGGATACTAGCAGAAGGTGTGGCCCAGTTTAGAGGTGGGTTTTCCCAGCTCAAAAGATAGATATGGATTAAAGGTGTGTCCTTCTACCTCAAAGAACCAGATTAGAAGTAGGTGTTCCCACTTCGAATTAAGAAAAAAAAAAAGAAACAGGTATGTCCCTCCATTTATGGACTTTAATTGATTCTAGATGAGGTCAAGTTGACAGCCATGAACAGCCATCACAGGTATCTAGATTTTTTTAATGATTCTTTTATTTTTGTGATTACATTGTAATTAAACCATTTCTCCTGATTTTTACTTCCTATAAATTCCCCCAGATACAACTCCTGTGTAAATGGAAGTTTCTATCTTGCCTGGTCCCACAGCCATTCAGTCCCATGGAAACACACAGAGCCTTATTTTAATTATAAACTGTGTTTGATCATTAACTCAGGCTTATAACTTGTAACCATCTCTTACAACTTAAATTAACCCATAATTCTTGTCTGTTTAGCCATATTGCTTAGTGCATTTTCTAAATAAGGCATGCTCATCTTGTTTCCTTCCCATCTGGCTGGTGACTCACTCTCTGCCTTTCCTCTTCCCAGAATTCTCTTAGTCTGGTCATGCCATGTATCCTTTCTGCCTGGCTGCTGGCCACTCAGCATTCTATTAAACTAATATGAGGGACGAATCTTTACAGATTTATCCCACAACATCCTTGATCTCTTTCAAATTCACGACACATTTTATTTTATTAATTGTCGTGTGTGTATGTGTGTGAGTTCCTAAATGCAAATAAAATCTGAATAATGTCACTTCTGTGTATGTTTTCAGGACAGATTATTTGGTGTTGGTTAACCAATTCGTATGCCCACCCTTGTGAAAGACTATCTCTCCTGTTTTCAGCATTCTTTAGTTGCCTACAGTTTTTTGTGTAGGATTCAAGCCTCCTGGGCTTCTCTTCATCCGTGTTTATTATTTATCCTCCATCTATGTTTATTGCTGTTGTTCAGCTTCTGTTTAGGCAACCATGTAGGTGAGACTTTATGTAACTTCTGACATTCCTAAGGGACAGAATCTCACAGAAAATTCCATGCTCCTCTAACTCTGAAATGTTTTCTGCTCCACTCTGAGTCTTTAGGTATAGGAAGTATGTTATAGATACATCAGTAGGGACTAAGTTCCAAAACTCTGTATTTTGATTGGTTGTGCTTGCCTTTAACTTCTCTATTGCAAAGAGAAGTTTGTAGTAATAAAAGCGGTGGGCTACGGTCCCGGCACCCGGCCGCCTGCACGCTATCTTTACCCGAAATAATTACACGGAAACTGTATTCTTTTAAACACTGCTTGGCCTCTTACTGGCTAGCTCTTACATATCGCTCTAACCCATTTCTAATAATCTGTGTAGCTCCATGAGCTGGCTTACCAGGAAAGATCTTAACCTGCGTCTGTCTGAAGTGGGAGAATCATGGCGACTCCTAATTCAGCTTCTTTCTCCCAGCATTCTGCTCTGTTTTTTCCGCCTACCTAAATTCTACCCTATCAGGGAGCCAAGCAGTTTTCTTTATTACTTAACCAATGAAAGCAACAGATAAGATACAACACCCACCTCCATCAGAAGTTCCTTGATGAGGCATGAGGACTGTACTTATTTGTGGGTATAAAGATAAATATTTAGAATTCAGTTAGGGATTGTGCTGGCTTAGCAAGGTGGTTCTAACACTTAGCTCCTGAGCAAAAATCAAGCAAATCTGTGTCAGTAACTCATAGATGAGGAAACCTACAATGGTGGAGATAAAAAGAACATGGGGCTGGAAACACAAGAACAGGTTTAGGGACTTCACGATCCAGCTGCTAATAAACAAAATGGTCCTGGTTTTGACTAAAAAAAAAAAATTCTACCATCCTTTCTGAAAAGAATGATAGTGATAGCCTGGACTTCACACACCTTGCTTCCACTGTTGAAACATAGTTATTGAAAACAGGTGTCAAGTGGATTCAGCATGGTTCCAGAATGAGCATATGTGTCATGAGAGTAGAGGTAGTACTTAGTCTTCGGTGAAATAGCATTTCTCTAGATGAACAAATGTCAGAGGAGGGACACCTCTCTAAATCAGGTATTGAATGTACCTAAGTTCAAAATGAAACTATAAGATCTATGTTCTTTATGCACTAATTGCTTAGTTGTCTCACACAACTTCTAAGGCAAATACAGTGACAGATAAACTGCAAAGCACCTGGCAAATCCAGATATATGGCAGCCTGCAATTGGGAACTGACAAGTTAGCAATGTAGGCATATTTCTTTGACTCTGTATTGCTCTTCATTTTCAAGGCATGTCCATATTTTTTAAAATTTGTTTCCAGCTGTACAAACAGCTCAAAGCCCTAGGCTAATAGTTTTTTTATAAAGATATCTGGGATATACTCCCCATGCCTCAGAAATGAGGTTCAAATAGTAAAATCTCTTTTCAATAGAGAAATGCCCAGGGTAGAGTATAGAGAAATTCCCAGGAAATAAATGTTAGTCTTGATAATATTATTAAATATTGTCCTTGGTACTGCTCTATTGCTGTGAAGAGAGACCATGACCAAGGCAACTCTTATAAAAGAGAACATTTAATTGGGAGCTTGCTCACAGTTTCAGAAGTTTAGTCCATTATCATGGAAAAGTTTGGCAGCATACATGGTGCTAGATCAGTAGCCTGGAGCTACATCCTGATCCACTGGCTGAGAGAGAGATCCTAGACCTGGCCTGGACTTTTGAAACCTCAAAGCCTCCCTCCCCCATTAACATGCTTCCTCCAACAAGACCGCACCTCCTAATCCTTCTAATCTTTTCAAATAGTAATATTGCCTGGTGATTAAGTATTTAAATATATGAGCCTGTGGGGGCTATTCTTATTCAAGCCAACACAGATATTATGAATTCATGTTTATCTCCAGATTGTCTTATGTACCAAAACTCTCTTTAGCATCTCAGAGATCTTGGACCAGGTACAAGAAGATGCAGAAGACGTCCTCTTCAGTCTGGGCTTTGGCCATGAGGACCACAAAGATACATCTCGTATCCCTGCAAGATTTTTCACCAACCCCTCACAGGCCAAAGGCATTGACTTTCAGCTCTTTCTGAAATCTCAGATGGAAAGGATTGAGATGGAGGATCCCTGCCTGATGCTGGCCAGTGAGTGTGACTTCAGCTTCATCCATGCTCTTCTCCCTTACCTTCCTTCCATTTGTAACATGGCTCCATACCTTTTTTCTCTTGGTTAACTTTTTCCTCTCCTTGTTCCATCCTCGTTTATATTTTTCCAAAAATGGAGCACTATGATGTCTGCTTTTTCTCTCTTGAAGAAACAGTCTTCAGGAAACCTAGGGCCATTAATGTTTTGCTTAGGTCTTTTGTCCTTCAGCTGAATCAAATCAGCATAAAACCCTCACATCTTTATTCCACGTTAAAATCTCATTGTTGGGGTTATTTTACTGGCAACTGGGAGTCTTCAAGCCAAGAAAGGGGTCTCTGGGTGCCTTGATTCTATATTGGAGGATCACCAGTGGATCAACTGGTACCTCGCTCTGAAATTAGAGCTCTGGGAAGGGTTTTGAATGAATATATTAAAAATGTGATTTGCTGATGAGCCCCTCAAGTCACCATCTTCTTTCCTTGTATTCAGGCCGGTTCAAGCAGGTGCAAACACTGGCCGTCACTGCAGATGCTTTCTTCTGTCTCTACTCCTATGTATCTAAGACACCCGTGCAAAAGTTCACACCACCCAACATGTTCTGGCCGTGTGACCCAACTGATATGCCATCCATCAGAATTCTAGATACAGAGCCTGAACCCCACTCACCCAGAGAACGTCTGCGGAAAGCAATCTCTAAAATGTGCCTGTATACAGGTTCCCGAGATCGCCTGGCACCATTTCACAACAACCCCAAAAGGAACAGCTTGGACCAAGTTGTGTGGGAAGTGATGGACAGAGTGAAAGGAGAAAAGCTAGGTCTCCAGCAAGGCTCTGGGAATGGACAAGTCCCTCAGGAAGAGTCTGTGTCTCCAGTACAAAATACAAAATTATCCACTTCTTCTTTTTCATGTGTTTTCTGCCCTAAAGAAGAAGCACGGGGAGACAAGTGCTGTGTTCATGCTCTGGACAGAGCAGGTCCACAATGCAATACAGACTCTATACAAGTAAGAGAGCTGTGGGCTCTACAGGCCATTGATGAGAAGCCCTACTCAGCTGAGAATGAGAGTTCATGGGGAAGACAAAGCAAAGTGAGAAAGAGCCTATTTCAAAGTCCTCCCTCAGACAAGGAGATTAAATCACTGGACTTGTCCATCATCCAGAAGAAACAAAAGCAGAGCCAAGCCAGACACGAGCTACACCAATCTCTAACTCAGCAGCTTCGGAGTGCTTCTGACTTGGAGCAGGTAAGTGTCCTGGAGGTGAGGGAAAAGCAGGATGTGAATAGCTCTGGATTTTTGCTCAGAAGATAAAGGGGTAGTGATTTGCAAAGCAAATCCATTATCTTGTTCTTATTGAACAAAATAAACCCAATTTGAGAATATTCAGGAACTTTTGTTAAGTGTGCTAGTATAGACATAGAAAAAGAAAGAGCTATGCTTTCTTAAGAGGTTCAGTTTCTCACGAAACATGCATGCACTGATGGTTTTTAGTGTTTTTCATATAAGTGAAATTGAATACTAGCTATATACAAGCTACAGATTATTTAATAAGATGTGTGCTTTATATACATAGGGAACTATTAAGATCTAGACATCCAGGTTTCAAACCCAGGAGCTGTATCCATTTAACTGTGGGTGGATCTTTTTCCTAGCCCGCACTTGGCACCCTTTTCTTTCTACATCTAGGTACAGTTGGAACCGTGAAGGATTTTTCACATACTTTTGTGTACTCTGCAAATGATGTAGCTAGCACAAGCCCTTTCCTACACAATTAGCCATTCATTAGTAATAACATGGACCTACAGATACATACTGACGTGGAGAGGTTCTTGCGAGAACAGACTGCAAACAAAACCAATACAGGTCTAGGCAAACAACTTAGGGTCATTTGACAAGCACATTTTGTGATTCTAGGTAACCAGAGTCTTCGAGAGGGGATATTCAGGCTTCAGATACTGCCCTATCTATTTCTGCCTGTTCTTTCCCCTGTGGACCATCTAAAGCTGAGCATCCCTTTGACCTTGATGTACAGATGGCACTGCCATCAAGTGTCGGGATCACTTGGAAAAGCTTTCAAATCCTTGTCACACAGAAAATCTGTGATCATTTACAACAAAAGTCAAACGCCTGTTCCCACTCATTGACTGTAGTTATACATACCTGAGCCAGGTGGTGGTGGCGCACGCCTTTAATCCCAGCACTTGGGAAGCAGCAGGCAGATCTCTTTGAGTTTGAGACCAGCCTGGTCAACAAGAGCTAGTTCCAGGCCAGGCTCCAAAGCAACAGAGAAACCCTGTCTCGAAAAAAAACTCATACCTGACTACCAGATGTCTAACACAGCACAAGAAGGATGCCTCTGGAACACACTCAGTCCTCAGCCTTCTTTGCAACTCCTTCCTACCCTGGACCTTTCCTTGCTCTTTTCTCCCATTAGTTCTGTCTGAGTTACGAGGGGATTTTGTTCACAGGTACAAAACAATAATGAAGAAGAGAAGGAGTGTCACTTGCCCAGCAGAGTCGGGCACCCCTACTTCTACCACACTTCCCTTGGAGAAGACTCAAGAAGTAAGTGGGCCTGTGTGTCAGGCAGTGTTTCAATATGAGGACACATCCTCTCCCCAGTGAGAATGTATGAATATCCACAGAAGAAGTTACCGACCACACAGTGCAATCATTTTACTAGTGTGGCGCAGAATCAATAGCTGATTTTTTTTAATTCCACAGGTGGAGCTAGAAAATAGTTCTCTAACTGAGTGTTGTTCAGTTTATGTATATACCAGAACATCCCGAACGTCTTGGAAAATTGTAGATATCTGGGACTTGGTTCATGGTTTCTTTCTCAGTAGGTCTGAACAGGCCAGACAAGTCTGATATGTTTGGATTCTGAAATTTAATTATTCTGAATGACTTCAGGCTTGTGAGGGGCAACAGGGCTTTACGGACATCGTGGCATTTTTCTTGGGTGAGGCTGACACCTGGTGGACAAACAGCATAGAAGCAAAGCTTTGTGTTTTAGAGCAGGTATCTGCTAAGAGGACCAGGCTCCGCAGTGTGCTTCACGGTTTTTCCATTTAAAGTCAGTGAGCCTAAGATTTAACTTCCTTTCAAATTTCTGTTTGATATGCTTGGGTTTGACTAGCCCTCGAATGAGAGTTTGCTATTGGTGAAGTTTAAAGACATAAAGAATTTTGATAAAGCTGGTGGTTTTTTTACTATCTGTAATGAATTGTTTAAAAAGATGACCCAAACCTTCCCATCCCACGTGTCTCTGTACTGTCTGTTTTTGTCACCCAATAAATGTTTTAACTGAATGAGTAGATCTTATTTCCTGCCAATGTAACACAATTTCACCTTAGCAGGAAGGCTGTATATTTTGCATCCTACATGTGTAATTTTTAAAACTGTAACATATCTACAGTTAAGATTAATCCTATAATTTATATCATTAGTCAAAATTTTCTTTTAATTAATATGTGTTCACATACAATATCAAATAATTTTGAATTTTGTAAGAGACAACTAAATGCAATGACATGCAGTAATTTTAGGAAAAAATGTATTTAGACTCTCAAAAAAATGAAACCAAAATAATTTCAACATTTCTCTCCTAGGATTACCTGGGAGAACCAGAAATCTGTTCTCAGACAGCCTTTGTTTTAGTCTTGGAGTGTTGGTTTTCCAAAGTCTTTCTCATATTTTTTCTTTTTCTTTTTTTTCTTTTTGAAAATAGATTTTTTCATACAAATTATCTTGATTATAGTTTCTTCTCCCTCTGCTCCTCCCAATTTCTCACCACCTCCCTTCCCGTCTGGATCCACTCCCTTTCTGTCTTTTATCAGAAAACAAACATGCATCTAAAAGATACTAATGAAATAAAATAAGATAAAATAAAAACAAGCACATCAGAATAGGGCAAAACAAGAGAACATGAGAAAAAGAGCCCAAGAAAAGTCATAAGAAACAGAATAGATACAGAGACACACTTGTTTGCACACTCAGGTATCCCATAAAAACACATAACTAGAAGCTATAAGATATACACACTGTGGTGGAGGGGAGATTTAAAAAAAAATAAAAATTAAATTTAAAAAAAGAAAAATTTCCAGCATGACATTATGAGACAAGGAATCTCCAAACATACCATTGAGTTTATTTTCTGTTAGCCATCTACTGCTGTAAACGTGTCCTACCCTTAAGAGTACTTTGTTTCCCCAGTGAGATGTTTTCAAAAGAGACATAAATTACCACTCTTAACCTGTGTCTCTCACTCTTTAGGAGATCACAGGGTGATTCAGAAGCTGCTCAGGGCTGCCGAGATTGACACCTGTGTGATAAATGTGACAGGGAAATAGACTGATGGACATTGAATAGACCTCACTCCTACCTCTTTAAGGACATAAGGATGGTAGGATATGCGAGCAATATTCAACTGGCCACCCTGTTCAGATGAAGAATCTTCATTGTCCAGAGATGCCCAGCCTTCTAGGGTAACAGAACTTAGAATCTACCCCTCCCCAACAATTTACCACACAAAAACTCTAGGGGCTGGAGAGAAGTGAAAGTGGAGACCTATTATCCAGCCTGTATCATGGGCCATGTTCTCCTGGATTTTCTTATCCTTTTGTCTCCTACAATCTTTCTTCCCCCTTTTTCATTGGGTTCCCCAAGTGCTGCCTAACGTTTGGGTGCGGGTCTCTATATATGCTCCCATCTCTGATAAGCATCAGTGGACTAGGCACTGATCTATTCAGTTCTGTTCATCACTGAAGGAAGTCAGGACAGGAACTCAAACAGGGCAGGATCCTGGAGGCTGAAGTTGATACAGATGCCATGGAGTGGTGCTGATTACTGGCTTGCTTTCCCTTGCTTGTTCAGCCTGCTTTCTTATAAAACCCAAGATTTCCATACGAGGGATGGCACCACCCACCAAAGGCTGGGCCCTCCCTTATTGATCACTAATTGAAAAAATGCCTTACATTTGGATCTCATGGAGGCATTTCCTCAACTAAGACTCCTTGTCTGATGACTCTGGCTTGTATTAAGGTGACACACAAAACCAGTAAGCTGACCACTCCCACAGGCTCTGGGCCACCATTTCCCTTACACATCTTGCAGGCAGGACAGGTGTTGGTTCAAGCATAAGCTATCCCTTGTGTGATTGATCTTAACCATTCTGACAGATGTAAGATGGAGTCTCAAAGTCCTTTTCATTTGCATATTCCTTGCTAGGCCTCTTTAGCCTCCTTATTCCCCAGGGAGAGGTAAGTGCACTACACACCCACCTGCAATCCCACGGTGCAGGACAATCAGATGCAAAAGGGAGTCAAGTCAAATCAGGAACTCAGTCTATTACTGTGAGTGCCAGCTTATATAGATTAGGTGACATGCTGTGATGTGGGGGTACCTCCAGCCAATGAGAGACAGCCAAGTCCTCCCTCTGGCTGGAGGGACATCTACCTAAATTTTGCTGTCTCATCCTCACTCAATTCCCTCAAACTTAAGCCAGGCTTTTCTCTGGTACAGGCCCTGAGATAATTTTGGCCCAACATTCCCTCGGTGCTAAGGATATTGAACATTTCTTTAAATATGAGAAATTTTTCTTAAAGAAACATTCATTGGTGGTTGAATACATGAATGATTAGATTCAACTCATAGTGCAGTATTAAGGGTAGTTTCATGAATTTATTGATTAATGTTCAGTAATTTATAAATATAAGTACAAATTTTGCAGAATATCAGAGCTATAAAAAGCATACTTCAAGTATAAACATAGGAGCTTTTAAATATTAAAGAATAAGTGGTTAACTCTTCTTGGAATCTTTCCTTATTGTGAAAATAGCAGAAACTTTAACTCACATGACTATTGTAGCTGCTGTTGCTATTGCTGATAAATTTAAATATTACTTATGGCAGTGAGAAATGAATCCACAGGTAAAATATAAAGAGTACTTCCAACCTTCAGTTACTAAGCTTATCTCAAAATAGATACATATTACATTTCTTTTGAATTACCATCACAGGTTTTCTTGACACCAACACAGCATGATCTGACAACAGTGGCTCACAGAAGAGCCAAACTACCACCTCATCCTGCAGTTAAGTTGCACCATCCTCAGCAACCAGCTCCTGATCTTTCCTAAGCCTCTTACATCATGGGAGTAGCAGCATGGAGCACTAGGATGAAGACCAGACAGAGAGAATTAGACAGTACATCCTGATGCTGGTGTAATTGGATGCAGAGAGAAAAACTTCCAAGTAACATTATTTCTGTATGGTCTGTGTTTTCTTTTTGGTGGATGCTACTCACAGGATATGGATATGGGCAAGCTGAACAAAGACTTGCTTTTCTAAGCTTTGACACTGACAAAGATAGAAGACATATGAGTGGTCATCTTCAGGGGCAGAGGTTAGTCCTCAACGCTGTTAAAAGACAAAAGCTACAAGAAAGAGAGATTCTAACTTCATGTTCAAAGACTTTATGTGCTTTCCTCTGGACCTCAGCTCATCCTTAGTATTAATTAAATTCCTGCTAATCTTCCACATCAGAGTATTACTTCTTCTTGATGTTTTTTCTAAAGATATATCTTTGGAACAGTTTCCTTAAACACACTTCCTCTCTATTCCAAATTTCTGTGCCCTCCTAGAAAAAACAGATGACTTAGCCTCAGGGTCCTTTATTTTGTATTATGTGAAAGACAAACACACAGACACACACACAGAGAGAGAGAGAGAGAGAGAGAGAGAGAGAGAGAGAGAGAGAGAGAGAGAGAAGCAAAATTTTCTGCTGGCAGAGAACAATTCAAATAAAAATAACTTCTAAATTGTATCAGTTTTGTTGTTGGTAGTTGTTGAGTTTTGTGTTTTTAAGACAGGGCTGAATTCAAGATTTTTTGCATTGTGTAAAACGGGAGGAAACAGCTCACAGTCACACAGTCTCATTCTGAGATTTCAGGAGATAGGATCGCAATTTCAGACAAAGTAAGAGCCAGTGGCTGGCCGTTTTGCTTTTAGGATCTTCAGGCAGTATTTATTTATTGAAATGCCATTACAACTAAGTACTGGGAATATAGGAAGTTGCCACCACACTGGGCTTGTGATGTGTTTGCAGAGGTAGTTAACAGCTGTGCATGTCTTTGGCCGGGGCAGGGGGGGGGGTTGGGGATATCTTGTGAACAAGCACCATGTAAAACCACAGTATTCTGTTAAGTGGTCTAGAGTACCCTGGGCACTTTCTTCAAACTAGAACATTTGTTCAATAATAAAAAATATATGTTTCCGTAAGTAGATCACTTCATTGTCTAAGAAACTGAAAAAGAATACAGAAAAGAAAAGGGAATTTTTTTTTTAGACATTTTGAAGAAAATCATGATCTTGAGGGCTAGAGAAAATAAATTATACCAAGTAAGAGCAGAAATAAATCGAACACAGGGGCAGACACAGACTATGCGTGATTATCTAGTGACAGAAAATTTCTTTTGTATCCCAAACTAAATTGTAAGTTGAGGAATAGATGAAGAGGGAGAGAAAAGAATTAATTTATTAGCCTCTATGAGGGAAACCAATTTGAATAAAGATTCCATGTTTGAAACTTTCAATCGTCTGGATAGAGGATCTTGCTTGCCTTAAGTCATTAGACTGGGCTCTATAAGATTAAACAGCTGTCCATCCAGCTGCCCAGGGAACAACATGCCAGCAACTGTGGATATGGGCGTTATAAGACAGCAGCCACCACAGTGTCCCACACCAGAATCCAGAAGGAAAAGCTGAACTGTGGAGAGCCATGCCCCAACACACCAGCCAGTTTCTGAGAGTGTGTAGGGCTGACGGCGCAGGCAGACGGCATGGAGGCAGACTACGCGTGGGGGCCTGCAGGCAGCCGGGACCTGCACGCAACACCGAGAGCAGATCACCCCACTACAATTAAATCAAAGAGGTAGGCCTTTGGTTGGCGAGGTTCCTAACAAAAGAGGAGCCGGGTCCTGTTCCTGAAGACCCTCCTGAGGGTTGAGAGGGATCGTGGCCCCCGGCAGGAGTCAGGAAACAAAGCGAGGGCATTTTGTAAGAAGAGCCCCTGGCCAGCAGGGAAACCTGAACCGGTTTTAAAAGACCCATTAGATAGCATCGATAGGAGGAGATGGGCAGGTGCCAAGGCAAAAATTCACCCAATAATCTCAAAAACAACATGAAAACACCAGAACCCAATGATCTTACAACAGAAGGACTTGAACACCCTAACACAGAAGAAGTGGAAAAAATTGACTTTATGAACGCAATAGAGTCCCTTAAACAACATGTGAAAAGTGCCCTTATAGAAATGGATGAGAAGTATAACCAAAAGTTTGAAGAAATGAGTAAATACGTACATGATACCCTGGGAAACCAAGAAAGAACGATCAAACAGGTAATGGAAACAGTTCAAGAATTGAAAACTGAAATGGAAGCAAGGAAGAAAACACAAACTGAGGACCAGATGGATATGGAAAACCTAGGTCAATGAGCAGAGCCTACAGAAACAAGCATAATCAATAGAATACAAGAGATAGAAGAAAAAAATCTCAGATTCTGAGGACACTATAGAGAAAATAAATGCACTGATCAAAGAAAACAGCAAAGCCAACAAATTCTCATCACAAAACATTCAGGAAATATGGGACACAATAAAAACACCAAACATAAGAATAATAGGAATAGAAGAAGGAGAAGAGTCACAGCTCAAAGGCCCAGAAAATATTTTTAACAAAATTATGGAAGAAAACTTTCCCAAAATAAAGAAAGATATTCCTTTGAATATTCAAGAAGCATACAGAACACCAAACAGACTGGATCAAAGAAAAACATCCCCCCACCATATAATAATAAAAACACTAAATACACAGGTTAAGAAAGAATATTAAGAGCTGCAAAGGAAAAAGGCCAAGTAACTTATAAAGGTAAACCGATCAGACTTACACCTGACTTCTCTATGGAAACCATGAAAGCCAGAAGGTCCTGGATAGAGGTACTTCAGAAGCTAAGAGACCATGGATGCAAACCCAAACTACTATACCCAGCCAAGCTACTGTTCACTATCAATGGAGAAATCAAGACATTCCAGGCTAAGAACAAATTTAAACAATACGTAGCCACAAATCCAGCCCTACAGAAAGTAATAGAAGGAAAATCGCAACCCAAGAAACCCAACATTGCCAACACTGCCTACAATAACTCAGGCATCTAGCAACCCTTCACCAGCACAACTCAAAGAAGGGAGACACACAAACTCTACTAACAAAAACAATAAGAATAACCAGAGTAAACAATCACTGGTCATTAATATCACTTAATATTAATGGGCTCAATTCACCTATAAAAAGGCACAGGCTAAGAGATTGGATACGAAAACAGAATCCAACATTCTGCTGTTTGCAAGAAATACATCTCAACCACAAAGACAGGCATCTACTCAGATTAAAGGGTTGGGAAAAGGTGTTTCAAGCAAATGGTCCTAAGAAAAAAGCAGGTGTGGCCATACTAATTTCTAACAAAACTGACTTCAAACTAAAATCAATCAGAAGAGATCGAAATGGATACTTTATACTCATAACAGGAACAATTCATCAGGATGAAGTCTCAATCCTGAATATCTACACCCCTAATATAAAAGCACCCACTTATGTAAAAGAAATATTACTAGAACTCAAGGCAGACATCAAACCACACACACTAGTAGTAGGAGACTTCAATACAACTCTCTCTCCAATGGACAGGTCAATCAGACAGAATTAAGAGAATTAAGAGAATTATTAGAGGTAATGAAGCAAATGGATTTAACAGACATCTATAGAACACTCCACCCAAATAGGAAAGAATATACCTTCTTCTCTGCAGCTCATGGAACCTTCTCTAAAATTGATCACATACTTGGAAACAAAACAAACCTCCACAGATACAAAAATATATCAGTGTCCACCTGTGTCTTATCAGATCACCATGGATTAAAGTTAGAAGGCAACAACAATGCTACCCCCAGAAAGCCGACAAACTCATGGAAACTGAACAGTCAACTACTGAACCACACCTGGGTCAAGGAAGAAATTAAGAAAGAAATTAAAAATCTTCCTTGAATTTAATCAAAATAAAGAGATAACATACTCAAGCCTATGGGACACGATGAAAGCAGTGCTAAGAGGAAAGTTCATAGCACTAAGTGCCCACTTAAAGAAAACGGAGAAAGCATACATCGGGGACTTAACAACACACCTGAAAGCTTTAGAAAAAAAAGAAGCGGACACGCCCAGGAGGAGCAGAAGACTGGAAATAATCAAACTGAGGGCAGAAATCAACAAAATAGAAACACAGAAAACAGTCCAAAGAATCAATGAAACAAAAAGTTGGTTCTTGGAGAAAATCAACAAGATCGACAAACCCCTATCCAAACTAATTAAACAACAGAGAGAGAACATGCAAATGAATAAGATCAGAAATGAAAAGGGGGACACAGACACAGAGGAAATTTAGAGACTCATTAGATCTTACTACAAAAGCCTGTATGCCACAAAACTGGAAAATACGAAAGAAATGAACATTTTTTTTAGATAAGTACCACATACCAAAGCTAAACCAAGACCAGGTGAACGATCTAAATAGACGTGTTAGTCGCGAAGAACTACAAACTGTTATCAAAAATCTCCCTTCCAAAAAAAGCCCAGGACCAGATGGTTTCATTGCAGAATTCTACCAGAACTTCCAAGAAGAGCTAATACCTATACTCCTTAATGTATTTCACAATATAGAAACAGAAGAGTCACTGCCAAATTCCTTTTATGAAGCTACAGTTACCCTGATACCAAAACCACACAAAGACCCAACCAAGAAAGAGGATTACAGGCCTATCTCACTCATGAATATCGATGCAAAAATTCTCAACAAAATACTGGCAAACTGAATCCAAGAACACATTAGAAAAATTATCCACTATGATCAAGTAGATCCCAGAGATGCAGGGCTGGTTCAACATACACAAATCTATCAATGTAATCCACCATATAAATAAACTGAAAGAAAAAAAACATATGATCATTTCATTAGATGCTGAAAAAGCATTTGACAAAATTCAATACCCCTTTATGATAAAGGTCTTGGTGAGACTAGGGCTACAAGGGTCATACCTAAATATAATAAAAGCTATTTACAGCAAGCCGACAGCTAACATTAAATTAAATGGAGAAAAACTCAAAGCTATCCCACTAAAATCAGGAATACGACAAGGATGTCCACTCTCTCCATACCTCTTCAATATAGTGCTTGAAGTTCTAGCAATAGCAATAAGACAACATAAGGAGATCAAGGGGATTCGTATTGGAAAGAAAGAAGTTAAGCTTTCGTTATTTGCAGATGATATGATAGTATACATAAGCGACCCCAAAAACTCTACCAAAGAACTCCTACAGCTGATAAACACCTTTAGTAATGTGGCAGGATACAAGATCAACTCCAAAAAATCAGTGGCCTTTCTATACACTAAGGATAAGGAAACAGAGAGGGAAATCAGAGAAGCATCACCTTTCACGATAGCCACAAATAACATAAAATATCTTGGGATAACTCTGACCAAGGAAGTGAAAGATCTATTTGACAAGAACTTTAAGTCATTGAAGAAAGAAATTGAAGCAGACACCAGAAAATGGAAGGATCTCCCCTGCTCTTGGATTGGGAGGATCAACATAGTAAAAATGGCAATTCTACCAAAAGCAATCTATAGATTCAATGCAATCCCCATCAAACTCCCATCAAAATTCTTCACAGATCTGAAGAAGACAATAATCAACTTTATATGGAAAAACAAAAAAACCAGGATAGCCAAAACAATTTTATACAATAAAGGATCATCTGGAGGCATTACCATCCCTGACTTCAAACTCTATTACAGAGCTACAGTATTAAAAACAGTTTGGTATTGGCATAAAAACAGAGAAGTCAACCAATGGAATCGAATAGAAGACGCTGACATTAACCCACAAATATATGAACACCTGATTTTCGATAAAGGAGCTAAAAGTATACAATGGAAAAAAGAGAGCATCTTCAACAAATTGTGCTGGCAAAACTGGATGTCAACCTGTAGAAGAATGAAAATAGATCCATATCTATCACCATGCACAAAACTCAGGTCCAAATGGATCAAAGACCTCAATATCAGTCCGAACACACTGAACCTGATAGAAGAGAAAGTGGGAAGTACTCTACAACACATGAGCACAGGAGACCACTTCCTACGTATAACCCCAGCAGCACAGACATTAAGGGCCTCATTGAATAAATGGGACCTCCTGAGACTGAGAAGCTTCTGTAAAGCAAAGGACACTGTCACTAAGACAGAAAGGCAACCCACTGACTGGGAGAAGATCTTCACCAACCCCGCAACAGACAAAGGTCTGATCTCCAAAATATATAAAGAACTCAAGAAACTAGACCGTAAAAATCTAATCAACCCAATTATAAAATGGGGCACTGAGCTGAACAGAGAATTCTCAACAGAAGTTCAAAAGGCCAAAAGACACTTAAGGTCATGCTCAACTTCCTTAGCGATCAGGGAAATGCAAATCAAGACAACTTTAAGATACCATCTTACACCTGTCAGAATGGCTAAAATCAAAAACACCAATGATAGCCTTTGCTGGAGAGGTTGTGGAGAAAGGGGTACACTCATCCATTGCTGGTGGGAATGCAAACTTGTGCAACCACTTTGGAAAAAAGTGTGGCGGTTTCTCAGGAAATTTGGGTCAACCTACCCCTGGGCCCAGCAATACCACTCTTGGGAATATACCCAAGAGAGGCCTTATCATACAACAAAAGTATATGCTCTACTATGTTCATAGCAGCAATGTTTGTAATAGCCAGAACCTGGAAACAACCAAGATGCCCTTCAATGGAAGAATGGATGAAGAAAGTATGGAATGTATACATATTAGAGTACTACTCAGCAGTAAAAATCAAGGACTTCTTGAATTTT
This sequence comes from Microtus californicus, assembly GCA_028537955.1. Lineage (NCBI taxonomy): Eukaryota > Metazoa > Chordata > Mammalia > Rodentia > Cricetidae > Microtus > Microtus californicus. Next base: position 44,092,887 of record JAQJZF010000025.1, on the reverse strand, counting down.
GCATGCAAATGGATGGAAATAGAAAACACTATCCTGAGTGAGGTAAGCCAGACCCAAAAAGAGGAACATGGGATGTACTCACTCATATTTGGTTTCTAGCCATAAACAAAGGACATTGAGCCTATAATTAGTGATCCTAGAGAAGCTAAATAAGGAGAACCCAAAGAAAAACATATAGTCATCCTCCTGAATATTAACCTTCATCAGGCAATGAAAGGAGACAGAGACAGAGACCCAATTTGGAGCACCGGACAGAAATCTCAAGGTCCAAATCAGGAGCAGAAGGAGAGAGAGTATGAGCATGGAACTCAGGACCGCGAGGGGTGCACCCACACATTGAGACAATGGGGATGTTCTATCGGGAACTCACCAAGGCCAGCTGGCCTGGGTCTGAAAAAACCTGGGATAAAATCGGACTCGCTGAACATAGCAGACAATGAGGACTACTGAGAACTCAAGAACAATGGCAGTGGGTTTTTGATCCTACTGCACGTATTGGCTTTGTGGGAGCCTAGGCAGTTTGGATGCTCACTTTACTAGACCTGGATGGAATTGGGTGGTCCTTGGACTTCCCACTGGGCAGGGAACCCTGATAGCTTTATGGGCTATCAAGGGAGGGGAACTTGATTGGGGGAGGGGGAGGGAAATGGAAGGAGGTGGCAGGGAAGAGACAGAAATCTTTAATAAATAAATAAACGGGGAAAAAAAAGATTCCATGTTTATTTTAGTACCCAAATCCTTACTTTAAAAATCTTTAGGCCGGGTGGTGGTGGCACACACCTTTAATCCCAGCACTCAGGAGGCAGAGGCAGGTGGATCTCTGTGAGTTCGAGGCCAGCCTGGTCTACAAGAGTTAGTGCCAAGACTGGCTCCAAAGCTACAGAGAAACCCTGTCTCGAAATTAAAAAAAACTAAAAAAAAAAAAAAAAGATGGAATTTTTCTATAGCCGGGCGGTGGTGGCGCACGCCTTTAATCCCAGCACTCGGGAGGCAGAAGCAGGCGGATCTCTGTGAGTTCGAGACCAGCCTGGTCTACAAGAGCTAGTTCCAGGACAGGCTCCAAAACCACAGAGAAACCCTGTCTCGAAAAACAAAAATAAATAAATAAATAAAAATAAAAATCTTTACCCAGTCAATCACACCCTGGACACCACAGTATCTCAATTATCCGGAAAACCTAGATGCAATAAATCACCTCTCACTATGGACTATTAACCACCTCAATCTTTGCCCTGTTTTGTGTTATACATCTTGCTCAGCTATAATCACTTTAGGTCGGTGTCAGTAATATATGATTTTTCTTTCCCATTTTTAACCCTAAATCAAGCAGATACATTTCCAACTGCTCTTTGTCTCATTGATTGTTTGTATTGTGCTTTGTTTATATTTTATTGATTTCAGCTTTCAATTTGATTATTTCCTGCCATCTATTTCTCCTGGGTGAGTTTGCTTCTTTTTTGTTCTAGAGTTTTGTTCTGTTAACTCACTAGTGTGGGATTTTTTTCAGTGTCTTTTATGTAGTCATTTAGTGCTATGAACGTTCCTTTTAACACTGCTTTTATTGGGTGCCATAAGTTTGAGTATGCTGTACAGTCATTTTCATTGAATTTTAGGAAGCCTTTAATTTCTTTCTATTTCATCCTTGGCCCACCCATTGGTGATTCATTGTTCAATTTCCATGTTTGTGGGCTTTCTGGAATTAGTGTTGTTGATGAAGTCTAACTTTAAGCCTTGGTGATCTAATAATATACATGGGGTTATTTCAATGTTCTTGTTTCTGTTGAGGTTTGCTTTGTTACTGGGTATGAGAAGCTTCCATGAGGTGCTAAGAAGAAGGTATTCTTTTATATTTGCATGGAATGCTGTATCGATGTCTGTTAAGACCAGTTGAGTCAAAACATCTGTTAGTTCCCTATTTGTAAGCTACTTTTTTGTCTGACAGACCTGTCCAGTGGTGAGAAAGGAGTGTTGAAGTCTCCCACTATTAGTGTTTGGGGTTTGATGTGTGATTTAAGCTTTAGTAATGTTTCTTTTACATATGTGAGTGACTTTATATTTGGGGCATAGATGTTCAGAATTGAGATTTCCTCTTGATGGTTTTTCCTGTGACTAACAGGAAATGTCTTTCTTTGTCTCTTTTGATTGATTTTAGTTTGAAGTCTATTTTGTTAGATATTAGGATAGCTACACCAGCTTGTTTCTTGGCTTCATTTGATGAGAAAATGTTTACTCAACCCTGTACTCTGAGGCAATGTCTGTCTTTGAGGTTGAGGTTATGTTTCTTGTATGCAGCAGAAGGATGGATTCTGGTTTCATATCCAATCTGTTAGCCTGTGTCTTTTTATAGGTGAGTTGAGTCCATTTATATGAAAGGATATTAATGTGTGCTAGCTCCCCTGATGATTTTAGATTGCAATGACGGTACTTCGCCAGCAGGTATCGCACAGCCAAAGCAGGTCCAGGGACAGTGTAGATCCGGTCTGACTCATCCCAAGGTTGTTGCCTGACTTGTGAATTCTAAGTAAAACTCAAACAAACCAAACCGAATGGATTTTCGGATCTTCGTTAGAGAGAAAGGAAAAGTGAGGCTGCACGTTCAGCAGTTGCTAACGGGCTGCGAGTTGCTGGTAGTCTGGCACAGCAGGGAGGTCGTGCAGCTGGCACAGGCAGCTGGAGCTCGGGCTATGGAGGTGCATGCAGCTCAGTGTCATGCTAACCTGAGGCGACCCAGCGGGTAACCTTGTGGTTCGCTGGTGCCCGCAGGCTCTGGAACCAATGCAAGAGGCCGGAGCCTAACGGGCACTGTAGCCCTGGAACCCAGGCGGGAGCAGGACAACCTGCTCAGTGCACCGAGTCTACAAGCTTCTAGGGCGAGCTCCAGCTGCCTCTTAATGCGGCAGGGAGCCAGGAACCAGCAAAGGGTTCATTTGACCTATTGAACTCGCCGCAGTTAGTGGGGTTTGCTCAGTGGGCACGGGACCTGGAGAGCTGGGAGAGTTACTTTTCTCTCGATCCCAGGTGGCTTTTCCGGGGGCCGGACTTTCTTGCCTGAGCTGGGGAGTTCTGAGGTGCAGGGGGCCTGGGCAGGTGTGGCAAAGAAAGTAGGCAGGGGTAGGAGGTTTAGGAGTTATTAAGTTAGCTCGTGTGGGGCAGTTTGCCCCAGTAAGGACGTTTGGGTTCTGGTCACATTGGGTGCTAGATAAAGAGAAGTCATTCAGGAGTTACAAATTGTCTTTATTGTGGGCATACAAAGGGAAATACAGACTCACAGAATACAGGATAGGGGGAAGCCGCCATGTCCTGCTGTTCTGTCCCTCGGGAAATGTGAACAACTGCTTCTGCTCGTACCTCCCAAGTGAGAGAGACCCATTCTCTTCCTTATAAGAGATCACATCTGCACACAAAAGCCACATCCTAAGGCTGGTACCCAAAAAGCTATTGATGGAGATGAATTCCCACGACACATTACCCTCAGATCTAGGGTCTTCCAGTTGGACTGGGATGCAGTGGGGACTCCTCTTCCTCCTCACCTTGTGCACATAGGATGCAGGTGCTTGGGCCAGAGGCTGGGATCTGTACTCCTGTATTAGCAGACATTATACACAAGTGTCCAAGTAGCATGTTGAAGAGTATTCTAGAGTAATTGGATAGCATGTGGATTAGAGAGGGGCCTACAGATATAAGAATCAAAATGCTTACTAAAGAAGCAGCCATAGGTATAAGCCGGGATATCCATGAAAAGTTTTGAAGCCTCCTGTCCCGTGATGCTAATGCCTGTGGTCTGAATCTGATTCTTAAAGCAAAGACAGTTATCTTTTTTGACTCTGTTACCTGACTGGACTGGCACACCTATTCCCACCTCCTTGGTGGGAAATACAGCACCTAAAGTATTTTTCTAGCAGCTCCTGAGCTAGGCAAGCCCTGTGCCCAGATTCTGGATTGGGGGAAGAACTAGGCCCACATCATCCCTGTCCTCACAGCAGTTATAGGAAGTCCATAAAGTTGACTGGAACACAATTCAGTGTATGGTGAGCTCTACAGAAAAAGTGACAGCGGTTATGGGAGACAAACATAGTGACAATCCTGTGAGGGTCCCACCCAAGCCTTAGAGTATTCATTGGAGTTAGCCAGTTTACAGACGTTGAGAGAATGGGGCAGGATGGAAAGAAGAGCACATGAGGTGAGGTCTAGAAGCAAAAGGAGGCTGAAGAAGATTTGTAAAGCAGGGCATAGCTGAAGCATGATTAATAAAAATCCAGAGAGAGAAATTGGGGCTCAACCTGAAGATCTGAAAAGCAAAGCAGCCAGCCATTGGCTCTTACCTTGACCTCAGTCTGAAAATGGTGATCCTGCATCCTAGAATCTCAGAATGAGACTGTCTGAAAGTTGTCTCCCCTGTCTCATATTCCTCTCTAGGGCTGGGATTAAAGGCATGCACCACCCAATTTCTATGGCAACTGGTGTGGCTCCTAGGATTAAAGGTGTGTGTTGTTGTGGCTACTGGGATTAAAGGTGTGTGTTACCATAACCTGGTCTTATGACTGATCAGTGGGACTGTTTTACTCTCAGATTTTCAGGCAGTCTGTAAGCTAGTCTGGTTATTTCCTGAATAGAGCTAACTACTATAGTTGGAACCTGGTTTGTGGGGCCACTAGGGTCTCTAGCGGTTCTGGCTAGCAGCGTTCATTTGGGCAAAGAATTCCCCCACAGTGGCCCTGATTATCCACTACCAGCTGACTTCCAAATCCAGTTTTTCCTATGCTGGCGGAAGTTCAAGCATTCAGGCAGAGAGACATGTAGGGGGATGAGGCAGAAAAGGCTGAGGAGCTCATGCCCAGTGACTGTATATATGCATGTTTCTACCTTGGTTTAGAACATTTTGTATATTGATACAACTTTGGGGGTATATTTTCATATTATTATAGGTCATGTTTGTTGTATATACACTTAGATCAATTAGGTTCTTTAGATACATAGAGATTGTATTCTATCTAGATAGGTATTCTTCAACCACTTCAAGGATCTATGGAATATGGCATTTAAATAACTTAGGGTTCTGTTGACATGAGACATGATTGCGTCTGACAGCACCAATCTATTCCTGAGCGAGGGTTGAGCACCGAAGACACTCCACTTGGAACTTGTTTTCTTCTTGGTAAAACTGGCCTTTGGGCATGGAACTGACAATGCCTCAACCATTGACAAGTTACATAGTATTTAGAAATGGATAAACAGGACCTTCGAATCTTGCCAAGACAGGGTAAAATGGTTTTGAAAAATTTCCTGCTTCTGAAAATGGTCTGTCACTAGGCCTTAGCCAAAGTTGGTTGCTTCAACGTTGCAAAACGAGACTTTGGGTGATTGCTCGAGTAGCTTATTGTCTCCAACATATATTGCTCACTTTGGAAGCTACTTGATTGTACTTCCTGCCTGCTCAAATAATATTAGCTCCCTTCTGAGGCCTTCAATGGAGGTGAAGATTAGATAGTTGTAGTACTGTTACGATCTAGCCAAGCCATTTCCTATACAAGACTTAGACTCCATAGGATAGAATGTTTATTAAAACAGCATATGTTCCTTGCTTAATATTGTTTATGCTGAATGTATAATTATATTTGATATATGTTCCTAGTGTATATAGTTTTGTATTCGGTTTGGAACTCTCTTATTTAAACAAAAAGGGGAGATGCTGCAGGAGCACATTCTGCTCCTTCAGCCAATAGCCTTTAAGATAGCAGCCCACTGGGTGTGGTCTCTTATACTTTAAAAAGCAGCGGGAACCGTGTACTCTCTCTCTCTCTCTCTCTCTCTCTCTCTCTCTCTCTCTTTCTCTCTCTCTCTCTCTCTCTCTCTCTCTCTCTCTCTCTCTCTCTCTCTTGCTTCTGGCTCCCGTTCCAGCTGCTAGACTCTCTGTTTCCTGTTTGCAATGAGAGGACTATTGTTTGGGATGGTGATATGTAAGTTTTTCCCCTCAAATAAATAAACTTTTTTATTATCCATAACTCTTAACTGGTGTGGGATTGTTTTGCAGCTTCAGTGAGTGGAATATACCATGATTGGCATGGACAAGGTGATCTTGAGAACCTTCTGAGTGAGTTCAGCTACTGTTTGAGAGATCTCTAGAGTCAGAGCTTGGCCAAAGAAATAGGGGCTGTCCCACAAACCCTGAGGGAGAATAGTCCATGTAAGCTGTCTGGAGGACCAGGAGTTGAGTCCTCCCAGGTAGAGGCAAAAAGGAAGTATGAGTCAGGGTGTAAAGGGACAGAAAAGAATGCATCTTTGAGGTCTAGAACAGTAAAGTAGAAGGTAGTAGGAGTGACATTAGACAGGAGATTATATGGGTTGTTAACCAGAAGGTGAACAGGAATAACTGTCTTCATTTATGAGGCAGAGATCTTGAACCAAGCAGTAAGCACCAGAGGGCTTGTGTACAGAAAGAATTGGCATGTTGCAGGGTGAGTCAATAGGAATTAGAAGTCCTTGAGATATGAGATGGGTGATAATAGGATGGATTAAAGGGACGAATACAGGGAACATATGAAAGTCCTAACATTTACAAGTTTCCCAAAGAGGCAGGTGTTCTAAGATACATGGCTTTACTCTCAGAAACAAGGCCATAACTCAAGGATGTGGGTGGGCATTGTTCTTGTTCCTCCCCAAATTCTTCTCCTATCCCCTTCCTCTTCCCACTGAGCTCCTTCCCATCATGCCTTCTTCTCACTTAAGGATGTGTGCCTGCAGCATAAGTACTTGCATTTCCTTGGGTGCATTTCCTCTTGAGCAAGGGAGATTACCAGTGACTAAACCCCTGAGGGATGGAGCTCCTCTCTCCCTCTCACCCTCAGCACCATTAACTGCTGCTAGCTCCTCTGGGAGGGGTGGAGCCTCATACACTCCTCCCTCAGCCAGGCTGAAATGCTAATGGGATAGCAGAAAGCCATTGCTTCTGAGAATGTCTGTGTCTAACAGCCATGTTATATGCATATTACAGCATTTCATAGCAAACCTTCAATCCTCTTTATAGTACAAACACTTCAAATGATTTGGAAAAACAAAGTATTTCATAGAATATAGTATGGTTTGGAGTTAGACCCATATGGCTATTAACTGAATGGATATTAAAGCCTTGGATAAGCTTAAAACAAGGACAAAGTAAAAGATAAGAGTCTAAAGAGTTGCCATAAACAATTTGTTAAAGGATGAAGTGATATACTATATACTGCAACAAGGTAACAAATTTTCCTTCTTAACACGTAAACCATTATCTTTAGGGTCCCACACAACAATCTGCACTGGCTATGACTTGAGTGGTGGCATTTTCAGGGAAGATGAAAGACAAAAGTGAGGGACAAAAGGGACAGCCACAGAATTTGCTCAGATCTAGTCAGCTTTATTCTGTTAGACCGAGGGGAAATTACTGAGAAAGTATTTCCTGAGAGTGGATGTAAGATGTCTGCTCTTGCAGAGGACCCAGGTTCCTTCTGAACACAGCACAGTTTACACTCATCTGTTCCTCGTTCTGGTGCCCTCTTCTGGCTCTTAAGGGCATTGATGCATGTGGTGCACAAATGTGGAGGGAAGACATCCATACACGTAGAACAAAATGCAAAAAAAAAATGTACCTTTTATAAACTATGATGTTTCTCATGCACTTTAAAATGCCTCAAAAATGCTACGGCAGCACACAGGGAATGGCTGTCACTGTAGCAATGTCTTCATGTCTGCATGACTGGAAGATGTCATAATCTGGAAATTACTTTGTCAAGGGTCTATTAGAAACAAGGGACATTGGTCTGTTTACTTTTGAATATTACACCGGCAATATTCAGCAGGTTGCATCTAGAGGGGAGTGTAGGCACAGGATATGTGTAGTTGAGGATGTAGCCAGTGGCTGTGTACAGGTTAGGATGTAGGTTCTAGATAAATGTAGGTGAGTGTGTATGCTGTATTAAAAATACCTAGTTGATTTTTCCAAAAGATAAACATTTTTCACCAAGAGACAATATATGATAGTAAGCACACACAAGATTTGCATCAAAAATCATTTAATGGTATTTGAAGTTTTTCACAATGCACTTAGATTTGCTGGTACAAGCTCATCTGTCTCAGAGTGAATATGCACGAAGCTACTTGAAGAAAGTCAAGGGCTAGCACAGTCACCCACCTCTCTGGAATACCTAACGATCAGCATGCGAGGATACTCCTAAGGGTTAAAACAGCCTGACTATGAGTTAAGAATTTGTATTTTAAGTGGCACAAATGGAACAGTTCTCTACTTTTTGAAAAGGTCACACATTTCATGACAATAAGTTTCTAAGCTGAGGCCATCTTAGTTCTACGCACTCTGAGTTCTGTTCCCTTAAAACCAAACGTGCCCCACACAGCGGTGTTCTAACTGACTAGGTTCTGTAGCCACACACAAGGCCTTGCAGCTCATGCAGCTGCCATTTTACCCAATATCAAATTATCTCCTTAAGAATTTGTTGTCTGTGTATACAACAATGGAGATTAATTATGATGGAACGTAATGTAAATGATATCATAGGTGAAGAATTTACAGATGTGTGTGATAATAAAGTAACCACTGTCACCAGTATCTGCTGCATCAGCTAACCAAAAAATGGAGGTTTTCCTTAAAGCAATGAGCACGTAAGGTAGCAGCTAGCCACTTAGGAAACAGGCTCCATTTTGCTCCTATTCCTGGTTTAACCTGACTGTTTGAAGGGGAAACCAAGGAAGTGTGACCTTTCCCATAACTACTTCTAGAGCGAGAAAGAGACAGGATGAGCTGAAGTGGAAACGCACAGCGGTTAGACTCCACAGTCCTTGACGTACTTGGAGAGATCTTGGTTTTGACAGTGGGTTCTCCATGCCACCCTGCGGAGGAAATGGGACAGGGGAGAAATGGTTAAACTTCCCTCCTCTGTCACACACGTTCTCTAACCTTGGGGAGAAGCAGTGTGCCGGTGACACTAATGGTGATTGTTTCTGGGCCAGGATCTGGTGTGGAACACGGCTACAGCTGCAGGCAGAAACGGCTACTGAAGATGGAGCTGTGTCTGCAGGGCAGTTTATTCCTCCTGAACCTGAGCAGAGCACAGGATGCTCACTATCAATGGGACGTCTCATGCACGGAACGTCTCATGCTCATTCTACAGATAGTATGGAGGTTTGAAAAGGAAGGAGTCATGTATGGGATTCTCAGAATTCAGAGAAATCCCTAAAACTAACAAATGTAGAGAAAGGTCCCAGCTGTGCCTGCAGTGCTCAGAAAGACACTTGGGCCTCATTAAAGCTCACTGCATAGATCAACAGAACCCACAGTTTCCCCTTCCCAAGTTCCCACATACCAAGCTTTAACGCCTTGTGGGTCACTCACAACCCTCTTTGCACATTTGATGGCTTGAGTGATGTCATCCTGGAGCAAAACTGAAAGACACGGGTGGGGAATGACAAGGACGGTTAGAGAAGCCATTTAGTTCAGATCCAGGCAGCTTTCCTCTGTGACACTGAGCAGAGAATACAAGCAATTTCTTCACAACTGTCCATGCATCTGTGATTATTGGAGAGAGTCCCTCTTGTTTCCATCCACTTGACATGGTCAAGTCATTTTATTTCTCATTCCTCAAGACCCTGGGTGATGGAATAGACTTGAAAGTAGAGTGTTCTTAGGATTCGAGCACTGATAAAAAGTAGAAAACATTGAAATAATGAGGAGTCCCTGGAGGCTATATGACTGTCAGCTACCATGAGAGAAGCGCCTCTTCCTTCACACATTGGAAATCAGAACATTCTAATAACAGTCACCTGGGTCTACCATTGGAAAATTCACCCTAAGAAAACAGATACCGCAGCGATGGCTCGGTGGCTAAAAGCATTGGATGCTCTTCCAGACGACTTGATTCCCAGCACCCACATGGTGGCTCTTAGTGTCTGTAATGCCAGTTCCATTAGATGGAAACCCTCTTCTGACTTCCACAGGTACCAGGCACACAAGTGGGGCACAATCCTATGTGCAGGCAAAACACCCACACCCGTAAAGATAAATGAATACTTTATGAATGCAAACAATGCACAAGCCTTGTGTGAATAAACCTCTTCCTAGGAATTTATAACCAGTCAAATAAATGGAGTCAGGTGCTCTTAGACTCAAGACCTGAGGCTGTCAAGATAACTCAGGCTGAAGACACTGGGTGAGCCCCAGGATCTTGAGTTCCATTCCCAGCAACCATATGGAGGCTCATAACCATCTATAATAAGATCCTATGACATCTTTTGGAATGCAGGTAGAACACTGTAACTATAATAAATAAACAATTTTTTTAAAAAAGTTTCTATACTTGTGTGGTGTTTTCAACATAGAGAATATTGCTACTGAAACTTTATTCTCTTTTTAAAATGAGAATTCAGGTCAGTATTTGTTACTATGAACATCTGTTGAAGCTATGCAAGTATAATTTGTGTAAAAATAGGAAATCTTTACATGTTTCTATGTGAGTACATATGTACGTTATATATCTCTACATGAATCTACAGTCTAGAAGAGTATTTTCTTTTTCTTTTTTTTTTTTGTTAGTTTTTCGAGACAGGGTTTCTCTGTAGCTTTGGAGCCTGTTCTGGCACTAGCTCTTGTAGACCAGGCTGGCCTCAAATTCACAGAGATCCGTCTGTCTCTTCCTCCCGAGTGCTGGGATTAAAGGAGTGTGCCAACAACGCCCGGCTAGAAGAGTATTTTCTAGAGGTTTCAAGATATGTGAATTCTCTAAGCAGTCAAACCGGAAGTGATATTCCTCTATCCCCATGGATTCTAAACCCTTTCAATGACTGTAGATGAGTTTACAAAATGCTTTTGCAGTTAGGCTAAGGAGATGACCAAAATATTCCACCATCTAAATTTTTCTTCTTTTGAAAAATTTTAACAACCAAATTTAGCAGGAATTAATAGTTCACTGTTTAGGGCTTGGCTAAAATGTACCAAGTCTTGAGTTCACTTCCAACACTGGAAAAATAGAATGACATTGGCTGATTAAATTCATGCACAGAAATTGCATATTACTTCCACCATGGTATGAATTCAAGTTCTTCCATCCCAAGCCTCCATCCTGATATGAACCCTGTGTGCTCCGTTTCTTGTTGAAAACAAGTTTCTTCTTAAATACATAAATCTATCTTATTTTATTCAATGAGATAATGTCCATATAGGAGTTAATTGTTTGAATATGCAAACGAAAGCATTTTAAAACAAAATTTGATATTAGTAATTCACTCTAAGATCTCTCAACATGAAGAACACATCAATACATGCATAAAGAAGCCAGCTGGACAAAACGCCAGGACTTCATGGTACCCTGTCATATGAGCTTTATTATAGTAATATCTTTGTTTCTATACGCTAGAAATCTTTATAATAAAATCCATTAGGTAAAAAGGACCCTACAACAAAATCCATAATTAGCCATAAGTAAAGTATTAGAATAGAAATCTTCAGAACAAAACACCAATAAGGCCACTTAAAATTATTTAGTGCATACATATCTCAGAAACATTCATGTTATAAAATGACAATTTCTTGCATATATTTACTTTTATTAATTTTAATTATGTGTATGAGTAAGTCCATAGGAGTAAACATTTAAAGAAAACATCAAGTTTTAATAATACCAACTGTTTATTTTTAAATTTTCTACTACTTTACCATGTGTGTCTCTGGTGGTATGTGCACCCGTGAACCTGTACATGTGTCTATTAGTAGAATTCAGAGAACAGGCACAGAACCTGTTCCTTAGAAGCAGTCCCCATTGTTTCTGAGATAAGGTCTGACATTGGAACTGGCTTACAGATTAGGCTATGCTGGTTGGCCAGTGAGGCCCATGGATCTTCCTGTCTCAGACTCTGCTGGCCTGGTCTTACAAATGCATGAAAGTCAAAAAAATAATGATATCTTGAAATTTGCGGACAAATGGATGGATCTAGAAAACATCATATTGAGTGAGGTAATCCAGACCCAAAAAGACAAATATCATATATTCTTATTTATAAGTGACTTTTAGACATAAATCAAAAAAAACCCTACAATTCACAACCCCAGAGAACCTAGACAATAAAGAGGACCCTAAAAGAGACATACGTGTATCTACATGTATCTAACAAGAAGTAGAAAAAGACAAGATCTGCTGAGTATATTGAGAGCATTAGGATAATTGAGAGGGGAGAGAGAGGAGAGAGGGAGGGACAGATCAGAGAAAATTAATAACTCAAAAAAATCTATTAAAATGAAAATACAATGATTTTATTACAAAAAACAAATGCATACCACTAAATTTTTATATGGATGCTGAGGGTAAAACCTTGACATACGGGACTCCTATCTGGGCTGTCTTCCCAGGCAATATTTGGTTTGTAATTCAGGGATTTTGGAGGTGGAACCCAGGCCCTCTGAATGGTAGGCAGGGCATTCTATCACCACACTATGCTCTAAGCCTAAGGTTTCCCTTGGCTAATTTTGGTGTGAATGACAATGACCTTCTAGCAGGCTAGACAGTCTGCCCAGGTTCCTGATGTTTGCTTCAGTGCTGTCTCCTGCTAGAATCTCTGCTCTCCCACCTAGGAGCAGGTGACTTGTTTGCTCTCTGAACTAATCCTGCCATGTCTTACCGCTGCAGGATATCCCACAGGCGTTCACTGCTTTCGGGGTTTTGCCATCATTGCACCAGTATCGGCTATTGATCTGAAATATCCCGTAGTCGGTGCTTTGGCCTCCAGGGTTGTAGTTTGTAGCCTTTGTGTTAAAGTTGCTCTCGTGTTGAGCCAAACACACCCCTAGAAAGAAAAGAATATTCATCAGTAAGGGGCGACACCAAATGATTTACACTGGATACCAAATTAACTTCTTCTCTTGCTGTGTTTTACAAGTGATTTATTTATAAGTACAGATATATGATTAAAATATAAAATATGATACTATAAGTTCAAGCCAGGTCTGGCTGTGTTCCTCAGGGAAGTCCCTGGTCTCAATGATCCTCCTGCCTCTGCTTTTCAAGTAGGTAGAACTGTTGTCCCTGTCAGCAAGTGAAAATTTTCAAGTGCTCCATACAGAATCTACTTGAAGACAAATCTATTTGCACTGAGAATAAACGGGATAAGGTCCTTTAAATATTCAAAATTTGAAACCTACACAGTGGTACTCAATTATATTCCCAGCAGTGGTTAAGGCTGGTGAATCTTTATGGGTTTGACACAGCCTGGTTTACATGGCAAGTTCCAGGCCAGACAGTGCTATAGAATGAAACCATTCCCCCTGCTCTTCAAAATAAAATAGCTCTTTCTTCCACTGTTTGTCCCCCTGCCATCTATCCTCAAAACCCCTCTGCCAGAAATAGACTCATGAAGAGTAATTAGGTAAATTTGATAAATTAATATCAAATACATATGCTAATAGATTTCCTATGAGAAAACTAAGGATTTCGTAAGATAATGCTCTAATAAACAAAGTGAATTTGCATGTTAAATTAGAATTCATTTTTCTTCTCTGTGGCACTAAGTATCCTACTTTTGCACAGAACATGCAATCTCCTGCCTCAGCGTCCCATTGCTTGAATTCCATGAGTGTGTAGCACCACAGGCACTAAGTATTCTACTTTTGCACAGAACATGCAATCTCCTGTCTCAGCGTCCCATTGCTTGAATTCCATGAGTTTGTAGCCTCACAAATGGTTGTTGAGAATATTGAAAACAATTAGAATAGGAAAAGCTATTCTGCAATCCAATCAAATCATATGTTCATCAATGCACCCATACATCTACTCAACCATCTATCCAATCATTCATCCATCCCCCCCATCCATTCATTCATCAAATCTTCCATTTGTCCACCCATTCATCCACACATGCGTCTCTCGGATCACTTGTTCACGGACAATTAGTTATTGAGTAGTAACTGCCTTAATCTAATCTGAAAACCACACTAGTTGCAATGTGATAGTGGGAGTAAGCCACGAACAACTTTTCTTCATCCATGTCCTCCACTGTGTAGGATAAAAGACCATCTCAGAGTGAAGAACACACTAAATCATTGCATCCACAGTGTCCGACATCATTTCAGCAGCCTCTAGGGAAAATCGGATCCCTCTGCCCTGCAGAGGAAGTTCAAAAAGCTTGAAAACATTTCTCTAAAACTCTCCATACCATAGTGAAAGACATGAAGACAAATGCCAGTCACTCCAGCTCTGAGAACTTCAGCTCTGAGTCCTCTCTTGTATTCTCAGCCCCTGTGGACTTTCGAGTCTGAAGCAACCTGAAAACCCAGTGACACTCTAAGAGCACCTCAGGTTCTATTGCCTTAGCCTGGCACAGATGCCCCCTCCCATGCTCTCCTCACCCCAGTGTCTGTGATGATAAAGACAAATGCGGGTGTTTTCAATCAAACCAAGCCAAGCACACGGGAATCCTACAAGCTTATTGACTCTGGGTCCTGCTCTGCTCGCTCATCGCTTTCTTATACCTGTTCTGTAGGGGTTGCTGATGTAAGAAGAGACTTACAGTCTGCCAAGCTGACTCCCTTGTAGCCATCCATCCCATTTTCTTTCAGAAGTTTGGCTAACGCGCAGCGTGTATAGACCTTCGCGTCGACAGTGACAGAAAGCAAGAGCAACCCTAGGGCTAGGAGAGCCTTCATTTTGCCTGGGTATCAACTCAGCAGCTGCCTGGAGCAAACTGACATCAGTATTTAAGCATCTTTTAACTCCCTTCATCCTCTAGTGGTTTGGGGGATCTTCCCTGTGAACTTCCAAGCAGGAACTTCTTATTGATCCGTAAACTTGAAAATAATTTGTTATTTTCTCCCAGTGTGTGAACAGAGATGTTCTGTCCTATAGACGATGATGAAATGAGACTGTGTAAAGATTTGGCTCACAGAGAACCAGATTGCAATCCTCCTAAACAGGAAGCCCATATTATTTTATCTTGAATATGGCCAATATAAAGAGAAGAGCGGTTACGCTTTACTGCTTAAAATAAAGTGTGACTATAAGTCATACATCTTTTAAATTTTAATTGTTTTCTGTGTATTTACCATCTTGCATTGTCTTTTTCACTACAAACTATCTCGCATAAACCTTACCACATAAATAATCTCTTAGTATTTATGGTTATATGTCTTTGCTTAATCAGTTTCCTTTTTTAGACTTCTAGATTGTATTTTGTTGCAAACCAGTGTATTGGTTTTTTTTTTTTTCTGTGACAAGGTCTCACTGTGCAACACTCACTGGCTTGTAAATTGTTATTAGAGTAGACTGTAGTTGAACTGTTCTGCCTACTGAATGCTGGGGTTAAACATATGTGCTACCATGAACAGCAACCAGGTTTTTTTTTCTTTTTTACATTTAAGTTACTTACTTTAAGTCCTTTCTGAGCATAAGCAAAGGAAAAACCAATATACTGGTCATCTTTGATATAAGAAACAGTGTCTTTAAAGCCCTGAAAACTTTCTGTCCACACCCTGAATAACAGTTTAATATAGAGCTGTGTGCATCGAGTCTTTTTGTTATATTTTGTTGGACTTCCAACTTCTAAAGACGCAATTTGCAATGTTGTGGGAGTGGAGCAGGATGGGAACAGAACTTCTTGCAGTGAGGTGCAGCAGCAAGAAGATGTTGAGGAAGATGTGTAAGGCAATGCAGGAGTCTGGGGAGAAAATGCAGTTGGAGGAAACTGCACCGCAAACTGATGACCCAAACTACAGTAGGATCTAGACTCTTATCCTAGAGATAATAGGGAAATATTCATGAATATTTAACTGCAGTTTTGGGCAGCAGAATACTTACCTAGTGTGCACAAAACGTTGGAATGCCTTCTAAACCCCCATAAACCTAGGAATGGTGCTGCAAGCCTATAATTTCAACATTCAAGACAGAGAAGCAGGAGGACCAGAAGGTTCAAGGTCATCTTTGCGTAAGTATCCAGTTTGAAATCTGCTGCCCGAGACCCTGTGTCCCTCTGCCTTCTCAGTTCAAAACTGAGGCTGGGCTGATGGCTCAGCAGGTACTTCTTTCTGTGCAAACATGGAGGATCAAAGGTTATTACCCAGAACCCATGTACAATGCCATGTGGCACGGTGCTCAGCCTGAAATCCCAGCACATGGGGTGTGGAGACAGGGAATTCCTAGAGTACGCTGGCCAGTGGACGATCCAAAAGGGTGAGGTCCTTGCTTACTGAGAGACCCTGCCTCAAAGTGTAATGTGGAGAGCAACTGAGAAAGACACTGAGTGTCAGCCTTGGCCTCCACAATAGTGTCTTTGTGAATGTGTGCGCATGGCCTAGGTTGTTGCATTAACATGGGTGAGTGTTATTGACTTGAGCAAGGGCAATAACCAGTGGTTACACCACTGAAGAAGGCTACTTCCTACCCCCTCTGCCCAGCAACCATTTTCTGCTGATAGCTCTTCTGGGAGAGATGAGGTCTCACATACCCCTCCCTCAGTGACTGGATTCTGGGTCAAGATCTAGCATGAAACACGGGCTGTTTATAATCTAAGGCTTAGGGGTACCTCCCTCCCAGGATTATCACATGTTTGCCTCCTATAATCGCTGCCACTCTTTCTGTAGAGCTCACCACACCATGAACTGTGTTCCAGTCAGTATGATGAACTTCCCATAAGTGCTGTGAGGACAAGAAGGATGTTCTGTGCCTTTGTCCTCCCTCAACCCGGAGTCTGGGTAAAAGCATGCCTAGCTCAGTGTAGCTGCTATATAAATACTTTAGACGCTACATTACCCACTAATGGGCTGGGAATAGTCATGCCAGTCCAGTCAGGTAAGAGAATCAAAAGATAACTGTGCTTTAAGAATCAGAATGGGACAACAGGCATCAGTGTCACTGGACAGGAGGCTTCAAAACTCTAAGTGGATCTCCTAGCTTATACCTATGGCTGTTCCTTTAATAAATGCTTTGATTTTTATATCTAAGTGTAGAGAGCTGCGTGGAGCCGCACCTTAAAGATGGCACTGGCTTCCGCCCTCCATGATCCCAAAAGTGAGTGCTCTCTGACAAACAACTCCTTATTTGGCTAAGGCCGGACAATCATCACCCAATGATCACAAGCTGTTTGCATATGCGTGGACCAATGGATGGTGCCCACATGGCTATCCAGGGTAGGTAGCCCAGGCCTACTTAAGGACTGGGAGAGACTTGCCCGGAGAGAGAAGAGAGAGAGATACAATTGTAAAAAAAGGTCCTGAATAAAACTGCTTGCAAGAAGAGCTCCGGTGTCGCTTCATCCTTGCTGGTCAAGGAGGTCGCGACACCGGACCTATGGCTGTTCCTTTAATAAACGCTTTGATTCTTATATCTAAGGCCCCTGTCTAACCTACATGCTGATCCAATTAATCTAGAGCACAGTTTAACATGCTATTTGGACTCTTATGTATAATGTCTCCTAATGCAGGAATACAGATTCCAGCCTCTTATCCAAGCACCGGCATCCGATGAGCACAAGATAAAGGTGAGGAAGTAGGTGATTCCCCACAGCATGGCAGTACAACTGGAAGAAGTTAGATCAGGGGGAATGTTCCTATCTGTGGACCCCCACATCCCTTTGCCTTCTGTCCTGTGGAGCCCTTCCCTTCATATATTGTAACCAAAGCAGGGAATATTAGGTCATGGCCTGATGCTCTTCACATGGTCACTGTAAGACAAAGCAGCCACACCTTCCCCACTACATGGGTCTCTATCTCTCTTTAGCTATAAGAACAGTGTAAAGTTAATATTCCTTCTTTAATCTCTGCCTCTGCAAGCAGGCACAGCCCTGATGCCCACCCACACGCTTGAGTTAGGGTCTCGTTTCTCATAGTGAAGTCACACATCTTAGAATATTGAGCCCCCAGGAAACTTGTAAAAGTAAGGACTTCTGTGAGTTCCCTGTTCTCCTCCTTCTAATCCATCCCCAGATGGATTCCCTGTTGTGGTGGCCGCCATTACTAAAAGTACGTGTTTTCCTGAAATCCATCTCAGCACCTGTCCTATCAACCACCATCCTTATCTAACGGTTATCACTACAGCCCATGGCTGTGGTGCCGTGAAGACAAGGACAGACACAAGAACCTGCTGACCTAGAGTAAGAAAGAAGACAGAGAGGAGCAAAGGAAACAGCAGAGAACAGATCTTTCTGTGGCCCTTGATGAACTTCAGAGCATCAGTGCGGACCCCATACATGGACCAGGTGAAACAGAGCAAAGGAGAGAAGGTAACAGCAGAAGGACAGCCCCAGGGAGGATGAGTGCAGGCAGTACCAGGAGCAGAGAGTTCTCTCATGTGCCTGGGGCAAATGCACAGCAGAGGCCAACTAGGCTCTTGCTGCTTCTGCCGTGGCATCAATCACGGCTTTGGAACACGGTAACCTTTAGTTGGGCTCTGTTTGTTTTGTTTGTTAGAAACTGGAACAATGGTGGCAGTGTGGTAGAAATAGCGCTGTTTACTCAGGCCTCTGGAATATATTGAGCTGTCATTTCTGTCAGAGTTAAACTGCTTCCTGATGCAAAGGCCAACTGAGGTCAGACTGTAGCTTTGATTAAACGTAGGTGATATCCAGAGATGGGATTGTGTCTGGAGACTTGGGAAGGAAATTTGCTGCCTTCTTTTACCTAATTTTCACTGAGTAGGAGTTTCAACTCAGAAACATTACTTATTTAAAGGCCAAAAATTGATCACTAATCTTCAAACCAAATACACTGGTTTTGACTTTCACACACCCAAATTCTGGGCTAGCAACCCAGGCATTACAGGGACTGCCAAAATACCATTTCTGGGTTAGGAGTAAGACTTCCTGCTTGCACTCACAGGAAGTCCCCTGACCCAGGAGGCAAAGAACAGCCACTTAAGACAGTCTGTGTCTTTAGGAACACAACAGTTAGAAAATTGCAATTTTACGCAACTTCTCTTGCCATTTTAATATTAATACAAAAGGGAAAGCAATATTTCAGATACAAACTCAAAGAGTGGTCCTATGAATTCTAGTTTAATAAGACTCATTCTAGAGGATAATTGCAAACAGACCTCCAAAGATGCCCTCACAGTTCCAAAGGGTTCTGAACTGCAGAAACCAGAAAGATTGTTCAGAAGAAAAAGAAAAAGAAAGGAGTACAATGGCTTGGATTCCCAGGGACCATCTCACTCCCCATTTTCATTCTCATTCAAATCAGAAGGACGAAATCTATTCCTTAGTCTTATTATGACTAAGCTTGTTAATCATAAATGAAAATTTCACGTTCTTTTTCTAATTTGTCATCTTGTCCTGAGCCACAACTCTTGTGGAGTGCAAAGGCAGTAATTCTCTTTCTGAATTAAAAACAAAAACTAACCACATTTCCTGTGCAGGAATTTCCACGTGTCTCAAGAAACTACAGTCAAAAAAACAAACAAAAACAAACCAAACTCCGAAAACCTAAAACAAAGAGGGTATCTCTCAGAGTGAGTCCAGTCTCCTCCTGAGACAGACATTCTGTGGTTATAGCTGAAGCGGAGGTCATCATCCAGAAGCAGGAGGCTCCTCCCCTGAGCTTCCTGACCTCTGAGATAGAGCAATGTGTGGTCTCTTTACTCAACAGCCCTGTGCCCTTCAGGACGAATCCCTCCATTGCCTCCATCACATAGACATGGATTGTAGAACATGCCTTAGCACTCCTAGTAAATGTTCTTAATGCAATCTCATTTTTCTTTTATAATATAATTTATATTTTCTCTCTATAAAAATTCTATTTTATTATATCATTGAAATTTAGCATCAGGAGGCAGTGGGAATTCCTTGCAGGCCTAAGCCACACTTGTATCCTCCCTCTTTAGGGCCGCTGCCAACACGGGGCGCAAATTCCAGAATCTGAGGTAGATGCCTCACGTGATCTCCTACAGCTTGTCACCCTCTGAGCAGCACACCTTCCTTCCGGAACTACCTCAGCAAATGCATCCCCAACGTGCTGCACTGCACCCACGAGCGCATCCTGCGAATGGCGCCATTTGTAGCATTCTATCCTGATATACACCTGAGGGAGCCAAGAGTTTGAGCGGTCCAAGAGGAAAAACCCTGCCATGTACAAAAGTGACAAGTGAGCAGCACGCATTTGGATGACAGTTTCCCACCCAAAAGATCCTTTTCCGCGAGAGGAGTCTATATTATAGTGTTCTGAAGATACAATAAATTACTTATGTCACAAGCAAAAAGAAAAAGAAAAAGAAAGGAGGAAAGAAAGAAAGAAAGAAAGAAAGAAAGAAAGAAAGGAAGGAAGGAAGGAAGGAAGGAAGGAAGGAAGGAAGGAAGGAAGGAAGGAAGAAATATAGCATCAAGCTTGTTCAATGCATGTGATTTTTTTCTTTTGTCTATAAGATATACATTATGGGTCATGGGTTTTTTGGTTTTTTTTTTATTTCCTGAGCACCTTTTTTCTGAATTAATCTTTCTAAATGATTGCTTTGACCTGTGTTTCATATTAATTTTGGATAGTGTGTGGTGATTTTTGGTTGGTTTTATACAGCCCTAAACACTAAGTGACTAACTGGAAAATCGGTGAACTCTGTAGGTGACATCAGAGGCAAATGAGTAGAACTGGCCGTTTCAAAGGTAGTCACAAGTATTAGGATGGAAATGTCTCTTCTTTTTGAGATGATTGTCACAGACAGAGATCATATTGAGTCCTACGTGGAAGTAGTTATGTCAGTGGGCACTCAAGTTGCTCCGATGCAGCTGGTAGAAATGGGTCCTGGCTTATGGCTCAGAATGCAGGATTTTATTTTATCAAACAATTTGCATTATGATATTATAACTCTGATTATAACCACTCTATCCCTGGACTGGTGTTTCTATAGCTTTTTAAAAGGATGAGAAGAAAGGTGCACGCATTCATATAAGACACCAACAATAGATCAAAGTTACAATTCACCAAAGTTCAACTCAGCGAGGCAAGGAGTGTAGTGGGTTTAGGTACAGAACATAAGTAAGATATTCCTTAAAGAGTCAGAATTAAGTGAAACAGCTACCTGCATCACTGAGTTCCCACCCATCATGAATGGCCACAGCATGAAAGTTCATCATGGAGTTTTCCCTCCCAGCTAACGTGTATTATACTCAATAATGAGCAAGAATCACTAGCAGTTGGGAAAAGGCAGAAGGGTATAATAGCTGGAGTCCATGATGAGGATCATGGATTCTCTCTTCCTCTACCTACTAGAAGTGTTGACATCCTATTATCATTGCCTGCCTATTCCTTACTAGCTGACTCTGCTCATTACCAAGGCCAACAGGTGATCTCTCTACACCAAGATGATGATCATTTTCTGCCTGGAAGAGAGTGTCACACTCCAGCAGCTGGGGATCTACCTGTGCTAGAATGCACTCTACAGCTGAGATACATCCCAAACCATCTACTGTGCGTTGAGTCTCAGATTCCGAGTGTCCAGTTCATCCTCTCCAAAGAATTGAATGTGCCATTCTTCCTCTGGGGTGTCTCCCTCTTGGGAAAGAAGAGTGAAGCATTGAAATGACTTCTTTGACAACCTTCTAATCTGTCCTGGTGTCTGTGGGCTGCCATGCAGTGTTTTCTCTTACTATTTTCCTCATTGGAGGGTGAGACCCAGACTGTCTTTCCTTGATCTCTCCTTCGGTGGACTCTTGGGGATTGTCTCCCCAAAACTCAAATTCCTGTTCTTCATATATGGGTTATATCTTCTGTGTTTTTTCATTGTTCCTGCCTTTTCCATGTATTTTTAGATAAATTGAGGCAGTTGGAGCCTTGTGTCCAGGGCACTTCTTCAGACACAGATTTCAAGTGTATTCTATATTGTGACAAGCTTTGGCCTTTGAAGCAAGTTTTCACTGAGGAGCACAGTCAAATATCTGACAGGGTCCCCTAAGCCAAGGTCTGACCCTCAGCACCCACATAAAATTGAGTCTGGGGGTATACATTTTTAAGACCAGCACTGGGGAGTCAGAGACAGGCAGATCCATGGGGCTCACTGGTCAACCAGCACAATCTAATCTGTAAGCCAGTTCCAATGGCAGACACTGTCTCAGAAACAATGTGGGCTGCTTCCAGGGAACAGCTCCTTGGGCTATCCCCATACTTCTGGATACACACACACACGGACAGGTTCACTGCACCACACCAAGACACACATGTCAAATTAATAGGAAATTAAAAAATAAAGAGCTGGTATCATTAAAACCTAGTGGGAGTTTTTTTTAACCTATACTCAAATGCACTCCATACACAGATACATAATTAAAATTAATAAAAAAGGATATTTGTAACAAGTTGTCATTTTATAATAAAAGAAAGTTTGTGGCATATTTACCAATTAATTGTACATGGCCTTCTGGGGCTTTCTCCTGAAGATTTCCATTCTAACTGTTTACTTGGGGTAATTGTGATATTGTTGTAGGTTTTTTTATGGAATGAATTTTATTAAAAGGATTTCTGACTTATGCAAATAAAGATATTACCTCTGAGTCAATGGCAATTGACCAACTGGCTTCTATGTGTCCGTATTGATGTACTCTTTGTATTGAGAGATTTTAGAGTGAATCACTAATATCATTTTTGTTTTTAAACTCTTTAGTTTACAAGTTCAAAGACATTATGTGATCCAAAATAACATAGATTTATGTATTTAAGATGAAACTTATTTTTAACAAGAATCAAACAAGATTAATCAGGATGGAGGCCTTGAATGGTAGAATTTGAACTTATGCCATGATGGAAGCAATATGTCATTTTTAGTGTATGAATATAATTATTCAATGCTGGTCTGTCTTTCCAATGTGGGAATTGAATCCAAAACTTGTGACATTTTAATCAAGTGCTCGAAACAGTTGACTATTAATTCCTAATCTGTTAAATTTGCTTTAAACAATGAGCACATAAGTTAGCAATCAACCACTAAGGAAACAGGCTCCATTTTGCTCCTGTTTCTGGTTTACCCTAAGTGTTTGAAGGGAAAACCAAGAAAGTGTGACCTTTCCCATAACTACTTCTAGAGCGAGAAAGAGACACGATGAGCTGAAGTGGAAATGCACAGTGGTTAGACTCCACAGTCCTTGACGTACTTGGAGAGATCTTGGTTTTGACAGTGGGTTCTCCATGCCACCTTGTGGAGAAAATGAGACAGGGGAAAGATGGCTAAACTTCCCTCCTCTGTCACACACGTTCTCTAACCTTGGGGAGAAGCAGTGTACCGGTGACACTAATGGTGATTGTTTCTGGGCCAGGATCTGGTGTGGAACACGGCTACAGCTGCAGGCAGAAACGGCTACTGAAGATGGAGCTGTGTCTGCAGGGCAGTTTATTCCTCCCAAACCTGAGCAGAGCACAGGATGATAATGTCAATGTGATGTCTCCTGCACGGAACAGTTAGCTCATTCTACAAATACTGTGGAAGGTTGAGAAGGAAGGATTCATGTATGGGATTCTCAGAATTCAGAGAAATCCCCTAAAACTAACAATGTAGAGAAAGGTCCCAGCTGTGCCTGCAGTGCTCAGAATGACACTTGGGCCTCATTAAGGCTCACTGCATAGAACAACAGAACCCACAGTTTCCCCTTCCCAAGTTCCCCACATATCATGCTCTAAAACCTTCTTTTTTTTCTTCTCTGTGGCACTGAGTATCCTACTTTTACAGGAGATTGAATATGCAATCTCCTGCCTCAGCGTCCCATTGCTTGAATTCCATGAGTGTGTAGCACCACAAATGGCTGGTGAGAATATTGAAAGCAAGACCATTAGAATTGGAAAAGCTATTCTGCAATCCAGTCAAGTCATACGTTCATCAGTTCACCCATACATCTACCCACACATCCATACAAACATTTATCCATACGCCCATCCAATCAATGAATGAATCCAATGAATGAATGTCCATCCATTCATCCACACCTGCTCTGCTCACTCATCGCTTTCTTACACCTGTTCTGTAGGGGTTGCTGATGTAAGAAAAGACTTACAGTCTGCCAAGCTGACTCCCTTGTAGCCATCCATCCCATTTTCTTTCAGAAGTTTGGCTAACGCGCAGCATGTATAGACCTTGGCCTGAACAGGAAGCAAGAGCAACCCTAGGGCTAGGAGAGCCTGGGAATCAACTCCACAGCTGCCCAGAGCAAACCAACACCAGTATTTAAGCATCTTTTAACTCCCTTCATCCTCTACTGGCTTGGGGGAATCTTCCCTGTGAACTTTGTACAAAGCAGGAAGTTCTTATTGGTCCATAAACTTGAAAATCATTTTTATTATCTCCCAGTGTTTGAACAGAGATGTTCTGTCCTATAGAAAATGATGAAATGAGACTGTGTAAAGACTTGGCTCACAGAGAGCCAGATTGCAATCCTCCTAAACAGGAAGCCCATATTATTTTATCTTGAATATGATCAATATAAAGAGAAAAGCGGTTATGCTTTACTGCTTAAAATAAGGTGTGACTATAAATCATACGTCTTTTAAATTTAATTGTTTTCTGTGTATTTACCATTTTGCATTGTCTTTTTCACTACAAACTATTTCACATAGACCTGCCCATATAAATGATCTCTTAGTATTTATTATTATATATCTTTGTTTAATCTGTTTCCTTTTGTAGACTTTCTTGATAGTATTATAAATTTTATATTGTGACAAACCAGTGTATTGGTTTTTTTCTGTGACAAGGTCTCACTGTGCAACCCTGACTGGTTTGTAAATTGTTCTTAGAGTAGAGTGTACTTGAACTATTCTGCCTCCTGAGTGCTGGGGTTAAACATATGTGCTACCATGAACAGCAACAAGGTATTTTTTTCTTCTTTTAAATTACTTATTTAAGTCCTTTCTGAGCATAAGCAAAGAAATAAAAAACCAATACATTGGTCATCATTTGATATAAAACAGTGACTTTAAAGCCCTGTGAACTTTCTGTCCACATCCTGAACAGCTTAATATAGAGCTGTGTGTATCAAGTCTTTTTGTCATATTTCCTTAGACCTCCAGCATCCAGACAATGACACAATTTTACAACGTTGTGGGAGTGGAGCAGGATGGGAACAGAACTTCGTGCAGTGAGGTGCAGCAGCAAGAAGATGTTGAGAAAGATGTGTAAGGCAATGCAGGAGTCTGGGGAGAAAACGCAGTTGAAAGAAACTGCACCACAAACTGATGACCCAAACTACAGTAGGATTTAGAGTCTTACCCTAGAGATAATCAGTAAATGTTAATGAATATTTAACTGTGGTTTGGGCAGTAGACTACTTACCTAGTGTGCACAAAACGTTGGAATGCCTTCTAAACCCCCATAAACCTAGGAATGGTGCTGCAAGCCTATAATTTCAATATTCAAGACATAGAAGCAGGAGGACCAGAAGGTTCAAGGTCATTTTTGGGTAAGTATCCAGTTTGAAATCTCTGCCTGAGACCCTGTGCCCCTCTGCCTTCTCAGTTCAAAATTGGGGCTGGGCTGATGGCTCAGCAGGTACTTCTTTCTGTGCAAACATGGAGGATCAAAGGTTATTACCCAGAACCCATGTACAACGCCATGTGGCATGGTGCTCAGCCTGAAATCCCAGCACATGGGGTGTGGAGACAGGGAATTCTTAGAGTACGCTGGCCAGTGGACGATCCAAAAGGGTGAGCTCCTTGTTTAGTGAGAAACTCTGTTTAGTGCCTCAAAGTGTAATGTGGAGAGCAACTGAGAAAGACACTGAATGTCAGCCTTGGCCTCCACAATAGTGGCTTTGTGAATGTGTGCCCACGGCCTAGGTTGTTGTACTAACATGGCTGAATGTTACTCACCTGAGCAAGGGCAATTACCAGTGGCTACATCACTGAGGAAGGCTACCCCTTCCCCATTCTGCACAGCAACCATTTTCTGCTGATAGCTCCTCTGGGAGGGATGGGGTCTCACACAGCATTCCCTCACCAAATGAAAATCCTAACAGACCCAGTCTTGAACAGGAAGCCTCTTCTGCTCAGAATTTATGGGTCCTACAGTCATGTTTTTTTTAGAAGGTAGCATCTCATAGCACCCTTCCCATCAGCTTTGTAACACACAGACACTTCAAATTCTTCGGGAAAACAAAACATTTCATCACAATACAACATGGTCTGGAGTTAGACCAGGATATTCTTTTTTTTTTTTTTTTTTTTTTTTGGTTTTTCAAGACAGGGTTTCTCTGTAGCTTTGGTGCCTGTCCCGGAACTAGCTCTTGTTGTAGACCAGCCTGGCCTCGAACTCCCAGAGATCCGACTGCCTCTGCCTCCCGAGTGCTGGGATTAAAGGAGTGTGCCACCACCGCCCGGCTAGACCAGGATATTCTTATGAATTGTCTGGATATTAAATGCCTTGGATATTCTTAAAACAAGGATAATATAAAAGAGTAAGATTCTCAGTCAGTTGGCACAGTTTGTTCAAGGATGAAGTGATATATTCCGTGTATCTGCAACAGGTATCAAGTTTTCGTTCATAAAATATAAACCATGACTTGTGGGTCCCTCACAACATTCTGTTCAGGCGATGGTGGCAGTGGTGTCATGTGCACTGAGCTGAAAGACAAGAGTGAGGGAGCAGAAGGACGGCCACAGCATCTGTCCCGAAGTAGCCTACTTTATTCTTTTAGGCCGAGAGAAAATTACTGAGAAAGCATTTGGTAGGAATGCACGTAAGATGTCTGCTCTTGCAGAGTTCCAGGTTCCATTCCGAATACAGCACAGTTTGCACCCTTCTGTGTATCAAGTCCCAGGGGATCTGGTGTCCTCTTCAAGAATTTTATGGCATTCATGCTTGTGGTGCACACATGTGGAGTTAAAACATCCATACACATGAAATAAATGGGGGAAAAAAAACAAAACTGTAGCTTTAAAGTCGAAAATAAAAAGCAAAAAATAAAAATAAAAAATAAAGTCAAAAATAATGAATTTAAATCTAAAATATCATGTTTCTAATGCACTTTAAAGTGCCTCAGAAAACCATTATAGATACAGAGAGGGAGAGGGACAGATAGAAAGGAAGTGACAGCAGCAAATGCTAGAAAAACACACAGGGAATGGCTGTTATTGTAGCAATGTCTTCATGTCTGCACAAGGATTTCATACTGTGGAAATAACTTTCTCAAGGGCTTATTAGGGAGAAGGTATATTGGTTAGCTTGCTTTTGAATATTACCCCAGAAATATTCAACGGGATACATGTAGATGAGGGTACAGGCAGCGGACACGTGTAGGTGAGGACATAGAACTTGCTTACGTGTAGGTGATATCGGTGTGGGTTAAGCTCTGGTGAGCATGCAGGCCCTATTAAGAGTGACATGTAGATTTTTCCAATACATAAACATTTCCCCAGAGAGAGCATGTGAGAGTATACAAAGATGAGTTCTGCAATGAAATCATTTAATGGTTATTTATAGTTTTCGCAACACCCTATCTTTGCCGATACTTCTGACTCAACTCAGAGTTAGTTAAAGGCATGAAGCTAAGTTAAGAAAGTTAAGGGCTAGCACAGTCACTACTCAGTCCCGAATACCTCATGATCAGATGGGAACATTCTCTCCAGGCTTACAGACTGACACAAGAGGTTAGAATCATTTTTTAAGTAATATAAATAGACCAGGTGGAACAGAACAGAAGGAAGAAGGAAACAGCAGAAGGACAGCCCCAGGGAGGATGAGTGCAGGCAGTACCAGGAGCAGAGAGTTCTCTCATGTGCCTGGGGCAAATGTACAGCAGAGGCCAACTAGGCTCTTGCTGCTTCTGCTGTGGCATCAATCACGGCTTTGGAACACGGTAACCTTTAGTTGGGCTCTGTTTGTTTTGTTTGTTAGAAACTGGAACAATGGTGGCAGTGTGGTAGAAATAGCGCTGTTTACTCAGGCCTCTGGAATATATTGAGCTGTCATTTCTGTCAGAGTTAAACTGCTTCCTGATGCAAAGGCCAACTGAGGTCAGACTGTAGCTTTGATTAAACGTAGGTGATATCCAGAGATGGGATTGTGTCTGGAGACTTGGAAAGGAAATTTGCTGCCTTCTTTTACCTAATTTTCACTGAGTAGGAGTTTCAACTCAGAGACATTGGTTATTTAGAGGCCAGAAATTGATCATTAATCTTCAAACCAAATACACTGGTTTTGACTTTCACACACCCAAATTCTGGGCTAGCAACCCAGGCATTACAGGGACTGCCAAAATACCATTTCTGGGTTAGGAGTAAGACTTCCTGCTTGCACTCACAAGAAGTCACCTGACCCAGGAGGCAAAAAGCAGCTGCTTAAGATGGTCTGTGTCTTTAGGGACACAACAGTTAGACAATTGCATTTTTATTTAATTTCCCATGCCATTTTAATATTAATACAAAAGGGAAAGCAATATTTCAGATACAAGCTCAGAGAGTGGCCCTATAAATTCCAATGAAAGAAGAATGATTCTAGAGGACAATTGCAAACAGATCTCCGAAGATGCCCTCACAGTTCCAAAGGGTTCTGAACTGCAGAAACCAGAAAGATTGTTCAGAAGAAAAAAGAAAAAGAAAGGAGTACAATGCCTTGGATTCCCAGGGATCATCTCACTCCCCATTTTCATTCTCATTCAAATCAGAAGAACGAAATCTATTTCGACTATGAGTGGGAGTAAGCTTGTTAATCGTAAATGGAAATTTCACCTTCTTTTTCTAATTTGTCTTCTTGTTCTGAGCCACAATTCTTACTGAGTGCAAAGGCAGTAATTCTCTTTCTGAATTAAAAGCAAAAACAAAAACTAACTACATTTCCTGTACAGGGATTTCCAAGTGTCTCAAGAAACTACAGTCAAAAAACAAACAAACAAACAAAACTCCAAAAATACTAAAACAAACAAGGAGGGGAGACCTCAGAGCAAGTCCAGTCTCTGCCTGAGGCAGACATTCAGTAGTTATTGCTGAAGTTGAGGTCATCATCCAGAAGCGGTAGGCTCCTCCCCTGAGCTTCTTGACCTCTGAGATAAAGCAATATGTGCTCTCTTTACCCAACAGCTATGTCCCCTTCAGGAAGATTCTTGTCCTTGCCCTGGGCCTCATGTAGGCGTGGGTTGTAGAACATGCTTTAGCACTCATAGTAAATGTTCCTAATGCAATTGCATTTTCCTTTTATAATATAATTTATATTTTCTCTCTATAAAAATTTTATTTTTTATATCATTGAAATTTAGCATCCAACTTGTTCCATGCATGTGATTTTCTTCTTTTGTCTATAAGATACACATTATGGGTCATGTTTTATTGTATTTCCTGAGCATCTTTTTTTTTCTGAATTAATCTTTCTAAATGATTGCTTTGACCTGTCTTTCATATTAATTTTGGATAGTGTGTGGTGATTTTTGGTTGGTTTTATAGAGCCCTAAACACTAAGTGACTAACTGGAAAATCAGAGACCTCAGAGGCAAATGAGTGTTTCAAAGGTAATCACGAGTATTAGGATAAAAATGTCTTTTCTCCTTCTTGAGATGATTGCCACAGACAGAAACCATATGGAGTCCTCCCTGGAGGTAGTTATGTCTGGGGAAACTCAAGTTGTTCCGATGGGGTTGGTAGAAATGGGTCCTGGCTTATTGCTCAGAATGCAGGATTTTATTTTATCAAACAATTTGCATTATGATATTATAACTCTGATTATAACCACTCTGTCCCTGGACTGGTGTTTCTATAACTTTTTAAAAGGATAAGAACAAAGGTCCACGCATTCATATAAGACACCAACAATAGATCAAAGTTACAATTCACCAAAGTTCAATTCAGGGAGGCAAGGAGTGTAGTGGGTTTAGGTACAGAACATAAAGGAGATATTTCTTAAAGAGTCAGAAATAAGAGAAACAGCTACCTGCATCACTGAGTTCCCACCCATCATGAATGGCCACAGCATGAAAGTTCATCATGGAGTTTTCCCTCCCAGCTAACGTGTATTATACTCAATAATGAGCAAGAATCACTAGCAGTTGGGAAAAGGCAGAAGGGTATAATAGCTGGAGTCCATGATGAGGATCATGGATTCTCTCTTCCTCTACCTACTAGAAGTGTTGACATCCTATTATCATTGCCTGCCTATTCCTTACTAGCTGATTCTGCTCATTACCAAGGCCAACAGGTGATCTCTCTACACCAAGATGATGATCATTTTCTGCCTGGAAGAGAGTGTCACACTCCAGCAGCTGGGGATCTACCTGTGCTAGAATGCACTCTACAGCTGAGATACATCCCAGACCATCTAACTGTGCCTTGACACTCAGATTCCGAGTGTCCAGTTCATCCTCTCCAAAGAGTTGATTGTGCAACTCTTCCTCTGGAGTATCTCCCTCTTGGGAAAGAAGAGTGAAGCATTGAAATGACTTCTTTGACAACCTTCTAATCTGTCCTGGTGTCTGTGGGCTGCCATGCAGTGTTTTCTCTTACTATTTTCCTCATTGGAGGGTGAGACCCAGACTGTCTTTCCTTGATCTCTCCTTCAGTGGACTCTTGGGGATTGTCTCCCCAAAACTCAAATTTCTGTTCTTCATGTATGGGTTACATCTTTTGTGCTTCTTCATTGTTGCTGCCTTCTCCCTGTATTTTTAGATGAATTGAGACAGTTGGAGCCTTGTGTCCAGGGGCACTTCTTCAAACACAGATTCCAAGTGTATTTTATACACTATCATGCATTGTGACAAAGCATTGGCCTTTGAAACAGGTTTTCAGCGAGGGCACAGTCAAATATCTGGCATACCCATAGTCAACTTCTTTTTTCAGAAGTCTAAAGCCCACAATGCTCGTCATAATTTCCTTTATCTTTGCAAAGAAGATTAATAAAGTATTAATTATGAGCACCTTATGCATTCTCTTCCATTATAATACAACAAAACTTTCTGGGATCTCTAAACAACCAACAAAAATGTCATAATGTATATCTTCTACAATAGGAGAGTGGAATCTCTATCCCCAATCATGTCTGCTTGCTGTTATGTTTTTAAGTCGCTTGCTGAC
The DNA here is from genome assembly GCA_028537955.1 of Microtus californicus. Lineage (NCBI taxonomy): Eukaryota > Metazoa > Chordata > Mammalia > Rodentia > Cricetidae > Microtus > Microtus californicus. The sequence goes on along the minus strand of JAQJZF010000025.1, from coordinate 44,061,911 downwards.
TACTTCAAATGAAACAAAAATTATAACTAAATATTGTCACTGCCTCTAAAATCCTGCACCAGAAAAAGTAACTTTTGAGATTGGAATCTTTACTGGCCTTTGAGGTAGTCACTCTGGATTATTGATAGTGGTTTGCCTATGGATGCTGAGTAAATATTTACCAATTCAACCTACAAGAGAGCACAAGTTCATAACTGTTCACATGTTTGTAATGAAAAATCAATTTAGTCAACAGAATGAACAAAGGTGTATAAATAACAGCTGTGGGTCCTGGAGCACTGGTTTAGGACAGGCACAGAGGAGATAGTGATCCTCTTTTTTTTTTAATTCAACAAATATTTATTGGCTTTGAGTACAATAGTTAGGTAAAATCAGTTGTTTCTCAAAATATCATTTTTTTTGCATTCACCCTTCTAATACATTCTACAGCAGCTAACTGCAAGTAACATTATAAAAAAAATATCATATGACAGCTAGTGATCCTTATCTGGTTTCTGTCATTTTGAATTCCCCAAACATGTCAGTACATATAAAAGAACCAAAATTATTCTGACAATAAAAGTAGCATTGTTCTTGATTTTTGAATAGCAGTTCAAAATTGGAGACAAACCTGGCATTATCTAAGGCAAAAGAGAGTGGAACTTCATTTAGTGGAAATAGAGTTGACAATAAAGTTGGAATTTTGTATGACTTTGGAGTTTCCTTCCTAAGGTTATTCTGGCTCTGCTGCTGTGTAGTTCTGGTTGCGTTGTGTTAAGGAATGTGCACAGGTTCATGAGCTGATGACTTCTGAAGGCAACACTTGGATGGATGTGTTTGTTTGGGTCCATTTCATTTTTTAAGTCCCATTGCTTCCTAGTGACTTCTATGCTTTAACATCTAAATGAGTTGGGAGAGAGGAAGACAAGGCTCTGTATGAAAGATAGGAAAGTTATTTACATTAGATTTATTTATACTTAAAAATATTGATTTATGAGTTGCCTTAGTCAGTGTTTCAATGGCTGTGAAGAGACACCATGACCATGGCAACTCTCATGAAGGAAAAACATTTGTTTTGGTGGGGAGGAGTTACATTTTCAGTTATTCAGTCCATTACCATCATGGCAGTGAGCATGGCAGCATGCCAGCAGACATGGTGCTGTCTGCATCTTGATATGCAGGCAATAGAAAGTAGAGTGTACCACTGGGAGCAGCTTGAGCATGGGGAACCTTCAAAGTCCACTCCAAAAGCAACACATTTCCTCCAAGAACGCCGCACCTCCCAATAGTGATACTCATTTGGGTCCATTTCCTTTTAAACCACAACATGGGCACAGTCCAAAATGGTAGTGGTAGTACCTGGGTTTCTTGACTATTGGGTTGGTCTTGAATGCCATCAAAAACAATGAGGGCCCAGCTCTGATATGGAAGGCCCTCAGTTATTTCCTCACACTGCCTGGGTAGTGAGCCTGCTGAATGTTTTCCTGAAGTCACATCATTAGGACACAAGGGATGCCAGTTCATCACTGTTTCCATCTTTGTGTCAGGACCAAGTCCTTTCCCTAGGGAGGAGATAACTCTCCTCACTGCCATAACTTTCATGTGACTCTGCTCCACTGAGCTATGAAGATGAATAAAGAAAATCCCAATTTGGCCCACAACTGATTAGGAATATTTTTTACACTAATTAAAGATGTGTCTGTGTTTTGCCTCACTTGCCTAGGGCACCTTCTTTAATTAAGATTAAAGAGCTAAATGGCCAGTAGCTAGGCAGGAGAGAAGAGTAGGATTTATGGACAGAGAGAAAAACTTGAGGTTAGCATCTGTCATGGGAGGAGAAGCCATCAAAGCTTGGAGGGAGATGGCCCTACAGAGGAGTGGTAAAGAGCCACACGGCAGAATGTAGACTAACAAACAAGTTAATTTAAACTGTGAGAGCAAGTTGTGAACAAGCCTAGGTTAAAGGCCAAGTTATCATGATTAATAATAGGTCTCTGTGTCATTATTTGGGGACTGGTGGGCCAAAGAAATATGACAGAAAAGCATTGATACAGAGCACTGGTTTGAACTGTTACTCTGGGAGTAGACCAGAAAGCTCACAGGCTTTTTAAGTTACTGCTTTTTGCTTTTTTTTTTTCTTTAGTTTTTCAAGACAGGGTTTCTCTGTAGCTTTGGAGCCTGTCCTGGCACTAGCTCTTGTAGACCAGGCTGGCCTAGAACTCACAGAGATCCGCCTGCCTCTGCCTCCCGAGTGCTGGGATTAAAGTCATGCACCACCACCGCCCGGCTAAGTTACTGCTTTTTTATATCAAATGAGAGCTAGTATATTAATCTTCTATTACTTTGCTTAGGCTAGGAAAGGACTTAAAGAAATAACTTAAAAGGAAAACACCTGGTTGCTGAGAATGGTGGCACCTGTCTTTACCCTAGCACTCAGGAGGCAGAAGAGTTCAAGTACACCCTACTGTACATAGAAATTTCCAGACCAGCCAGGAGTGCACGGTAAGACATTGTCTCAGAAAGAACCCAAACCACTAGTTTCCAGCAGTACAAAAATTTATAATACTATGAAAGAGTCTAGGTGGGGACCGGTTGGGTCCCGAGCCGCAGCAGAGGCCGCAGGCAGCAGGAACCATCGTGGCAGCAGATGCAGGCTACAGGGACCGCGCGCACCTAGAGCAGATCGCCCCACTACAATTAAAGAGGTAGGCCTTGGGTTGGTGAGATCCCTGGCAAAGGAGGAGCCAGACCCTATTCCTGAAGACCCTTCTGAGGGGTGAGAGGGACCTTGCCCCCCCCCCAGCAGGAACCAGGAAACAGAGCAAGAGCATTTTTTAAGAGGAGCCCCTGGCCAGCAGGGAAACCTGAACCAGTTTTAAAAGACCCATTAGATAGCATCGATAGGAGGAGATGGGCAGGCGCCAAGGCAAGAATTCACCCAATAATCTGAAAAACAGCATGAAAACACCAGAACCCAATGATCTTACAACAGAAGATCTTCAAAACCCTAGCACAGAAGAAGTGGAAAAAATTGAATTTATGAAAGCAATAGAGTCCCTTAAACAACATGTGAAAAATGCCCTTATAGAAATGGATGAGAAGTATAACCAAAAGTATGAAGAAATGAGTAAATACGTACATAATACCCTGGGAAACCAAGAAAGAACAATCAAACAGGTAATGGAAACAGTTCAAGAATTGAAAACTGAAATGGAAGCAAGGAAGAAAACACAAACTGAGGACCAGCTGGATATGGAAAATCTAGGTCAACGAGCAGAGCCTACAGAAACAAGCATAATCAATAGAATACAAGAAATAGAAGAAAGAATCTCAGATTCTGAAGACACCATAGAGAAAATAAACGCACTGATCAAAGAAAACTGCAAAGCCAACAAAGTCTCATCACAAAACATTCAGGAATTATGGGACACAATAAAAAGACCAAACCTAAGAATAATAGGTATAGAAGAAGGAGAAGAGTCACAGCTCAAAGGCCCAGAAAATATTTTTAACAAAATTATGGAAGAAAACTTTCCCAACATAAAGAAAGATATTCCTCTGAATATTCAAGAAGCTTACAGAACACCAAACAGACTAGACCAAAGAAAAACATCCCCGCGACATATAATAATCAAAACACAAAATATACAGGTTAAAGAAAGAATATTAAGAGCTGCAAAGGAAAAAGGCCAAGTAACTTATAAAGGTAAACTGATCAGACTTACACCCGACTTCTCTATGGAAACAATGAAAGCCAGAAGGTCCTGGATAGAAGTACTGCAGAAGCTAAGAGACCATGGATGCAAGCCCAGACTACTATACCCAGCCAAGCTTTCATTCACTATAAATGGAGAAAACAAGACATTCCAGGATAAGAACAAATTTAAACAATACGTAGCCACGAATCCAGCCCTACAGAAAGTAATAGAAGGAAAATCGCAACCCAAAGAATCCAACATTGCAAACACTGCCTACAATAACTGAGGCATCTAGCGACCCTTCACCAACACAACTCAAAGAAGGGAGACACACAAATTTTACCTCCAAAAACAATAAGAATATCTGGAGTAAACAACCACTGGTCATTAATATCACTTAATATTAATGGTCTCAATTCACCTATAAAAAGGCACAGGCTAAGAGATTGGTTACGAAAACAGAATCCAACATTCTGCTGTTTGCAAGAAACACATCTCAACCACAAAGACAGGCATCTACTCAGAGTAAAGGGTTGGGAAAAGGTCTTTCAAGCAAATGGTCCTAAGAAAAAAGCAGGTGTGGCCATATTAATTTCCAACAAAACTGACTTCAAACTAAAATCAATCAGAAAAGATCGAGATGGACACTTTATACTCATAACAGGAACAATTCGTCAGGAAGAAGTCTCAATCCTGAATATCTACGCCCCTAATATAAAAGCACCCACTTATGTAAAAGAAATATTACTAAAACTCAAGGCAGACATCAAACCACACACACTAGTAGTAGGAGACTTCAATACACCTCTCTCAGCAATGGACAGGTCAATCAGACAGAAACCTAATAGAGAATTAAGAGAATTATTGGAGGTAATGAAGCAAATGGACTTAACAGACATCTATAGAACATTCCACCCAAATAGGAAAGAATATACCTTCTTCTCTGCAGCTCATGGAACCTTCTCGAAAATTGACCACATACTCGGAAACAAAGGATACCTCCACAGATACAAAAAAATATCAGTGTCCACCTGTGTCTTATCAGATCACCACGGATTAAAGTTAGAAGGCAACATCCATGCTACCCCCAGAAAACCAACAAACTCATGGAAACTGAACAGTCAACTACTGAACCACACCTGGGTCAAGGAAGAAATCAAGAAAGAAATTAAAGTCTTCCTTGAATTTAATGAAAATAAAGAGACAACATACTCAAACCTATGGGACACTATGAAAGCAGTGCTAAGAGGAAAGTTCATAGCACTAAGTGCCCACTTAAAGAAAACGGAGAAAGCATACATCGGAGACTTAACAGCACACCTGAAAGCTTTAGAAAAAAAAGAAGCAGACGCACCCAGGAGAAGTAGAAGACTGGAAATAATAAAACTGAGGGCTGAAATCAACAAAATAGAAACACAGAAGACAGTCCAAAGAATCAATGAAACAAAAAGTTGGTTCTTAGAGAAAATCAACAAGATTGACAAACCCCTTTCCAAACTAATTAAACGACAGAGAGAGAACACACAAATAAATAAGATCAGAAATGAAAAGGGGGACATAACCACAGACACAGAGGAAATTCAGAGACTCATTAGATCCTACTACAAAAGCCTATATGCCACAAAACTAGAAAATGCAAAAGAAATGGACATTTTTTTAGATAAGTATCATATACCAAAGCTAAATCAAGACCAGGTGAATGATCTAAATAGACCTGTTAGTCGCGAAGAACTAGAAACTGTTATCAAAAATCTCCCTTCGAAAAAATGCCCAGGGCCAGATGGTTTTAATGCAGAATTCTACCAGAACTTCCAAGAAGAGCTAATACCTATACTCCTTAATGTATTTCACAATATAGAAACAGAAGAGTCATTGCCAAACTCCTTTTATGAAGCTACAGTTACCCTGATACAGAAACCACACAAAGACCCAACCAAGAAAGAGAATTACAGGCCTATCTCACTCATGAATATCGACGCAAAAATTCTCAATAAAATACTGGCAAACCGAATCCAAGAACACATTAGAAAAATTATCCATCATGATCAAGTAGGCTTCATCCCAGAGATGCAGGGCTGGTTCAACATACGAAAATCTATCAATGTAATCCATCATATAAATAAACTGAAAGAAAAAAACCATATGATCATTTCATTAGATGCTGAAAAAGCATTTGACAAAATTCAACACCCCTTTATGATAAAAGTCTTGGAGAGATTAGGGATACAAGGGTCATACCTAAATATAATAAAAGCTATTTACAGCAAGCCGACAGCTAACATTAAGTTAAACGGAGAAAAACTCAAAGCCATCCCACTAAAATCAGGAACACGACAAGGATGTCCACTCTCTCCATACCTCTTCAATATAGTGCTTGAAGTTCTAGCAATAGCGATAAGACAACATAAGGGGATCAAGGGGATTCGTATCGGAAAAGAAGAAGTTAAGCTCTCGCTATTTGCAGATGATATGATAGTATACATAAGCGACCCCAAAAACTCTACCAAAGAACTCCTACAGCTGATAAACACCTTTAGTAATGTGGCAGGATACAAGATCAACTCCAAAAAATCAGTCGCCTTCCTATACACTAAGGATAAGGAAACAGAGAGGGAAATTAGAGAAGCATCACCTTTCACGATCGCCACAAATAGCATAAAATATCTTGGGGTAACTCTGACCAAGGATGTGAAAGACCTATTTGACAAAAACTTCAAGGCTTTGAAGAAAGAAATTGAAGAGGACACCAGAAAATGGAAGGATCTCCCTTGCTCCTGGATTGGGAGGATCAACATAGTAAAAATGGCAATTTTACCAAAAGCAATCTATAGATTCAATGCAATCCCCATCAAAATCCCATCAAAATTCTTCTCAGATCTGGAGAAGACAATAATCAACTTTATATGGAAAAACAAAAAACCCAGGATAGCCAAAACAATCTTATACAACAAAGGATCGTCTGGAGGCATTACCATCCCTGACTTCAAACTCTACTACAGAGCTACAGTATTGAAAACAGCTTGGTATTGGCATAAAAACAGAGAAGTCGACCAATGGAATCGAATAGAAGACCCTGACATTTACCCACAAACCTATGAACACCTGATTTTCGATAAAGGAGCTAAAAGTATACAATGGAAAAAAGAGAGCATCTTCAACAAATTGTGCTGGCAAAACTGGATGTCAACATGTAGAAGAATGAAAATAGATCCTTATCTATCACCATGCACAAAACTCAAGTCCAAATGGATTAAAGACCTCAATATCAGTCCGAACACACTGAACCTGTTAGAAGAGAAAGTGGGAGGTACTCTACAACACATGGGCACAGGAGACCACTGCCTACGTATAACCCCAGCAGCACAGACATTAAGGACCTCATTAAATAAATGGGACCTCCTGAGACTGAGAAGCTTCTGTAAAGCAAAGGACACTGTCGCTAAGACACAAAGGCAACCCACTGACTGGGAGAAGATCTTCACCAACCCCGCAACTGACAAAGGTCTGATCTCCAAAATATATAAAGTTCTCAAGAAACTAGACCGTAAAAGACTAATCAACCCAATTATAAAATGGGGCACTGAGCTGAACAGAGAATTCTCAACAGAAGAAGTTCAAATGGCCAAAAGACACTTAAGGTCATGCTCAACTTCCTTAGCGATCAGGGAAATGCAAATCAAGACAACTTTAAGATACCATCTTACACCTGTCAGAATGGCTAAAATAAAAAACACCAATGACAGTCTTTGCTGGAGAGGTTGTGGAGAAAGGGGTACCCTCATCCATTGCTGGTGGGAATGCAAACTTGTACAACCACTTTGGAAATCAGTGTTTCGGTTTCTCAGGAAATTCGGGATCAACTTACCCCTGGACCCAGCAATACCACTCTTGGGAATATACCCAAGGGAGGCCTTATCATACAACAAAAATATATGCTCTACTATGTTCATAGCAGCATTGTTTGTAATAGCCAGAACCTGGAAACAACCTAGATGCCCTTCAATGGAAGAATGGATGAAGAAAGTATGGAATATATACATATTAGAGTACTACTCAGCAGTAAAAAACAAGGGCTTCTTGAATTTTGCAGGCAAATGGATGGAAATAGAAAACACTATCCTGAGTGAGGTAAGCCAGACCCAAAAAGAGGAGCATGGGATGTACTCACTCATATTTGGTTTCTAGCCATAAACAAAGGACATTGAGCCTATAGTTAGGGATCCTAGAGAAGCTAAATAAGGAGAACCCAAAGAAAACATATAGGCATCCTCCTGAATATTAACCTTCATCAGGCGATGAAAGGAGACAGAAACAGAGACCCCCATTGGAGCACTGGACAGAAATCTCAAGGTCCAAATCAGGAACAGAAGGAGAGAGAGCACGAGCAAGGAACTCAGGACCTCAAGGGGTGCACCCGCACACTGAGACAATGGGGATGTTCTATTGGGATCTCACCAAGGCCAGCTGGCCTGGGTCTGAAAAAGCATGGGATAAAACTGGACTCGATGAACATAGCGGACAATGAGGACTACTGAGAACTCAAGAACAATGGCAATGGGTTTCTAATCCTACTGCACGTACTGGCTTTGTGGGAGCCTAGGCAGTTTGGATGCTCACCTTACTAGACCTGGACGGAGGTGAGGGTTCCTTGGAATTCCCACAGGGCAGGGAACCCTGATTGCTCTGCGGGCTGAGGAGGGAGGGAGTATTGATTGGGGGAGGGGGAGGGAAATGGGAGGCAGTGGCGGGGAAGAGACTGAAACCTTTAATTAAAAAAAAAAAAAAAAAGAAAGAGTCTAGAAAAGGAAACTGCCTAAGCAAAACAATAACATATGATGGTAAATACTAAGAAACTAGTGTTGTGGGAAGGTCTATGTAAGATAATTTGAAGTGAAAAAGACTATAGAACATGATAAATAAAACAATTAAATTTTAAGAGGCTGTTGGTTTATGGTCACACCTTATTTTTAGCTGTAAAACCTAACCACTTTTTCATGTTGGTCACATTGAAGATAAGATATATGGGCTCCCTGAATACGAGGAGTGTTATTATCGCCTGGTACTTTATGAGCCAAGACTTTAAATGGTATCATTTTATCATTCTCTATAGACCAGAAGTTCTCTGTTCAAACATTAAGTGAAAATAAAATAATACTTTTACATTTTGGATCAATAAGAACTTCCTGCTTTGCACAAACCTCCAAAAATAGAGCTCCCAAACCACTTGCAGAAGAAAGAAGTTTAAAGACACTTAAATGCTGGGACCTGGGTGTTCTGGGCAGCTGGTGAGTTGATTCCTGGGCAACATGAAGGCTCTCCTCACCCTGATTTCCTCTTGCTCTCTGTCACTGTCCATGCCAAGGTCTGTGAACCTTGTGAGTTTTCAAGAACTCTGAAAAGAAATCAAATTGATGCTTATAAGGGAATAAGCCTAGAAAACTGTAAATTTTGACCCATCCAGATAAGCACCCCATGTACAATGCATACAAGGAAGCCATGAGTGAACAGAGAAGGAGCTTCGGTCAATAAGCGTTTAGGATTTTTGTGTGTTTGACTTAATTTGATTAAAAACATCAGCATTGTCTTTTTCACCATATCAAGATAATGGGGAGAGGGCATGAAGGGACATCTGTGCCAGGCTAAGGCAGTAGGGCTCGAGGTGCTCTTGGAGTGTCACTAGGTTTTCCAATTGCTTCATGTTCAATAGTCCACAGGGTGCTGAGAAAATAGTTCACATGGGAGGACTCAAGTATTCAGGATTTGAGTCCTGAGAGCCTGAGTGTATGGTATCTATCTCCATTTCTCTTATCATTGGCCTTTTGAGAAAAATTTATTCAAATGTTTTAACTTGCTATGTGGGGCTGAAGGATCCCATTTTTTTCCCTTGTTGCTGTTGAAATGAGGTATCCTGAACCTTAGAATGAAATTATCTAGTACACTTCTTCACTTTGGGACAGCGTTTCATTCTGCACAGTAAAAGATATGGATGACAAAAAGTTGTTCGTGGCTTACTCCCTCCATGTCATTGTAATTAGTATGCCTTTCAGATTCATTAAGGCAGTTAAGACTCATAACTGATTGTCTACTAATGAGTGAGCAGAGATTTGTATGTGTGGATTCATGAGTGGTTAGATGTGTGGGTATAGTAAGAGGCTGCTTGTTTGTGTCTGGCTGCCAGGCAGCTCAGACCCGAAATAACCACACAGAAACTGTACTAAGTAAATCACTGCTTGGCCTGTTAGCTCTACTTTCTTATTGGCTAGCTCTTACATATTAATTTAGCCCATCCCCATTAATCTATACATTGTCACAAGGCTGTGGCTTACCAGGCAAAGTTCTGGCATCTGTCTCTGGTTCTCTCTGACTCTGCCTTCTTCTCCCAGCATTCAGTATAGCTCTCCCTGCCTTGTTCTACTCTGCCCTATCAACAGGCCAAGGAAGTTTCTTTATTTATTAATCCATAAAAACAACACATATTCAGAAGGTCCTCCCACACCATGAATTTATTAAAATGATTTCTAACTTATGCAAATAAAGATATTACCACTGAGTCAATGGCATTTGTCCAACTGGCTTCTATGTGTATGTATTGATGTACTCTTTGTATTGAGAGATTTTAGAGTGAATCACTAATATCATTTTTGTTTTTAAACTCTTTAGCTCACATGCTCAAACAATCTAATTTGTGGACAGACATATGTGATCCAAATTAACATAAATTTATGTATTTAAGATAAAACTTATTTTTAATGAGAATCAAACAAGGTTTATCAGGATTGAGGACTTAGATGGTAGAACTTGAACTCATGCCATGATAGAGGTAACATATAACTTTTAGTGTATGAATATAATTATTCAATGCTGTTCTATTTTTCAATGTGGGAATTGAACCCAAGACTTGTGACATTTGAGTCAAGTGCTCTAAATAGTGGACTATTAATTCCTACTCTGTTAAAATTGTTGTTAAAAAAGAGAGAGAGAAATCGTGAAACATTTTTGTACTCATCTACAGTCATGGATACTTATTAGAAACTAGAAGCAAAGAGGAATATCACTTCTGACTAGGTGCTCAGAGAGGCGATGTGACTGGAAACCTGTGGAAAACACTCCTCTAGAGTGAAATCTATGCTGTAGGCTTATGTAGAGCTATGTCATGCAATATGTACTCACAATGAAACATGTAAGAATTTTACAATTACACACAAATTAAATTCACAAGATGGTCATTACTCAAAACTCCATCCATAGTAGCAACTACTGACCTGAATTCTATTTTGAAGAATTAAACTTGTAGTAGGAGTGTTCTGTATGCTGAAAACACTACACTTAAGTCTTGAGTCTTAGAGAACCTGGATCCTTTCCTTTTACTGGCTATAAATTGCTAGGAAGAGTTTTATTCACACAAGAATAAAAGTTGTGCATTGTTTTCTTGAAGTATTCTTTTATCTTTATGTGTGTGGGTGTTTTGCCTGCATATACTGTGTACTGCTTGTGTGCCTGACACCTGTGGAAGCCAGGCTTCCCTCTCCTAGAACTGGAGTTATAGATAGTTAGAGCTGCCTGGGGGTACTGTGTCAGAGCAGCCAGTGCTTTTAGATACTGGGCCATCTGTCCAGGCCTTGTTTTTCATTCCCTTCTTAATTTCTTTCTTTTCTTCTTTCTTTCTTACTTTATTTCTTTCTTCCTTTATTTTTTCTTTCTCTTCTTTCTTCTTTTACTTCCTTCCTTCCTGCCTGTCTTTCTTTCTCTTTTATGTTTTTTTTTATTTTGACAGGCTTTCTTTTTATCTTTGAAGTATGTCCTCGAACTCACTCATATACAAGGCTGGCCTCGAATCACAGAGATCCACCTGCCTCTGCCTCCCAAGTGCTGGGATTAAAGATGTTCACCATCACTGTCTGAGAAACATGACTACTTCCTTGTCAGCCCTCCAGACTACCTGTAGATCAGTTAACTGTACAGTGCACGTGATGTCACACTGACATTGAGCGTCCTGTGTTCTGCTAAGGGTTTGGAGAGGCTCAAACTGCCATGTAGACATACTTTACCAGTCACCAGCACTTTCTGGGTGCAGCTTTAAGTGGGTTTCACGCTAGATCTTGGAATATAACCCAATCACCATAAGTGAAAATGTTATATTTCCCCAAATGTTGGAGTATGTGTGTGGCAGAGGATACAATTTTAACCATTTTCTCCTGTCTCACGCTCCTCCATAGGGCGGCATGAGGAATCCATTGTCAAAACTTAGATCTCAGCCCAAGTATTCAGAACTGTGATGTGTTCATTGTGTGCTTCCACTCCAGCTCTTTCTGCGTCTGTCACAATGTTAGAGGAAAGGTCACACTTCCTTGGTTTCCTCTTCAACCAGAAACTAGAGAAAAATAAAGACATATTCCTAAGAGATGTAATTCTGACTAATGTGTTCATTGTTTTAAGCAAAGCCTCCATTTTTCGGTTAGCAATGCAGTTAATGCTGGTGACAGAATCTAACACTTAGATCATCACACACATCTCTGTGCATCCATTCTTCACCCATGAAGTCATTTACAGTAAGTCTCATCAGAATTAATCTCATCTCTCCCTTGTTGGATACAAGGACAACCAATATTTAAGGAGACAAGTTGATTTTGGGTAAAATGACAGCTGTGTGAGCTCCAAGGCCTTGTGTGTGGACCCAGCACCTGGACAGCTAGTGCCACAGTGTGTGGCCTGTGTGGTTTTTAAGGGAACAGAACTCCGAGTGTGTAGAACAGAGACTGCCTCTGCTCAGAAATTTGCTGTCGTGAAGTGTGTGACACTTCAAAAAAGTATTTTCTTAGAGCTATCCCATTTATACTGCTCAAGATATAAATTCTTTTTTGTTGTTGTTGTTGGTTTGTTTATTTTTGTTTATTTTTTTATTTTATTTATTTATTAAAGATTTCTGTCTCTTCCCCGCCACTGCCTCCCATTTCCCTCCCCCTCCCAAGATATAAATTCTTAACTCATGTGTCAGGCTGTTTTAACCCTTATGAGAATGCTCCCATGCTTCTTGCTGATCCCGAGGTCTTCTGGACAGATTAGATACTGTGCAAGCCCTTAACTTTCTTCAAGTAGCTTCGTGCATATTAACTAACTGTGAGACAGATGAGCTTGGATCAGCAAATCTAAGTGCATTGTGAAGAACTTCAAATACCATTAGATGATTTTCAATGCAAATCTTGTGTGTGTTTACTTTCCTATGTTGTCTCTGGGGGGGAGGGGAGGAATGGTTTATATATTGTAAAAAGAAAGTAGATATTTTTAATAGGGCATAATCCTCACCATTGGCAACATCTTCATCTACACATATCTGGTGCCTTCACCCTCATCTACACACAACCAGTGGAATATCGCTGGGGTAATATTCCAAAGTAAACTGTCCAACCTTCCTTTTCCCTAATAGACTCTTGACACAGTTATTTCCACAGGATGACATCCTCCAGTCATGTAGATGTGAAGTCTTTACTACAATGACAGCCAGATCCCCGGGTGTTATTCTAGCATGTTGATGTCATTGCTTCCTTTCTGTTTGTCCCTCTCACTCCCTGTATCTATAATGGTTTTCTGAGGCATTTTGAAATGCAATGGAAACATCATATTTTGTTTATAAATTTTTTATATTTGAATTCAAAGGCTAAAGTTATTTGTTTTGCATTTGTTTTCCATTTTATTCTATGTGTAAGAATTTATTACCCCATTTTTTATTGAAAAAAAAAATTTCTGGAGGCGCACGGAACCCGGACGCGGAGGCGCACGGAACCCGGACGCGGAGGCGCACGGAGGACGCCCCCCGCAACCGGTGGGGACCGGCTGGGACCCGAGCCGCACCAGAGGACGCAGGCCGCAGGCGGCAGGAACCATCGTGGCTGCAGATGCAGGCTACAGTGACCGCGCGCACCTAGAGCAGATCGCCCCACTACAATTAAAGAGGTAGGCCTTGGGTTGGTGAGATCCCTGGCAAAGGAGGAGCCAGACCCTATTCCTGAAGACCCTTCTGAGGGGTGAGAGGGACCTTGCCCCCCCCCAGCAGGAACCAGGAAACAGAGCAAGAGCATTTTTTAAGAGGAGCCCCTGGCCAGCAGGGAAACCTGAACCAGTTTTAAAAGACCCATTAGATAGCATCGATAGGAGGAGATGGGCAGGCGCCAAGGCAAGAATTCACCCAATAATCTGAAAAACAGCATGAAAACACCAGAACCCAATGATCTTACAACAGAAGGTCTTCAAAACCCTAGCACAGAAGAAGTGGAAAAAATTGACTTTATGAAAGCAATAGAGTCCCTTAAACAACATGTGAAAAATGCCCTTATAGAAATGGATGAGAAGTATAACCAAAAGTATGAAGAAATGAGTAAATACGTACATAATACCCTGGGAAACCAAGAAAGAACAATCAAACAGGTAATGGAAACAGTTCAAGAATTGAAAACTGAAATGGAAGCAAGGAAGAAAACACAAACTGAGGACCAGCTGGATATGGAAAATCTAGGTCAACGAGCAGAGCCTACAGAAACAAGCATAATCAATAGAATACAAGAAATAGAAGAAAGAATCTCAGATTCTGAAGACACCATAGAGAAAATAAATGCACTGGTCAAAGAAAACTGCAAAGCCAACAAAGTCTCATCACAAAACATTCAGGAATTATGGGACACAATAAAAAGACCAAACCTAAGAATAATAGGTATAGAAGAAGAAGAAGAGTCACAGCTCAAAGGCCCAGAAAATATTTTTAACAAAATCATGGAAGAAAACTTTCCCAACATAAAGAAAGATATTCCTCTGAATATTCAAGAAGCTTACAGAACACCAAACAGACTAGACCAAAGAAAATCATCCCCTCGACATATAATAATCAAAACACAAAATATACAGGTTAAAGAAAGAATATTAAGAGCTGCAAAGGAAAAAGGCCAAGTAACTTATAAAGGTAAACTGATCAGACTTACACCCGACTTCTCTATGGAAACAATGAAAGCCAGAAGGTCCTGGATAGAAGTACTGCAGAAGCTAAGAGACCATGGATGCAAGCCCAGACTACTATACCCAGCCAAGCTTTCATTCACTATAAATGGAGAAAACAAGACATTCCAGGATAAGAACAAATTTAAACAATACGTAGCCACGAATCCAGCTCTACAGAAAGTAATAGAAGGAAAATCGCAACCCAAAGAATCCAACATTGCCAACACTGCCTACAATAACTGAGGCATCTAGCGACCCTTCACCAACACAACTCAAAGAAGGGAGACACACAAATTTTACCTCCAAAAACAATAAGAATATCTGGAGTAAACAACCACTGGTCATTAATATCACTTAATATTAATGGTCTCAATTCACCTATAAAAAGGCACAGGCTAAGAGATTGGTTACGAAAACAGGATCCAACATTCTGCTGTTTGCAAGAAACACATCTCAACCACAAAGACAGGCATCTACTCAGAGTAAAGGGTTGGGAAAAGGTCTTTCAAGCAAATGGTCCTAAGAAAAAAGCAGGTGTGGCCATATTAATTTCTAACAAAACTGACTTCAAACTAAAATCAATCAGAAGAGATCGAGATGGACACTTTATACTCATAACAGGAACAATTCGTCAGGAAGAAGTCTCAATCCTGAATATCTACGCCCCTAATATAAAAGCACCCACTTATGTAAAAGAATTATTACTAAAACTCAAGGCAGACATCAAACCACACACACTAGTAGTAGGAGACTTCAATACACCTCTCTCAGCAATGGACAGGTCAATCAGACAGAAACCTAATAGAGAATTAAGAGAATTATTGGAGGTAATGAAGCAAATGGACTTAACAGACATCTATAGAACATTCCACCCAAATAGGAAAGAATATACCTTCTTCTCTGCAGCTCATGGAACCTTCTCGAAAATTGACCACATACTCGGAAACAAAGGATACCTCCACAGATACAAAAAAATATCAGTGTCCACCTGTGTCTTATCAGATCACCACGGATTAAAGTTAGAAGGCAACATCCATGCTACCCCCAGAAAACCGACAAACTCATGGAAACTGAACAGTCAACTACTGAACCACACCTGGGTCAAGGAAGAAATCAAGAAAGAAATTAAAGTCTTCCTTGAATTTAATGAAAATAAAGAGACAACATACTCAAACCTATGGGACACTATGAAAGCAGTGCTAAGAGGAAAGTTCATAGCACTAAGTGCCCACTTAAAGAAAACGGAGAAAGCATACATCGGAGACTTAACAGCACACCTGAAAGCTTTAGAAAAAAAAGAAGCAGACGCACCCAGGAGAAGTAGAAGACTGGAAATAATAAAACTGAGGGCTGAAATCAACAAAATAGAAACACAGAAAACAGTCCAAAGAATCAATGAAACAAAAAGTTGGTTCTTAGAGAAAATCAACAAGATTGACAAACCCCTTTCCAAACTTATTAAACGACAGAGAGAGAACACACAAATAAATAAGATCAGAAATGAAAAGGGGGACATAACCACAGACACAGAGGAAATTCAGAGACTCATTAGATCCTACTACAAAAGCCTATATGCCACAAAACTAGAAAATGCAAAAGAAATGGACATTTTTTTAGATAAGTACCATATACCAAAGCTAAATCAAGACCAGGTGAATGATCTAAATAGACCTGTTAGTCGCGAAGAACTAGAAACTGTTATCAAAAATCTCCCTTCCAAAAAATGCCCAGGGCCAGATGGTTTCAATGCAGAATTCTACCAGAACTTCCAAGAAGAGCTAATACCTATACTCCTTAATGTATTTCACAATATAGAAACAGAAGAGTCATTGCCAAACTCCTTTTATGAAGCTACAGTTACCCTGATACAGAAACCACACAAAGACCCAACCAAGAAAGAGAATTACAGGCCTATCTCACTCATGAATATCGACGCAAAAATTCTCAATAAAATACTGGCAAACCGAATCCAAGAACACATTAGAAAAATTATCCATCATGATCAAGTAGGCTTCATCCCAGAGATGCAGGGCTGGTTCAACATACGAAAATCTATCAATGTAATCCATCATATAAATAAACTGAAAGAAAAAAACCATATGATCATTTCATTAGATGCTGAAAAAGCATTTGACAAAATTCAACACCCCTTTATGATAAAAGTCTTGGAGAGATTAGGGATACAAGGGTCATACCTAAATATAATAAAAGCTATTTACAGCAAGCCGACAGCTAACATTAAGTTAAACGGAGAAAAACTCAAAGCCATCCCACTAAAATCAGGAACACGACAAGGATGTCCACTCTCTCCATACCTCTTCAATATAGTGCTTGAAGTTCTAGCAATAGCGATAAGACAACATAAGGGGATCAATGGGATTCGTATCGGAAAAGAAGAAGTTAAGCTCTCGTTATTTGCAGATGATATGATAGTATACATAAGCGACCCCAAAAACTCTACCAAAGAACTCCTACAGCTGATAAACACCTTTAGTAATGTGGCAGGATACAAGATCAACTCCAAAAAATCAGTCGCCTTCCTATACACTAAGGATAAGGAAACAGAGAGGGAAATTAGAGAAGCATCACCTTTCACGATCGCCACAAATAGCATAAAATATCTTGGGGTAACTCTGACCAAGGATGTGAAAGATCTATTTGACAAAAACTTCAAGGCTTTGAAGAAAGAAATTGAAGAGGACACCAGAAAATGGAAGGATCTCCCTTGCTCCTGGATTGGGAGGATCAACATAGTAAAAATGGCAATTTTACCAAAAGCAATCTATAGATTCAATGCAATCCCCATCAAAATCCCATCAAAATTCTTCTCAGATCTGGAGAAGACAATAATCAACTTTATATGGAAAAACAAAAAACCCAGGATAGCCAAAACAATCTTATACATCAAAGGATCGTCTGGAGGCATTACCATCCCTGACTTCAAACTCTACTACAGAGCTACAGTATTGAAAACAGCTTGGTATTGGCATAAAAACAGAGAAGTCGACCAATGGAATCGAATAGAAGACCCTGACATTTACCCACAAACCTATGAACACCTGATTTTCGATAAAGGAGCTAAAAGTATACAATGGAAAAAAGAGAGCATCTTCAACAAATTGTGCTGGCAAAACTGGATGTCAACATGTAGAAGAATGAAAATAGATCCATATCTATCACCATGCACAAAACTCAAGTCCAAATGGATTAAAGACCTCAATATCAGTCCGAACACACTGAACCTGTTAGAAGAGAAAGTGGGAGGTACTCTACAACACATGGGCACAGGAGACCACTTCCTACGTATAACCCCAGCAGCACAGACATTAAGGACCTCATTAAATAAATGGGACCTCCTGAGACTGAGAAGCTTCTGTAAAGCAAAGGACACTGTCGCTAAGACACAAAGGCAACCCACTGACTGGGAGAAGATCTTCACCAACCCCGCAACTGACAAAGGTCTGATCTCCAAAATATATAAAGTTCTCAAGAAACTAGACCGTAAAAGACTAATCAACCCAATTATAAAATGGGGCACTGAGCTGAACAGAGAATTCTCAACAGAAGAAGTTCAAATGGCCAAAAGACACTTAAGGTCATGCTCAACTTCCTTAGCGATCAGGGAAATGCAAATCAAGACAACTTTAAGATACCATCTTACACCTGTCAGAATGGCTAAAATAAAAAACACCAATGACAGTCTTTGCTGGAGAGGTTGTGGAGAAAGGGGTACCCTCATCCATTGCTGGTGGGAATGCAAACTTGTACAACCACTTTGGAAATCAGTGTTTCGATTTCTCAGGAAATTCGGGATCAACTTACCCCTGGACCCAGCAATACCACTCTTGGGAATATACCCAAGGGAGGCCTTATCATACAACAAAAATATATGCTCTACTATGTTCATAGCAGCATTGTTTGTAATAGCCAGAACCTGGAAACAACCTAGATGCCCTTCAATGGAAGAATGGATGAAGAAAGTATGGAATATATACATATTAGAGTATTACTCAGCAGTAAAAAACAAGGGCTTCTTGAATTTTGCAGGCAAATGGATGGAAATAGAAAACACTATCCTGAGTGAGGTAAGCCAGACCCAAAAAGAGGAGCATGGGATGTACTCACTCATATTTGGTTTCTAGCCATAAACAAAGGACATTGAGCCTATAGTTAGGGATCCTAGAGAAGCTAAATAAGGAGAACCCAAAGAAAAACATATAGGCATCCTCCTGAATATTAACCTTCATCAGGCGATGAAAGGAGACAGAAACAGAGACCCACATAAGAGCACTGGACAGAAATCTCAAGGTCCAAATCAGGAGCAGAAGGAGAGAGAGCACGAGCAAGGAACTCAGGACCTCAAGGGGTGCACCCGCACACTGAGACAATGGGGATGTTCTATCGGGATCTCACCAAGGCCAGCAGGCCTGGGTCTGAAAAAGCATGGGATAAAACTGGACTCGCTGAACATAGCGGACAATGAGGACTACTGAGAACTCAAGAACAATGGCAATGGGTTTCTAATCCTACTGCACGTACTGGCTTTGTGGGAGCCTAGGCAGTTTGGATGCTCACCTTACTAGACCTGGATGGAGGTGAGGGTTCCTTGGAATTCCCACAGGGCAGGGAACCCTGATTGCTCTGCGGGCTGAGGAGGGAGGGGGTCTTGATTGGGGGAGGGGGAGGGAAATGGGAGGTAGTGGCGCGGAAGAGACTGAAATCTTTAATTAAAAAATAAATTAATTAATTAATTAAAAAAAAAGAAATATTTATGGGACTGGAGAAATGGCTCAGCAGTTAAGAGCATTGCCTACTCTTCCATAGGTCCTGAGTTCAATTCCCAGCAACCACATGGTGGCTCACAACCATCTGTAATGAGGTCTGGTGTCCTCTTCTGGCCTGCAGGCATACATGTATATAGAATATTATATACATAATAAATAAATAAATATTTTTAAAAGAAAAAAAAAATTTCTGCCTCCTCCCAGCCTCCCATTTCCCTCCCCCTCCTCCCACCCCTCTCCCCCTCCCCCCACTCCTCTCCCCCTCCCTCTCCAGTCCACAGAGCAGTCAGGGTTCCCTGCCCTGTGGAAAGTCCAAGGTTCACACCCCTCCATCCTGGTCTAGGAAGGTGAACATCCAAACTGGCTAGGCTCCAACAAAGCCAGAACATGAAGTAGGAACAAAACCCCATGCCATTGTCCTTGGCTTCTCATCAGTCCTCATTGTCCGCCATGTTCAGAGAGTCCGGTTTTATCCCATGCTTTTTCAGTCACAGTCCAGCTGGCCCTGGTGAGCTCCTAATAGATCAGCCCCATTGTCTCAGTGGGTGGGTGCACCTCTCATGGTCCTGACTTCCATGCTCATGTTCTCCCTCCTTCTGCTCCTCATTGGGACTTTGGGAGCTTAGTCTGATGCTCCAGTGTGGGTCTCTGTCTCTATCTCCATCCATCGCTAGATGAAGGTTCTATGGTGATATGCAAGATATTCATCAGTATGGCTATAGGATAGGGTCATTTCAGGTTCCCTATCCTCAGCTGCCCAAGGAACTAACTGGGGACATTGCCCTGGGCACCTGGGAGCCACTCTAGGTTCAAGTCTCTTACCAACCCTAAAGTGGTTCCCTTAATAAAGTTATGTGATTCCCTGCTCCTCTATCCAACCTTGTTTTATCCCCAATCATCCCGTTTCCCCAAGTTCCCCCCATCCTCCCCTTCTCACTTTTCTCTCCCCTTCTCCCCTTACTCCCATCCTACCCCATCCCCAAGATCCCAATTTTTTGCCCAGAATTCTTGTCTATTTCCATAGCAGGGATAATAACTATATGTTTTTCTTTGGGTTCACCTTCTTATTTAGCTTCTTTAGGATCACAAATTATAGACTCAGTGACCTTAATTTATGGCTAGAAACCAATTATGAGTGGGTACATCCCATGATCCTCTTTTTGGGTCTGGGTTACCTCACTCAGGATAGTGTTTTCTATTTCCATCCATTTGCATGCACAAAAAGACAACCTACTGACTGGGAAAAGATCTTCACCAACCCCGCAACAGACAAAGTTCTGATCTCCAAAATATATAAAGAACTCAAGAAACTAGGCTTTAAAATGCTAATTAACACAATTTAAAAAATGAGGCACTGAACAGAAGAAACATAAGAATTTAACAGAAGAAATTCAAATGGCCAAAAGATACTTAAGGTCATGCTCAACTTCCTTAGCGATCAGGGAAATGCAAATCAAAACAACTTTGAGATACCATCTTACACCTGTCAGAATGGCTAAAATCAAAAACACTAATGATAGCCTTTGCTGGAGAGGTTGTGGAGAAAGGGGTACCCTTATCCATTGCTGGTGGGAATGCAATCTTGTGCAACCACTTTGGAAATCAGTGTGGCGGTTTCTCAGGAAATTTGGGATCAACCTACCCCTGGACCCAACAATACCACTCTTGGGAATATACCCAAGAGATGCCCTATCATATGACAAAAGCATTTGTTCAACTATGCTCATAGCAGCATTATTTGTAATAGCCAGAACCTGGGAACAACCTAGATGTCCTTCGATGGAAGAATGGATGAAGAAAGTGTGGAATATATACACATTAGAGTACTACTCTGCCATAAAAAACAATGACATTTCTTACCCCATTTATGCACCACATGCATCAGTGCCCTAAAAAGCCAGAAGAGGGCACCAGATCCCCTGTGAATGAGGAACAGATGAGTGTAAATTGTGCTGTGTTCAAAAGGAACCTGGATCCCCTGAAAGAGGAGACATCTTACATCCACTCTCAGGAAATTCTTTGTGTGTGTGTGTGTGTGTGTGTGTTTCAGTAAGATTTATTTATGGGCAATGAAAGAATTTTCCAGAAAGCTCATGAATCATGAAAATAGAATTTTCCTTCTGATTTTTAAAAACTATATTAGAATGTTAAAAACTGGGTGTGGCAGCTCATGCCTTGGTAATCCCAGAGGAAATTCTTTCTCAGTAATTTCCCCTCGGTCTAACAGAATAAAGCTGGATAGATCTGAACAAATTCGTGGCCATCCTTTTGGTCCCTCACTCCTATCTTTCAGCCTCACTGCAAATGATACCACTCCAGTCATAGCCAGTGCAGACACTGCTGAGGGAGTGGTTTAAGTTTTTTTTTTTTTTTTTTTTTTTTTTTTTTTTTTTTTTTTGGTTTTTCGAGACAGGGTTTCTCTGTGGCTTTGGAGCCTGTTCTGGAACTAGCTCTGTAGACCAGGCTGGTCTCGAACTCACAGAGATCCCTTATTGCAGTTACATGCAGTAGATCACTTCACCCTTGAACAAAATGTTTATGGCAACTCTTTGAGAGCGTTTTTACTTTATCCTTGTTTAAGCTTATCCAAGGCATTTAATATCCATTCAGCTAGTAGCAATATTTTGTTTTTCCAAAGCATTTGAAGTGTTTGTATTATAACGAGGATGGGAAGGCGTCCTATGAAATGCTATAGTCTGTATATAACGTGGCAGTTGGACACATACATTCTCCTCAGCAGCGGCTTTCTGCTCAGGACTGGTTCCATTATCACCACAGTCTAAACCCAGATATTAGGACTATCATTTTGGACCTAGACCGATGTCATGGTTTAAAAGGAAATGGACGTCAAAACATGTGTTACTGTTGGGAGGTGTGGCATTCTTGGAGGAAGTGTGCCACTTTGAGAGTGGGCTTTGAGGTTTCCTATACTCAACCCAATCCCAGCGAGACACTCTACTTCCTGTTGCCTGAATATCAAGATGTAGCCAGCACCATGTCTGCCAGCATGCTGCCATGCTTCCCACCATGATGATAATGGACTGAACAAGTGAAAATGTAAACCCCCAAATTAAATGTTTTTTTTTCTTGGAGAGTTGCCATGGTCATTGTGCCTCTTCACAGCAATTGAAATCCTAACTAAGACAACCCATAAATCAATATTTTTAAGGATAAATAAGCTCATGTAAGCATCTTTCCTAACATCTTTCACACAGGGCCTTGTCTTTCTCTCTCCCAACTCATTTCCATATAAGAGCATCAAAGATCACTAGGAAACAACAGGACTTTAAATATGAAATTGACCCAAACAAACACATCCAACTGAGTATTGCCCTCAGAAGTAATCAGTTCGGGAAGCTGTGAACATTTCTTAACACAACACTGCCAGAACTATACAGCAGCATGACCAGGACTGGCCTAGGAAGAAGCCCCCAAGTCATGCAAAATGCCAACATTATCATCAACTCTATTACCATCAATGGGAGCTCCACACTGTTTGGTCTTAGAGAGTGCTTGTCCCCAACTTGTTATTTAAACATCTTATTCAAAATCAAGAACAATGTGACTTTTAGGTCAGATTGATTTTGATTCTTTAATAATATATACCAAGATGGATTTGGGGAATTCAAAATGAGAGAACCAGATAAAGGTCACTATCTGTCTCCTCTGTGCCTATAATAACCCAGTGCTCCAGAACATACAGTTGTTATCAGTACAGCTTTGAGAATTTTGTTGCCTAAACCAATTCTTTTTTGCAAACATTTAAACAGTTAGAACTTGTGCTCTCTTGTGGATTGAACTGGCAAATATTCGCTCAGCATCCAGAGTGAAACCACTACCAGTGATCCAGTGTGACTACTTGAAAGGCCAGAGGTGGTTCTGATCTCAAAAGTTATTGTGCCTGGTGCAGTAGATAGATATAGTGACAATATTATAATTATAATTGTAGTTATAGTTTTTGTTTCATTTAAGTAGTGAGCAAGCAACTTAAAATTCAGCAACAAGCTCACATGATTAAGGACAGAGATTTCACTCTCTTTTTTGAGAAAATAAGCATTATACCACTTTTTTAGGTTGTTCAGAAATCCTGCAAATGTTGTTGTATTATCATGAATGGGAATGTACAATGTACTCATAATTAATACTTTATTCATCTTGTTTCCAAAGATAAAGAAAAATTGTGATAGCATTATGTGCTTTAGGCTTCTAAAGAAGAAAGTGACTATGAATGAAATAGCTAGTTCTGCTCATTTGCCTCTCATGTCATCTACACAAGTCAGATTTTCCAGTTAGCACCTGAGTGTTTAAGGCTATATAAAACCAACCAAAAATCACTACATACTTTCCCAAAGCCATTAATATGAAAGACAGGTCAAAGAAATCCTTTAGAAAGAAGAACTCACAAAATAGGAACTAAGAAAATATAATAAAACAACAACCTGTAATGTATAGCTTATAAACAAAAGAAAAAAAAATCACATGCATGGAACAAGTTCGATGCTAAATTTTAATGCTATCATAAAATAGTATTTTTATAGAAAGAAAATTTGAAGTGTATTATAAAAGAAAATTGTGATTGCCTGGAGAACTGGGAGAGATAAAAGATGTTCTACAAACCACATCTACATGAGGCCCAGGCAATGCAAGAAGTCTCCTGGAGGGCATATAGTTGTTGAAAATGTGAGCACACATTGCCCTGTCTTCGAAATGAATACGTTCAGGAGAGAAGGCTATATCTTCTGAATCATGACCTCAGCTTCAGCTATAACCATTGAATGTCTGTCTCAGGAGGAAACTGGACCTACTCTGGGAGCTCCAGTTTGTTTGTTTTACTTGGGGGGGAGGGGGTTAGTTAGTTCGTTTTTTTGTTTGTTTGTTTTTCCACTGTAATTTCTTGAGACACTTGGAATTTACTGCACAGGAAATGTGGTTTGTTTTTGTATTTAATTCAGAAAGAGCACACTGCCTTTCCACTCAATAAGAATTGTGACTCAGAGACAAGATGATAAATTAGAAAAATAGGAAGGTGACATTTCCTTTGATGATTAACAAGCTCACTCCCACACATAGTTGAATTAGATTTCCTTCTTTGGATTTGAATGAGAATAAAAATGGGGAGCGAGATGGTCCCTGGGAGTCCTGGGCATAGCACTCGTTTTGTTCTGAACAAGTTTTCTGGTTTCTGCAGTCCAGAACCCTATGTAACTGTGAGGGCATCTTTGGAGTTCCGTTTGCAATGGTCCTCTACAGTCACAGTCTTGCTTCACTGGAATTTATAGGACCACTCATTGAATTTGTTTCTGAAATATTGCTTTCTCTGTTTGTACTAGTATTAAAATGAATTTAGCATTAGAAACTCCATAAAAAATAGCATTCTACTTTCCAGCTACAGTGTCCCCAAAGACACAGACCACCGACTGTGAGTGCTTCCTGTCTCCTGAGTCAGGTGACTTCAGTAGGAACAAGCAGAAGGTCGCACCCCTCACCAAGAAGTTGAATTTTGGTGGTCCCTGTAATGCCTGGGTTGCTAGCACACACTTTGTGTGTGTTAAATCCAAAAGCGGTGTATTTGCCTTTGAGGATTAGTGATCAATTTCTGTCCTTTTAACATAAATCAGTGTCTCTGCAGTTCAAACTCCTGCTCAGTGAAAATTGGATTTTAAAAAAAAGGCAAGAATTTCCTTGCCAAGTTTTCAGACCACAACTAGTATCCGAACATCACCCACCTTTTTTCTGAGCTATAGTCTGACTCCAGTTGCTCTTTTCATCAGGAAACAGCCTGATATTGGCAGAAATGGTATTTCAACATACGCCAGAAACCTGAATAAACAGTGTTATTTCTGTCACACTGCCAATTCTATGCCAGTTTCTAGGAAAACACAAGCAAACACACAAAACCCAGCATCAGGTTAGCGTGTTGCAATCCTGATTGAAGATGTGGCCCAAGCAGCCACAGCCAAGTTGGCCTCTGCTGTGCATTTGCCCCAGGCACATGAGAGAACTCTCTGCTCCTGGTATGACTGCACTCATCCTCCCTGGGGCTGTCCTTCTGCTGCTTCCTTCTTCCCTTTGTTCTGTTCTACCTGGTTCATGTATGGTATGGGGTCCACATTAATGTCCTCAAGTTCATCAAGGGCCACAGAAAGAGCTGTTCTCTGCTGTTTACTCTGCTCCTCTCTGTCTTCTTTCTTACTCTAGGTCAGCAGGTTCTTGTGTCTGCCCTTGTCTTCATGGCACCACAGCCATGGGATGTAGAGATAACTGTTAGATACGGATGGTGGTTGATAAGACAGGTGCTGGGATGTATTTCAGGCAAACATGTATTTTTGATAATGGTGGCCACCACAACAGGGAATCCATCTCAGGATGGTTTAGAAGGACGAGTACAAGGATCACACAGAAGTTCTTACTTTTACAAGTTTTCCATGAGATTCGGTGTTCTAAGATACATGACTTTACTATCAAAAATGAGGTTGTAACTCAAGGGTGTGGGTGAGCATCGGGGCTGTGCCTGCTTGCAGATGCAGAGATAAAGAAAGAATATTTATTTACTTTACACTGTTAATATATCTAGAGAGATAGAGACCCAAGCATTGGGGAAGGTGTGGCTACCTTGTCTTACAGTGACCACATGAAGAGCAGCAGGCCATGACCTAATATTCCCTGCTTTGGTTACAGTACATGAAGGAAAGAGCTCCACAGGACAGAAGGCACAGATATGTAGGGTCCACAGATAGGGTCATTCCCCCTAATCTAGCTTCTTCCAGCTGGACTGCCATGCTGTGGGGACTTGTCTCCCTCCTCACCTTCATCCTGTGCTCATTGGATACTGGTGCTTGTGACAGAGGCTGGAATCTGTACTTCTGCATTAGAAGACATTATACACAAGAGTCCAAATAACATGTTAAACCGTATTCTAGATTAATTGGATCAGTATGTAGATTAGACAGGGGTCTTATATATAAGAATCAAAGCGTTTATTAAAGGAAGAACCATAGGTATAAGCCAGGAGATCCACTAAGAGTTTTGAAGCCTCCTGTCCAGTGACGCTGATGCCTGTTGTCTGATTCTGATTCTTAAAGCACAGTTATCTTTTGATTCTCTTACCTGACTGGACTGGCATGACTACTCCCACCCTGTTAGTGGGAAATATAGCATCTAAAGTATTTATCTAGAAGCTACACAGAGCTAGGCATGCCCGGTACCCAGACATCAGGTTGAGGGAGGCCCAAGGGACACATCATCCTCCTTGTCCTCACAGTAGTTATGGGAAGTTCATCATGCTGACTGAAACAAGATTCATGGTGTGGTGACCATTACAGAAAGAGTGACAGCATTTATGGGAGGCAAACATGTGGTAATCCTGGAAGTGAGGTACCCCTAAACCTAGGTTATAAGAAGCAGCCTGTGTTTCATGCTAGATCTTGACTCAGAACCCAACCACCTTGAATGTCACTTTTACACTATTTTCCATCGAATCTTTGAGTATGTTTGTGCTCAGGATACAATTGGAACCATTTTCCCCTGTCTCACTTTTCCTCACAGAGTGGCATGGAGATTCTATCGTCAAAGCCAAGATCTCACCCAGTGTATTCAGAACTGTGATGTTTCCACTTCACCTCATTCTGCCCCTTTCTCGCTCTAGAAGTAGTTAGGGGAAAGGTCACACTTCCTTTGTTTCCCCTTCAAACAAGCAGGCTTTGAACAGAAACAGGAGCAAAATGAAAACGCTTTCCTAAGAGGCTTCATGCTCACTAATGAGTTCACTGTTTTATGCAAATCCTCCATTTTTTGGTTAGTCAATGCAGCAGATGCTGGTGACAGTAATCTAAGACTTTGATCGTCACACACATCTCTATACTTGAGTTCTTCACCTATGATGTCATTCACATTAGGTTTCATCAGAATTAATCTTCTTTTCCCCCAGTGGGATACACATATAATAAATATTTAAGGACAGTTGATCTTGGGTAAAATGTCAGCTGTGTGAGCTCCCAGGCTTTGTGTGTGGGCTCAGCACCCAGACAGTAAGAACAGCCACTGTGTGAGGCTAGGTGGGTTTTTAATGAACAGAACTCTGGGTGGATAAACTGAGACTGCCTCAACTCAGAAACCTGTAATGAAATGTGTGACCTTTCAAAAATATTTTCTTAGATTTAGCCACTTATATTGCTTAAAAAGTGATTCTTAACTCTTGTATCAGTCTGTAAGCCTGGAGGGAATGTTCCCATCTGATCATGAGGTATTCAGGACTGACTAGTGACTGGGCTAGCCTGTAACTTTCTTAGCCTAGCTTCATGCATTTTAACTAACTCTGAATCAGATGACCTTGTACCAGCAATAGTAAGGGTGTTGAAAAAGCTACAAATAACCATTAAATGATTTCATTGCACAACTCATCTTTGTATACTCTCACATGCTTTCTCTGGGGAAATGTTTATATATTGGAAAAATCCACATGGCACTCTTAATAGGGGATACATGCTCATCAGAGCATTATTTGGGGGCTGAAGGTCAAAAAATGACACAAAGACTCGATACACAGAGCTCTGAATTAAACTATTACTCTGGGTGTGGACAGAAAGCTTATAGGGCTTTAAAGTCACTGTTTCTTTTATCAAATGATGACCTGTATATTGGTTTTCTATTCCTTTGCTTATGCTCAGAAAGGACTTAAATAAGTAACTTAAGAGGGAAAAAAACACCTAGTTGCTGTGCATGGTAGCACATATGTTTAACCCAGCACTCAGGAGGCAGAACAGTTCAAGTACACTCTAATAACAACTGACAAACCATTCAGGTCTGCACAGTGAGACATTCCCTCACAGAAAAAAAAAACAATACAGTAGTTTGCAAGAATATAAAATTTATAATACTATCAAGAAAGTCTACAAAAGGAAACTAAATATGCAAAGACATATAATGATAAATACTAAGGACTTATTATGTGGGCAGGTCTATGTGAAATAGTTTGAAGTAAAAAACACAATACAAAATGGTTAATATACGAAAAAGAATTAAATTTTAAAAGACGTATGATTTATAGTCACGCCTTATTTTAAGCAGTAAAGCGTAACCGCTTTTCTCTTTATATTGGCCATATTCAAGATAAAATAATATGGGCTTCCTGTTTAAGAGGACTGCAATCTGGTTCTCTGTGAGCCAAGTCTTTACACAGTCTCATTTCATCATCGTCTATAGGAAAGAACATCTCTGT
The DNA here is from genome assembly GCA_028537955.1 of Microtus californicus. Classification (NCBI taxonomy): domain Eukaryota; kingdom Metazoa; phylum Chordata; class Mammalia; order Rodentia; family Cricetidae; genus Microtus; species Microtus californicus. Next base: position 44,033,247 of record JAQJZF010000025.1, on the reverse strand, counting down.
TCACACACTGGGAGAAAATAAGAAAGGATTTTCAAGTTTGTGGATCAATAAGAACTTCCTGCTTTGTACAAAGTTCACAGGGAAGATTCCCCCAAGCCAGTAGAGGATGAAGGGAGTTAAAAGATGCTTAAATACTGGTGTTGGTTTGCTCTGGGCAGCTGTGGAGTTGATTCCCAGGCAAAATGAAGGCTCTCCTAGCCCTAGGGTTGCTCTTGCTTCCTGTTACTGTTCAGGCCAAGGTCTATACACGCTGCGCGTTAGCCAAACTTCTGAAAGAAAATGGGATGGGTGGCTACAAGGGAGTCAGCTTGGCAGACTGTAAGTCTCTTCTTACATCAGCAACCCCTACAGAGCAGGTATAAGAAAGCAATGAGTGAGCAGAGCAGGACCCAGAGTCAATAAGCTTGTAGGATTCCCGTGTGCTTGGCTTGGTTTGATTGAAAACACCCGCATTTGTCTTTATCATCACAGACACTGGGGTGAGGAGAGCATGGGAGGGGGCATCTGTGCCAGGCTAAGGCAATAGAACCTGAGGTGCTCTTAGAGTGTCACTGGGTTTTCAGGTTGATTTAGACTTGAAAGTTCACAGGGGGCTGAGAATACAAGAGAGGACTCAGAGCTGAAGTTCTCAGAGCTGGAGTGACTGGCATTTGTCTTCATGTCTTTCACTATGGTATGGAGAGTTTTAGAGAAATTTTTTCAAGCTTTTTGAACTTCCTCTGCAGGGCAGAGGGATCCGATTTTCCCTAGAGGCTGCTGAAATGATGTTGGACACTGTGGATGCAATGATTTAGTGTGTTCTTCACTCTGAGATGGTCTTTCATCCTACACAGTGGAGGACATGGATGAAGAAAAGTTGTTCGTGGCTTACTCCCACTATCACATTGCAACTACTGTGGTTTTCAGATTAGATTAAGGCAGTTACTACTCAATAACTAATTGTCCGTGAACAAGTGATCCGAGAGACGCATGTGTGGATGAATGGGTGGACAAATGGAAGATTTGATGAATGAATGGATGGGTGGATGGATGAATGATTGGATACATGGCTGGGTAGATGTATGGGTAGATTGATGGAGGTATGACTTTGATTGGATTGCAGAATAGCCTTTTCTATTCTAATTGCTTTCAATATTCTCATCAACCATTTGTGAGGCTACATACTCATGGAATTCAAGCAATGGGATGCTGAGACAGGAGATTGCATGTTCTGTGCAAATCTAGGATACTTAGCGTCACAGAGAAAGAAAAAGAATTCTAATTTAACATGCAAATTCATTTTGGTTATTAGAGCATTATCTTAGGAAATCCTTAGTTTTCTCATAGGAAATCTTCTATTAGCATATGTAATTTAATATTAATTTATCAAATTCGCCTAATTATGCTTTATAATCTATTTTTGGCAGAGGCATTTGGAGGATAGATGGAGAGGGAGAAACAGTGGAAGAAATAGCTATTTTATTTTTGGAAGCAGGAGGATTGGTTTCATTCTATAGCACTGTTTGGCCTAGAACTCACTATGTAAACCAGGCTGTCTCAAATCCATATAGAGTCACCAGCCTCTACCTAACCACTGCTGGGAATATAATTGTGTACCACTGTGTCTGTTTCATATAATCAGATATTTTGAAAGGACCTTATCCTGTTTATTCTCAGTGTAAATCGATTTGTCTTCAACTAGATTCGGTTTGGAGCACTTGAAATTTTTCACTGGCTGACAGGACAGCAGTCTACCTACTTGAAAGGCAGAGGCAGCAGGATCATTGAGACCAGGGACTTCCCTGAGGAACACAGCCAGACCTGATCTGAATTTGTAGTATCATATTTTATATTTTAATCATATATCTGTACTTATAAATAAATCACTTGTAAAACACAGCAAGAGAAGAAGTTAATTTGGTATCCAGTGTAAATCATTTGGTGTCGCCGCTTACTGATGAATATTCTTTTCTTTCTAGGGGTGTGTTTGGCTCAACACGAGAGCAACTTTAACACAAAGGCTACAAACTACAACCCTGGAGGCCAAAGCACCGACTACGGGATATTTCAGATCAATAGCCGATACTGGTGCAATGATGGCAAAACCCCAAAAGCAGTGAACGCCTGTGGGATATCCTGCAGCGGTAAGACATGGCAGGATTAGTTCAGAGAGCAAACAAGTCACCTGCTCCTAGGTGGGAGAGCAGAGATTCTAGCAGGAGACAGCACTGAAGCAAACATCAGGAACCTGAGCAGACTGTCTAGCCTGTTAGAAAGTCATTGTCATTCACATCGAAATTAGCCAAGGAAGACAGTAGGCTCAGGACATAGTGTGCTGATAGAATGCCCTGCCTACCAATCAGAGGGCCTGGGTTCCAACTCCAAAATTCCTGAATTACAAACCAAATAGTTCATGGGAGGACAGCTCAGACAGGAGTCCCCTAAACCAAAATTTGACCTTCAGCATCCACATAAATTTTGGTGAAATTCACTTTTTTTGTAATAAAATCATTGTATTTGTATTTTAATTTTTTTATTGAATTTATTGAGCTATTAATTTTCTCTGCTCCCCTCTCTTCCTCTCCCCTCCACTTCTCCCCTCTCCCATTATCCTCATGCTCCCAATTTGCTCAGGAGAACTTGTCTTTTTCTTCTTCCCATTAGATATGTGTATGTCTCCCTTAGAATCCTCTTTAAGGTCTAGGTTCGCTGGGATTGTGAACTGTAGGATTTTTTTTGTTGTTTCTATGTTTTTGGGGTTTTTTTTTTTCGCTTGATGTCTAAAAGCCACTTATGAATAAGTATATATGATATTTGTCTTTCTGGGTCTCGTTACCTTACTCAATATGATGTTTTCTAGATCTATTCATTTGCCCACAGATTTAAAGATGTCATTTTTTTTTTCTGAGTGGCATGCATTTGTAAGACCAGGCCTGCAAAGTCTGAGACAGGCAGATCCGTGTGGCTCTCTGGCCAATCAGCATAACCTAATCTGTAAGCCAGTTCCAATGGCAGACAGACCTTATCTAAGAAACAATAGGGACTGCTTCTAAGGAACAGGTCCTGTACCTGTCCTCTAAATTCTACAGATAAATAGACACATGTACAGGTTCACGGGTGCACATACCACCAGACACAGAGGCACACATATTAAAATAGTAGAAAACCAAAACATAAACAGCTGGTATCATTAACACTTGATGTTTTCATTAAAAATATACTCGCATGCACTTACTCATACACATAATTAAAATTAATAAAAGCAAATATTTGCAAAAAATTGTCATTTTATAACATGAATGTTCCTGGGAGAAAGATAGATAGATAGATAGATAGATAGATAGATAGATAGATAGATAGATAGATAGATAGATAGATAGATCTGCAATGACTAATTTTAAGTGGCCTTATTGGTGTTCTGCTCTGAAGATTTCCATTCTAACAGTTTATTTATGCCTAGTTATAGATATTGTTGTAAGGGCCTTTTAACCTAATAGATTTTATTATAAAGATTTCTAGCATATAGGAATGAAGATATTACTATAATAAAGATCATATGACAGGGTTCTGTGAAGTGCTGGCATTTTGTCCAGCTGGCTTCTTTATGCATATTTTGATGTGCTCTTCATGTTGAGAGATCTTAGAGTGAATTACTAGTAGCAGATTTTGTTTTAAAATGCTTTAGTTTGCATGTTCAAACAATTAACTCCTATATGGACATTATCTCATCTAACAAAATAACATAGATTTATGTATTTAAGAAGAAACATGTTATCAACAAGAAACGGGGCACACAGGGTTAATATCAGGATGGAGGCTTGGGATGGAAGAACTTGAATTCATACCATGGTGGAAGTAATATGCAATTTCTGTGCATGAATTTAATCAGTCAATGTCGTTCTATTTTTCCAGTGTTGGAAGTGAACCCAAGACTTGGTACATTTTAGTCAAGCATTAAACAGTGAACTATTAATTCCTAATCTGCTAAATTTGGTTGTTAAAATTTTCAAGAGAAGTGGCGGGGAGGAGGCAGAAATCCTTAATAAATAAATAAATTTTAAAAAAAATTTTTTAAGAGAAATAGATGGTGGAATATTTTTGTCATCTCCTTAGCCTATCTGCAAAAGTGTTTTGTAGACTCATCTACAGTCATTGAAAGGGATTAGAATCTACAGGGGTTGAGGAATATTACTCCTGATTTGACTATTTAGAGAGTTCATATACCTGGAAACCTCTGGAAAATACTCTTCTAGATTATACATCTATTCTGTAGGTTCGTGTAGAGATATATAACGTACATATGTACTCACATAGAAACATGTAAAGATTTCCTGTTTATACACAAATTATACTTGCATAACTTCGAGAGATGGTTATTTATCAAAACTACGTTCATAGTAAAAAAAATATTGACCTGAATTCTCATTTTAAAGAGTGAATAAAGTTGCAGTACAAATATTCTCTATGTTAAAAACATTGCAAATAAGTATAGAAATTTTTTAAATTATTTATTTATTATGGTTACAGTGTTCTACCTGCATGCCAGAAGAGGTCAGAGAATCTTATTATAGATGGTTATGAGACTCCATATGGTTGCTGGGAATGGAACTCACAATTCTGGGGCTCACCCAGTGCTCTTCAGCCTGAGATTGCTGTACAGCATCAGGTCTGGAGTGTCAGAGCACCTGGCTCTGTTTATTTTGCTGGTATAAATTACTAGGGGGCTGGAGAGATGGCTCAGCGGTTAAGAGCATTGACTGCTCTTCCAAAGGTCCTGAGTTCAATTCCCAGCAACCACATGGTGGCTCAGAACCATCTGTAATGAGGACTGGTGCCCTCTTCTGGCCTGCAGGCATACACATAGACAGAATACTATATACATAATAAATAAATACATAAATAAAAATAAATTACTAGGAAGATCTTTATTCACCCATGCTTGTGCATTGTTTGCATTCATAAAGTATTATTTATCTTTATGTGTATGGGTGTTTTGCCTGCATATAGGATTGCTTGTGTGCCTGGTACCTGTGGAAGTCAGAAGAGGGTTTCCATCTAATGGAACTGGCATTACAGACACTAAAGAGCCACCATGTGGGTGCTGGGAATCAAGTCGTCTGGAAGAGCATCCAATGCTCTTAGCCACTGAGCCATCTGTGCGGTATCCGTTTTCTTAGGATGAATTTTCCAATAGTAGACCCAGGTGACTGTTATTAGAATGTTCTAATTTCCAGTGTGAGAAGGAAGAGGAACTTCCCCCATGGTAGCTGACAGTCACACAGCCTCCAGTAGTTATGGGAAAGGTCACACTTCCTTGGTTTCCCCTTCAAACGATCAGGTTAAACCAGGAATAGGAGCAAAATGGAGCCTGTTTCCTAAGTGGCTGATTGCTACCTTACGTGCTCATTGCTTTAAGGAAAACCTCCATTTTTTGGTTAGCTGATGCAGTAGATACTGGTGACAGTGGTCACTTTATTATCACGCACATCTGTAAATTCTTCACCTATGATATCATTTACATTACGTTCCATCATAATTAATCTCCATTGTTGTATACACAGACAACAAATTCTTAAGGAGATAATTTGATATTGGGTAAAATGGCAGCTGCATAAGCTGCAAGGCCTTGTGTGTGGCTCCAGCACCTAGTCAGTTAGAACACCGCTGTGTGGGGCACGTTTGGTTTTAAGGGAACAGAACTCAGAGTGCGTAGAACTAAGATGGCCTCAGCTTAGAAATTTGTTGTCATGAAATGTGTGACCTTTTCAAAAAGTCGAGAACTGTCCCATTTGTACCACTTAAAATACAAATTCTTAACTCATAGTCAGGCTGTTTTAACCCTTAGGAGTATCCTCGCATGCTGATCATGAGGTGTTCCAGAGAGGTGGGTGACTGTGCTAGCCCTTGACTTTCTTCAAGTAGCTTCGTGCATATTAACTCTGAGACAGATGAGCTTGTACCAGCAGATCTAAGTGCATTGTGAAAAACTTCAAATACCATTAAATGATTTTTGATGCAAATCTTGTGTGTGCTTACTCTTATATGTGGTCTCTGGGTGAAAATTGTTCATCTATTGGAAAAATCAACTAGGTATTCTTAATACAGCATACACACTCACCTACATTTAGGCAGAACCTACATCCTAACCTACACATAGCCATTGGCTACATCCTCTTCTACACATATCCTGTGCCTACACTCCCATCTACATGCAACCTGCTGAATATTGCCGGTGTAATATTCAAAATTAAACAGACCAATGTTTCTTGTCCCTAATAAACCCTTAACAAAGTAATTTCCACATTATGACATCCTCCAGTCATGCAGACATGAAGACATTGCTACAGTGACAGCCATTCCCTGTGTGCTGTTCTAGCATTTTTGAGGCATTTTAAAGTGCATGAGAAACATCATAGTTTATGAAAGGTACAAGGTTTTGTTTTGGTTTTTTTTTTTTTGCATTTTGCATTTTGTTCTATGTGTATGGATGCCTTCCCCCCACATTTATGCACCACATACATCAGTGCCCTTAAGAGCCACAAGAGGGCACCAGATCCCCTGTGAATGAGGAACAGCTTCGTGTAAACTGTGCTGTGTTCTGAAGGAACCTGGGTCCCCTGCAAGAGCAGACATTTTACATGCATTCTCAGGAAATTCTTTCTCGGTAATTTTCCCTCGGTCTAACAGAATAAAGTTGGCTAGAACTGAGCAAATTCTGTGGCCATCCCTTTTGTCCCTCACTCCTGTCTTTTACCTTCACTGTAAACGACACCTATCAAGTCATAGCCAGTGCAGACTGTTGTGAGGGACCCTCAAGATGTGGTTTAAGTTTTAAGAATGAAAACATGCTATCTTGTTGCCATTACATGCAATATATCACTTCATCCTTGAACAAAGTCTTATCTTTTACTTTGTCCTTGTTTTAAGCTTATCCAAGGCTTTAATATCCATTCAGTTAATAGCCATATGGGTCTAACTCCAGACCATACTATATTCTGTGAAATACTTTGTTTTTCCAAATCATTTGAAGTGTTTGTACTATAAAGAGGATTGGAAGGGGTGCTAAGAAATGCTATCTCCTGGATATAACATGGCAGTTGGACCAATAAATTCTCAGCAGCAATGGCTTTCTGCTAGTTCCATTAGCATTTCAACCTGGCTGAGGGAGGAGTGTATGAGGCTCCACCCCTCCCAGAGGAGCTAGCAGCAGTTAATGGTGCTGAGGCTGGGAGGGAGAGAGGAGCTCCATTCCTCAGTGGTTTAGTCACTGGTAATCTCCCTTGCTCAAGAGATTAACACTCACCCAAGGAAATGTAAGCAACACTCTCTTATACTGCAGACACACATAAATAAAAGTCCTTAAGTGAGAAGAGGTATGATGAGGAGGAGTTCAGAGGGAACAGGAAGGGGATAGGAGAAGATATTGGGGAGGAATAAGAACAAAGTACATTGTATGTGTGCATAAAACTGTGGAAGGCTAAGTAAGTTTAAAGAATCCCATTGCCTCATACACTGAAAGAAAAGAACAATGCTACATAATGTTCTTCCCTCCATGTCACCAAAACTATTGGTAACATCCCTGGGCTGCTGCTACTTTCTTTCTGATTTGATTGAAGGGCTTTAGCTCTTGTTAAAGGTGATGTCTCCACATGCATTTGGAATCCCAGCACACTCAATGCTCCAAACTGTTTGTCCTCTTTGCTACATCACATCTATCATGGTACCTAATAACCCAGGGACCTGTCATCCAAAAACAGACAAAGTTCTGCAACAAGTTCATCTTCTGTTCCTACTAGTACAGGATGTGTGTGTGTGAAAGATCTGTACATGATAATCTGCTATATTCTCACCTCCTGTCTCAGTCAGTGTTCTGTTGCTGTGAAGAGACACCATGACCATGGACCCTCCTATACAAAAAAACACTTAATTGAGGCTGACTTACAGTTTCAGAGGTTTATTCTGTTATAATCAAGGCTGGGCATAGTGGCATGCAGGCAGATATGGTGCTGGAGAAGGAGCTGAGAGTTCTACGTCTTGATCCACTTGCAAGAGGAAGTAAACTGTACTGTACTGGATGTTGCTTGATCATAGGAGATCTCTAAGTCTATCCCCATACACCTCCAAAAGAGCCAGACCTCCTCCAACAAGGACACGACTCCTAACGGTACCTTTAGGAGACACATTCAAACACGTGACTCTACAGGACTGTTAGTTTCCACCTGGGCAGCAGCCTGCCTCTCCCGCCAGAGCAGTTACATCATCACTTGTCTCCAGGTGCCTTTCCTCTGTCAGCTATGTGACATGTGCACCCCTTAAAAGTGTCCACCAGACACTGTTGACTCTCATACTTCTTGCTCATCTCTCGACTGTCTTTTTCCTCTTGTCTCCTCCCTGTCCTCTCTGTCATCTGTCTGTCTGTCTGCATCTCTCATGCCCCCTCTCCACCATGGCCCTTCACTCTTTGACTCTTTTTCTCCCCCAATAAACCTCTTGTACTAACAGTTCTTAATGTGGCCAATGTAAGCCTTCCCTGCAGCTTAGAACTCTATCTATTCTCTTCAGCTATAAGAACAATGTAAAGTAAATATTCCATCTTTAGCTCTGCCTCTGCAAGCAGGCGCAGTCCTGATGCTCACCACACCCTTGAGTTATGACCTCGTTTCTGAGAGTAAAGCCATGTATCTTAGAACACCTATGTCCTCCGGAAACTTGTAAATGTGAGGACTTCTACGTGTTCCCAGTATTCGTCCTTCTAATCCATCCCGAGATGGATTCCCTGTTGTGGTGGCCGCCATTACTAAAAGTACGTGTTTTCCTGAAATCCATCTCAGCACCTGTCTTATCAACCACCATCCTTATCTAACAGTTATCACTACAGCCCACAGCTATGGTGCCAAGAAGACAAGGACAGAGACAAGAACCTGCTGACCTAGAGTAAGAAAGAAGACAGAGAGGAGCAGAGTAAACAGTAGAGAACAGTTCTTTCTGTGGCCCTTGATGAACTTCAGAGCATCAGTGCGGACCCCATACATGGACCAGGTGAAACAGAGCAAAGGAGAGAAGGAAGCAGCAGAAGGACAGCCCCAGGGAGGATGAGTACAGGCAGTACCAGGAGCAGAGAGTTATCTCATGTGCCTGGGGCAAATACACAGCAGAGCACAACTAGGCTGTGGCATCAATCACAGGTTTGTACACGCCAACCTGATGCTGAGTTTTGTTTGTGCTTTGCTAGAAACTGGCACAGTGTTAGCAGTGTGATAGAAACAACACTGTTAGCCGGGCGATGGTGGTGCATGCCTTTAATCCCAGCACTCGGGAGGCAGAGGCAGGCGGATCTCTGTGAGTTCGAGACCAGCCTGGTCTACAGAGCTAGTTCCAGGACAGGCTCCAAAGCCACAGAGAAACCCTGTCTCGAAAAACAAAAAAAAAAAAAAGAAAAAAAAAAGAAACAACACTGTTGCCGGTTGTGGTGGCGCACACCGGTAGGATTTGCTAAAGGAGGCAGAGGCAGGAGGATCACGAATTCGAGGCCAGCCTGGGCTACACATATTATAAAAAATTAAAAAGAAAAATTATAAAATTAAAAAAAAACAAAAAAAGAAAAACACTGTTTATTCAGGCCTCTGGAATATCATGTTGGAAGATCATTTCGTCTGTGTTGTTTCCTATGCAGAAGGCAACTGGAGTCAGACTATTTAAACCTGAGTCAGCTCAAATTAAAGGTAGGTGATGTTCAGAGATGGAATGGGGTCTGAAGACATGGAAAGGAAACTCTCTGCCTCTTTATATCTTATTTTCATTGAGCAGGCATTCCAACTGCAGAGACATTGGTTACTAAAAGGCCAGAAAGTAATCATTAATTTTCATATGAAAACATACTGGTTTTGGATTTGACCCACCCAAATTCTGCGCTGTTTCCTAGCAACCCAGGTATTACAGGGACTATCAAAATGCCACTTCTAGGTTATAGTTAAGCCCTCCTGCTTGTTCCATAAGAAGTCACCTGACTCAGGATGCAGACAGCAGCCTAATAAAGAGGTCTGTGTCCCTGGGATGCTGCAGTTAGAAAGTGGAAGGCCATTTTTATGCAGTTTCTCATGACGCTATAATTTTACTATTAACAGAAAGCAGTGTTTCAGAAACAAACTCAAAAAGTGGTCCTGTAAATGACAGTGACACAAGACTGAATCAGAGGACCCTGCAAACCAAAGCACCGAAGATGTCCTCACCGTCCCATGGGGTTTTTGTACTACGGAAGCCAGAAACATTTTCATAAAGGAACAATAAGTGTAGTATAATGTGTGGGACTCCCAGGGACCATCTTACGTCCCCATTTAAATCAGAACAAGCACATCTAAATCGCCTATGTATAGGAGTGAACGTGTTCGTCATAAATGGCAATTTTACGGCAGTATTGTTCTAACTCATCAAACCTATCTCTGAGCTTCAATTCTTCTTGAGCGTGGAGGCAGTAATGGTCTTTCTGAATTAAAGACAGAGGGAAAACCACACCACATTCCCTGTGCGGGAATTTCCAAGTGTCTCAAGAAGCTCGTCAAAAATAAATAAATAAATAAAACATAAAACAGGGGAACCCTCAAAGTAGGTCCAGTCTCCTCCTGAGACAGACATTCAGTGGTTATTGCTGAAGCTGAGGTCATCATCCTGAAGCAGTAGGTTCCTCCCCTGAGATAGAGCAAAGTGTGCTCTCTTTCCCAAACAACTATATGCCCCCCAGGAGGCTTCTTGCATTGCCCTGGGCCTCATGTAGACTTGGGTTGTAGAACATCTCTTAGCTCTCCTAGTAAATGTTAAGACACATTTTTACTTTATAATAAAATTTATATTTTTCCCTCTAGTGATTTATTGTAGCATCGAAGTTGTTCCAAGCATGTGATATTTTCTTCTGTCTATAAAATACACATTACAGGCCGTGTTACACTGTGTTTCCTGAGCTGTGTTTTCTGAGCTCTTCTTTCTAAATGTTTACATTGACTTGTCTCTCATAGTAATAGAGTTGGGAAAGTATGTGGTGATTTTTGGTTGATTTTACATCTCTACAAATCCGCGACAGGCTCTCTCCAAGGACAGCAGCCGTCGGGCGCCTGCGCAGTGTACGGCTGAGGTCGTTGCGCTTGCGCACGCGTCGCCGTCCCCCACCCGCCACACACACCCCTTCCGCTCCGCTCTCCCACCGCGGGGCTGAATGGCCGACCGCGCCGCCGCGGGTGTGGAGGAGGCAGTTCGGCGCCGCGAGCCCAGGTGACTCGCCCATCTCCAGTCTGAACCCCTCGGCCCGGGCGACCCCGCCGGCCTGAGCTCTTTCCTGGCGGCCGCGGCTCCTTCCCTGGGACAATATGTTTAAAAGAATGGCGGAATTTGGGCCTGACTCCGGCGGGAGAGTGAAGGTCAGTGCGCAGGCGCGGCGCGTAGGCCGCCGAGTCCCCTCGGACGCTCGGCTCTCCGGCTGGCCCCGCCCCGCTCGGCGTTCATTGGGCCCCCACCGCCTTCCGTCCCGCCGAAAAGCAAAGATTCGGGCTTTGGTTGGGACAGTCTGTGGCATTTACAGATCTGGAAACCGCGGTCCCTGGCTAGATTCTCCCAGGCTTATCATTCCCGACGTCGTCAGAGAAGCACTTAGCTTCTTTCGTGTTTAGTGAACGTGTGTCCCCATCATAATGTTGGAGATTGTGACATTTAATTCCCACACGTTTGTTTTAGCATCTAGCATGTATTATATTGATAAGGGGTGGAGGTCAGAGCACAACTTGTGGGAGTCGGTTCTCTGGGGTCACCATGTGCGTGGGTCCTTGATGCCAGTCTCTGGTCCTCCAGGAGTCGTTGCCCAGTGTGCCATGTGTCCAGCTCTCACTCTCCCACCTTCCTGCGTCACTGGTTCCTGATGCCCCTTCCCCTATAACTCCTTATAAATACATCACAGGAATTTTTTTCTTCTCCAAAGAAATCACATTTATACCATCTACTTGGGTTTTGTTTTGTTTTGTTTTTTTTAATCTTTTTGGTTTTTCGAGACAGGGTTTCTCTCTGTAACTTTGGAACCTGCCCTGGAAACTAGCTCTTGTAGACCAGGCTGGCCTCGAACTCACAGACATCCGCCTGCCTCTGCCTCCCGAGTGCTGGGATTAAAGGCCAGCGCCACCACCGCCCGGCTTTTATAAATCTTTATCAGCGCCATATTATTTTTATAGTACCTCAGTCATAGTGTCTATACATCCATAACTGTTTTTTTTAAAGATTTATTTATTATGTATGCAACATTTTGCTTCCATGTATACCCACACACCAGAAAAGGGCACCAGATCTCATTACAGATGGTTGTGAGCCATCATATGGTTGCTGGGAATTGAACTCACGACCTCTGGAAGAGCAGTCAGTGCTCTTAACCACTGAGCCATCTCTCCAGCCCCCCCATAGCTGTTTGAATATTAAATGTGAAGTGATAATTCCTCAACACTCTCAAAGCCACTGAAACGTAATGGGAGAAAGAGATGCCAGGTTATGTTTGTGTTAGTATCAGAGGCTTCATAGATTCATACATTTGCCTAAGCTAAGAACTTGAGCCGACTTTGAAGTGATTACAGAACAAGGGGTCAAAGTGAAAACTTGACTCTACACCTGTCTGTGGCGGCCACAATGCTGTCAGTGGGACTTGCCACATAAAAGCTGCTTGCCTTCTCTTGAACTGACTTGAAAGCCCTTTTACTAAGTTTACCGATTGTTTGTTTATGTGGGTACGGGCATGCTCCAGCATGGGTGTGGAGGTCAGAGGATAGCTTTTTCTCCTGTTCTGTGAGTCCGGGGGACCAGGTCCTGGGCATCAGGCACAGTGGCAGGTACCTTTTGCCTGCTGACTCAGAATTGTCTGTAGGCACACAGGTTCTGATATAGTTAACTGTCTGGCTGTGGTTTAACGTTTTTCCGCTGACTTCCTTTTTCTTTATTCCTTGCTGTTGACTACACTAATATGCTCTCTGTCCTTTGGGTATTTCTATTATTGGACAAAATGTCTCAGATCTATGTGCAAAACTTGGTATTTTTAATAACAGCTTTCCCATCGTACAGCCTTTACCCCAACCAGAAATGATGAGAGCACCCTACAACTGAGCACAGCTGTAGCGGACACGCTCATGGCCATCGCCTGGCGTGCTTCATGCATTCAGGGGCCACATTTACTATTTTTGCCGTACTTGCTTTCATTAATATTTACTCTAACATTTATTCTTAATTCTGTTTTTTTGAGTCTCTTCCTAAGCATTTTGAAATGGAGAGTTCGACTTGCAAGTTGTAGTTCTGTCTTGTGTCATGAATATTAAACCATTGTGTTAGTTTCTCATTGTTGTAACAAAGTACCTGAAAGGAACCATTCTAAAGGAGAACGGTTTATTTAGGCTCTAGGCTTCAGAGGTATCATAATCTCCGAACGCCTGAATTTGTGCAGCTCTCACCACAGAAGCCGTGGACAGAAAGGGGGACTGGATCCTTTGGTTTAGTTTTATGCAGAGATGAGCAGTTGGAGAAGGCAGCAGATCAACACCCACCACTCTGCCTTCCATTTCCTCTGTAGCCATTTCGGTGGCAGGGGCGCAGGAGAAAGGAGGCCATCATTTTGAGCTTAGTTTTGCCCCTCTGGTCAAGTGGTCAGCCATGTTTCTTCTTACCATTCCTTGCATTCTTCCCTGTCCTCTTGAAGTGCCGAGTCTAGTTAAGTATCCGCTGGTGTCAACCTTGTCCTTTTCCAGAAGCTTCTAGGCCGAGAGACTTAACTCAGAACAAACCCACCATCATCAGCACACATACCATAACGTGTGCAGATCCCTTTTTACTATACGGAATACAAATGTGTTTATAATAGAGAATATAAAATGCCCCTATTTGCCCCCACTGTCCTCCATCGGTTTCTACCTGTGGTCATCCAGCCCACTATAGACTTGAGGCAAGGCTGGACATCATGGCAGGGAGCACACAGCAGAGCAAAGCTGCTGATCTCTGTAGCTGGGGAAGGGATGGGGGAGCCACCACGTGGCCTGCCTACTCCCACAGGGCTCCATCTCCTAACAAGACATTCAGCCGTGAGCTCATCAGTGCACTAATTCATTAGTGCCCCTGTGAGCCAGACCTCTCAGTGGTCCTGGCTGGGGACCAAGTTTTCAACAGTAAGCCTTTTGGGAGGTGCTTTATATCCAAATTGTAATTTACATGCTGATGACAATGGAAAATGTTTGCCCAAAATCTTCTCATGAACTGTCTGGGTTTTTGTGCTGTGCTTTGGTAAATACTGCCATAAATTAATTTAAAAGACATTTACCTGCAAGCAATACCAGTCAAACTGTATTCAGTATCTTAGCATTTAGGTTTGTGAAGACATTGTTTTTCTTTAATCAGATATTCATGTGCCTTATCTACATGGTGATGTAGATGACAGGGTTCAAGCCATCATTTAAGCCGTGGGACAGCGTGGCGGGTAAAGGCACTTGCTGCCAAGCCCAATGACCTGCGTTCAGGCCTCAGGACCCGCATGGTGGAAGGAAGAGAATCTACCCTGCAGGCCGTCCCTCCTCCACATGCACTGCACACTGCAAAATGTGCACACAGATGCACTGCACAATGCAGAACGTGCACACAGATGCACTGCGCACTGCAGAACGTGCACACAGATGCACTGCGCACTGCAGAATGTGCACACAGATGCACAGGACAGCAAACACTTCTATTATGTGGGTGCTGGAACCAAACCTAGTCCTCTGCAAGAGCAGCAAGAGCTTCAGCTGCTGGACCGTCTCTCCAGTGCTCAGATGGGAAGGCTGGAATTAATTTGATACTTGGCTCTTGTGTTAACTTGAAATGAGTGTGAAAATGGGTTGAAGAGATCTCTGTCCTAACTAAACCCTTAAGCTGTTAGACGCTGTTCCCTAAAACAAGCTGCCAATGCTCATAATATTTATTCAGGTGACGGTAAAATACTGATTTTAAACTTGTTTTCTTTTAGGGGGTTACCATTGTAAAGCCAATAGTCTATGGTAATGTTGCCCGGTATTTCGGGAAGAAAAGAGAAGAAGATGGACACACCCATCAGTGGACAGTATATGTGAAACCATATAGAAATGAGGTATGCATGTGTATATGTGAAACCATATAGAAATGAGGTATGCATGTGTATATGTGAAACCATATAGAAATGAGGTATGCATGTGTATGTGTGAAACCATATAGAAATGAAGTGTGCATGTGTGTATGTGAAACCATATAGAAATGAGGTGTGCATGTGTGTATGTGAAACCATATAGAAATGAGGTGTGCATGTGTATATGTGAAACCATATAGAAATGAGGTGTGCATGTGTGTATGTGAAACCATATAGAAATGAGGTGTGCATGTGTGTATGTGAAACCATATAGAAATGAGGTATGCATGTATATATGTGAAACCATATAGAAATGAGGTGTGCATGTGTGTATGTGAAACCATATAGAAATGAGGTATGCATGTGTGTATGTGAAACCATATAGAAATGAGGTGTGCATTTATATATGTGAAACCATATAGAAATGAGGCATGCATTTGTTTTCCTATAGTTATTGTGAGGTACAGTTTGTTTACTTGTCCACCAGTGGACAGTATATGTGAAACCATATAGAAATGAGGTGTGCATGTGTATATGTGAAACCATATAGAAATGAGGTGTGCATGTGTGTATGTGAAACCATATAGAAATGAGGTATGCATGTGTGTATGTGAAACCATATAGAAATGAGGTATGCATGTGTGTATGTGAAACCATATAGAAATGAGGTATGCATGTGTATATGTGAAACCATATAGAAATGAGGTATTCGTGTGTATGTGAAACCATATAGAAATGAGGTGTGCATGTGTGTATGTGAAACCATATAGAAATGAGGTATGCATGTATATATGTGAAACCATATAGAAATGAGGTGTGCATGTGTGTATGTGAAACCATATAGAAATGAGGTATGCATGTGTGTATGTGAAACCATATAGAAATGAGGTGTGCATTTATATATGTGAAACCATATAGAAATGAGGCATGCATTTGTTTTCCTATAGTTATTGTGAGGTACAGTTTGTTTACTTGTCCACCAGTGGACAGTATATGTGAAACCATATAGAAATGAGGTGTGCATGTGTATATGTGAAACCATATAGAAATGGGGTATCCATTTGTATATGTGAAACCATATAGAAATGAGGTATGCATGTGTGTATGTGAAACCATATAGAAATGAGGTATGCGTTTGTTTTCCTATAGTTATTGTGAGGTACAGTTTGTTTACTTGACAATAAATTATATAATTCTATGTAGTAACTTTCCAAGAATGAAGTGGGCCCATTTTAGAATTCTCACTTCACCCCATAATTCTTATCTTCATTTAATTAATTAATGTAATTCAAGATGTTTTCTGATCGAGGTAAGAGGCTAGAGAGATGACTCAGCAGTTAAGAGCAAGTAATACTCATGGAGTGTGGTCTCCAGCACCCACACAGGACAGCTCACCAGTGTTCATAATTACAGCCCTGGCGGTCCCAGAGCCTCTGGGCTCCTTGGGCACCTAAGAGCACATTTTTAAGCATCAGCACTCATACACACATACACACATTCACACAAACATGTACACATATGAACACGCATGTGTACATACACATATGAACACTGGCCGTTGTTTCGTTTGCTGTGCTGGGAGAGGAAATCAAGCATGTTTCCTGAACTACATCGCTGCCCTTTCTAAACACTTGGTTCTGATGTGGGGTCTAGCCATGTTGCCCAGCCTGCCCTCAAACTCACTCACCCTTCCTCAGCTTCTGGGTCAGCTAGGCTTACAGGTGTGTCTCACTATGCCAGCTAACCCTTGCTTTGTTTTAATTATGTTCTGTAAACTTCAAGAAAAGTATATTTTACAAAATTGTATGATATGCTAAGTGAGTTTCCATTGGAACACTAATTTCTCTGTCTTAGGATATGTCAGCGTATGTGAAGAAAATCCAGTTTAAATTACATGAAAGCTATGGCAATCCTTTAAGAGGTATGTTACAGTTTTTGGTTCATCATATACGTAATTATAAAAGGAAAGGAACTACATCAGTAATTTACAATTGTTTCTTTTTCTTCCCTCTCCAGTCGTTACTAAGCCGCCCTATGAAATTACTGAAACAGGATGGGGTGAATTTGAAATAATCATCAAAATATTTTTCATTGACCCTAATGAAAGACCTGTGAGTAACATTAACCTTTGCACATAGAGAGTAGAACATTTAGTGAATGAGCATGTGTTATACTTACCAAAGAGCTGCTGTGTCCTTGATCTCTGTGTACACTTAAGTCCTAGTGATCCGCCCTAAGTTAAAATTTCCCTTATTATTTGAGTTTAGAAAGAAACTAAAATTTCTGAAGGTGGTGGGGGTGGCGCTAAGGTCCTGGCAAAGCTGAATGTAAACAAACCTTACAGCCCCAGTGGCTCCAGCTGGTTAGTCTCAGCGCCTTCAGATCCTTCCAGCCTGAGTGAGCCACAGAATAAGACCCTGTAACAGGAAACAGAAAGATAGAATTGAAAATGAGCATGGTGAGGAAGCCCCAGTGACCCCAGCACTCAGGAGGCGCAGACAAGAGTTCAAGGTTATCTGCTCCTGCTGTCTCAAGGAGACAAAGACGGAAAATGCACAGGGAGGTGTTGGCGCACGCCTTTAATTCCAGCGCTCAGAAGGCAGAGGCAGGTGGGTCTCTGTGAGTTCAAGACCAACCTGGTCTACAGAGTGAGTTCCGAGACAGCTAGGACTATCACACAGAGAAACCCTGTCTCAAAAACACGAAAAGCAGAGTATCCTACCTGCCCGAAACCAAGTGATTCAGGAGTCAGAGGCAACCAGGCCCAATGGGATATGGGCCCTTCTGGATGTATAGGGCACCTTCCCTATCGATGTAGACCCCATGAGGCCATGTTCGTTGTCATGACGTCACCTTCAGTGCCACCTCTGTCTTGGTATCCAGTGAAAAAGGAAGGTCAGCAGGACTGCCCACCCCATGACCTTCTCTATTTTTCTTTTTCCAAAAAATGTTTACATTTACTTATTTGTATGTGTGGTGTGCACACACGGTTTCATCCCTGTGCTCTCTCGGGATGCAGACGTGTGGCATGCACATAGTCTTGTGCTCTTGGGTTGTAGACACTCAGACAGTTGTTGTCTGTCCCAGGAATTATTAAATGCATCTTGAACGTGACCACATAATTCACCTTCCCACTTAAGATAGTCTGCTGCTGTTTTCGCCAGACCCTGGGGATTTGCCTTCTCCCCTCACACACCCACCCCCCAAGCTAGGAGTAAACCCAGAGGCTCGTACTCCTGAGCTGTACTCTGAACCTGGGAAATGCCTTTTGACAGGAGGGTATTTCCACTGGCTAAGCCCTATCCAGAGAAGGCGGGCATCTGTAAGTTGATTTCATCTGTTTAAATTTAGTGGCAGATGTGTTCATTTTCCTCTACAGAATATACTTACTGTTTTGTGGTTGTTTGGAAGAATCCCGTTTTCTTACAGTGATTTTAGCTAACCTTGCAGGAAGTTCTGTGGCCTCTGGATGGGTTTGGACCATGAGCTGTGCAGCTTTGCCAGCTCCTGATTGGTGAAGTAATGGGTCATGTGCTGCCGCATACAGCTTCTCCTGAGGCCTCACAGAGCGACACCTGTGTTTAAGTTCCTTGCCGGCTGTTTGTGTGCCCCTGGGAGAGTATCTGGCTCCCACTGAAGATTTTAGTATTAATTATTTTTTAGAAAACTATCTCCTTCCCCTCCCCACAATCTCATTATGCAGCCCAGACTACTGACATAGAACTGAGAAACACTCCTGCCTCAGCCTCCCGTGTGCTGGGATTACGGGTATTGTCCACCACACCCAGCTGCAGATCCTTGTTTCCAAGGAAATTTGTAGACTTTAATATTCACAGAAAACTATTTAAATTCCCATAGCTATATGTATGCTGTTTGGGTATAGTTACTCTCTAGAGATGCTTGCATAAACCCTCACCCCTCTGAGATGTGGACAGACGGTTACCTGGTAGAAAACCAAGGACAGAAAGTTTGGGGGATTTGCCACTAAGTCACAACTGCAGCAAGATCTGGAATTTGATATATTTACTAAATCCATCCCGTAATTAGCTAAAGACGTGACAAGGTCAGCCAGGCCTAGTGGCACATGCTTTTAATTCCAGCACTTGAGTAGTGGAGGCAGGAGGATCAGCAGTTCAAGGCCTGCCTTCTGCTAGTGAGTTTGAGGCCAGCCTGGGGGTCTCAGAACTCAGAGGGAGAAGAGAGGGAGGACGGGCAGCGGGAGGACTGTTTCAGATGTTGATGGGCGCCCTGAGAAGATGACCCCTGCTCTGCCCCACAGGTGACCCTGTATCACTTACTGAAGCTCTTCCAGTCTGACACCAATGCGATGCTGGGCAAGAAGACGGTGGTTTCTGAATTCTACGACGAAATGGTAGACTTCATAATGAGGGGGCTTTCTAAAACCCTTCGGGTATGGTGTGGGGGTCAGAGTACAGCTTTGGGAGTTGTTCTCTCCTTCCACTGTGTGGGACAGAAGTCAGCTCTGAGGCTTGGCAGCAAACACCTTCACCTGCTGAGCGTTCTGGCCCGCTCCTGCAGTGAGTTTTAAAAGCACTTCAGTTGGAGACCTTTGGAGTTATTGGTCTTTTTTTCTCATTTTATCCCTAAGATATTTCAAGACCCAACAGCAATGATGCAACAACTACTAACCACGTCTCGCCAGCTGACGTTAGGAGCCTATAAACACGAGACTGAGTGTGAGTGCTTCAGTGTCTTCTGTGATGGTGAAATAATTGTTCATTAGTGCCTTTTGTTTTTCGAGACAGGGTTTCTCTGTGGTTTTGGAGCCTGTCCTGGAACTAGCTCTTGTAGACCAGGCTGGCCTCGAACTCCCAGAGATCTGCCTGCCTCTGCCTCCCGAGTGCTGGGATTAAAGGCGTGCGCCACCATCGCCCGGCCATTAGTGGCTTTTTTAAGGTAAGTTCCTTAGCAGTTAATAAAACAAGCTGGGTATTACCGTAGATGGCAGCAATGAGCTAAATAAAGGAGCAGTCACCAGTATTTCCTGTGCCTCTTTAGGTGACAGATGCTTTAACTGTAGTTGTTCTCCTCAGCCTCAAACCTGTGTGGAATGCCCAAGTTTTAACTGTCATGTGGTAGAAGGAATGAAGGGAGACTCAGAAATAGCTGGGGTTAGGCAGCAGGGAGTGAGGGTATGTTTGAACTCAAGTCTTTGCAATCTCAAAGTTAGCTTTTCTCTACCTTGCTGCCTGTTAGTGATTCACGTGAGAACAGCTGCACTTGGCCAGCAGCAGTTACCTAAGGCTTCCACAAGATGGCGATGTTGGCTGCAGGCAGGCATTTTTCTTTGTCAAGAGCATACCATACTAGCCAACTGGCATGTTTAAGCAGATGTATATCAGTTTGTAGTTAAGACATTTATTTGGTAATTTTTTATGTATCCAGAGAAATTTTTGCTTTTGCATTGCTGGGGTTTGGATCCAGCACGTCACCTAAGCATACACTACCACAGACAACAATCCAGCCTCTAGACATTTTTAAAAAATAACATTCTTTTGTCAACATAAATAGTTGTAGTAATAGTAAAGCATTTTATATATCACACCGTATTCTAGGTACTTTCTACACATTGGTTCATATAAGATCTTCTGGACAGGATTGGGGAGGTGGCTTGGTTGGGGAGGTACTCGTGCACAAAGACCTGAGTTTGGATCGCCAACACCTGTGTAGATGCTGGGTATGGTGGCGTGTGCCTACAGTCCGGGAGCTGGTGGCTCAGAAGAGGACTTCACTGGGGCTTGTCGGCCAGCTGTTCTTGATCAGTCAGTGAGCTCCAGGCTCGGTGAGAGACCCTGTCTCAGAACAGTTAGAGAGCCATGGAGGAGAACCCCAGAAGTTGCTCTCTGGCCTGCACACACACGTGCACACACTGCACACACACGTGCACACACTGCACACAGTCTTCTCTACAAATATCGTTTATGCCATAGATGAGGACATGAGTATAGAACTGTGTCGTGGTTAGTAGAGCCAGATTTCAAACTTAGACAGTTTTGCTCTTTTTTGGAAAAGCTAGAGGCTCATTTTGGTGATATGATTTTGCTATGTAAATTGCATCTATGAATTAGTTAAGAATATTTTGGGTTGGTTCACTGGCATTTCTTGGGTTTGTATGCCCCTTAGTCTGAAGTACTATGTATCTAGAGATAAACAAAGAAATAGTGTCTCAAAGCCTTAACTATGAGTTGCTGTAATTTAGTTTTTCTAGAAAACAGCTTGGAGCCTCTGTGGAAGTTTAGACTCCCTACCCTCCCAACCCACTGTGTCCCATGTTCTGTGTCCTTAAGTGTCCCCTCTCGTCCTGGAAACAGCAGCCCTGAAATGCTGTCTGTTCCTCTGTGCTACATCTCAGCACTGGAGGGACCAATTCTCAGCTCACATATTTTTCTTCAGTCGCAGAACTTGAAGTGAAAACCAGAGAAAAATTAGAAGCTGCTAAGAAGAAAACAAGCTTTGAAATTGCGGAGCTTAAGGAAAGATTGAAAGCAAGTCGTGAAACTATAAATTGTCTAAAAAATGAAATCAGAAAACTTGAAGAAGATGATCAGACAAAAGACATATGAGTGACTGGAAGTAAGTTCAGCCAGAAGCAGGCGGGTGCCGCAGGAGGACGGACATGGTGCAGGTGCTGTGATGTTTGGGGGAGCCGCGTGGGCGTTAGCCAGCCGTGACTTCAGCAGTGAGTCTCCCCTGGACGTCCGTCTGTTCTGAGAGTCGACGCTGTGTAGCATTCCATGATGAAGCACAACTTTTAAAGGTTTTATTTTGCTGTTGTTTTTTAATTAGGATTATAGTTTATTTTCCTTTATGCAGGCATCCAAATTTTGTTACAAAGTCTAACGTGTACATATTTTATACTTGTGTGTATTAGTTCTAAGGAGAACTAGTGTGTGTATTTAATTCCTCTGGATCCTACCTGCCCCATCCTACCTCTTTTGTGGACGATGTATCTGGTAAGTATTCAATAAATGTACTTTCCTGCAGCTATGTCTGCTCCTATGACTTCTCCAGGACTTTCCCACCATGTAATTTTAAATAAATATTTGGGTTTTTTTCTTTCTTGAGAATCTCATCCAGTGTGTTTGATCGTATTCACCCTCACCTCCTCCCCTTAGCTCCCCAGATCCACCCGACCTCCCTGCTTCCCCAACTTCATGTCCCCTTTTTCTTTTTGAATTTAACTTATCAACTCCAGATTGTTCTCTGTATGCTTCTGGGAGTGAAATCTTGACGCATCCTTAAAGAAAACTGACTCCCTCTCCCCCGAAGCTCTCATCTGTCTAGAGCTCCTCAGTTAGGGGTGGGATCTCCTGGGGACGTTTCCTCCTAACACCTAGATAATGATATAGCAGTTCACAGAAATGACCCGGAAGTGACACATATGAGAGACCGAAGAGCCAGGCCCTTTCCAGAAGATGAGGTAAGGTCTGTGTCTCTCAGTGTGTCGTGGTGAGCAAGAGTGAACCACCGCGATCCTAACATAAAAGTGGATGGTTGAAGTCTGAGCTGTTTTGTTTTGAGACAGGGTCTCACTGTGTAGCCCTGGATGACTTTGAACTCACAGAGATGGGCCTGCCTCTGTCATCCAAATTCTGGGATGAAAGGCTTGTACCGGCTTGGGGATTTTTGACATTAGGGATGGTTGGGAGTGCAAGTGTATGATAGCACAGGAGAACTTTCTGGGGCCTTGCCTCCCACATTGTTGAGGCAGGGTCCCCTGTTTCTGCTGCTGCACTCTGCGTTAGCAGGCCTGTGAGCCTCCACAGGACCCTGGGATAGAGATACGCCCCACCACATCCCGCTCTGACTGAACTAGCTCTTGTAGACCAGGCTGGCCTAGAACTCACAGAGATCCGCCTGCCTCTGCCTCCCGAGTGCTGGGATTAAAGGAGTGTACCACCATCGCCTGGCTTAATTAATCTTTTTTAAATCCTTAAAAACGTAAGAGATATTCAATGACATCCTAGATGGTAGTAATCTCATATAACACACTGCTTGCAAATTCCCACCTGACGTGCCCTCCTCCACCCACGGAATTTTGCTCACTCTCTGTCTACCTTCCCTAGGCTGTCTGTTCTCTATCTTCAACAAAGCTTCGTTGCTCCTTAGCAATTCCTTAGTGGATCATTATGGTTTGAAATTTTTTTAAGATTTATTGATTGACTGATTTATTATGTATACTGTGTTCTGCCTGCACATCAGAAGAGGGCACCAGATCTCATTACAGATGGCTGTGAGCCAGTGATTAAAAGTACTTGTTACTCTTGTAAAGGACTTGGGCTTAGTTCCCAGCACCCTCATGGTGGTTCAAAACCAATTGTAACTCCAGTTCCAGGGAATTCAACACCCTCGTCTGGCCTCCACAGACACCAGGCATGCACGTGATACACATCCATAAATCCAAAACTCTTGTACACATAAATCTTCTTTTGAAGACTGGAGAGACTTCCTACAGAGGTGGCGTGTGTACAGAGTCCAAGCAGGCTGTGGCAGCTAGAGACTTGACAGGACAAGCTTCTGGAGAGTTCCACTCCTTGACAAAATATTGGTTAAAAGGAGTGCAGCTAAGACTAACCAAAGGGGGCATAAGGTTCTAGAAAAATCTCAAGGAAAAGCATTGCAAACGACAGCAGTTGCCATGGGATCAGGCCCTAAGGAAAGGCTGGCGCGAGCCAACCAGTCAGTGAGAAAGTTGGAGACAAAGTTCTCCCAGACCACAGAGGCACCAGAGTAGTTCTAGACAACACGATATTTCTGACTTAGAGACAGTGACATCCTTGGAAAGTATGTGGACTAAGGTCACTGCTGAAATGGTGGCTTTTAAAGCTGCCCGAAGCACCAACATTCTGAACTATTTCATCACGTAAATAACTTCCAAGTCTCCCTTTTCTAATGAGCCGATGACACCCATTGTCTCGGATAGTTTTGCTGCACTGTAATACACACATTCCCGAGGGAAAAAATATTAAACAAACAAACCCAACCCTTCTCTGGTGAAGCAGCTGGGGCTCCGGGAAACTGTGGCTATCCCTCTTTAAGCCGTGCCTGAAATTGGCACTAACGGTTTTCCAAATTCCAGCGCTGCCTCACGTGCACACCGCTATTACCAGATGCCGGAGAAGCCCGTGCTTCAAGCCAAGCCTCCTAGCTGGCCCCATGCTTCCTCCTGCTTTGGACCTCGGGATACTGGGATTGTTCCAAAATCTAAGACTTTAGGATGTGGCACAAATGTGTTTGTTTCATTGAGGCTTTTAAGTAGCCAAGCTACTTTTAAAAACGATTATTTTTATTCTTAGGAGTGTGTCCCTGTTTGTGCATGTCCACACCACTTGTATGTTAGGTGCCTTTGGAGGCCAGTTTGGGGTGTAACTGTATGTGTATCTGCAACTCCCCTGGGAATGGAGTAACAGATGGTTGTGAGATTCCATGTGGATGCTAGAAATGGAACCTGGGTCCTCTGAAATAGTAACCTCCGCTTCTAACCACTAAGTCACCTCTCCAAAGTCTCAGAATTTCCTTCCTGCCTTTTGCTTTGTTTTGTTTTCCAAGACAGGGAAGACAGGGTTTCTCTGACTGTCCTGGAACTCACCCTGTAGACCAGGCTGGCCTTGAACTCAGAGATCTGCCTGCCTCTGCCTCCTGAATGTGCCACCACTGCCCACCTATGCCCCATCTTTTGAGTTGAGGATACAGGAACTTTTTCTGAAGAGACCCAGGCAGTAAATATCTGTTTTTGTCTGTTGGGGACCTCTGCTATTGTGTGAAAGCAGTCCCACACCGCAAATGCATGCAACTATCCCATAAAAACAGCTTCATTGACACTAAATTTGAATAACATAATTTTTCATGTCAAAATATTTTCCTTCATTTGTTTTAACATTGAAAGCTATATGTAATAAGTGATATATATTACACAGGAGCGAGGGAGAGAGGGGGGGCAGGCCACATATAAGACTAGGCAGCCAGGCTTAGCCCCAGGGCTTTTCACCGTTCACTCGGAAACGCAGTGGGACGTGTTGACCACAAGAGGGCGATATACGCTTTCCCATGGAATTCAGAGAAACGCACTGGGACGTGTTGACCACAAGAGGGCGATATACGCTTTCCCATGGAATTCAGAGTTTGTCGCTGGGCTCTTGCAAATGTCCTGAGCAGATACGATATTAGTCCAAGCTACCCTACCTAAAAAAGGGATTGCTTAGAGTCTGTGGGATGGCTTAGAGGATGAATCAGACTGACCGAGTTCAGTCCCTAGGGCCCACATTGTAGGAGAGAACCAGCTCCCATATGTTGTCCTCAGACAGACAGATAAGCATGCACACGCCACACGCACTTCACCCCACCCCCGACACACACGTGCGCGCGTGCGTGCACACACACACACACACACACAAAATAAATAGATGTAAAAGGAAATGTCATAGAACTCTGAAGAATCATGAAGCACAAGTACACCGGCTGTTTTTTTTTTTTTTCCCAATGGAACGTTACCGGAGACTTGCCCTCACCCCTTTCATGAGCGGGGAGAAAGTGTTGTGTCCTGCCGAATCTGCTTCCTAACCTGCTAAGACATTGCAGAGGACATTGGCTTCTTCCTTACCTCTGGGGCCCACGCCATCTTCAGCGTTCAGAGTTTATCTGACCCTCAGCATCCTTTGGAGGGTCTGTTTGTTTATTGGTTTTTTTTTTTTAGATGGGGGGGGGGGTCTCGGTACACAACCCAGGTTGGCCTTGAATTCAAATCATCTTTGCTGACATCAGCCGCCACACCTAGCTGACTGAATTCCTTCATCCCTCCCTCCCTTCCCCCTCCCTCCCTCCCTTCCCCCTCCCTCCTTCCCCTCTTTCCTCCCTCCCCCTCCTCCCCTCCCTTCCTCCCTTCTTCAGTCCTGCTCACTAGCTCCGTCTTTTCCAGCATCTTTTTCTCCATTGAGTCTATAAATGTTTATTTTATTAGTTATTTGGGGTTTGGTTTTGTTAGAGACAGGGTCTCATGTAATCCAGGCCTGAAATTTGATAAGTAGCAGAGAATAGCTTCGAACACTCCCGACCCTCTCATCTCTGCCTCCCCAGTACTGGGATCACAGGTTATATTACCACAAACGATGGGTAACTTAAATTTTTCCAAGTGTCTACCCTGAACCGGCTTTTAAGGAATTCTCGCTTATCCGTGGTTGTAAGCAGTATTTTATGCTAATCATTCGAAGCCTACATGCCTACGCTAAGCTCCAGACTAAATTAAATCACTTCTAGATAATATATCTGGAAATTCTGCAGTCACTTTCATCAGAACATTCCTGAAGCGTAAGTCATCTCCTATTTTAGTCCTCCTCCCTCGCGAGCACCCCATCCTGGCACACACCAGTGCCTTGTTGTCTGTGGCAAACAGCACCCCTCCGGTACAGGCTTCTTGGGGGAGAGTTATAAACCTTGCTCACAGAAATGTGCCCCTTCTCCTGAGTTTGGATCTAGGGCATTTGTAATCAGTCCCGGCCGTTACCATCTTTTGGGATCATCATCAGGCATTACTGTTGCCCAGCTTAGAACTGGTATATCTCTGTGTACGGAGAAGAGGCTTTGGTGGAGGGGTTCGGAGTGTGGGTTCCGGACCGAGACTTCAAAGTCTGAACAATGCCTCTGTGGCTGGCTTTGTGACCCCAGGCGAGTTATTTACTTAGCTCCTCCGTGCCTCAGTTTGTTCATGCTTAAAGTGGGCATAATTATAGTGACCTCATAAAAGATCAAATAAGATGCTGTATGCCAGGAACTGGACATAGAACTTAGAATGCAAAAAAGTAAGTGTGTTGTTTTTCAAACAGCTTTATTAGAGTTTAATTTATATATTGTTTCGAGCTCGCTTGTGTCTCCTCCAAAATTTGTATGTTGAATCCCAAGCCCCCAGTACCTCAGAATGTAAATTGTATATGAAGATTAAGCATTTAAATATGTATTAAAGCTAAAATGGGGTCATTAGATTAAAGTGGGATCTAATTCAATATAACTGGTATCCTTTATTTATTTAGTTAGTTAGTTTGCTTTTGAGACAGAGTCTCTCAATGTAGCCCTGACTGGCCTGGAGCTGACTATGTAGACCAGGCTAGCCTCGAACTCACAGAGACCCACCTACGTCTGCCACCTGAGTGCCGCCACAACCAGTAGTGGTGCCCTTTTAATTCCGGCAATTCAAGGAAGGCTGAGGCGGGAAGTTCAAGGTCAGCCCTGGCTACATGGTAAGATCCTATCTCAAAAACAAAAAAACAACAAACCCAAAACAAAAACAGTCAGAAAAAGGAGGAATCAGAGGAGGGGAAGGAGAAAGAAGAGGAGGAGGAAGAAGAAAAGAGGAAGAGGATTTGGAATCAGATACGGGCAGGAGATGGGGGACCACAGACATGGGGGACATGGCTGTGCACACCCAGATAGACCTGGGACAGGCTTTCTTCACAGCTTTCCGAGGGAGTGGGCCTTGCTGGCACTTTGATCTACTTTCTGCCTCCAGGGTTGCATAAGAATAAATCGGTGTTGTTCAAGCCACCCAGCGCGTGATGTTCCATCAGCTCCAGCAAATTGGCACCTGCGCCATAAATATCGTCCACTTGATGTACAATTCAGGGATTCTGTAGTAAACTTAGAATTATATACAACCATTACCACAGTCTAATCTTAGAATATTTGCATTGCCTCTAAAAGAAACGTTGTGCCTATTTGCAGCCCCAGCCCGGCCACCCTCAGCTCCGGGCAAGCATCGCATTCCTTCCTGTCTATACATCTGCCTTTTCTGAACATTTCTTGTAACTGTCTGTGACGGTTAGCAACTGTTGCACTTCAGAACCAACCCACTCCATGCCTTCCATCTCCTTAAACTTAAAAATAACGAGCCCAAGTTGTAAGCCTTGTGGCTTCTATACAGTTACTCCATCCTATTATAGTTTCTTTGCAATATATGTAAGAGGAAATGTTTATGAGCCTCGGAAGAGCTGGGATGAGGATTGAGATACTCAAGTCCAAAGGTCTGCAAGATGGCCCAGGGAGTAAAGGTGCTGGCCATCAAGCCCCATAACCTGGGTTCTATACCTGGAACCCATGTGATGAAAGGAGAGAATACTGACTTCTGCAAGCTACACACACATTTGTAAAGAACAACAGAGAGTTGGGTGGTAGTGGCACATGCCTTTAATCCCAGCTCTCGGGTGGTAAGGGCAGGCAAATCTTTGTGAGTTCGGGGCCAACCTGGCCTACATAGTTTAAAAATAATTTTATGGCGGGGGTCACCACAACACGAGGAACTGTAGTCACAGCAGTAGGAAGGCTGAGAACCACTGACATAGTAGGTTCGGGGTTAGCCAAAGTGACACGGTTGAGACCATGTCCAAAAAAGAAAAGAAAAAGAGAAATAACCCCTGTAGCCAGGCACAGTGACACTGCGTGGCTGTTCTTGCAGAGCACAGAGGTGAAGTAAGGGGGGTCAGCAGCCCAAGGACACCTTCCGCCACAGGTGGAATTTGAGGCCTGCCCGGGGTACATGGACTCTGTTTCTAAAGCAAAACAGCAATATCCATGGTGAGGCCTGAAATATCAGCTGTTCCCTGAGCTGTGTGTGCACAGCAACAGCTAAACAAGACATTCTGTTAGGACCACATCTAGGGGGGTCACAGCCCAGACAGCACAGGGTCCAAATGGCCAAGGACAGTGTTGAGGATGCACAGAGAGGTTTCGAACTTACGATGTAGTTGAGGACAACCTTGGATTTCTGACTTTCTTGCCTCCACCTCCCAAGTACTGACTGGGATATAGCCATGTGCCACCATGCCCAGCTTATGCAATACTCAGATTTAACCCAAAGCCTCATGGAGGCTGGTCAAGCACGTTACTCACTGATCTACATTCCCTACTTATAAGAGAAGGCTGTTGAAATAAAATCTTTCCACAGTACTATATCAAACCACGGCTGTGAAAACTTTTGCTTTTCTCATCTAGCAAGCGTGGCATCCCCATAGTAAGCTTCAAGCCACATAAACTAGGAAAATGTGTAGTGATATATGTGTAGATGTAGATGTTCGCACCAGACTGATTGATGGTCAACTGACGGTTAGTCCCTGACCAGAGGTGCCAGGAATGGGTTTGCATGGCTTTGTATTTACATGGCTTTCTTTTTCAAAGAAATGTTTTACCCAGAGTTTTGTCAATAAATTGATAAATAAGTTGATTGTCAATTTGTCAAACAATCAACAAAGTGGCAAAGAAGAATGTCTTTAAGGAATCACAGTGAGCGGGGAACCAAAAGTCTAAGAAATCACACCTGCATCCATTCCTTTCTTAATTGCTGTGATAGACCTGACAAGAAGCACCTTCAGGATGAAGGATTTACATTGGTTCATGCGAGAAGGCCTAGGCTATCACAGTGAGGAAAACATGGCGGTACAAACAGCTGCTGGCTCCGGTGACAGGAGATAGCAAGAGACTGCTTGTCGACTTCTCCCCTGAGAAGTGGGGTTTGGCTATAAACCTCAAGCAGAACTCACTTTCTCCAGGTAGGTCTCACCTGTCTCCCAAAGGTTCCAGACCCTCCTCCCCAAATACCCAAATAGTCCCACTAGCCTGGGAACGAGTATTCAAGAACATGAGCCTATGGGGGATGTTTTCCAGGCAAATTACAGTGCCACCCAAAGTCTTGTAGGGTGTATGCAGGCATTCACAAAGAGGAGCAAAGGGGGCGATTCTAAAGCCAGAGACGTCTGTATGACCTGAGCACAACTTCCTCTGCAGAAGGGACAGCACCTAGACACTGCAATCAGGAACGCGGAAGGCAGGGGACATGGGAACTGTTTCCTGAGCTGGCTTTGAAACTGCCATTTGGCATTGATAGTCCCTTTAATTTATGTGTGGAAGAGTGCTTGCCTTCACACATGTTACGTGCACCGAGGTGCTTGTGAACCTAAAAGTTTGAGTCGCAGATGGGCGCTGGAACTGAACCTGGGTCCTCCACAAGGGCAAGTGCTGTAAACTGCCGAGCCCTCTCTCCTCCCATCTCCTTCTTTCCAGCCAGGATCTCACTAGATAGCCCTGGCCAACTTGAAACTTGTTATATAAACCAGGCTAGCTCTGAATCCACAAAGATCTGATGTGGGAGTGTCATATAACCATCTGTTGATTTCATTGGTTAAGTAATAAAGAAACTGCTTGGCCCTCATAGGTTAAAACATGGGTGGGTGGAGTAAACAGAACAGAAGCAGAAGGCTGGGAGAAAGAAGCTGAGTCAGTGAGTCGCCATGATTCTCCCATTCCAGGCAGACGCAGGTTAAGATCCTTCCTGGTAAGCGAGCTCGTGGAGCTATACAAATTAATAGAAATGGGTTAGATCGATATGTAAGAGCTAGCCAGTAAGAGGCCAAGCAGTGTTTAAATGAATGTAGTTTGTGTGTAATTATTTCTGGTAAAGCTAGCCGGTGGCGGCCGGGGTGCTGGGGATGCAGCCCTGGCGCTCTTGTTTCAACAAAGATCTCAGCCAGACAATGATGATGCAGGCCTTTAATCCCAGCACTTAGGAGTCAGAGGCTGGTGGATTTCTATGAGTTCAAGGCCAGCCTGGTCTACAAGAGCAAGTTCCAGGACAGCTAGGACTGTTACACAGAGAAACCCTGTCTCGAAAATAAATAAGTAAATAAGTAAATACAATGCAAAGATCTGCCTGCTTGTCTCCCAAGTGTGTTGGGATTAAAGTTGCATACTAGCATGCCTGGCTAATCTTTCCAATTCAAGTGCCCACAAATCCTATGTGCTCAATAGTTGTAAACCATAACTTAGTATCAAACACTGGATACAGTAATGTGTTAGATAGTAGCATTTTAGTTAACACTGGACTGCATATAGCATGGTATCCCATAAGATTAAAATGTAGCTAAAACATTCCTAATGACGTCATAGCCATCCTAATGATAGGACGCAACGAGTTACTTGCACACTAGTAACAAGACTGTTCTGCTAATAGTACCAAAGCATAACGCATACAATAATGTATGAGCAGAGTATTCCATAATGATAGAAACCACATTAGGTATTTACTAGACACAACTTTTTATAGTAATTTTACAGTGTATTTCTTCTCATTTTTTTCCCTACTGAGATAGGATCTCCTGTGACCCAAGCTGGCCCTCCAGTTGACGATGTAGCCAAGGATGGTCTTGAGCTTCTGTTTTACTCTGCCTCTACCTCCTTTGTGCTAAGATCACAGGCCTGCAGTATCACACCCAATTTTACGTTGTGCTGGGACTGAACCCAAGGACTTTGTGCATGCTAGGTAAAGATTCTCCCAAATAAACTACATCCTAACCCTCCTTTTACACACACACACACACACACACAATGCTTAAACTAGGAATGCCTATAATTCTGATATTCAGAAGGTGAAGCAGGAGAATTTCTTGTTAAAAGCCAGACTGAGCTACACAGTAAGTTATAGGCTGGCTTGGGCTAGGCAGTGAGACTGTTATCTACAAATAAGTAAATCTCATATCAAATGACCGATGCCTACATCACGTTTTGTGGTGTTTGAGAAAAGCGCCTCATGACACATCTTTCAGAAGACATCCCTGTCATCAGGTGATGGGAGTGTCGCTATACTTAGGTTGGCAGGGAGAGGGACCATTTCATAGCAAGTGTGACCCCAATGGCCTAAACGGGAGAGCTGCCTCTGTCTTTGCTAAGGAAGGCTACAGCTATGAATGTGAAGGCTGTGCTGTGAGCACAGCAAAGGAAGCCTGGGTACAGAGACAAGAGCAGATGTGGATGGATGCTGACGGGAGGTGGCTGAGAAAGCTCTGTGGGCAGGGGCTGGCCAGGGACCCCAGCAGGAATGTTAGCCATCGATGCTGTGAGCCCTGCTGCCCCAAGATGGCATCTCCCACTCTGAGGAATCCGTGTGAAGCGTACAAAGGCTTGAAATACATTTTTAGAAGGTCAGTTCACATCTGTTTTCTATTTGTCATGTTTTGTCAGCACTTCTGTGAGAACAGAGCCATTACACCAGGCCAGGAAGCCAGAGGCAGCCAGATCCTGCAAGCCTGGCACCTCCCAGGTCCTTGATCTGTGCCCCCCTCCCCCCCCCCCCCCCCCGCTGCCTCAGCCCCCAAAGGAAAAGAGCTGGAAATGCCGATATACCCTCCAGTTCCACTCTCAGTTTCTGCCATGGTCACTCACTCCCTTGCAGACTGCTTCCAAGAACAAGTACGAGGAAGAATTCAAGCCTGTCAATCACTTGTTCTCCCTCACCACCAATCAAATCCACGACAAACAACTTAGAGGCCTCAATCCTCTGATGTGTTTATCATCTGGCAAGCAAGAAAAAGAAAATTCCCCTAATTTTTTTTTCTTTCTATTTACAGTCTTCTCTAGCCAGGAACCTGGAGTCTGTCCAAGAGACGCACGGCAAAGCAACCAGCTTCAGGAAAATTCCCAAGCTAAGCAACAGCGGCAACACCAAGTCGAGCTTATCAGAGTAGAGATTTCCCAATAGTGCTTATCTTGAAGCATTTATCAGGAGCAAGGAGAGCTTGCTGTAGATCTGGTTCAAAGGGCAGCTGAACAAGCAAGCTGGGTCACGTTCCCCACTTGTCTCCTTGAGTCCCCCACGACCAGGCTGACTTCAACGGGGTTGATTTGAAATTACAATGTTTCCATGACAGTTTAGTTCTTCATGGGTCAGTAACAACAAACTTCCAGGGCTTAATTTTAATTTGATGGATGTATTGCACGAAAACACTCAGGAGTACAAGGTCATCCTTGGCTACCTGACGGGGTGAGAATCTTCTCAAAACAAACAAAACAAAACATAAAGCAAAATTTGGTATTTGGCGAGAGACAGACAGTACCCAGTCTGCTTAAAGCCAAAGGAACTAACATCATGGGTAAATGTTTCTGAGGTATCTGAACAGATGAAAAATGATGACCTGGATTAGGAGTCTAGCCCATTTGCTGTGTTTGCCTACCACGCACAAAGCTCTGGTCTGCTCTCCAGCACCAGATAAAATGGGGCCTAGTGTTCCAGGCCTCCAATCTTAGCACTGGCAACGTGGAGGCAAGCGTATCGGAAGTTTAAGGTCCTTAGCTCTGGAGAAAGTTTGAGGCCCTGACTGAAAAAAAAAAAAAAGGAATGGCCAGTTATCATTCCTAACCCTCCTTGTCAGGAGGCAAGCATTCTGTGACCACGAACCCTTTGCTCTTCAAGTCTGATGACCAGTGCTTTGTGTTATGGTTAGAAGTAGGCTGGAAATGAAGGAAACACGCTACTGGTCACTGTCATGTGCAACATGTCTAGGATTGCTCATTGGTCCTGCTGGAAAACACAGCAACCGCTAGTTATGTGAAAACAGTCCCCAGGGACGACACCGGGGCTTGGTTTAATATTGGTTTTTTTTTTTTTTTTTTTTTTTTTTTTTTTTTTTTTTTTGGTTTTTCGAGACAGGGTTTCTCTGTGGTTTTGGAGCCTGTCCTGGAACTAGCTCTGTAGACCAGGCTGGTCTCGAACTCACAAAGATCCGCCTGCCTCTGCCTCCCGAGTGCTGGGATTAAAGGCGTGCGCCACCACCACCCGGCTTTTTTTTTTTTTGCATACCCCCTCAGAAAGAAATATTCTTAATATTTCTTAATATCTCCCCTACACACACACACACACACACACACACACACACACACACACACACACACACAACCAAACAGAACACCAAAAGCGTCTGCAAGCAGATGTGCCTGAAAAAAATCTTTGGTAAGACCTCCTTTCAGGGTACAGAGAGCGTTCAGCTAAGATAGATAGCCACGTGAACCAGTGAAATGAATTATATTTAAAGTTTCTGGCTAGCTATATTCTAGAGATGAAATTGAAGATCATTCTGGTTGGAGGCAGATGCTGGGGACTGTCTTGGAGCAGAGAAGCCCTTCCCCTAGGGAGTGCAGTTTTGGCAGATGATGGCAGGCTTCTGTTCAGTGAGCAGAGGTTTCCAAAGCTAAGTCACATTGGAACTTCAGATCCTGCGTTTGTGAGATGCACGGGACGGTTTGCCAGTTTTCAGATCTACATCGCATCTCAATTGCCGACTTTCTATCCTTTGTTTTGCTTCCCTTCTAAGGTGCTTGAGGTTGACCCATGAACCTCACACATGCTAGGCAAGCATTGTATAACTGAGCTACACCCCCAACCCTGCATCTTTTTTTTAAAAATGTCAATAATATATAAATGTTCCTCTAAAACATTCACCTGTCAACAAAAGGATGTATGTATACTAGGATTGACTCTTACTTAACTATTTTGGTTTGGTTTGGTTTGGTTTGGTTTGGTTTGGTTTGGTTTGGTTTATTGAGACAGGGTTTCTCTGCAGCTTTGGAGTCTATCCTGGAACTTGCTCTGTAGACCAGGCTGGCCTCGAACTCACAGAGATTCGCCTGCCTCTGCCTCCCAATTGCTGGGATTAAAGGTGTGCACCACCACCATCCAGCTTTACTTATCTGTTTTATACCAAAATTAAAGCCTACATCATCTAAATACATTTGGGATTGGGACGACCCTTCAACACATTATCTTACCATCGTTATAACTGCCTAGGAGTTATCTTAAAGCTGGATGTGATGGTTCGGATCTATAATCCCAGTATTTGGGAGGCTGGTATAGAAGACTGAAGGGAGTTTAAGGCCAGCCTGAGATGTATATAGTGAGTTCCAGCCTAGCCTGGGCTACAGAGTGGAGCCCTGTCTCAACAAAACAAAACAAATAAATAATGTTTTCCTCCAATTACTTCCTGCCCATCTCTTGAATGTCCAGTTCAAATGCCACACCCCCCCTTCACTCTCACACTGTAGGTCAATATCCCTGAACGAAGCCTCTCTATACTTCACATGTATTTCCAGAGTTGGCAAGATGGCCCAGTGGGTAAAGGTGCCTGCTGCCAAGCCTGACAACTTAATTTTGATCCCTCGTCTCTGAAATTCACATGGTGGAAGGAAAGAACTGACTCGGGAAAGTTGTTCCCTGTCCTACACGCACACACACACACACACACACACACACACACACACGTAACAAAATTATCTATTGTGCTCATTATCCTTCTCTGTGATGTTTGCCATGCTTACTAGTTTGAATGAGAGAGGGGTGGATGGCGTTATCAGTTCAGCTTTGAGACGGACTTCGTTCGATGCTGAAAGAACCTCCCCATCACAGAAAGGCAGACTTGCAGGAATCAAAGACGGCTTGAAGCAGGCAAGCATACAGAGAGCTGCCTGGTCCATCTTTTCTATGGGCGACAGTGGTGTGGACCGGGTGGTCTCCCTGCTGTTGGAGCACTTTCTGAACTTCTTTGCTCACCGTTACGACCTGTCACATCCTTGCAAACACTTGAACTGTGATCACATGTGTGATTAAATCCCTGCTTTTCAGTGGGAGCTGCTGTCATGAATTCCACAGGTGATTTATGAGTTATGAGGTGTATATGCTGGGGAGGTTAATTTGGTCGACTTGATTGGCTAGGAGAGCCTATGGGATTAGTGGAGCACACCTCTGGGTGTGGCTGGGATGGCGTTTTCAGAGACAACTAAATCAAGAGAACTCCGACTTGCTGCATGAGTTAATCCCTTGACAGGGTCTTTTTTTTTTTTTTTTTTTTTTTTTTTTGTCTAAAAAGACTGAAATCTTTATTTCAAAGTAAATTGCCTGATTTTGTTGTTGAGCAAAGGTGGCATTGCATATGCTGGGCTGGTTTCAGTCCAGTTTGAGCTAGACTGACAAAACATGATCTTCCTCCCAACTGTTACTGATTACCGCTGGTGTGCCACTGAGAATTACCAATTCTAAAGAAACTGACCCAGGAAACATCCAATGGATCGTGTCTGCTATTCGAGCTGCCAGTTTTAGAAACCCTCGCTCTTGGGGTTTGGTCTGTGGCGCTGACGACAGGCCAGGAATGTCCCCAGATGTAAGACAGTAAAAGGGCAGATGGCCAGGTGTGCATTTTAGGGCTGGAAAGAGAACAAAGCGCTCCAAAAGGAAAACTGGAGATTCTGCAGAAAGTGGTCCAAGGGCAGGTGAAAGGCACAAGACTCTTGGGAAAGAGAGCCATCTTGGCCCTTTAGGTGGGAAGGATGTGATGGATTTCAGAGGAGGAGGGTTTTGGTGGATGAGAGAAGATGAAGGGCTTGACATGAGTGTACAATCGAACTCTAAGAAGTGGTGGTTGAGCTCTCTCAAGCCCCCACTCTCAAGGAAGGAGGGGTAGGTTGTATGGGAAAGACTGAGGCCACGCACGCATATTCATTTCGTCAACTGTACCCTATGGGTGTCCAAGGGCAATGGCATTAGGTTCATCATGAGAGACAGGGTAGAGTCTGCAGTTGCCAGAGATAGCTGTGACATGGTGTCTTGCACATCTGTATGCATCCGCTGCATGTGCTGCATGACTGCACAAGTTAGTATCAACACAGCAGTTAGAACCTTTTCTCACAGCATCTAACAGGACCAGAGAAGCAGCAGACCCCATGACCTTCATCAAGTCCACCTAAGGAGCCAGCCGAGACGTGAGACTAAAGACAAACTATTCTCCACGGGTGGTGGTGGCACACGCCTTTAACCCCAGCACTCGGAAGGCAGAGGCAGACGGATCTCTGTGAGTTCGAGGCCAGCCTGGTCTATAAGAGTTAGTTCCAGGACAGGCTCCCAAGCTACAGAAAAACCCTGTCTCAAAAAACAAAAACAAACCCAAAAAGCAAACCAAAAAAAACCCCTATTTTCTAGAAATATGAGATGTTGGAAATCATACTTCAAGATATTTTAAATTTTTATGTGTATGGATGTGTCTGTGCAGCACTTGCAGGTACCTTTGGAGGTCAGAAGAGAGTGTCACGTCTCCTGAAACTGTAGCTACAGATAGCTGGGAACTAGGAGCTGAACCTGGGTCCTTTGTGAGAGCAGCAAATGCTCTTAACTACTGAGACATCTCTCCAGAAATTATATGAGAAAAAGAGGGAAGGAAGGAGGAAGTGGTCGGGTAGAGGTGTAATTCAGTAGTAGTGTGTACTTATCCCATGCAAGACCCTGGGTTTAAGTTTCAGCACCAAATAAAACATTAGAAATTGATGTCTCCTTTCAAAATAAAGGCGGACCCAGGGCCTAGGCCATGGGAATAGGGTAAGGAGGGTTTGAAGAGTTCCCAGAGCTTGGAGGCAGTAAGTAACAAATCAAAGATCTACCTGGAGTTGAGAGCACACATCCAGAAGGGATTTTTCATTTAATCAACATCTTAAATTTTCCGCTGTTTTGTGGGTACGTTCTTATTGTCGTTGTTTTGAGACAGGGTCTCCCCTGGTATCCCAGGCTGGCCTTGAACTGTCTTCTTGCTTCAGGCTCCAAAGGGCAGGGATTTTTGGTGCTCACCACCACACCCAGCTTGCTCAGCATTTCCAAAGTGCCTCCTACATTCCGGACACCAAGTTAAGCCCTCGGGATTTTCTGTTAAATGGAAAAAGATGAAGAAATAAGCAATTGCCACAGGGCTGTAAATGCCATACAAGGGTTATTAGCGGGACACTATTGGGAAATCAAAGGAGAGGCATTCTGCAAGGCTTGCTAGGAGGAGGTGTTAAAGTTTGTGTTTAGAAGAAGAGATGTACAGGTTAGGAAGCTACTGGGAAAAGCCCAGGGAGTCTCAGTCTCTCTCTCTCTCTCTCTCTCTCTCTCTCTCTCTCTCTCTCTCTCTCTCTCTCACACACACACACACACACACACACACGTTGTGTATATATAATATATATATATTATTTATATATTATGTATTATAATTCATATATATAATATTTATCACTGGAGGTTAGGACCAGCAGGACGCACCCTGAGAATTTTAGCTAGTTCCATGGGTCTGAAACAGAGTTGCTTCTGGCAGAGCAAGAGAGGATGAAATTGAAAAGTTGACATGAAGGAGGGAGCATGAATGGTCTCGAGAAACCTGGACTCGACCTATGGACAAGGAAGGGCATGACTGTAACATCATCAGTTTGTCCGAGGAGGTGCACTGGCCGGAAGCAGGAACATTAAGAGGGAAGCCGGTCCTGATGTGCAGTTATATGCTCATCAACAGCCAGCTCTTAATGGATTAAAGTGAATCACGTCGCTCTTAAATCTCTTTATCCTATGAGTAATTCAGGGTTGTACAGCCATCTTAGCCCAGTACATGTAATGGGTGCCTACAAGACACTTCCCGTAAGTGCTTCTATTTTTTTTTTTTTTTTTTTTTTTTTTTGGTTTTTCGAGACAGGGTTTCTCTGTGGTTTTGGAGCCTGTCCTGGAACTAGCTCTTGTAGACCAGGCTGGTCTCAAACTCACAGAGATCTGCCTGCCTCTGCCTCCCGAGTGCTGGGATTAAAGGCGTGCGCCACCACCGCCCGGCAGTGCTTCTATTTTGAAAGAAAAATACAGAAAAAGAAAGCTTCTGTTGCCCCCTTCCTGTTTTTGTTCTCTGTAAAGATGTGACAGTTAGAGCTACAGCAACCCTTGTGGGATTACGAGGCAATCAACCTAAGAATGAAAGCTGGAACAGTAAAGATGGCAGAACACAAGATGGACCATGGCTCTTGGGGACATTTTAGTTTCCAAAATATCTTTGGAATGGCCTGCCTTGAACTTCCCAAGTTTTTATGAATACTCTTAATGTCTTAAACCATGAGAAGTTAGATTGTCGTTGCTCGTAATTACTGCAGTACCTTATCTGTGGCCATCAGAGAAGTCTTATAGGCCTCCTTGGAGCAGGGTCCTAGTGTGTAGCTCTGTTTCCACGTGCACAAGGGATGTACCATCTTGGGTCCACCTTCATCTCTCGCCAGCTTTCACTTCCCGGTCTCATCTAGATCTCTATAAGGTATTTTACCCGCTCATCCTCCTTTCTTTGCAGCACTGCACTCTCCGAGACAGAACTCACTGCTCTCATCCAGTGTCCCAGGCTCAACACTTAGTATTGATCACGAGCCATTGATTATTATCGATCAAAAGTCTTGCTTTTTTTTTTTTTAACTGACAGAAAGACTGGAAACCAATAGATTCTGATAGTATTTGAGATAGGAGAATCAAAACAACAAAGAGAACATTAGACGTTTTCTTCAGTTCTGGGTGCTGAAGCCAGGGCTTCACGCATGCGAAGTGGCGATTCTACTGCTGAGCTAAACCCACTGCCCCCATGTATTGTACTGTGTTCTATGCTTCCCCAGGCTGCTCTGCTGGCTCCTGAGTAGGATACTAAAAGAGTTGCTCTGGTGCCTATGGCTCCGGGCTTGAGGATAAGCTCTGGCAAGGCCTCCATCCCACCCACACAGCTAAAGTTCCAGCAGAACCAGTTCTCCCAACTGCACGACCTGGCGGGTGATATCTTAGCCTCTTCCTCCCTTCAGGACTCAGAAGCAACAGTGTGCCTTAGGCCTAGACTTCCCTGGTGTCTGCCTGGAGGGGGGGTCTCAGCTTATGTTTGGCAGTGTCTAAGGGTTTCCCTCCTGTAGGGTCTTCTTTGACCAGATCGACTGCAGGAGAACCAGCACATTGCCCTGCCTCTTGCTCGTGGGTAGATCTGCTCTTGCATGGACTCCGAAGAACCGGAGAGTGTTTCCGCTACGCCATCTCAGGAACCTGTCTCGGGAACTCCTACCACGTCGCTGGGTCTTGGCTCTGCTTCCGTCTATGACTGATTTTTTTATTATTCACTTTTGCTGACCTAGAATTGTAACCTTTCCCTTCTAGTAAAACATTAGCATAGACTCTTGCCTCAACCTTTGTTTTCAAGAACAAAAGAAAGAATAGCTATTGTTTAGAGTCTGTGCGTGCGTGCTTGCGTGTGTGTGTGTGTGTGTGTGTGTGTGTGTGTGTGTGTGTGTGTGTGCATGCAAGTGTGTGCATGCAAGTGTGAAGAGGTCAGACCATAGCTTTGTGGAATCAGGTGTATCCTTCCCCTTCGTGTAGGTTCTGGGGATTGAACTCAAATCTTCAGGCCTGTGGAGCTAGCGCCTTTATTTGTTGAGTATTCTCACCAACCCCCAGATCAACCACTTAAATTATGTATTTGCAGATGCTTCCTCAGTTTAAAACCTTTTTGAAGGTGAGAGTTGTGCGTGCCTAGAATCCTGCACTTGGGAGGCTGAGGCAGAGAAGTGTAAATTTGAGCCCAGGTTGAACTATCTAGTGAGTCACTGTCTCCAAATTAGCGAGTAAATAATAAATAAGTATTTTTTAAAACTTCCTTTTCAAAATATAGACAGCAAGGGATGCCAAAATGGCACCGAATCTTTGTAATGTTGCTTGTTGAATTAAGCCATTATTAACAAAAAGGTATTTCTTAGAAATTAGCACTGATATGTGCCTGTGGTCTCAGCTACTTGGGAGGCAGGATCACCCAAGCCCAGGACTTTGGGACCAGCTGGGACAACACTCTAAAAGAAGACGTGTCTATTTAAAAAACCCTCTTTACTATCTTAACGGAGATGGAATAAAGTCCCAAGGGCATGTGGTAAACAAGCAGGATCAGCAAACGTTTAATTGTCTTTGACTTTCAACATTGAGATGCCAGTTTGAGTTTGATAGTAGTGTCTTTAAAGAGCATATTTCTCAATGCGCCAAGCCTGTGCTGACAAGTTTTTTGAAGGCGTGTTGGAAGAATAATTGACACGTAATTATTTTTTGCTTGATGTTTGGTTTATCTTAATGCCATCTAATATCAATAAAAATTACAGCAAATGATGAGTGTCTGGGTTCTTTTCTCCTGACAGACGTGAAATATTATATGCTTTTAAGCGTTACTTTGTTTAGCATAGAGATGTGTTTTTGCTGCACTTGAATTTGTTTCATATCGGATACATTGATGAATTATACAGCATTAACAAAGAAATCCTGAGGGGGAAAATAAGCCTTGAATCCTAGGGGCAGCATACCTACCTTGAATTTGTGAATGTCTCTGTCTATAAGAGGCTGGGATTATTAACAACAATAAATTAAAGGCACTATCAAATCAATATACTAACTATAAAATCTTATTTGATGTAAGAAACAGACGCCAGATTTCAGCTGATTGTTTAGTGGTCTAGAACAGTGTCATGGAAGCACACTGAGAAATAAACTGCTTAAAGACAGTGGTTCTCAACCTGTGTGTCGTCACCCACAGGGGTCACCTAAGATCATCAGAAAAACAAATAACTTACACTATGATTTATAAAAGTAGCAAAATTGCCAGGCAGTGACTCAGTTGTTACCCTAAGAACAAGAAGGATAAAGAAAGCCTTTGGGTTTATCTAAAAATGGGTTCTTCCAAAACACAGGTTCTCCCATTCCAATTCCTAGCAATCATAGACTAACAAGGTCTGGAGACTAGTAGGGAAATGGATAAAGGAATGGAAAGAAGGAATAACCGGGCTAGAGAGATGGCTGAGAGGTTAAAAACACTGGCTGAGTCCAGAGGTCTTGAGTTCAATTCCCAGCATCCATATGGTGACTCACAACTGTCTGTTATGAGATCTGGTACCCTCGTCTGGTGTGCAGGTGTATATGCAGGCAGAATACTGTATACATAATAAACAACCTTTTTTTAAAGAAGAAGAGGAAGAGGAAGAAGAGGAAGAGGAAGAAGAAGAAGAAGAAGAAGAAGAAGAAGAAGAAGAAGAAGAAGAAGAAGAAGAAGAAGAAGAAGAAGAAGAAGAAGAAGAAGAAGAAAGGAGAAGGAATAATAACTCTACTCAGACTTTGGACATCAGGTAGTGGGCTGCTGTGATTATGCTGCCTTTCTGCCAATCCCTGTGGAGTTCAGCAGGAAAGTGAGGTGCTGACACCCTCATTTCAGTCTCCACAAACAGTGAGAGATTAAGCTTGTGTTGTTCTAAACCTAGCAGGGTACGGTGTGTTAGTGCCGTCCTAGGAAATGGATGCCGACATTAAAATAGAGATTCTGCCTCCAATTACTCTCGAGGCTTTCCTGCCCTGGGAAAGGTGACTCTATCCCTGGAGAACTCCCCGAGGTGCTGACGTGCCTGCTAGGGGCGGAGACCCCTTCCAGGAACAAGCTATCTTTTGTCGCATAAAACCAAACCAAGCGGGCTGGAGAGATGGCTCAGTGGTTAAGAGCATTGCCTGCTCTTCCAAAGGTCCTGAGTTCAATTCCCGGCAACCACATGGTGGCTCACAACCATCTGTAAAGAGGGCTGGTGCCCTCTTCTGGCCTTCAGACATGCACACAGACAGAATATTGTATAGATAATAAATAAATAAATAAAATCTTTAAAAAAAAAAAAAAACCAAGCGTACCAGAATACCAACTTTCCTCAGTGATGCTGGTCTCTTAATCACTGCTAATTTCTTAGCTGCCCCAGATGTGTGAGTAGAGTTTAATGTCAAACTGACTAAGGAGCAGTAAGGTACTATAGGTCGTCAGCTTAGCCGGGAGATAAGAATACTAAATACGGAAGATTCAGCCTTGTCACCGTTCTTCCATGAGCCTGTAGAAATCTCTGGCTAGAAAGCCCTGAGACCGAGAACAGATGGTTGTACTGGCTGATTTTGTGTCAACTGGATACAAGCTAGTCATCAGAGGAAGGAGCCTCAGTTGAGGAAATGCCTCCTTGAGATCCAGCTGTAAGGCATTTTCTCAATTAGTGATCAATGGGGGAGGGGCCAGCCCATGGTAGGTGATGCCATCCCTAGGCTGATGCTCTTGGGTTCTATTTAAAAAAAGAAAAAAAAAAAAGGCTGAGCAAACCAAGTAGAGTAAGCCAGTAAGCTGCATCCCTCTGTGGCCTCTGCATCATTTCTGCTTCTAGGTTCCAGCCCTGCTTGAGTTTCTGTCCTGATTTCCTCCAATGATGGACTATGATATAGATGTGTAAGCCGCATAAACCCTTTCCTCCCCAACTTGCTATTTGGTACTGGCTTGCAGCAATAGGAACCCTAAGATAAGTTAGTACCGGTGTAGTGTGATATTGCTGTGACAGACCTGACCAGATTTTTGGGACGATTGGGGAAGAACTTTGGAACCATTGAGGGTTGAGAGTCCAGTGTGATCTTCTGTAGGGAGCTTGGAAGATGAGAAGGTTGAGAGCAGTGCAGAAGATGGGGGCCTGGCTTGTGAAGTTTCAGAGGGAAGATTAAAGACTCTGTCTGGGACATTTGCTCTTTTGATTTAAGCTTCTGTGGTTCTGGTTAGCCCGGGCTGAAGAGTCAGCTGTGATTAACAAGATACCAGAACTACTGAAGT
Source organism: Microtus californicus (assembly GCA_028537955.1). NCBI lineage: Eukaryota > Metazoa > Chordata > Mammalia > Rodentia > Cricetidae > Microtus > Microtus californicus. The sequence continues at coordinate 43,989,852 of JAQJZF010000025.1, read as the reverse complement.
GAAACCTTTGCATTACTAGGACAATTGATGCTGGGCAGCTGGAGCTAAGAAATTAGCAGTGACTAAGAGGCCAGCATCACTGAAGAAAGTGTTTCCTGAGAGGATAGAGAAGCCATGTTTCCAGAGGCAGCCAAGGTCATAGCTCATGTTGGCAGCAAGACTGGGTGATATGTCAGAGTCGCACAGATGATACTGGTTTAGAAGGTGTGAAGGGGTCACAGAGAGCAGCTGAGGCTTGGCACTGTGAGAGGCCACGAGAAGCTATTGGTGAAGGTAGAGTCTCAGAGGCAGTTGAAGGCCCAGGACTGATAGGGTCATGCAAGGAAGTTGAGGCTTGACACCATGAAGAGAATCCATGAGAGGCTATGCGTGAAAGTGCAGCCAGCTGCGGCAAGCAAGCCCAGCATTTTGAAGATGGATGCAGTTACTGTTGAAGCCCACTTCAGCCAGCTACCATCACAAAACAGTCTGAGTCATGAGGCTTAAATCACAGAAATTTGTTCCTTCACAGTCTCTCAGACTGGGAAGTCCAAGCCTAAGAAACCAGCTAATTCGTTCTTGTCGAGAGCTGTCTTCCTGCCATGCAAGCAACCACCTTCCCATTAGGGTCTCAGTATGACAGGGGCCTGAACACTGCTCTCTTCCCCTAATACAGTTAGATTAAGACTCCACCCTTATTACCTTATGTAGCTTCAGTCAGCCCCCCTCAAAGGTCCCCTTTCCACCTATAATTATCTGGGGGGCTATTTTCAACATTTAAATTTGTTAGCAGGAGGTAAGGACACGGTTCAGCCTATAGAAAACTGTAAAATATTTAGCTAATACAGACTAGATCAAAGATACTCATGCATGGATATAATAGGCGCAGCGGTTTAATGTCTGTTTTAAGGGGTGGGGAGGAATCAAAGAAGCTTATCTTTTCCCACCACTTCCTCCTCCTGTACATCCCAGTAATATCACATTCCAGTCCTCTGTGGTTACCCAGGGATGTCTCAGAGGAAAGGGGACCTTAGTTTATGAGATAAATCCAACTATGCCAGAAGATTAATATATTCTAGGAGAGTGTGCACAGGGCTTAATTTAGGTTTCTTCCTTAATGTCTTGCTTTTTCAGTTAGCAAGCTAACTCTTGATGCAGGGGCATAAAAAAAAAACTCAGAACTTGTATCACCTTAAAAAGATACAAAGTGGGGGTTGGAGAGATGGCTCAGAGGTTAAGAGCACTGACTATTCTTCCAAAGGTCCTGAGTTCAATTCCCAGCAACCACATGGTGGCTCATAGTCATCTATAATGAGATCTGGTGCCCTCTTCAGGCATACAAACATACATGGAAGGAATGTTGTATACATAATAAATAAATAAATCTTTAAAAAAAAAAAGATATAAATTGGGGGCTGGAGAGATGGCTCAGAGGTTAAGAGCATTGCCTGCTCTTCCAGAGGTCCTGAGTTCAATTCTCAGCAACCACATGGTGGCTCACAACCACCTGTAATAGGGTCTGGTGCCCTCTTCTGGCCTGTAGGAATACATGTAGACAAAATATTGTATACATAATAAATAAATAAATATTTTAAAAAAGAAGGATACAAAGTGCTTCCAATTGCATAACTAAGTATATATATATTCATATATCTTATGTGCCTGATATTGTGCTAAATGATTTCTAGAGCCATACTGGTTGATATAGCCATCCTTCCTGCAACCCCATGAGCCAGAGTTCTCGACCTTGCTTAATGAGTCAGAAAACTGAGGAAGCAACTACAGTGTAACTACAGTGCTTAAAGTACCACGTCAAGTGCAACTACAACAAGCAACTACAGAACAGAGATACAGAGTCAGAAAGTTATCATGGGAGATCACTTCTGTTGAGCTAACTATCTTTTAAGCTGTTAGTCTCCAAAGACTTTAATGGCCACATAGCAACGGGCTGTGTCCAACGTAAACATAATTTGCAACGGGGTGAGGTTGCAACAGTCCAGGGTGCCACATTAACCTAATCTCTCCTGCACCCGTGGGAAGAGGTGCACACTCTCTCTGGTCACACTCTGCCCTCCTGAATGCAGAACTGGTTGCCCCGAAGTTTTGTCCCCAGGGCAGAAAAGGAAGATTGTATTCCTTCCCATTGCTCCTGCTCACTGAGCCCCTGTGAGCCCCAACAAGGGGCTCTTCTTAGGCTGATGAATAGATGTGTAGAGAGGCAAGAGGCCAGGACTTATGGGCTCAAGGATCTCTAAGATTTATTGGAGCTGCTGGTTAGAGCGCTGCTGTTTTCATGAACTGGACCAAAATGCTCTCACACCGGCCTTTCACCAACTAAATAAATAGCCTCAGGTGTCCACTGACCTAAGGGGACCTGCTTGTAGTTTGTATAATTGCCAAACCACTCACTGGGGCCTTGACAGATGAGTCCTTTAGGTTTCAATCTGAAGTGAGAATATACACCCAAAAGGGAGACTAAAATCTTTCTTTCCTTTTTTTTTTTTCAATATGTTTGTATATTTATTTGTTTGGAGACAGGGTCTCGCTCTGTAACCAAGACTGACTTTAAACTCCCAACAAACCTCTGGCCTCAGCCCCCCAGGTGCTGGCATTAGAGTCATGCACCACCATGCCCAGAAGAAACAAATGCTTTTCAAAAGAGAAATACAAATTCCCCTTTTCTTGACCTTTCGTCGGTTCTCTTCTATTGAGTGCCCACTATGCACTAGGAATCTTTCTGGGAGGTGAGAATGCATCAACGAGCCAAGCAAAGATTCATGCCCTGTTGGACATTACACTCGAGTGAGTGGAGGTAGATGATTAGGCAAGGCCTAGCGCTGTGTCCTAGGAGGTGATATACATGTGATGGAAAAAAACATAGAACAGAATAAGGAGGATTCAAGGGGCCAATTCCAACCTTAACATAATCGCCAACATAGGATCATTGAGAAGATGATGTTTGCAAAAGAATTTAAAGGATATTTAGAGGATTAGCCAAGTGATTATCTGGGGAGAGATAAACTAGACAAAGGAAACAGCAAGAGAAGGGAATGCCTGGCATGTTTGAAGGAGACTAGAGCAGAGATAGGTCGGGGACAGAAGGATCCAAGGATGTGGACTCGTAAGCATTTAAAGAGACTTCTCTTTGTACAATGTAGGACTTGACTATTCAACCAAGAAGTTTCCAGTAGAAGGGCAACTGCTGCGTTGCAAGCCGACTCTACGAGAGCGAGCGGGTGACTAGGAAAATAGAACCCAAGGACTGCAAATGCTGTAAACAGAGCAAGCTGTGGGAATCGCAAGTCTCTAGGCCAGGGAGAAAGGGCATTGTAGACCCAACTGCAGGCATTTTTGACATTCAGATGGTATTAAAGTCAAGGTATCGAGTAAAGGCAAGAGATTCCCTTGAGTCCTGGTAATACTGAGAAAGGAAGACACCAAGATGTAATGAGCAATGGGGCAGGCAGAAAGTGCAAATGCTAAATTCTTTTTTTTTTTTTTTTTTTTGGTTTTTCGAGACAGGGTTTCTCTGTGGTTTTAGAGCCTGTCCTGGAACTAGCTCTTGTAGACCAGGCTGGTCTCAAACTCACAGAGATCCGCCTGTCTCTGCCTCCCGAGTGCTGGGATTAAAGGCGTGCGCCACCACCGCCCGGCTCAAATGCTAAATTCTTGAAAACCACGTGAAGAAAATGTCCCAAGAGAAAGGCAAATGGCCACCGTATCCAGTATCACTGAGAAGCCAAATTGGATGAAAACCGAGAATTGCTCATTGGATTTAAGCACATGGAGACTTAGCAAATGTTTCAGGACAAAGGTGGCAAAGCCAGAGTAGAACAGATTGACAGGTGACTGGATACCATACATGATGTGTAAATTATATCACCATGAAGTTGATCTTAAAGCTCAACAAAAAGGGAGGGCCATAATCAAACAGCCAAACTCTGGAAATAACATATAGATTCAGCAATAAAAAATGAGTTTAAAATCATGATGTGGTTATTCTGTGGGTTTCTGTACACTAAGAAAGAATCAGCGATTATAGTCCCAGGGTCACACAGGGCACCAGGCCAATGGGTCATTTGCTTACCTATTATCTTTAGTTGGTTTTGTAAGCAGAGCTGTGGTCGCGATAGGCTTTATGGCTCACAAAGCTTAAAGTATTTACTATCTGACTTTTATATATAGTTTGTATGTCAATCCCTGGTCTAGGGCGATCAGAATGAATCAACAATTGCTGTTTGTAACAAAGCGGATCAGTGTCTACAAGTATAACGTTTAGGGCACGGAGCAGAGTCATCCCCGGATGCCCAGTGGGTGAAGTCTCAAAACCAAACATGCTCTGACAGTGCTGGAAATGGTTTCCCTGAAATAACGGCAGAGCAGCCTTGGGAAGTGTACTCTCGGTTGCCGGTGATTATCCGTTTCTTGAGCGAAGGGTAGGTGACCAAGAAAGTTCACTCTGAAAAAATTAACTGAGCATTTAGGACTTTGTACACGTCTCTAAATATCTAAATAAGATTTACTAAATTTAATCCCAGCACTTGGGAGGCAGAGGCAGGCGGATCTCTGTGAGTTCGAGACCAGCCTGGTCTACAAGAGTTAGTTCCAGGACAGGCTCCAAAACCACAGAGAAACCCTGTCTCGAAAAACTAAAAAAAAAAAAAAAAAAAAAAAAAAAACTAAAAATTAAACGTGCCAAGGGGAAAACAGAGTGAATTTGTTTTGTTTTGTTTTGTTTTTTGTTTGTTTTTCGAGACAGGGTTTCTCTGTGGTTTTGGAGCCTGTCCTGGAACTAGCTCTGTAGACCAGGCTGGTCTCAAACTCACAGAGATCCGCCTGCCTCTGCCTCCCGAGTGCTGGGATTAAAGGCGTGCACCACCACTGCCTTGCCAGAGTGAATTTCTTTCATGAAGTTTTGCTGCAGGGGAAGAAAACTAAGAAAGACAGCATACAATAGGGGGAAAAAATTGGGTGGGTAGGGAAGTGAGGGTATATCTGTAAGGAGTTGGGAGAGGGACTGGACATAATCAGAATACACTGCATGAAATTTTCAAATAGCTAATTTAAAAAAGAGAATTTGGTAAATACTGATAAAATGCTGGGGAAATTAGTAGGATGTGTTAATGTATTGATGGAGGTTTGGAAAGATGATGCAATTGCTAAAATGCTTGCCTCGCAAACATGAGGACTTGAGTTTGATTCCCCAGAAGTCATGCAAAAATATCTTGATGTGACAGCTTCCACTTGTTATCTGGGGAGACAGAGACAAGGAGAACCCTGGGATTTGCTGCCCTGCCAGCCAAGCCAAAATGGGGAGTTCGGGTCAAAGAAACCCTGTCTCAAAAGGAGTTGTTAATATTCCTGAGGGTAACATCTGTCTGAAGCTGTCCTCCAAACAACACACACAGACTCATACAGAAGCGCACGCACACACACACACACACACACACACACAAGTATTTTAATTGAAAAATTGATGGATAAAGAGCTGAAGATTTAGGAAGGAAAGACGAAACGGCTAGAGGGATGCCCCTGAGTAGGGTGGACGGATGCGTACTGTAGCACAGCAGTGGTTCAGCTTTGACAGGGGCATAGAAAGGTCCGTGAAGCCAGGGGTTCTCAACCTTCCTAATGCTGCGACCCTTTTACAGTTCCTCATGCTGTGGTGACCCCTGACCATAAAATTATTTCATTGCTACTTCATAACTATAGTTTTGCTACTGTGATGAACCATAAAGTATCACAGATCTGATATGGGAAACCTCAAAGGGGTCGAGACCCACAGGTTGAGAAGCACTGCTTTGTGCTGCCAGCACCTTCTAGATGACAGCAGCCTGGTGCTTCCCTTCATGTGTAAAGAGTAATTCTTAGTGACCAGGATTCCCTGGTGATCCCGGAGCAGTTTCCTATGTTCCTCTTGTAGATGCTCAGCTTCATTCATACTCTACAAGGGTTCTCAAGCGCTCCCGATGAAGGCAATACCTTTCTGTTTGTCTACTGAGACGATTCTGAGCAACTAAAGTGATCATTTACATTTCCCACAGCCATGCCAGGGTTGTGCCCAAGGTTTCTAGATTTGTTAGCTTGGATCAAGCTAATAAAACGGTTTACGTCCCAGAAACGTATTGTCACACGGTTCTGGGAACGAGGGCTGAGATCTAGGTGTAGGTACAGTACACGGATCTCCATTTATTTTGGAAACAAGTAAACACACTGTCAAAGGAGGCACAAATTATGGCCGGGTATGGTGGTGTAGGCCTTTTATCCCAGCTCTTGGGAGGCAGAGGCATGGCGAACTCTGAGTTTGCGGCCAGCCTGGGCTACATAGTGAATTCTAGGACAGTCAAGGCTAAAAAAACAAAAACAAATAAAACTAAAAATAATTATTTGAAGACTTTTCTTGCCCATAGATTTTTGTATCTTTTTTTAACAATATTTTTATGGTTTATTTAACTTTTATTTTATGTGCATTGGTGTGAAGGTGTCAGATCCCCTGCAACTGGATCTTCAGATAGTTGTGAGCTGCCATACAGGTGCTGGGAACTGAACTTGGGTCCTCTGGAAGAGCAGTCAGTGCTCTTAACTACCGAGCCGTATCTCCAGCCCCAGATTTTTGTATCTTTGGTGTAGGAACCGCATAAGAAACTCTTCGCTTGTTGTACAACGTCTGTATGTATGGGAACTTTGAGTCTAATACTAGCAACGTGGTTAACTGGCTTTCACCTGATTTTCAGTCATGTGGAAGATGAGAGCTCGAAGCTGACCCCTACTAGCTGAGTTACATAGGGTGTAGGAAGGTGACTTAGGGATATCCTTTTTTTTTGATTTTCAAGACAGGGTTTCTCTGTAGCTTTTGGTTCCTGTCCTGGAACTAGCTCTTATAGACCAGGCTGGCCTCGAACTCACAGAGATCTACCTGCCTCTGCCTCCCGAGTACTGGGATTAAAGGTGTGCGCCACCACCACCCGGCTCAGGGATATCCTTGATGAGAATACTACAACTTCAAAAAGTTGTCCGGATGATTTAGAGCATCTAGGGGGTATAAGGAATGCTGAATGATTCCCACTGGATAGTTCATGAGCACACATTTCAGAGAGGCTATGAATAATACTTTAACGTGGAGGGGAAAGACATTGAGTCAGAGCAAGACTGGATCCTGCCAAACACAGAGAGCAGACAGAGTCATAGAACCATGAGGTCAGAGCTGCAAAGACCCACAGAAACAACTAAGGTCATCTCCGTTTATGAATCCATAAACGGAGGAGCCAGGGCATTTTGAGCACTTAAAAAGGCAGAGAGGCAAGCCCAGGACTTAAATAAGAGGATTACAATGGATCAAATGAAAACAGAAGAGAAATGTGAGAGCTGTCCCCTAAGCCAGTGTCTAGACTAGATAATGTCTCTCCCTCGCAGGTCACAGACACTGCCATGCCTTGGTAGTAACCTTCCTTCCACACTTCTGAGGCAAGCCCGCGGTCCTGAAGCAGGGATTTGCTCATAGGGCAAAGGAAAGGTCTCTTTGGAGTGACCATTTGCGGAGGGCACTTTTTCTTACGGCACAGCAATGAGGCAGGCAAAGGTAAAATAAGAAACCCAAAGAACCATTGGACGGGTGTGATGAAATTCATCAGTGCAACTCAGTTAAGCAGGATTCTTCAGAGTTAGACTGCCCAGCAACACGGATTATTACGGCGTCAAGCAGGATTCTTCAGTTAGACTGCCCAGCAACACGGATTATTACGGCGTCAACTGCAGGGTTCTTTACGTGCCTCACCTTGACCTCCAATTTGCAGCAATCTCATCACAGGGATGACCATCCCTGGGCAGACATTTTGAAGACAAAAATCTGACCGTGACCTTTCTTGCTTATGACCTTCTTCACCATCCCCCCATGAACTAATCCTTCCTTACAGAGCATGCCCCAAGTTAGCAGATGAAGAGGGAAAACAGCCACAGGAATGTATGTGGCAGTCTAATTCACAATAGTAAAACTTCAGAAACAGGGAAGGAGAGATGGCTCGGCGGTTAAGAACACTGACTGCCCTTCCAGAAGACCCAGATTCGATCCCCAGCACCCACATGAGGGCTCACAACTCTCTGTAGCTCTAGTCCCAGTGGATCCGACATATTCTTCTGGCCTCTAGGGGTTCTGCACACATGCGTTGCACAGACATACTTGCAAGCCAAACACCCGAATATCCAAACCAATAAAAAAAATTTTTTTAATTTGAAAACAAATCAAATCCCTGGTGTAAAGGTAGCCGAGCAAATCCTGCTTTATCTACGTGAACTGATAAGAATCTATTCTATTCTGTGCTCAAGTGTGTGTTTGAATATGTGTGTTTGAAGACTTAGTAAACAGAACTCAGCAAACAGCTTAAATTCAGTTGGGACAAATTGTGGGTATACACAGTGGCAAAGTAGCAAAACGTAGGCAAGTGTTTGATACTGTGTGAGAGAATTTAAATAGGAAAAAATATGTTGTTTATTCTGGGGGCATTCACCCGGGATTTGAGTGTTTTTGTTTTTTTTTTTTAAAGCAGTAAATACAGATAGAGGCACAAGATTTCAGTGCAGCAGGATGGTCAGAGGACAGGGTACCACTTTAAGGTGGGGATGTTGGTATTAGGTCATTATGAAAGAGAAAAGGGAAGGGGCACGAGAGCCCACTGTGGCTTTGTGTGCTCACACGCTCACAGCCACCCTTGATCACAACAGCTCAAACTAGTGAGAAAGCAGGCGGGAAGAGAACAGAGCTCTCCAGTGAGAGGGAAAACTGGCCTGACTTGCTTCAGCAAAATGCCAAGGTGTGATTGAAGGGGCCCCAGTGACCACACGCAATTCTCTTCTCTTTATTGGTAACGCTTGCGGTCAAAGGCTTCAGATCTTGCTTTGTTCCTGTGTTGTGCGAGGGAGTGAATTTAGGGTTTCATGCATGCTAAGCCAGCATCTCACCGCTGAGTTGTATCCCCAGCCTTCCTTTTACAGTCTGCTTTTCAGAAGGATCTCACTGAATTGTCTGTGTTGGCACAATTCACTGTGGTCCATGCAGGTCTTGAACTTGAGTTCCTCCTGCCTCTGCCTCCTGAGTGGCTAGGATGACAGCTATTAAATGCACACGAGTCACTGAAGTATCCGCACTTTTCTGATTATTTAATCTTTTATAGTTGGTTGGTTGATTGATTGATTGATCTTGGTTTGGCTTTCTTTTTTTATATATATATTTATTTATTATGTATACAATATTCTGCCTGCAGGCCAGAAGAGGGCACCAGACCTCATTACAGATGGTTGTGAGCCACCATGTGGTTGCTGGGAATTGAACTTGGGACCTTTGGAAGAGCAGGCAATGCTCTTAACTGTTGAGCCATCTCTCCAGCCCTTGGTTTGGCTTTCTGAGACAGGGTTTCTCTGTATAGCACTGGCTGTCCTGGAACTTGCTTTGTGGACCAGGCTGGCCTCACTCAAAGAGATTCGTCTACCTCTGCCTCCAGAGTGCTAAGATTAAAGGTGTGCACCACCACCACACAGCTCTTATGGCCTTTTTTTTTCCTTATGTCCTTCTACCCCCCAACATACCTAAGTCTAAGACTATTTGCCTTTTGTTTCTGTCTGGGCACAATCATATTGTGAACTGACTCCTGAGGGCTCCTGTTTTCTGTCTTTTTTTAAGTCTAAGTCTGCAGCCTCAATCCTGGCTTATCCTGGGTTGACCAGGCTCTTAAAAAAAACTGGTTCATGTATCCCAACTCATGCATAATCAGAAAGTCTCTTTCCTCACTTGCAGCGAGAACCAAAAGCCAGTGGGATGTTATTTATGTTGGCCCATGTGTGTGTTCTCTGCCCACCAAGGAGACCAGGCATAAATTAGAAATTCCTGGTATAGGAAAGAGGTCTTGATTTTCATTTATAAATCCATCTCTCCAGAGCTTCTGGATTCTCCCTCAAAGTCTACTCCTATAAGATCTTACTCTCATCTCACCTAGTCTGTGAATTCTCTCCTACCTGTGAACCTTCGGGGAAAAGGTAGTCTTGGTGTCTGCCAGGCTACCAGAGTCTTGTATTCTGAGAGCTGCTCGTGAGACAGCGGCTCTTATCTGTTTTTGTTTCCTCACGGCCTAGCATACAAAGCTCTCAGTAGAGGGCTTCTCCACTTGTTTTAAAACTGGGTCTTGCCAAGTGTGGTAACATGTCTTTAATCCCAATGCTCAGGAGGCAAAAGGGTAGAAAATCTTTGTGAATTCAAGGCCAGCAAGAGCTACGTAGTGAGACCCTGCCTCAAAAATAGGCAAAATAATAAAATAAAATTGTTTTTTTAAAAATAGATAGGGGGAGATAATGACAATAATTGAGCCTGTAATGAGAGACTTCTCTTCCCACTTGACGTTTTCTTTTTTTCTTTTCCATCTTTATTTTATTTTCAATTGTGTTTGTGCATGTGTGTGTGTGTGTGTGTGTGTGTGTGTGTGTGTGTGTGTGTGTTATGTGCTCATAAGTGTGGAAGCCAGAAATGGGCATTGGATCCCTTGGAGCTTGAACAGTTGGGAGTTGTGAACCACCCAACGTAGCTGTTGTAAACAACTCTGGTCCTCTGCCAGAGCAGCAAAGTGCTCTTAACCACGGAGCCAGCTCTCCAGCTAGTACTGTAAAATTTTACCAGATTTACCTGATTATATGTGTTTGCTGACGTCACCTTGGACAGAGTCTCCACATGTATCTCTTACACTGCCTCTTTGTTTCAGCCAACAGTTTGCCCTTCTTTTCAAGCATATTGATTTGGATGTTCCTACATCACTGTTCAGTGGTCTTCTTGGCTCTCCCCTGCACACCTGAATGCTTTAAATCCCTATTGCTCCACCCATATAAACCTGGGAACATGACCCTACCTGGAATTGTTATAAACAGAATCTCAGACTCCCCAGGTCTATCCAACCCAAATCTGCCTTCTAATGGGAAGCCGGAGAAAACTGTAGCACATTGGAGAAGCTCTGCCTTAAGTCTCTAGCAATGGCCACTGTCCTAGCTCATGGCTGTCCCATTTCCTAGTCTCCGAACATTCTTAAGACATCGGCCGTGTTAGTCATCCGTGACTGTGTCTAAAGTCACCATAACTCACAGGGCTGGAGAGATGGCTGAGCAGTTAAGAGCGCAGGTTCTTTCTGCAGAACCCATTTCAATCCCAGCACCCACGTGGTGGCTAACAATTGTCTGTTCTTCCAGTCCTAGGGAATTAGATGCCCTCGGGCATACTTGTGGTATGCCTGGTACATACAAAGCACTTATATATCTAAGATAAAAATAAATAAATCTTCAAAAAAATTAACTGCAACTTCATTGCTCAAAGCAAACTTTCACTGGTCTCACAGCTTTTGCAGGTCAGGAATCTGGGTGAGGCTTATCTGAGCCCTTAGGGTCTCTCCCAAAGTCACAGGACGCTCTGCAGGGACTGCTCACTGCAGTGGGGTGGGTGTTGGTGAAATCACTTCCTCCATTCCCGGTATTGTTGGCCCCAGGCCTCCCTTAGTCTTTGCCTGGTGGGTCTCTCAGTTCACAGCGTAGCAGCTGGCTTCAATAAACAAGCAAAAAAGAAGAAGAAAAAGCAGCTAACCTAGAAACAAGAGTCTTTTACAGCCTAGTGTTGGAGGTGGCAGCCATTCTTTCTCTGGGCTTGTTTTTTGTTAGAAGTCATGGGCTCGGCAGGAGTAGTGCATGCCTTTAATCCCAGCACTCTGGAGGCAGAGGCAGGCAAATCTCTGTGAGTTGGGGCCAGCCTGGTATACAAGGCAGGCTCCAGGATAGCTAGGACCACACACACACACACACACACACACACGAAAAAGAAATAAAACAAATAAACCTATCTTGAACTCCCACTCCCCTCTCTTTTACATGGAATTGTTTCTTGTGTGGTGTCATCGACCACATCCATCTGTCACCTGTTTTGAGAACTGTTGTGAAACTTCTAATGGCTGATTTCCCTCCAGGGTTGATGTTTGGTTAGATTATGCATAGCTGTGTACTTCTTGCAATAGCACATTCCAGGCGTGTTCCTTCTCTTTGTCAGTAATGCCAAGATAGGTGACTGACTTAAAGAGCCAACAGCTAGATCTCTCCTTTAAGCTACAATCCTTTTGTTCCTGTTGCTCAGGCAGGAGGATTGATCGGCTCAAGCTTGAGGCTACCCTGAGATATTTAATAACAGGCTAGGCAGGCTATATAACAAGACCTTGCCTCCCCTTGTAACCTGCACACAATAAATGCATGGGGTGATATACACTCTGATATCAATTAGGATACTGGAAAATCTTTTGTTGGTGGTGGTTTTGTTATTGTTTTTGTTTTGCTTGCTTGTTTTGTTTTCGAGGCCGGTCTCCCTTGTGTCCCTGGCTGCCCTTGAACTTTCTCTGTAGACCAGGCTGATCTTGAACTCACAGAGATCCACCTGCCTCTGCCTCCCAAGTGCTGGGGTTAAAGGCAAGCGCTGCCACCCCCAGCTGGCCTGGAAATTCTTTTTTATTGTTGTTTTGTTTTGGTTTGGTTTTGGTTTTTCGAGACAGGGTTTCTCTGTAGCTTTGGAGCCTGTCCTGGAACTAGCTCTTGTAGACCAGACTGGCCTCGAACTCACAGAGATCCACCTGCCTCCGCCTCCTGAGTGATGGGATTAAAGGTGTGCGCCACCACCGCCCTGCTTGTTTTGTTTTTTGAGACAGGGTTTCACTATAGCTTTGGAGCCTGTCTTGGAACTAGCTCTTGTAGACCAGGTTGCCCTTGAGCTCACAGAGATCCATCTGCCTCCACCAGAGTGCTGGGATTAAAGGTATGCGCCGCCACTGCCTAACTGGAAATTCTTAAAAGGCAGTCATAATGTTGCTGTATACCCAATTCATGGCTTCCTCTGCCAGTAGACCAAAACTCACCTAAGGAAGGTCACCACTGACTTCTTTGTCATCAAAATCAAGTTTCTGTCCATCCTTCTGAACTTCCAGAAGTGGTTTATAACCTGTATCTTTTAAGGTTCTCTTTATCCCCATCTTCTATATATGTGTGTGTATATGTGTATATATGTGTATATGTGTATATATGTGTATGTATGCATATGGTTTAATTTCAACATCTCCTACTTCACTTAGCTATTCATTTACATCCTTCTTGAAGTTTTTCTTTAACAGACTCCAGAAAAGTACAAAGTTCTCTCCTTGGTTTCAATTTGGACTCTACACTGCCCACACTAGTAATCTAGTAATCTAGTACAACTCAGGTAGATCAGACAAGCGTGCAATCTAGTGTGACCCTCGTGCTCTGACACACCTACCAGGAGAGTCGCTAGCCATGGCTTACATAGAGCTAGCACAAACACTGTCATTCTTCCTCAAAACTACTTTTCTATCATTTCTTTTTAAATTCATTTTTAATTAATTAGTGTGTGTGTGTGTGTGTGTGTGTGTGTGTGTGTGTGGTAAAGGCTGTGTAGAGATCAAAGGAAAGCTTGCAAAAGTCTATTCTCTCTTTCCACCATGTGGGTTTTGAAGATCAAATTTAGGTCATCAGGCTTGGCAGTGGTTTAACCCTAATAGGCCATTTGGCAGAACCCAAAACTGCTTTTCTTGATTCCCCCTTATGTCATAGTGGTAATAATATTTTCCTAGTTGTTTAAATTCAAAATCATGGCATCCTCTTTGCCTCCATTTCTTTCTAATTCCCTCTATGAGATCATTTCCAAATATATACTTTCCATTTCATTTTAGTGAACTGATTTTTATTTTTTTAGGAATAAATAACAATTATTTCCCCAGGTCTATCTTAAAACAAATGATGAAAAACTAGCAATCATATTTTTATCTCCTTCAGTGGTTTCTTCTATTTACTTAAACGTTTTTCTTCTTTTTTTAAAAAAAATATTTATTTATTTACTTATTATGTATACAGTGTTCTGTCTGTGTGTATGCCTGCAGGCCAGAAGAGGGCACCAGACCTCATTACAGATGGTTGTGAGCCACCATGTGGTTGCTGGGAATTGAACTCAGGACCTTCGGAAGACAGGCAATGCTCTTAACCGCTGAGCCATCTCTCCAGCCCCCCAAACGTTTTTCTTCTTAAAGCCTACAATATTTTCTAGCCTTTACTTTGGATTTTTTAAAATTTATTTTTGTGTATGAGTATCATGCCTGCATGTGTATGTGTATATGTGTATATTGGTACCTGGTGCCCGCAGAGGTCAGAAGGCAGCCTTGGATCCCCTGGAACTGGAGTTAGAAATGGTTAAATCACCATGTGAATCCTGAACCAGGGTCCTCTGGAAGATCAGCCAGTGCTCTTAACCAAAGCCACTTCTCTAGCCCTGCGTCTGTGTTTAAAATTTTATTTTTACTTGTTGTCCACTGACTGACCATTAGATTTTCCTCTTCCCAGCCACACGTGCGTATATGACTCTTCTACTCTGATTAGCTATATGTCAAAGACCTATGGCTAATCTTCCAGCCTGCCCAGTAGTGCTAGCAAGTAGTTCTCCATTCAAGAACCAATCAAATATTGTCAACTGTTGAGACACTTAACTTTTTAGAATGACACTTTATTTTTTTTTAATATTTATTTATTAATTATATATACAATGTTCTGTCTGCGTGTATGCCTGCAGGCCAGAAGAGGGCACCAGACCCCATTACAGATGGTTGTGAGCCACCATGTGGTTGCTGGGAATTGAACTCAGGACCTTTGGGAGAGCAGGCAATGCTCTTAACCTCTGAGCCATCTCTCCAGCCCCCGACACTTTATTTTTTATAAAACTACTTCAATAAGTTGTCTTTTCTTTTTTTTTAAAGATTTATTAATTTATTAGGTATACAGGGTTCTTCCTGCACATATTCCTGCAGGCCAGAAGAGGGCACCAGATCTCATTACAGATGGTTGTGAGCCACCATGTGGTTGCTGGGAATTGAACTCAGAACCTCTGGAAGAACAATCAGTGCTCTTAACCTCTGAGCCATCTCTCCAGCCCAATAAGTTGTCTTTTCTTTCTTGGTTTTTTGTGATTGCATTTCTCTGTCAAGCTTTGGAGCCCGTCCTGGAACTTACTCTGTAGACCAGGTTGACCTTGAACTCACAGAGATCTACCTGACTCTGCCTCCCAAGTGCTGGGATTAAAGGCAGGTGCCACCACCACCACCGGACTTCTGTGTAGATTCTTTCTTGATTTCTCCGTTGTCTTGTAAAATTCCATCTCTAATAGCTCCCTAACAAGTGTTTCCTTGCAGTGGGCTTTAGAAAGCTTGATTGTGTATCTGAAATGTTTTTATTCCACCCTTACTCATAATTGGTAGCTTCTGTAGAATTCAAGATCAGAGATACATCTTTGAAAAGAAATCTTTGTTTTTCAATTATTTATTTTTGGTTTTTTTGTTTGTTTTTTTTTGTTTTGTTTTTCGAGACAGGGTTTCTCTGTGGTTTTTTTTGGAGCCTGTCCTGGAACTAGCTCTTGTAGACCAAGCTGGTCTCGAACTCACAGAGATCCGCCTGCCTCTGCCTCCCGAGTGCTGGGATTAAGGGCGTGCGCCACCACCGCCCGGCTGCAAAGAAACTTCTTGAGACCCAATTTAGGTCTTCATGCTTCAGGGCAGGTAGTGATATTTCATTTGTATTTTAGTAAAATAAAACTTGCCTGAAATTTAGAGAATAAAACAGCTGCACTCATCAGCCTTACAGACCACACACACACCTTTAATCCCAGTAGCCAGCCAGTTTAAATAGCAAGGTCCAGGCTAGCCAGGGTTACACAGTGTCTCATTTTTAAAATATAAAAAAAGGAAGGAAGGAAGGAAGGAAGGAAGGAAGGAAGGAAGGAAGGAAAGAAGGAAGGAAGGAGAAAGTGGTGCATACTCTTTACCACTGAGCCAGCTCCGCAGAAGCACAACCCCATCTCCATTTTTCATTAGAATCTTCTAACAGCTGTTTATTGTTGGTGTGTCTTATCTAAACAACAAGGCAGTTTGGTGATAGAGTAGCACAGTTGTCCAGCAGACATGAAGCCAGGGTTGATCCCCAGCACCACAGTCCATCAATCAACTGAGACAGAAGTGTTCACTAGTGCCTCGAGAATGCTGCTCTGTCAGGCAGGGTGTTTGCCCACTCTCCTCAAAGGTTCTCGGAGAAAACCAGTGGATCCAGCGACAGAGACTAATCTCCTCCGTGAAGTCATTCTGTCTGCCGCTAGTATTAAGAGACTAGAGATCTCGTCGATCATTTTGCAGACCTTCATTGATTCTTCAACTGTCCCGGGGCCCAGGGCTTTTCTGGTTCACCCTCTGCAGATAGATAGAGAGCCCCACCCTCAAGCCCTGGAAAGGTATATCAGCCAGGTTCACTAAAGAAAATAGAAAACGATGCAGGTACTTTTGGCAATGGAAAGAAATTAGATCCAAGTAATTATGAGTCACCAAATTCAACACGAGGGCTTAAAAAGAAGACGAGGCTGTCTTGAGGAGACTGAGTCAAGGTTCTCGCGGACTATCTGTGTCTTGATGCTCAGGAAGCCGCCTACTCCACACTGCCTCTGTGTACCTGTCTCCTCAAATCTAGATCTGGAACCATAGCAGAAATTCCCACTGCTGTATCTGTGCTGGTGAGAAGCAATTGCAAAAAAAGAAGATGATGGCCCCTCCTAACTTCTCTGACCCAAAACTAATAGAAGCGCATTGAATTGTGAACCCCAAATTTATATTCCAATGCCTTAGAAGCAAAGTTACCAGATACACATGCTGATTCTGTTTATTTGCTTTAATATTGTAGCTGCTGACCACTGGGATGTTAGAATGAGCATCTATCAAGGCTATCTCCTAATTCTCTACCATTGGGCAAGACCGGTGAGATGATCTGGGGTTCTAACCATTCCCTCATATAATGGAGACTTCTAGAATTTCATGGCAGGAATCAGAATGCCTCTTTAGGTTGCAATGTATCTCTGTTCATTAGAAATGGGTCTCTCAGTCCAGTTAATGAATTGTGGGAGATCATCTAGAAGTGCCTACCACATCCAGAAATGTCAGAGCTTTCCTCCAGAAGAAAATCACTGCTTTTCAGCATCTTTGGGTGTGTGTGTGTGTGTGTGTGTGTGTGTGTGTGTGTGTGTTTTAGTCTTCTGATGTGATACTCCTTCCCTCTCATACCTTGGTTCAGATGCACACTGTCTCCTCCTTGGAGTGGAACAGATCCTGCTGTAGTATTACAGTAGAGTTAACACACCAGAGAATAAAAGAACTGATTTTGGAATGAGGGGAAGGAATCAGAATCTGTGTGTGAGCCAGACCCTTCTTGATGTGTGAATTTATTAAAATATGTGCCCCCTTCTGGACTTGAATTTCATTTCTAAGAAGTAAGGAGAGTGAAACCTACCACACGGAGCTCCTGTAAGGATGAATTTGACTGATGCCTAGAGCAGCTAACACTGGGACTGGAGAGATGGCTCCGCAGTTCCGAGTAGTAGAGAACCTACGCTTGCTTCCCAGCACCCACACAGTGACTTAGCTCGCAAGAGTCTGTAACTCTAGATCTGGGAAATCTGACAGGACCGCACAAGCACATGCCATACAGGCAATCCAAACACAGAATAATATCGTTTTAATTTGTATTTTTTATTTATATTTATTTATTTATTGGTTTTTCAAGACAGGGTTTCTCTGTAGCTTTGGAGCCTGTCCTGAAACTCCCTTTGTAGACCAGGCTGGCCTCGAACTCACAGAGATCCACCTGCCTCTGCCTCCCGAGTGCTGGGATTAAAGGCGTGCACCACCACCGCCTGGCTTCATTTCAACTTTTAAAAGAATAGCGGTTAATGTAATATCACTTCATAATAAATACATATGTCCCTTAAAACTAATTAGCATATCACTACCAGTTCATTCTTAGCGTACTTTAAAAAAATAGTTGTATTCTCCCTGCCTCCCACGGGTCTTGCCATGAAGTCCAGGCTAGCCTTTAACTAAAAAGTCCTCCTGTCCTCTGGAGTGCTGGGATGACAGGTCTGAGTCAACACCCAGATTTCTTTTCCTTTCTTTTATTTTTTTTGGTTTTTCGAGACAGGGTTTCTCTGTAGTTTTTGGAGCCTGTCCTGGAACTAGCTCTTGTAGACCAGGCTGGCCTCGAACTCACAGAGATCCGCCTGCCTCTGCCTCCCGAGTGCTGGGATTAAAGGCGTGCGCCACCACCGCCCGGCTTTCTTTTCCTTTCTTTTCTTTTTTATTTTGTTTTGTTTTTTGAGACTGAGTTTTTGTTTCTCTATAGCTTTGGAGCCTGTCCTGGAACTCACTCTATAGACCCGGAACTCTC
The DNA here is from genome assembly GCA_028537955.1 of Microtus californicus. NCBI lineage: Eukaryota > Metazoa > Chordata > Mammalia > Rodentia > Cricetidae > Microtus > Microtus californicus. The sequence goes on along the minus strand of JAQJZF010000025.1, from coordinate 43,971,555 downwards.
ACATTCAGACCAGGCTGGCTAAAAACTCACAGAGATCCGCCTGTCTCTGCTTCTCAAGTGCTGGATTAAATTCATGGCCACCACCGCCCACTTCACCCAGATTTCTGTAATATTTTAAACCAAATTATTCCTACATCAAAATGCAGTGAATTACGGTTAGTCTTTCTTCCGGAGCCCACTCCCACATTAGTTTCTGTGACTCATCTTCGAGAAGCCCACAACCACAGGCCTCCTCTGCCATCACAGCCATCCACACGGGCTTCCTTTGTCCATCACTCCAGGAGCAAGCCAGTATTATACAATGCCTTTATAAAAGTCCAACTCTGCTTCATTAAAAACAAAAGCCAACTGTGAGTTCGAGACCAGCCTGGTCTACAAGAGCTAGTTCCAGGACAGGCTCCAAAGCTGCAAAGAAACCCTGTCTCGAAAAACAAAACAAAACAAAAACAAACAAACAAAAAAAAAAGCCAAAAGCTATTAAACTGAAACCCTTGAGCATCCCTTTCAAGACTGTGCCATGAGTTATCATTACCTCATGTACCTGTCTCTATAGAGTCTTCTCTATATTTATTCCGTGACTCACCTTACGGCTCCACCAAGAAAGCCCTTCTGCGAACCCCACTTAGAGTCTCTCACGTCACTCAACCTTAGCCATTGGCTTTCCCCCCTAATGTGCCCACTGAAACCTTAACCAGACTTAAGGTTAAAATTCTACTTTCTTTTAGAAATCTCTTTGTCTACTATAATCAGAAGCAGTCCCTTTCTGACATGCGTTTCCAGAAAGGTTAGTGTAGTAACTGATGACCCCTTATTTTATAAGATAAAATGGGCCTCAAATTCCTGGGTTCAAACAATCCATATGCCTCCCAGATTGGGACTATTGCCATGTGCCAGTGGATAGATTTTTTTTTTCCCTTTTCAAGACAGGGTTTCTCTGTATAGTCCTGGCTGTCCTGGAACTCACTCTGTAGACCAGGCTGGCCTCGAACTCACAGAGATCTGCCTGCTTATGCCTCCCAAGTGCTGGGATTAAAGGTGTGTGCCACCACCGCCCAGCGATATATTTTTTAAATGAGTACCTCATCACATGCTAGTACCCCCTCTGCATCTAGATTCCAAACCCTCAGAGGACAAGAGCCACCTTTATGTGTCCTTGCTTCCATGGCACCAAACACCTTATCTGGTCAATGAAATGGTTGACAATGACACGGGTAGAGGGCTAAATGGCACACAGGAAAACACACTGTAACATGTACAGTCAAACCATCCCAGACGATACCACGTGATTATTTGACATGGTTTGGAACTGAACCCACCGGGTGAGGGTTCCTTCCATATTGTCAAGCAAGAGGAGCTGCATCCAAACCCAACCAACCCTCTGCTGTGCTCTTTTCTTGTTTCATTATGAGAAATGAGTCTCACTCGTGCCCTGCTCTGGACTGTCTTAAGAATTGTATCACAGGCTCCAAAACCACAGAGAAACCCTGTCTTGAAAAACCAAAAAAAAAAAAATAAAAAAAGAATTGCATCATTCAGGTGACCTTGCCTTGCGTTTATGATATTACAGAGGGTTTCTTGTTATGTTGGACAATAGTTTGTTCATTTTCATTGTTATTAAAAATCCCATTATGTACACGTCCAGAATTCATGTGTTTCTTATGTTACCGAAGGGCATTTACATTTCCAGCTGGGAATTATCGTTAACAACATTATGAACATTTTTTTTAAATATTTATTTATTATGTGTACAATATTCTGTCTGTGTATATGTCTGCAGGCCAGAAGAGGGCATCAGATCTCATTACAGATGGTTGTGAGCCACCATGTGGTGGCCGGGAATTGAACTCAGGACCTTTGGAAGAGCAGGCAATGCTCTTAACCACTGAGCCATCTCTCCAGCCACCCCCCCGTTATGAACATTTTTGTACACATGTGCTGTCAGAAGGATGCTGTGACCAGTTTCAGCTGGTACTGACTGCTTTGGATGTACAACTGTAACTGCCAGGTGGATGAATCTGTGTCCTCCAGGTTTCAGTGTCCCCAGCCTCCCAAGTGTACCAGCATTATGGGACTTATTGGTCCTCGAAATCTCTTCAGGATTGAAGAATTTATAGATTTTTATAAGTCAGATGGTTACAAAAAGATCTCTTTTGGTTTTTCGAGACAGGGTTTCTCTGTGGTTTTGGAGCCTGTCCTGGAACTAGCTCTTGTAGACCAGGCTGGTCTCGAACTCACAGAGATCCTCCTGCCTCTGCCTCCCGAGTGCTGGGATTAAAGGTGTAGGCCACCACCGCCCGGCTAAAGATCTCATTTTGTATACCTCATCACTAGTGATGTGAATCCCTTTCCTTAGGGCTATTGATTACACATTTCACCTATAAACTCATAGCATTGGCTAATTCCTCAATTGGTTATTTTTGTCTCCCTGCTTCCCTGAACTGGAGGGCAAATTTAGGACCTGGTGCATTGTAGGCAAACATTCTACCTCTGAGCTATATCCCAACCTTTTTATTTCCTTTTGACAAGAAGGAGTACATATCTTGGAAATTATATTTGGTTAATTACATTGATTGTCTTGACAAATAATTTTTTTTTCTTTTCGAGACAGGGTTTCTCCGTAGCTTTTGGTTCCTGTCCTGGACTAGCTCTTGTAGACCAGGCTGGCCTCGAACTCACAGAGATCCACCTGCCTCTGCCTCCCGAGTGCTGGGATTAAAGGCGTGCGCCACCACCGCCCGGCTTTCTTTTCCTTTCTTTTCTTTTTTATTTTGTTTTGTTTTTTGAGACTGAGTTTTAGTTTCTCTATAGCTTTGGAGCCTGTCCTGGAACTCACTCTATAGACCCGGAACTCTCACATTCAGACCAGGCTGGCTGAAAACTCACAGAGATCCGCCTGTCTCTGCTTCTCAAGTGCTGGATTAAATTCATGGCCACCACCGCCCACTTCACCCAGATTTCTGTAATATTTTAAACCAAATTATTCCTACATCAAAATGCAGTGAATTACGGTTAGTCTTTCTTCCGGAGCCCACTCCCACATTAGTTTCTGTGACTCATCTTCGAGAAGCCCACAACCACAGGCCTCCTCTGCCATCACAGCCATCCACACGGGCTTCCTTTGTCCATCACTCCAGGAGCAAGCCAGTATTATACAATGCCTTTATAAAAGTCCAACTCTGCTTCATTAAAAACAAAAGCCAACTGTGAGTTCGAGACCAGCCTGGTCTACAAGAGCTAGTTCCAGGACAGGCTCCAAAGCTGCAAAGAAACCCTGTCTCGAAAAACAAAACAAAACAAAAACAAACAAACAAAAAAAAAAGCCAAAAGCTATTAAACTGAAACCCTTGAGCATCCCTTTCAAGACTGTGCCATGAGTTATCATTACCTCATGTACCTGTCTCTATAGAGTCTTCTCTATATTTATTCCGTGACTCACCTTACGGCTCCACCAAGAAAGCCCTTCTGCGAACCCCACTTAGAGTCTCTCACGTCACTCAACCTTAGCCATTGGCTTTCCCCCCTAATGTGCCCACTGAAACCTTAACCAGACTTAAGGTTAAAATTCTACTTTCTTTTAGAAATCTCTTTGTCTACTATAATCAGAAGCAGTCCCTTTCTGACATGCGTTTCCAGAAAGGTTAGTGTAGTAACTGATGACCCCTTATTTTATAAGATAAAATGGGCCTCAAATTCCTGGGTTCAAACAATCCATATGCCTCCCAGATTGGGACTATTGCCATGTGCCAGTGGATAGATTTTTTTTTTTCCCTTTTCAAGACAGGGTTTCTCTGTATAGTCCTGGCTGTCCTGGAACTCACTCTGTAGACCAGGCTGGCCTCGAACTCACAGAGATCTGCCTGCTTATGCCTCCCAAGTGCTGGGATTAAAGGTGTGTGCCACCACCGCCCAGCGATATATTTTTTAAATGAGTACCTCATCACATGCTAGTACCCCCTCTGCATCTAGATTCCAAACCCTCAGAGGACAAGAGCCACCTTTATGTGTCCTTGCTTCCACGGCACCAAACACCTTATCTGGTCAATGAAATGGTTGACAATGACACGGGTAGAGGGCTAAATGGCACACAGGAAAACACACTGTAACATGTACAGTCAAACCATCCCAGACGATACCACGTGATTATTTGACATGGTTTGGAACTGAACCCACCGGGTGAGGGTTCCTTCCATATTGTCAAGCAAGAGGAGCTGCATCCAAACCCAACCAACCCTCTGCTGTGCTCTTTTCTTGTTTCATTATGAGAAATGAGTCTCACTCGTGCCCTGCTCTGGACTGTCTTAAGAATTGTATCACAGGCTCCAAAACCACAGAGAAACCCTGTCTTGAAAAACCAAAAAAAAAAAATAAAAAAAGAATTGCATCATTCAGGTGACCTTGCCTTGCGTTTATGATATTACAGAGGGTTTCTTGTTATGTTGGACAATAGTTTGTTCATTTTCATTGTTATTAAAAATCCCATTATGTACACGTCCAGAATTCATGTGTTTCTTATGTTACCGAAGGGCATTTACATTTCCAGCTGGGAATTATCGTTAACAACATTATGAACATTTTTTTTAAATATTTATTTATTATGTGTACAATATTCTGTCTGTGTATATGTCTGCAGGCCAGAAGAGGGCATCAGATCTCATTACAGATGGTTGTGAGCCACCATGTGGTGGCCGGGAATTGAACTCAGGACCTTTGGAAGAGCAGGCAATGCTCTTAACCACTGAGCCATCTCTCCAGCCCCCCCGTTATGAACATTTTTGTACACATGTGCTGTCAGAAGGATGCTGTGACCAGTTTCAGCTGGTACTGACTGCTTTGGATGTACAACTGTAACTGCCAGGTGGATGAATCTGTGTCCTCCAGGTTTCAGTGTCCCCAGCCTCCCAAGTGTACCAGCATTATGGGACTTATTGGTCCTCGAAATCTCTTCAGGATTGAAGAATATATAGATTTTTATAAGTCAGATGGTTACAAAAAGATCTCTTTTTTTTTTTTTTTTTTTTTTTTGGTTTTTCGAGACAGGGTTTCTCTGTGGTTTTGGAGCCTGTCCTGGAACTAGCTCTTGTAGACCAGGCTGGTCTCGAACTCACAGAGATCCTCCTGCCTCTGCCTCCCGAGTGCTGGGATTAAAGGTGTAGGCCACCACCGCCCGGCTAAAGATCTCATTTTGTATACCTCATCACTAGTGATGTGAATCCCTTTCCTTAGGGCTATTGATTACACATTTCACCTATAAACTCATAGCATTGGCTAATTCCTCAATTGGTTATTTTTGTCTCCCTGCTTCCCTGAACTGGAGGGCAAATTTAGGACCTGGTGCATTGTAGGCAAACATTCTACCTCTGAGCTATATCCCAAACTTTTTATTTCCTTTTGACAAGAAGGAGTACATATCTTGGAAATTATATTTGGTTAATTACATTGATTGTCTTGACAAATAATTTTTTTTTCTTTTCGAGACAGGGTTTCTCCGTAGCTTTTGGTTCCTGTCCTGGACTAGCTCTTGTAGACCAGGCTGGCCTCGAACTCACAGAGATCCACCTGCCTCTGCCTCCCGAGTGCTGGGATTAAAGGCGTGCGCCACCACCGCCCGGCTTTGACAAATAATTTTTGAGCATTTATCATTCTCAGAAGATACAATAATGAAGTAAAAAAATAATAAAACATTTGAAATTCATGAAGCATTTTATATTTTATTTTTTTTAAATATTTATTTATTTATTATGTATACAATATTCTTTCTGCGTGTATGTCTGAAGGCCAGAAGAGGGCACCAGACCTCATTACAGATGGCTGTGAGCCACCATGTGGTTGCTGGGAATTGAACTCAGGACCTTTGGAAGAGCAGGCAATGCTCTTAACCACTGAGCCATCTCTCCAGCCCCAGCATTTTATATTTTAGTGTAGGCATGGAAACAATAAGCAGAATTTATTATATATTAAATTTTATATACTCTGTGATAAACACTATAGAGAGGAAAGTAGGGATGAAGGATAGTGAGTGAGGCCATTTTAAATAGTGTCCAAGAAGACCTCACTCTTAAGAAGAATGTAAGTAAAACCCTTAAGATTAGAAAGCAGGCCAAAGAGATGTGTGAAGGAAGAGCATCCTAGGAGCCAGGTGTGGATCAGGAGTCCAAGGTTGGGCATTGTTGGATGTGTAGCAAGTTTAAGGCTAACCTGGCTCAAGAAAAAGAAAAGAAAGAGTGCTCGCTTCGGCAGCACATATACTAAAATTGGAACGATACAGAGAAGATTAGCATGGCCCCTAGGAAAAAAAAAAAAAAGAAAGAAAGGAGGAAAGGAAGGAAGGAGGGAAGGAAGGGAAGGGGAGGGAGGAAGAAGGAAAGAAAGAAAGAAAGAAAGAAAGAAAGAAAGAAAGAAAGAAAGAAAGAAAGAAAGAAAGAAAGAAGGGAAGGAAGAAGGGAGGAAAGGAAGGGAGGGGGAGGAAGGAAGAAGGAAAGAAAAGAAAGAAGAGGAGGAAGGAAAGAGGGAGGGATGGAAGGAAGGGAGAGAGGGAGGGAGGAAGGAAGGAAGAAGGAAAGGAGAGAGAGAGAGGGGGGGGAAAGAAAGGAAGGCAGCAAGCAAGCAAATCAATAAACAAAACACTGGCAAATGATAAAGATCTTAACTAGAGGGAACACTAACAAACACAAATGCAAAGGCCTTGAAGTGAGAGCAGAAGTGGAAGTGGATGCGTAAGGAACAAAGAGGCCACTGAGGCCTAAACTGAGTGGGAATGCTGTGGCTCACAACAAATGGGATCCCAGCAGTCAGGTGAGCCGTGTGTACTGTAGAAGAGCGCTGTGAAGTCGGCCGTTCCAATGACTTGCCTTTCCCTTCCTGGTGTGGAGAAGTGGGAAGAAGCTATTTGAAGGAAAGTTTGAGCAAATGAGAGGTACGATACCATCACTTTTTTAAAAGCCCACTAGGAGGGACAAACAGAAGCAAGTGTGGTGGCCCTCAAAATAACCCAGGTGAAGATAATGGTGGCTTGAACTAGGTGATAGTGATGGGGCGGTGGCTCCTGATTAAAGGGAGTTAAAAGATAACCTGTTATCTCTGACCCACCTGAAGCTGAGCAGAGTTCACTGGGTAGCTGTTGATTAACTTGTTTTTCTTCTCCAGAGAAACTATCTCAAGGAATACTAAAGAACCCAGACTAAGATGGACAAAGCAAAGTTTCCATCCCATTGGTAAGGGCTGGTCTGTCATTCAGTGGATAGGCAAAGGCCTTGGGTCATGAAAGCAGTGGAGTTTGCAGAGCCTGGGTTGATTTTCAAAACAAACAGAAGCAACAAGATTCATTGATGCGTCAACGTGGGATATTAGCAAAATTAAGAAATCACATTGACTGTATGTTTTTGTTGTTGTTTCTGGTCTTGGAATGTTGATGTTTCCATGAGTTGATAGTGGAAAGGCCCAAAGAAGACCGTGGTTGATAGGAAAGAGATGTGCTTCCCTTTATTTAGATCTACTGGCTTTGATAAGCCTTTGGATGGCAAATGCAGAAATCAAGTTTGCAATCGTATGCCGGAGCTTGGAACTCAGCACGATTTAAAGGCAGCTTCATGTGTGGTGGTGCACACCTGTAATCCCTTGAGAAGAGGCAGGAGGATCAGAAGTTGACTTGGCTATAATTGTGAGTTTGAGGCTAGCCTTGGGTACAGGAAATCCTATCTCTAAATAAATAAGAGTTTTGTTAAGGAGTTTTTGTTAAGAGTTTGTTGCTAAGGAAACAAACAACCCAAATCTCAATGGATTAAACTTGTTCGCATTTATTTCTTGCTAGTGTTACACCCAAATGGATCCCAGATTTTCTCTAGCCTAATGGCCAGCTGTAGGCCTGATTCAAGTTTGGCCTTATTTGGAAGTTAACAGCCGCGAAAGTAGCCCAGCCCTGTAATAGAATCATGCTGCATATTCTTCTGAGAGGAGAGATTTTGAGGAAATCCAGAGTGTAGATATATAATCTTTGCAGAAGATGGGGAGCAAATGCTTATAAATCATAATTTAAGCTACCACAGTGAATATGGTAAACACTAAGGAGGAGAAATTCAAAGACAGCTCTTCCGGCATTCAGGGACTGTGGAGAGATAAGGAAAAAAAAACAACGAAATAGAGAAGGAGCCGAAGACAAAACAGAGACATCAGTAGAAAAGTGCCAAGAGAGAAAATATCTCTCAAGAAGGCAGAATCAAATGTGTTGCGTGCTACAAATGGATCAAGCAGGATGAGGGCTAACATCACTCAACACGCTCAGCAATGTCAGTCTCATGTGATTTGGACCTGGAAATTGATGAGGTGCTATGGGGATTAGAAGGGACTGGGTTTTAAATGCCTTTTCCCAAACTCATGTTGAAATACAATCTTCATTTTAACCATATCAAATATTAAAGATGTTAAGAGTAATGATCTTGGGCTGGAGAGATGGCTCAGCGGTTAAGAGTATTGCCTGCTCTTCCAAAGGTCCTGAGTTCAATTCCCAGCAACCACATGGTGGCTTACAACCATCTGTAATGAGGTTTGCTGCCCTCTTCTGGCCTGCAGATATACACACAGACAGAATATTGTATACATAATAAATAAATATTTAAAAAAAAAAGAGTAATGATCTTTCCTTTAAGAGGTAATTGGGCCCCTCATCAGTGAGCTAAATGGGTTCCTTACAAAAGGACAAGACTGATTCCCTGCTTTCTATTCTGCCCTCTCTCTGCTCAATTGCCATGGGATGAGCATCATGAAGGTTGCTTGTTAGATGCTGTCCCTCAACTGTGAGCCGATATGGTTCTATGCAGTATAAGTAGAGTCTGTGGTGTTCTGTTACAATAGTTCAAAACGGACTGAGGGGACAAGGGCCTGACTGATATGGACTGAAAACAGAGCGGGAAGAGAAAAGTGAGGCCTGGTGGCTATTGGTAGGCTGTTCCTCCAAGACGTTTTTCTTGGGAGAAAGTAGAAAATAAATGAATGGTTGGGTGAAAAAGTGAGGGCAATAGCAGGAATTTTATTAAGACACGAGATATGGAAGTAGGATTTTATGATAATATAAAAAGCCCAACAGAGCCGGACGGTGGTGGCGCACGCCTTTAATACCAGCACTCAGGAGGCAGAGCCAGGCGGATCTCTGTAAGTTCGAGACCAGCCTGGTCTACAGAGCGAGTTCCAGGACATACTCCAAAGCCACAGAGAAACCCTGTCTTGAAAAAAACAAAAAACAAAAAACAAACAAACAAACAAAAAGCCCAACAGAAGGGCTGGAGATATGGCTCAGAGGTTAAGAGAAATGGCTGCTGTTCTGGAGGTCCTGAGTTCAATTCCCAGCAACCACATCATGGCTCACATCCATCTATAATGAGATCTGGTGCCCAGAACATTATATACATAATAAATAAATTAAAAAAAAGCCCAACAGAGAACGGAAAACTGAAGAAGGGAAATATTCTTTCTTTGTTCCAGTATCTAGGATGGAACCCAGGACCCTATCAGACACTAAGCGAGTGCTTGGCTACTGATTTGTCCGCATCTGTACCCCAGGAGAGAATTGTTAGGTCCCTTGATAAGCTAGAAGTTATGAGAACCAGTACATAGCAGATGACTGATTTTCATTAAGAGTATAATCCAAAGAAAGGTATTATGGGTCATGTCTGCAGTCTCAGCACTTCAGAGGTGAAGTCAAGAGGATCAGTGGTTTCAAGTCATCTTCAATTACATAAAGTTCGAAGTCAGCCAGGCCTACGTGGATTGCTGTCTCAAACCAAAACAAACCAAAGTGGAACCAAAACCAAACAAACAAACAAACTCACACAGTAACAGGTAAATGCAGAACAAACTAGATCATGGTGGTACACACCTTTAATTCCAGAGCTCTGGAGGCAGAAGTAGGCCAATCTCTATGAGTTTGCGGCCAGCCTGATCTACAGAGCTAGTTCCAGCATAGCTAGGGCTAGGATAACACAAAGAAACCCCGTCTCAAAAAACAAAAAATAAAAATAAAAAATAAAAAAGAAATGCAGAACAAAGGGCTGGAGAGATGGCTCAGTGGTTAAGAGCACTGGCAGCTCTTCCAGAGGACTTAGGTTCAATTCCCAGCACCCACATGGCAGTTTACGACTGTCTGTAACTCCAGTTCCAGGGGACCCAACACTCTCACACATACATGCAAGCAAAACACCAATAGAATAAATGATTAAAAAAAAAAAGATTGGGGGCTGGAGAGATGGCTCAGTGGTTATGAACATTGTCTGCTCTTCCAAAGGTCATGAGTTCAATTCCCGGCAACCACATGGTGGCTCACAACCATCTGTAACGAGGTCTGCTGCCCTCTTCTGGCCTGCAGATACACACAGACAGAATATTGTATACATAATAAATAAATAAATATTTAAAAAAAAGAAGAAGAAAAAAAGATTGCAAAATAAACAAGTGTAGATAAGTGAGGAGAGGTGATATTGGATGCATGTGCTAAGCCTTGTCTGGCGGGTCTTATTAATGTCATTCACTAGAAATAAAGATAAGTGGTTTTGATTGGGAGACCAGGGATAAATTCGAAGAGCTGAAGGAAAATATGACTGGCCTAGCAGAGTGAGAATGTGGTTGGTCCTGGAAACGACCGTGACTGGGGGTAACACGAAGAGGCACTTGTAGCAAGGGACCATTGCATGTGCTCATGTCTGTATGTGCGCATGTCTTCCAACAACATTCAGATGAAGAGGTGAAGATGTAGAGCCAAGTGGAGGACTGGGTTTAAGATAGTGATAAGTGTTCAAAAGGGAGACTTTTTAAAAATCTAAATATTTACATATTTAACCTATGTATTGGATATGTGCATGCCAAGCACATGTATGGAGATCTGAGGACAATTTATAGGAGTTGATTCTATTCTTCCACCATGTTGATCCTGGGGATGAAACTCAGGTTAGTAGACCTGGCAGCTAGTAAGTACCTTAACTTGCTGAGCTATCTCTCCATCATCTTCCAGCCAGTTCCCCCATCAGACTTCTTGAGCTAAAAAGTCTTAGCTACATACTTCCTGGGCATGTAGCTCGGTTGGTAGAAAGCATGCCTCGCACTCAGGAAGCCCGAGATTCTATCCCAGCACCACATAAAACTGGATGTGCTGGCACATGCCTGTACTCGGCACGTAAGAGGTGATGGAAGATAGCTGGTCAGAAATGTAAGGCCATCCTTGGTTGCATAGTGAGTCCGGGGCCTGCTTAGGCTACAGGAGACCTTGTCTCAGAAACAAAAGGAAACAAAGCAGAGAACAGGAGCTAAAGCAGCCATGTGAATTTTCCAACCCATGGTTTACCCATCAACACGATGTTCAAACAGCCTTTAGACTCATTTGTGTGTGTGTGTGTGTGTGTGTGTGTGTGTTGTTTGTTTTGGCTTAGTTTCTCCCCTTATTTCCTGTGGTCCGCCTGCCTGCCTTATCTGGCTTTTATGGCTACCCACATTCTGACTCTAGCTACTAATCCCAAAGCAGTTCCTAGGCTAACATTTTGAAATTCCTACTCTAGAAGAAGATTGCAGATGCTGCAAACCCAATCACCACTCCAAAGGCCAACTCTGTTCAGTCATTATCTGCTGTGTCCGCGTCTTTCCACCTTCTCGAGACTACAGCCCCCATGCGTCTCTGGAGGAGACTGGTTTTCTTTGGCTGTTGGCGCAAGTGGAATAGACAGGGAGCTTTGGAGGACCATCTTGGCCAGAACTCTCCTGGAAGTTTTATATTTTCACTTTTAAGCATTCAAGTCTTTCACTGACCTGGGATCAATTTTTTTTGTTTTTTTTTTTTTTTTTTTTTGGTTTTTCGAGACAGGGTTTCTCTGTGGCTTTGGAGCCTGTCCTGGAACTAGCTCCGTAGACCAGGCTGGTCTCGAACTCACAGAGATCCGCCTGCCTCTGCCTCCCGAGTGCTGGGATTAAAGGCGTGCGCCACCATCGCCCGGCTACCTGGGATCAATTTTGATGTAATCTGAAATAAGGATCTTTTTCTCTCCAAATATTTAACTACTTGCCCTCATACAGTTTATCAAATTATTTGAATGCTAATTTTTACCACCACCACCTATCGTTTCTTTCATTTCTACCTTATTCTTTTTTTTTTAAATATTTATTTATTTATTATGGACACACTATTCTGTTTGCATATATGTCTGTAGGCCAGAAGGGGACACCAGCCCTCATTACAGATGTTTGTGAGCCACCAAGTGGTTGCTGGGAATCGAACTCGGGTCCTTTGGAAGAGCAGGCAATGCTCTTAACCACTGAGCCATCTCTCCAGCCCCTCTACCTTATTCTTTAAATGCCATTGTTGACCGCCTAGCTTAGGTCATTTCCTGCCAACTTCTATCTAGATCACTGCTGCAGCCTTCTGACTCTTGGTGTTCAGTCTCTTACACACAATTCGGATGGAATGACCTTTGTGTAACATAAAACTGATCATGTTGCCGGTTGTGGTGGCGCACGCCGGTAGGATTTGCTGAAGGAGGCAGAGGCAGGGGGATCACGAGTTCGAGGCCAGCCTGGGCTACACATTTAAAAAAAAAAACTGATCATGTTGCTTCTGTATGCAACCTTTCAGTATTCATCCAATTTCCTAAATTTGAATGGCTGAATGACGCTAGCTTATTTATCTAGACTAGTGCAGACTTGCATGTGTGCGCACACACACACGTGCATGTGTGCGCACGCACGCGTGCGTGTGTGCAAAACTACCTCCCCCCATAGCCTATCCTAAGGACTTTTTTTTTAGCATGCTGAACATTCCACAGTATGAGCCGGGCGATGGTGGCGCACGCCTTTAATCCCAGCACTCTGGAGGCAGAGGCAGGCGGATCTCTGTGAGTTCGAGACCAGCCTGGTCTATGGAGCTAGTTCCAGGACAGGCTCCAAAGCCACAGAGAAACCCTGTCTCGAAAAACCAAAAAAAAAAAAAAAAAAAAAAAAAACATTCCACAGTATGCCTTAATCGGATATCTGCTCCACTTTGCCTCTGACCTACTCCTTGTGTTTTGGATGACCAAGTCAACCGTCCATCAGGTTTCACTAGGAGAGCATGTCCTTTAGAGAATATTTTGTGATCAACTTCCTTGACCCCAGAGAGTAGGACTTCTCCCATGCATACTATACTGCCCATACTTCCCCGCCACAGCCCTAATCATGGAGAGTTGTGATAGCTTGCTTCTCTGTCTTCTAGATTGTAAACCCCATGAGAACCAAGCACAGCGGCTGCCGGGGTTAGTTTTATCTGTAGGTGACCCAACCTAGCATCACCCAGGAGTGGAGCCTCATTTGATGAGTCACCTCCATTAGACTGACCTGCGAGCATGCCTGTAGGGGACTGTCTTGATTGTTAGCTGACGTGGGAGAGCAAAGCCAACTGTGGGTGGTCTCTAGACAAGGAGTTCTGGGTTGTGTAACGAAGCTAGCGGAGCGTGAGCATATATGAGTCACCAACTAGCATTCCTCCCCAGAGTCTGCTGTATTTCCTGAGATGAGTGAGTCGCCTGCCTGGTTAGAGTTGCTATCATAGGAAAGCAAGCATTCCTGCCTTCAGGTTCCTGCTTGAGTTTCCTTCCGACTTCCTGCAGAATGTAACCTAGAAGTAAGTATAAGCTAAATAAACTCTTTTCCTCCTTTATGTGGCTTTTGGTAAGAGTGTTTTATCATAGCACCTAGAATAGCAGTCCACATCGGTAATCCTAACACTTGGGAGATAGAGACAGAGAGAGATCAATAGTTAAGGCCACCCTTTCCTTTGAGAGGTTGAGCCTACCCTGAACTATATAAGAGCCATTGCCTTAAAAATAAATAATTTTTTTTGGGTTTTGTTTTAAAGGCAGGAAGGATGATTCAAGCCTAGTGTCTTGAGTTTGGTCTCTAAGACCCACATGGTAGAGGAGGGAACTGACTTTGGCAAGTTGCATACCACGGCACTCACATAACCCACCAGCACCTCACCACAACCACACTGCCACAAAATAGAAATGTTATAAAATCAACGACAATGAAAACCCTGTAAAACAAAATTTTATGTTCTTCTCTTTCATCCCTAGGACCTAACACAGAGTAAGTTTGTTTGTTGGTTTATTTATTCTCCAGTGTTGGAAAGTAACCAGGGTTGGTCGCTCAAGTGCTAGGCAAATGCTCTTCCCTCATCCACACATAGTAAATTTGTGTAAATATTTTCATATTCTTTTTCATTGGCATATATTCCGTGGTTATGTTTTGAATTTACGAAAAACTTCAACTACAAGGGCTATAGAAGATACTATGCAAGGCAGGAAGGACATAGAATGGCAAGATCGCTTAGACTTCTGTGACAGCGACAGGCAGTAAACACAGTAGTGGTTTAAAAACAGTTGTAGTTTGTGTGAGGGAGAATTGTGTTGATTGTGATGACCTGAGCTCCATCCAGGATCCGGTTCTAAAAGGGGAGAATCAGTTCCCAAAGATAGTCTCACGATTCTGCTTGTATGTTCTGATGTACTCACACCAGGCCTCACAGGCACAGCACACACAACAACAGAAGTGATACACAAGTGAAAACATAAAGAAAATCCCCCATTCACACTGATGGGTTCAACTCTAACCTACAGCTGCAGGGCTTACTTATCTCAGCACTCCCAGCCTCTCTTAGATTCTTCTTCGACACACGTACCCATTACCCTCAATATTCTAGCAGTTGGTTTTAAGTCCACGCATCTGGCCAATCATTGGACATCTTTACGCTGTCACATTACCAGATCAGACAAGTCTGGGCTTGTCTGGTCCCCGGAGTTTGCCTTTTCCCTGGGGACAGAAAGCTCATTTTCTGCTCATGCTGTGTGTGTGTGTAGGTCAGAGGTTAACAATGGTAATCTTTCTTCCTTAATCGCTTCTCTATCATATATTATGTGTGTGTATGTGTGTATATATATATATGTATACAATATACATTTATATACATATAAAGACAGGGTTTGTTTTTTGTTTTTGTTTGTTTGTTTGTTTGTTTTTCCGAGACAGGGTTTCTCTGTGGTTTTGGAGCCTGTCCTGGAACTAGCTCTTGTAGACCAGGCTGGTCTTGAACTCACAGAGATCCACCTGCCTCTGCCTCCCAAGTGCTGGGATTAAAGGCGTGCGCCACCACCGCCCGGCTTAAAGACAGGGTCTTATGTATCTTACCTTCTAACTGAGGATGACTTTGAACTTTTATTTATTTATTTAGGTTTTTTTTTTTTTTTTTGACAAGGCTTCTCTGTGTAACAACCCTAGCTGTCCTGGTACTAGCTCTGTAGACCAGGTTGGGCTTGAACTCACAGAGATGCCCCTGCCTCTGCCTCCTATGTGCTGGGATTAAAGATTACCTTGAACTCCTGACCACATCTACGACCCCCTCCTGACTGCTGATGTTGCAGATGTGCGCCATCAGTTTATGTGGTCCTGCGGATGAAACCCTAGGGATTCTTCCAACTAAGCCCATCCTTAGCCACCTTATATTCTGAGATAGGTTCTCTCACTGAACCTGGAGCTCATTGTTCGGATAAGGGACTGGTCAGTGAGCCCTGGGCATCCTCCTGTCTCTTTCTCCCCAGCACTGGGATTTCAGGGTCACTCACTCATATTTTTGTTTGTTTGTGTGCTGTGTGTGGGTACTGGTGACCCAGACCTTCCACATTCATTGCAAGCTCTTACCTGGCCAAGCCATCTCCTCAGCGCTTCGTTTTGTTGATTTTCGAAGTCATTTTTCAAGATATTTTCTATTTGCTTTGCATTGGAGAGGACTACAGCAAACAGGTTCATCTTTTGCTATCAACTAATATGAAGCCAGGAAAAAAAAAAGAGTATTCCATCGAGCCTGTTATAAGTAACTGGACATTTTTCAAACGTTTGTTAGTCAGCCATTGTATATTTTTGTATTTATTTTTGTAAAATATTTGAATTCTTTGTTTTTTCTAGGGAACTTTTAGTGCTTTTAATTTTTTTCCCTTTCCCTTTTCTTTTCTTCCTTGTGTATGTTCTCACCAACTAGTTTAAACTGGCCTTCACTTGCAATCTTCTGGCCTCTGCCTCCTGAGGGCTCACATGTACACCACTATGAATGGTTCCAGTACTTTGGCAAAAATAAGTAAGTCAAGGGGCTGGAAACGCGTCTCCGCAGTTAGGGGCATTGCCTGCTCTCCTTGATGTCCAAGGTTCAATTCCCAGAGCCCATATGTCAGCTCACACTCCTCTATAACTCCAGTTCCAGGGAATCCACTGATCTTTTCTGGCCTATGTGGGCATCAGGCACGCACACCGTCCACAGATATACATGCAGGCAAAACACCTATGCACCTGAAATAAGAAAAAAATTATATCAATATTCCTTTAATAAAGTCAATTTTACTGAGTTCTTTGTAAATTTAAAAGAATTGTTTGTTGTAAATATTTTCTAAGTTATCTGAAAATGTTTTCTTCTTCTTTTTTTTCTTTCTTGATATACCAAAGCCTAAACCCAGAACTTAAAATTTAAAATGTTAAGCACATGTTATATGACTAGGCTATACCTAAAGCTCTAATTGTATTTTTTTAATTTTTTTTTTTTTTTTTTTTTTTTTTTTTTTTTTTTTTTTTTTTTGGTTTTTAGAGACAAGGTTTCTCTGTGGCTTTGGAGCCTGTCCTGGAACTAGCTCTTTTTTTTTTTTGGTTTGTTTTTTTTTTTTTGGTTTTTCGAGACAGGGTTTCTCTGTGGCTTTGGAGCCTGTCCTGGAACTAGCTCTGTAGACCAGGCTGGTCTCGAACTCACAGAGATCCGCCTGCCTCTGCCTCCCGAGTGCTGGGATTAAAGGCGTGCGCCACCACCGCCTGGCTTGGAACTAGCTCTTGTAGACCAGGCTGGTCTCTATTTTTTTTTTTAATTTTTAAAATTAAATTTTATATGGTTAAATATGTTGATATGTTTCTTTATAGTTTTATATGACTAGGCTTTCTGCAGGTGGTCACCCTGCAGATCCCACTTCCTTATCCACGGGCTGGACAGTCTCTTTTACTTTGTTTTTGCTGAACAGTTTTAAAAAGTTCTACTTTTAACTCCATCCATCTGGAACTTATTTTGCTTTACTTTTAGCCAATGTACAAAAATTTCTAATACATTAGAAATATCATTATTATGCCTTCCAAAATCGCCACAACTTTTTATTTCCCTTTTGAGTCTATCTTATTTTGATTTTGCTTATGTAGAAATAGTAAAATTTGGGTAGGTTAGTCTATTAATCATTAGTGATTTCTCCTTACCTTTCAGCTTAGAAAGGCCTCACTGTTTAGAGATTTAATATACACTTATATTTTCATTTTTTCCTTCCTCTTCCTCCTCTCCTTCCTCTTTGCCTCCCCTTAGGGTTTGCATCAAGGTGGCTCACAGTATTCAGAACTACTAAGCTTGTCGAACATTGCTTCAGCCTCTTGGGGGCTTGTAGTGTAAGAAAACCATGGGATCGGGATTGGGATGGGTTTCTTTACACTACAACCCCCTTTCCCGCCTTCATAAAAAAAAAAAAACCAAAACAACAACAAAAACAGTTCAATGTCTAGTTTCTCAATACATATTCACAAACTTGACAACTCATAAACTGTTAAAGTGGGAGCCTGTCTTTAGATATTTAGTATATAAATCTAGCCAATTCTACGGAGAGCACGAAAAACAAACAATAACCCAAACTAGCCCCATTCTGAGGAGATACTGCTTGCCTCTCCTTACACCTTGGAAGTCAGTGGGGCTCTGTGCAGGACAGCTGCTACGCAAACAGCACACCAGCCTCTATACATGAAGGTGTGAACTGCCATTACGATAAACCATTCACAGTGTGGTCGAGGGAACATTGGTTTAATACACTCGGCGGTTGCCCTGCAGATCCCACTGTCTATGAGAGCTTTGTTCGACTGGAGCAAACAAGAACGTTTTGAATCTTGACATACAAGGGCTCATTCAGCAGAGCATCCCGTTATGAGAGGAGGCACAGTGCTGGGCAGACATTGCAGGTCTGAGCCAGCACACTGAGGGCATTTCTCTCACATCCTCTCCATCTGTAACGAGTCTGTTTTCAAGTCCCCAAAGTGACTTTTCTATAGATTGGAGGGATGTATAAATATTTTATGTGTTTATGCTCACACAGAATGCAGGGTAAACTGCAATCATAGAAAAGTGGCCAGGCCTTCCAATATGGAAAGAGGACTCTGCAAACTTTACTTGTGAAAAGGGTACTTAAGTGAAAAGCAGAGTGTGTCACAGAAACAATGGGAGAAGCATCTGTATAGACAGTGTACTGGAAACATAGGATTGCATACAGTTGCTTTCAGCCTCAGGGTACCGTTTTGTTCATCCTTCTACAAAGTCCTCCTCCATCACCTCTCCCAATACCTACATCAGTTCATTAGAAACCTAAATCAAGCTGGGCAATGGTGGCGCACACCTTTAATCCCAGCACTCGGGAGGCAGAGGCAGGCGGATCTCTGTGAGTTCGAGACCAGCCTGGTCTACAAGAGCTAGTTCCAGGACAGGCTCCAAAAAAACCACAGAGAAACCCTGTCTCGAAAAACAAACAAACAAATAAATAAATAAATAAATAAATAAATGAAACCTAAATCAAATGATGATGATGGGGTCTTAACCCTAGGAACAGTGGCATGAAGGAGCGGTCCAAAGGAGGTTGATCAGGGACCCCCCCACACCTATCCCATCCCCTCACTTTAGAATGCTGTCTCCTTTCTGACTCCAGCACACCATTCTGCTCTGTCTCCAGGTTTTTGTTTTGGCTGTAGCCTACACTCAACTTGAAGAGTCTTCTCTTGCTAGCCTGTTTTCAGGGCACTACAGCAGCCTGTGGGAATTTCTCCTTTTGGATACTATCGGAGTAGAGGAGACATTTTCAACTTAACATTTTCAATTCTTGATTTTCTTTTCCCCCCAGAAATCCTCTGTCCATGGTTAGCTTATAGATAACATTCACATCTTTGAAAGTGGATGAGATCACTAACGGAGGAAAACAGATAAAGACGACAAAGGATGGAGTTCTGGGTGTTTCAAATGTAAGAAGTTGAGGGGAAACATGGGAGCGACCTGTCTTGGAGGTCTTGCTACAGGACTCCATAAGGACTAACATCACGCTTTAAAACTGCAATCATGCGGAAGACCAGGTGTGGTGAAGCGTGCCTGTAATCCCAGATCTTGGGAGTCTGAGGCAGGAGAGTTCCTAGTTGTGCTTTGAACTTCCTCACAGCCATACTTAAAATAAAAAAAAATGCCGGGATCCTTTACAAATCCTTTAAAATATTAAGTCTCATCTCAGAGTTGGTCTTAAGAGCATGAATGATGGCCAGGCGGTGGTGGTGCACGCCTTTAATCCCAGCACTCGGGAGGCAGAGGCAGGCGGATCTCTGTGAGTTCGAGACCAGCCTGGTCTACAAGAGCTAGTTCCAGGACAGACTCCAAAACCACAGAGAAACCCTGTCTCGAAAAAAAAAAAAAGCATGAATGATGGAAACAGTCTCCCCAAATTAACGACTCTCTTACTCCTTCTGCATTCATCGCGAGATGCGCTGCAGCCTTATGGCTCGTTTCTATGAGGCCACAACTCATCTCCCCAACTGGCATTTTTATTCTCTTCTGGTGCTCGGCGTTCTTGGTATTCCTGTGCCCCGTGCACAATAAGCACGCAATAAACATTTGCAGTGGTTTGGGTCCAGGGATATTTCAAATTAAACACCTTTCAAATCAGGAATAACTGGATTTCCACATTTGTACGTATCTTTTTAAGTGCATCGAGCTTGCTGTAGGAGTAATAAGAGTTCAGCCATTAATTTACTATAAGAGAAACATTTTAAATATGTGTAGTAGAACTTCTTAATCTCCTTTCTTCCTTCTCCAAAAGTCGTTGGCTTTCTCTTCAGAGAACATGCTCCTGAAACACTCTATTCCCTGATCCCCACTATTATCCGCCCGTGCTCTATCTTTGTAGGTGAGATGCTCTGCCCCTGTGAAGTACACTTTGTGCACGCGTTTCTGCTCTTGCAGGGAGCAACTCGAGGATTCTGCACTTGGCACCCATTCTTCATCCTTGGCTGCTCTCCACAGTCACCATTTAGAAAGCTCCCTGGGCTTCTGGGTTCCTCGCCCTCATACGCTCTGTGGAGATTAGAAGGGGATTCTATTACACGGCATTGAAAATGTGACGGAAAATGAAATTTGCTTTACCAAGAAAGGAAGCATTTGCACTGCAGCTCGTTCCAACAGGAGTCTTAAACGGGCATCGTTTTTCAGGGAGGTAAAACGGCAAATGGGCAAGTTCCTGATTTAGATCACCGCTTGGTAAATATCACAGAGTTTAAGACCACGCACGCATTAATGGGTGCAGAGGGGCAGCATTCATAGTACAGTGGGCTGACCATGGCTGACTCGTGTGTGTGTGTGTGTGTGTGTGTGTGTGTGTGTGTGTGCGGACAGGCGGGCGTTTCAGACCTAGGGCTCTGAGTACAGTGGGTAAGCACTCTACCTCTGAGCTATACTCCTCACATAACAATTGACTCAAGCTGGGCGGTGGTGGCGCACGCCTTTAATCCCAGCACTCGGGAGGCAGAGGCAGGCGAATCTCTGTGAGTTCGAGGCCAGCCTGGTCTACAAGAGCTAGTTCCAGGACAGAGACACCCTGTCTCGAAAAACCGAACCAAAACAAAACAAAAACAAAAAAAACAACAACAAAAAACCCCAATTGACTCAATACTTCAACATTCACAGTGTTGCTGGGCGGTGGTGGTGCACACCTTTAATCCCAGCACTCGGGAGGCAGAGGCAGGCGGATCTCTGTGAGCTCGAGGCCAGCCTGGTCTACAAGAGCTAGTTCCAGGACAGGCTCCAAAGCTACAGAGAGAAACCCTGTCTCAGAAAAAAAAAAAAAAATTACAGTGTTATGAAATTCAATACCAAGTTCAAATACAAATTCAAAATACAAATGCAAAATTCACAGAATTATAAAATTCTTAATACAAAGAAGCAATAAGTGTTTAAAATAAGGAATATATCAATTACCTCAATCCTATTGTTAGATATTGTATACATGTATTGTAATATCACACTATATTCCATAAAGATATATATAAGTCAATGAAAACTTTAATATATTAAATAGATATCATATTATTTATATTATATTAAATTACAATATATATGTAAACTATATATTTATATATTATATGCTAAATTCTTTTTTTTAAAGATTTATTTATTTATTATGTATATGACATTTTGCCTCCATGTATGCCCCCACACAAGAGGAGAATGTCAGATCTCATTACAGATGGTTGTGAGTCACCATGTGGTTGCTCGGAATTGAACTCAGGACCTCTGGAAGAGCAGCCAGTGCTCTTAACCACTGAGCCATCTCTCCAGCCCTATATGCTAAATTCTTAAAATAATCTTTGGAAGGTTCTGTTCTTCGAGGGTTTTAAGCATGAATGTTGTAAGTACATATATTGCCTGAATGTTGGATTTTGTTTGTAGGAATGTAAGAGATCAGGCGAGGGCCCAGAAACCAGTATAATGATCCATCGGCTTTGGTCACATCTGTGGAGAGGAAGGAGCCAGGGGTCGGGGTCACTAGAGGGAAAGTGACTCTTTCACGTTTTAACCCACCCCATCATATACAATCCAAACATAGTCATTTATTACAAAATCAGCCGTTTATAAATGGAAATAAAGTGGTCCACTGTTCCCTGTGCAATCTGAAGCTAGCACTCAAGTGCTTAGACTCTGTTTGGCAAATGCTTAAATCATTCTTCAGGTTGCGTGTATTGACTTTACTTTCTCTTCTATTCAAAAGCATGGGCTGGATTATTGTCCATTTTAAGCTTTTTCATACATCGGGCCTTGTTGCCGTCCTTACTGACATCCATTAAGCTCTTCTAGTATACCTCCGGATGGATTCTATTAGTATTACTTTGTTAATTCTCACAGAAACACAGCTGGGCATCACCAGTCATCACGTCACAGACCATGGGCTAGCGAGCCGGCTCGCGCGAAAGGTGCTTGCTGCCAAGGCTGAGGAAGCTGAGTTCTGTCCCTGGGGTCCCTGTGGTGGACGGAGGAACGCTTACTCTCTCAAGTTGTCCTTTGACCTGCCATGTGCACTGCGGCATGAATGCATATCTCCAGCAAACCAATAAATAACCGTGGTTTAGAAATAAAAGGATCAGTCCAGAGAAGTTTGTTTTGCACAAACTGGTCTCACTGCTAGGAGGCACTGGGGCTAGGCTGTCTCTCTGGCAGGGCAAGAAGGAGGGGATGGAACTGGTCTGTGGTTTAAGGTTTTGATTGTATTTCATAGTTGGCATATACACTTTTGTCTAATTGGGAGGTGACTAAAGGCATCTGGGGCTGGCTGATGTGTTGGCTGAAAATTACTATTATTACAAGGATGATTATTATAGCATTTACTAATTATGCAGGGCTTTATACTTCAAAGCCCTGTGCTTTATAATCCTTTATTAGCTACGTCTCAAAACATCTCCATGACAGAAAGATGCGTTTAGCATCTGTATTTTCCAGGAGGAAAATCTGAGGCCGAGTCAGAGGGGCAACCATTTTTAAAATGACGTGAAAAATATTTATAGTGTATGTGTTCTCTGTGTGTGTGTGTGTGGCAGGAGGAGGGTCAGTAGAGGACAACCCGCATGCCACGTGCGTTCCAGTTATCAACCACAGGTCATCGGGCAAACACCCTTTCCCCCTGAGCCACCACTTTGGTTTAAAATAATAATAATAATAATAATAATAATAATAATAATAATAATAATAAGAAGAAGAAGAAGAAGAAGAAGAAGAAGACGAAGAAGAAGACGAAGAAGAGAGTAGAGGTGGAAATGTAACCCTTCATTCTTTTTTTTTGAATTTTTGAGACAAGGTTTCTCCGTAGTTTCTGGTTCCTGTCCCAGAACTAGCTCTTGTAGACCAGGCTGGCCTCGAACTCCCAGACATCCACCTGCCTCTGCCTCCCGAGTGCTGGGATTATAACCCTTTATTCTTTAAACTCATTAAAATAACGTAGTCCTGGGGACAAGACGCCAATTAATTTAACCCTTTTATAGGCCAGTGTAAGTTCTAATACTTTTTCTTAATAGCTAATTGAAAATAAAATGCAAAATATAATTAAAAAAATCGGTGCTTATTCCCTTGAGGTTATTTTTGAGGCTTTGCTACATTTGTGACAAGGTGACATTTTGCTCAGATTCACTCTTACTAGCTCCCATTTTTCTACCCCAGCACAACATGACTGCAGATACTGGTTTCCAGTGCTGATCTTGTTAGCTTGCATCCATTGTCTGTGAGAAAAAAAAAAATAAACACAAAACAAAACCTTTCACTATGGGCAGAAGACTCGGTAGTAACTTTCGGTAAAAACAAACTTCACACAAGTATCAGATGAGACTTCAGAAAACTTCAGATGTCTGGCAGTTTGTACACTTCAGAAGGAAGATGATCAACATGTCAGTACATCGTGGGAAGCAGAGGGAGGGAGATGAGAAGGTTCTTGTGGGTTGGTTACAGATTCCTCTAAAAGGCCTGGAGGAGATAGGCACATTCTTCCATAAATCAGGTCTTCCAGGTGGGAGGCAGTCATGGCTCTGTCACATGGGAAAGGCTCCATAAATACTAGTTTAGTGGTTAGGACCGTGTCTCAGGAGACAGACTGTCTGTTTCTAAGCCCAGCTCTGTCCCTTGCTATCCTACCTTAACCAGCTGTACAGCTGTTTCTGGGGCTCTTTCTCCATTCAGAAGAAAGATCCAATCTCAATCTCAGAGTTACTTCTAAGTATCTGATATTGTCTTTCCTTTTTCCAAACAGTTGACAGCTAGAATCTACAACACCTTTAAGTTGGTGGTGGTAGGCGATCTGGGCATGTAACTCAGTTGTTTCGGTATTTATCTAACATGCGTGAAGCCCTGCCTTCCATCCTTCCATCCCCAGCACCTCATAAGCTCACGTCATCCTTGGCTACCTAATGAGTTCAAGGCCAGTCTGAGCTACTCACTTTGTTAAAAACAACAAAACCCGTTGGTGTAGACTATATAATTTGTTGTCTACACTTGCCTTTTGGGGAACTACTCTCCAAGAAAATACCTTTAAACTCTTTGAAAATACATTCAAATAAATAGTTACAATAAGATTCTATATTGTTTCTTTAAAATGCCCATGTTCTTTTCTACCTTAGTGACCCAGACTTAGAGTGGAGATTTTACTTGTGAGGGAGAACAATTCACTAACTTTGATGAAGAAGGCAAGAGGTGTCTGAACCAAAGACAATGGTGCCTTGTGCCAGATGCTTGCCAGAGTATGCTAAGTTTCAAGAGTTGCCAGAAAAAGAGAAATTGGGGACAGGGTCTTGAACCCCTGACCTTTCTGTCTCTACTTCCCTAATTCTGGGCTTATAGGCGCGCATCAGTACTCCCATGCTCTTAAAAAAACTTCAATGTGGTCCTACAAGAGTCAGATCCAGGGATTTTTCTCTAATAATTTGCTTAAATTTGTTTTATGTGCATTGGGGTGAAGGTGTCAGATCCCCTGGAACTGGATAGAGTTACAGACAGATGTGAGCTGCTATGCGGGTGCTGGGAATTGAACCCAGCTCTCCTGGAAGAACAGGCAGTGCTCCTAAGCCCTGAGTCATCTCTCTACACCCAAAGCCAAGGATTTTTATACGCAAGCACTCTACAAATTGAGCTACATCCCTGGCCTCAATTTTAAAGCTTTGAGTTGATAAAGTTGGAGAGACGCCTCAGCGGCTAAGAGCCTATATGGTTCTTTGCTGAGCATCGTGGTGGATGTCTGTAATGCCAGTACTTGAGAGGCAGAGATGGGAGAGCTTTGTGAGTTTGGGACCAGCCTGGTCTACACAGTTACAGTGCATCCAGGCCAGCTGGGGAGACACAGTGAGATGCTGTCTCAAAAACAAAACAAAAGGCAGGAGAGAGTGCTGTGATTCAGAGCACTGGCTGCTCTTCCAGAGGACTGGGTTTGATTCCCAGCACTCACAGGGCAGCTCACAATCACCTGTGACTTCTGGTTTCTGTATGCCTGCACATGGTGCATGGACGTACCCGGAGGTAAAACACTCATACACAGGAAAACAAACCAAACAAACAAACTCACAAATAATAAAACCCATACTACTCCCACCAGTAACTGACAACAAACAAGATCATGTACTGCACTCTTTCCCAGGGCCCCCAAGGGTTCCTAGTGTCAGTGGTGGGTGGCTTACAATCAAAAGAAACTAACTGGCTTTCCAGGGCATCTAAAGTCTCTGGCCTCCACAGGAAGCTGCTCTCACAAGTATATATATACTCACATGCAGACACACACCTACACACATAATTAAAAATAAAATAAATCTTGGGGCTGGAGAAATGGCTCAATGGTTAGGAGCAAAGGAAGCTCTTAGATAGAGGATTTGGGTTTAATTCCCTTTACATATGTGGAGGCTCACAAACATTTATAAATCCAGTTTCAGGAGATCCAGTTCCCCTCTTCTGACGTCTGTGGGCACAGGCAAGTCATTCATACACAGAAAGTAAGTCTAAAAACAAATTCAAAAAGAAAAAAAATTTAAAAAAAAAAGAGCAAACTTAGAGGTTATTTATTTATTTTCGGTACAAAATTCACTACAATTCAGAACAAAAATTATGGGACAAACACATTCTAAGAGCGGATTTTCAACTCCTTCTACCTAGACTTCAACACACACAGTGGCCACAGTGCCCCCACCCAAAGCAGTGTTTTTTCAAGCACTGTGCCAAAGAAGGCAGAAAAGTTGAGGTAGACAAAGTGTGATCATCTTCATGTTTAAAAGACTCCAGTCAGGCAGAGTGGCACTGGTCTGTAATCCCAATGCTTGGTAGGTGGAGGCAAGAGGAACGAGAACTAGAAGCTAGCCTGAACTGCTTCATAAGCGCCTACCTAAAAATAAAACTGAAGCATTTAAAAAGCTCCCAGGTTTGGGAAGATTTGACGGTATTGGGAGGGGAAGGCAGTGAAAAATGCCACAGAGAAGTGTGGAGCCTTCGACTTAGGCTGGGTGGTAAGGGATCAGGCCTATGTTAAAACAAACAAAGCATAAACAAAGAACCCCATTATCTCCAGGCCTGGCAAAGGGTGACCGCTGAAGTGCAGCTCTTTTGTTTAACAAGCTGCCTTAATGGCTCTGCGGATAGCTGCTTAGCAGCAGCCGGGTCCTCGCCTCGCAAGGCTCCACGAGGCATGGGATCGGTGTGACTGGCACCCCCTTGAGCAACATTCAAGCTGTATTCTCTGTGAACAGCATCCCCTGCGGTTGTGCAACCTGGCTATTAAGTCAGAAAAGATGGGCCTGGAGTCTGGCCTGAGATAAAGATTAAGAACTAAATCCTTCTACATAATAAAATAACAGGAATTTTAAGTCTTCCTTTGCCGGGGGTCGGGGAGGGTGTGTGTGTTGGGGGGGGGGCGGTGGAGGTAGGAGGGTGGAGGGGTGCCTGGAATGGAAAGAAAAAAAATGGTTTGGATTAAAAATGCTTTTAGGATGAGGGTGGGCTAGCATTTGGTAACAAAGCGGGATCTGTGAATCTTGTAAGAAATTCCTGTCATTTAAATTACGCGTTTGGCAGGGTGGCTGGGATAAAACCCAGGGCCTAGGGCGTGTTAAGCATTCTATCCTTGAGCTAAACCCCAGCACCTTGAGTTTTAGTCAGGGGCTCACTGTATAGTTCAGGCTGCCTTCCCGCTTGTAACTGCCTCCACGTGCTAAACACTGGGATATTACAAGCACTCGCGTGAACCTCTGGGCCCTGGTCTCTGTAGAGTTTTAAAAACACACAACGAAGATCCTCTGTCCCTGGGTAGTGGTGGTGCAGCATTTAATCCCAGCACGGGAGTGGGGGGGGGGGCAGAGGCAGGCAGATCTCTGAGTTAGTAGTCAGTCTGGTCTATAGAGTGAGTTCAAGGCCAGGCAGGGCTACACAGAGAAATCCTGTCTTGAAAAACCAAACCAAGCCGGGCGATGGTGGCGCACGCCTTTAATCCCAGCACTCGGGAAGCAGAGGCAGGTGGATCTCTGTGAGTTCGAGACCAGCCTGGTCTACAGAGCTAGTTCCAGGACAGGCTCCAAAACC